>JAECXO010000241.1:0-1200000 GCA_018152825.1 Scaptomyza hsui
TCAGGAGTTTGGCTGATAATACTTCAACCGATTCACCTTTTACTGTTTTTGTTAATTTTGCGATGATTTGCTAATCAAAAGTAGTAGGGAATTGGCGGAATGAAACCTGGAGTGGGTGAAATTTCACACCTTTTTTTATTTGTTTATTTATGACCCTTTTTTTATTTTGTTTGTTTGATTTATGACCCCTTTTATTTTGTTTGTTTGTTTTATGACCCCTATATTTTGTTTGTTTGTTTTTCCCACACGATATAGGTCACTCCTGGTCTCACTATAACCTTGGATGACCATGGTATCACTATGACCTTAGATGACCCCTTTTTGTTTGTTTGTTTTTCCCACACGATATCGGTCATCTCCTGGTGACCACTTATATTTAATGATTATATGTTTGTTTGTTTGTTTTTCCCACATGATATAGATCACTCCTGGCCTCACTATGATCTTTTATGACCACTTATATCTAATGATTATTTGTTTGTTTTGTTTTGTAAAATACTTTATAATTTTTTAGTGTTTATACTTTGATACCGAAGGTCTCATAGTATATTGGTTTTGTGCAATGTCCGTCATGGTGTCTGTCCGTCTGTCCGTCTGTCTGTCTGTCCGTATGAACGCAACTTTTTTCGACACCCGTAAAGCTAGAGACTTGAAACTTTGCAAATATGTTTGTCTATAGGCGAGACAGATAAAGTGTCAAGATTGGGGTGCCACGCCTACTAGGAGGCTGGGAAATCGATAAATTCGATAACAGAAAACTGATAAAACCTAATATTTGTCACATTCTTACAGCTAGAGTTACCAAATTTTGCACGCAGATAGCTAGTCATGTCCCTGAAAAAACTGCATCAAAATTTTGGATGCCCGCCCCCTCCTTCCGCCCCTCATCCCTGCTCCTTGAAATTGGAAACGCCCATAGTTTTCACATTTTTTGGGCTAGAGCCACCAAATTTTGTGTCAAGATAGATATTAACGTTCCCCAAAAAAATGCATCAAAAATTTGGATGCCACGCCCACTGATTCCGCCCCCATCCCCCCTTCTCCTGAAATTGGAAACGCCTATAGTTTTCACATTTTCTGGGCAAGAGCCACCAAATTTTTGTGTCAACATAGATATTAACGTTCCCCAAAAAATGCATCAAAATTTTGGTTGCCACGCCCCCTGATTCCGCCCCCGTCCCCCTTCTTCTCCCTGAAATTGGAAACGCCTATAGTTTTCACATTTTTGGGCAAGAGCCATGTGTGAAGATAGGTACTGGCGTTCCCCATCAAAACTTGGGTGCCACGCCCCCATGATTTCGCCCCCATCCCCCTTCACCAAGAAATTGGAAACGCCTATAGTTTTTCATTTTTTGGGCTAGAGCCACCAAATTTGTGTGAAGATAGATATTGACGTTCCCCAAAAATGCATCAAAAGTTTTGAGACTGCCCTCCTGATTCCGCCCCCAACCCCCTATACTTGAAATTGGAAACGCCTATAGTTTTTACATTTTTCAAGCTAGTGTCACCGAATTTGGTAGGAAGATATATGGTGACATCTACAAAGATCTGCATCAAAAATTAGGATACCACGCCCACCTCTGCCGCCCACCTTTTAAATTTGGGAGTTAAGTTATCTTCCACAGTTTTTGAGCTAAAGTCACCAAATTTGGTAACATGATAGCTGGCGATGTTTTACCCCCACATGGGCCACTCCTGCGCCTCCTCTTTCTCAACCGTTCTTTTACTGGTATCAAAGTATTCCGCAGTCGGTTGCGTCCGACTGCAATTTCTGTTTTTTACTTGTTTTTAATATACATTTCTAGAGTGTTGCTGGTGCTATCCTAGATAAGGATGGATTTTGGTTTAGGGATAAGAAAATGCTAAAGACGGACTGAAGATTTTCATTTTCGTCGAGTATTGCGGCTTATAGATAAGATATTGTTAATTGCGTACTGAACATGTTCGTATACAAATGTGTGGTAAGGTGTGCTAAATGATTTAACATCAAGCTGGGCTTGTGTATATGTCTGGCGTGTGTAATGTCTGGTGTATATGTCTTGGCTGTTGAGTAAATGTGTGTTGTGTGTGTGCTGAAATGTGCACATGGGTTTGTGTGTGCATGTGCAAGTGTGTGTGTGTGTGTGTATGTGTGTGTTGTGTGTATTGTAATGCATGTTTTAACATTAAACTGGGGTTGTTGAGAAAAATGTGTTTAATGTGTACAGAACATGCTCATATTCGTGCTTATCAATTTGAGGGAAAGTGATTCTTGCTGATCTTCCTTCAAGCAATAGGCATCAAACCTACAGGCTTATCATTCTTAATATTTGGTGCCCTCCCTTTTATCTTAGAGGCTTTCTGATTTAAAGCTGTGGTGCTATCCCTCTCTTGCAAGCACTCATTTACCTATGCGTATGCTTCTAGCCTTGTTGCCTGTGGACAGGTCAACAAGATCTGTTCATATAGTCGCAACATTTTAAATGTTTTTTACCACCCTTTTTTCTAAGACTCATTTTTTAGGTTGTTGCGCTTTAGCCTTCTTACTGTGGGCAGGTCAACAGAGCAGCCTCTGGCAAATTTGGATGACCAGGACCGTTGTAAGATTTCGCCAAATTTCGAATTTCTAGACTACAGCTGTAAGCTTCAAGAAATATTCTCGATATTCTTCAACCAATTTACTGTGCTCGGGAAAAATCATTTCAGAAAACTCATTAACAAAATCTTTCATTGTCTATGCAATTGTTTCAGAACAATACTTTACTCCACATTTCATATGTAAAATTAAGATTGAAAAATTTAAGTAGCGACATAAGGGAAATTAAAAGAGTAAAAGGCATGATATTTTCAAAATATTTTAAGATGACTAATGTTCTAAAGAGATTGATTTTAGTTTTGTTAGAACAGATATGTTTTTACTTTGTTTTTCGTATTGTGTTGCTTACATTAAGCAGGTATAAAGAATTAGTTTTAAACTCATTTAGTAACTTAAAAATAATAATTCTCCTGATGACGTATTGCTGATAGCTTATATTGTTCGATTTAATAATATCTAGCCTAACTAAATAAGTCCTCTTACAATATTTTTCTTTATCTTAGTAAATTGTCTGGAGAATGTTTTCTCGGAATTGCTTTGTTTCATTTTTACTCTCGACCTACATGCCTCTTCCTAATGACTCATTCAAATTTCGTTTCACTGATTTATTTATTGGGTAGCTGATTACTTAAATGTTCCATCCCGATACTAAATCTAGGAAATTTTTAGTATTCTTATCATTGAATATGGGAATGAGATTGCGAACGAGCTGGCTAGGGCTGGTTTCGCGACTCCTCTACAGGATCTGAAGGCTTTCTGTGGCTTTGATTGGGCCTCTACCAAAACAATGGTAGAAGGGTGGAGCAAATGAGAGAAAGTCAAGTACTAAATCTCAAAAGTGGATGCCACCAAGCTAAGGAGCTGATGCAACCATTTATAGATAGAAACAATATAGGGTGTTCCAGGACGGATTTGAAACTACTAGTTACCTTCCTCACTGGCTACCACGTTGTTAAATACCATCTTCACAAAATGCGTTTATCCCCCAATGTGAAGTGTAGACTCTGCAAAGAGGACAACGAGACGACAAATCACATTCTCTGTGAATGTCCACCCATTATTTGGCTAAGAAGAAGGCACCTGCATAGCGAGTTTCTAACAAACACGCAAATCAGGAATGCCTCGACAAGAGATGTGCTTGCTTTCATAGGGGAAACGGAACAGCTCTGGTCAATTTAGGGAACCACATTTAGGTACAAAAGACCAATCGGTTCGCAGTGCCTCCTTCTCTGTAATGACAATCCATCTATTTTTTATTATTATTATCATTGATTATTAAATCATTATTCTGACAATCTTTCGCGTATTATGTAAATTACTGCATTAAACTTGCTTATGAATTTTAAAGATTTATCAAACATTCTTTCAAAACTTAGGTTTTGTTAGATGTTTTGATTTGAAGGTTTCCATACAATTTTTTCATTTTTTGATTGATTAGTTTCTAAACATTTAATTGCTTACTACTTTTATCCGCCTAAGTTTTGCTAATTTCCTCAAGTTTTTTCCTCTTTTCGAAACCCTCTAATTGTTCTAGATACCATAATATTAGGGCCTGTATGGTTTTATTATAAGGTTAGGCTATGTTGTGCCGACTGACCCTCAATGAGGAGTATCACACATAGGCCACTCGGGGTCCTTAGTGGGGCCGGTGTATGGAAAAGGTAGGGACTATAGAACGTTGACCTGCGGCGTGCGTGTGTCTCTTGCAAAGGCCAGAAGCGTTTTAGGATCTTGGCTGCTCACTTCTTCAAGTAATGCAAGGAAGGGTGCGTGGAAGTGTCGAACTCGTTTCGCTGCCAGTGCAGGGCAGCTGCAAAGCAGGTGTTTTATTATTAGGTTTTATTATTATTCTGTTTTAAATGAATTTTTGTTTTCTATTTTTTTTTTCTTAAGCAGATGTATTTTCAATAGCTCTTAAAACAGATTTATAAATGTAAGTCTTGTTCTTTTCTAAAACAAATGATGTCGGTATAATATTTTGTGATTTGTTTTAATCTTGGATTTGGATGACAAAATAAAGATTGTTATTTGCTATAGGAAGGGCAAGCAGATTTTCTTGTATTTGAAGTTTTTAATTGTCTCGTGCCAAGAAGGTCAAACAAAATAGCAGAGCAGCCAGACAACAACATCAACCGCTATTTTGGTCATAAATCAGTTGGCGCAAAAATATAAGAAAAATGTGGACACTGTATGACTTAATACATACACAAACAATTAGACATTTCAACTTGCGCACTATTTCTCTTAAAAGCAGATCTACACTTTTGTTTAGAACTTCATGCATGAGGCTGTATTTTGCTTTTGCATTAATATGCTTGTGCTTCTATGTGGCGACAGACCCTCTTAGTCACTGAACAAGCCCGACAAGGCTCGCGAGCTACTACATGATCACCGTTGGTATAGTGCTTTCAGGTTTCGGTGTGATTCTTATTAACACCAATTGATTGATAATAGTAAAGCTGCTGCAGCTTATTTAGTTGCATATTTGTTAGTGCTCTTAACACCAGCGAGAAGGCTATTGAACTTGCCTTTTTTATTATTAACCATTAAGCTCTATTTTTTGTGTGGGATAATGCAGGAGACTTTTGTGCTTGGTAAAGTGGCATATGAAAGTTTTTCACCTTCTATGATTTTTTGGGTTATGAAAAAGAGGTGTTGATTCCTATACATATTTTATCCATTTTTACGTCAGCTAGATCAGAAATTCAAGTTTATTTATTTTACTCATTTTCTTTGCTAGGAACTATTAATGGAGTGTGCTTGCTTAAATTAGCAATTTGTTAGTGTACAAATTTGGATTTTTATGTAATTTATTTCTATTTTGTTTTTATTTTAATGAATTAACTTCCCTTGAATTTAAATGTTTGCTTTCCAATACTTTAACACCGAGAACTAGGTTTTTCCGTCAGTTTTTATGCAAACTTACCTACTACTTGTTAGCCACCGAGATGAAAGTTTGCTCAGAATCTTCTTTTAGTTGCTGTTAGCCCGTTGCTTAAAATCACTCAGATTTGTCCACTTTTTTACTTTAGCAAGGTTCATCGCTTGTTTTAAGTGATTAGGGATGTTTCACAAGAAGGATTTTACATCAAGCTTTATTATACCACAAATTTTTTTGTATTATCCTGTTATTCGGCTTAGTCTATTTCCTTTATTAAATTGTTTTGTTTCTAATTTTTTCTATAAATTATGAACTATTTTATTTAAAATCGCTAATTTTTTGAACACTAAATACATTTTATATCAAAACATTGAGAATCGTGGTGCTGGTGTCCAGAAGGTTGATAGCCAGGTTCTTAAGGTGGTTGTGGAGTCTGTCAGCGTGCTCAGTCTAACAATTTCGTCTGTAACCCAACTGATGTTAATTTGGCTGGGCATGGTGAACTTATTGTATGATGATCCGCAAGGCTTTGCTCTGGGAAAGTAGTTGTAAAAGTAGGTTAATTGAAGAGGTAAGCACTACACCATATTTGTATGCAGCAGCTCCAAAACAAGTAATTTTCCTAAAGTCTAACACCGAGACCTAGACTTCATTTTGCATTTGAAATAGTTTTCTGCTATTGTTATCATTTTAATAATTGTATTTTCCGTCCTTCTTCCTACTTTGAAACTCGTTTTTAAGATACACAAACCTGTAGATAAAAATTGCACTTAAATAACTTCCAAAGCCTTTATTGCTCATTACATTATAATCTTTACATAAACGCTATCCATAATACCAATTTGCAGTCAATTTGATCTCCTTGTTTTAAATATTCTCCCATTTGCCGTTTTAAGGATAAAATTTGTTTGCCTCTGCTTAAAAGTTATTCAGCTGAATTTCTCCTTTCATTACTGATTTTTTATTTTTATTTTTTACCTCTTTAATATTATATTGTTACTTAATACATCTTATAGCTTAAAATTTATTTCTTCTTTTTTGTATCGCGTGGATGGTTTGATGTCTAGATTCTCTTTAATAATTTGGTTAAGTGGCTCTGTTTAATACTTTGAAATTTTCTTTTCAGCGCATTCCTTGTTTTTGTCAGTTCCTTCAATATATTCTCATTCATTTCGAATACCGTCTTGTAATCCGCGAAGCTGTTTGCTGAAAACCGGGAGCCGTTGTTGTAATCAGGGGGTGAGGTTGATGTAATCAGGGGGCCGTTGTTGTTATCCGGGAGCCGTTGATGGTAACCGGGAGCCGTTGTTGTAATCCGCGAAGCTGTTTGCTGAAAACCGGGAGCCGTTGTTGTAATCCGCGAAGCTGTTTGCTGAAAACCGGGAGCCGTTGTTGTTAACCGGGTTGATGTTTTTTATAAACCGGGAGCCGTTGTTGTTAACCGCGGAGCTGTTTGATGAAAACCGGGAGCCGTTGTTGTTAACCGGGGGCCGTTTGCTGTAAACCAGAGAGCTGTTTTCCTGTTTTACCGTGCTGTTTTACCGGGCTGTTTACCGTGTTCTTTAGCTGTGCTGTTTTCCCAGGCTGTTTTCCTGTTTTCCTATTTAACCGTGTTGTACGGTACCGTGTTGTTAACCGTGCTGCTTAACTGTGTTCTTTTTCTGTTAGACCGAGGTCTGTTTTTCTGTATGACCGAGCTCCGTTTTCAATAAAACTCATAAAACGAGATAGCTGTTTAACTTTAAAATATTACGTTTGTTCTGTCTTTTAAAAAAAAAAATTTCGTGTTTCAAAAATATCATTATCGCTTAAATTAAAATTTACTTATTTAGGTGTTCTTATATAATTAACATCGATCCATGTTCCGCAATGACGGATGGTTGACTGCTGTTCACCGACGCGGAAGGTGCCCAGTGATGTAAACGGGATGCTCATTTTCTCACGTAATTCTGCCGTGTTTGGTTCCATGTGGTTTTTTTCGACTTCGGCGCGCTAACTTTCGTTTAAGACTCGAACACCTACATCTCCTCATCCGGCCACACAGCTAAGCGCAACTCGATCTTTCCACTGCGACCTATATGCGTTAATGGTATCAATTGGGTCCCTGGACCATCTTTCTAATTTATATACAATTTGGAAACGGCTTGTCTGTAGCCGTCTTATTTCCACGTGCTTTTTTTATTATTATAATTTTTTTTTTTTATTATTGAAACATTCTTAATTTTACCTTTCTTTGCTATTCTTCGATTTTTAATAATTTAGCTCTTCTCTGCTACGCTTTTTAGTCCAGCGATTTCTATTGCTCACACCTACGTTGCAATGAGCGCATCTTTATTTTTTGTAATACACCCACCATCAAAACATGCTCTGTGTGTTCACAAACAATTAATAATTGACGTTCAAGAAGTATTCGGTGAAAATTTGACAGATCAAAATTTAAATATCTTACCATGAAAGACTTTATTAAAACACATAGTACACAATGTACTCAAAAATTTAATTCAACTGGCATATTCAGAAGGTCAAGTTACATAGTACCGAACCCACTACACTTTACACATTTACAGATATCTTCACTTATGAATGTCTATGAGTTTTGCTCGTTTCCAAACAATAACCGACTTTAAAAATGTTAGTTGTCCGGCTTAGTGTATACCCCTTCTGAAGCCGACTCTAGATATTGTTTTATGTCAAGTCTAAAATAAAAAAATTAACAATACCATTTCAAACTATCTTTTATATTGATGCGTCTTCTTATTAAACAATTGTTGTATAAATAGCATTCTAAAGAATTATTTGTCGTTCGTTTTTTATTAATTCCTACACATACACATCTATGTCTGCCAAGACAACTTTCAACTTTTACAAGTAGTAGTCCAGAATTCTATTGCATTCTTGGGTTGTTTTTTATTTTTTCTTAATTTAAATTTAGTTTCCGCTTTTGTCTATTTGTGATATGTTTCGGTAAAATTTAACAGAACAAAAGTTTTTTAAGAGTGTTGTACACATTTCCATCAAAACTTTCTTCTCTTACACAATGTCATATCCACTAACCATACACATTTCCGACATTTTGATCACGTCTCCTCCCTCCACTTCATTTGAAGATTCCTGGACCTAATAGATGGATACACATTTACATATATATATTTAAAGCTGTTTCTAAAGCCCAAAGATACAAAGATGTATGCTTATTGATGAAAATAACAGATGTGCAGTTTTGATCGTCGACACATCAATCCGGGTCCTGCCCTCGGCTGAACCCGGAACGATCAGAACTTCGGCCTGCTTCAGGAAGCTCACACTCACTATCCACACAGTAAATGTTCTATTTATTCTTAACAATAAATAGAATAATTAGTGCTTGGATAGAGTGTAAGTGCTCACTGTGCAGGTGCATGCACGCAATAGTTTTTAAGCGATCCAGGTATGGATCGCGACACAGTCGAAAACTATAACGTTACTTCACTTCTGATCCTCGACACATTAATCCGGGGTCTTGCCCTCGGCTGAACCCGGAACGATCAGAACTTCGGCCTGCTTCAGGAAGCTCACACTCACTATCCACACAGTAAATGTTCTATTTATTCTTAACAATAAATAGAATAATTAGTGCTTGGATAGAGTGTAAGTGCTCACTGTGCAGGTGCATGCACGCAATAGTTTTTAAGCGATCCAGGTATGGATCGCGACACAGTCGAAAACTATAACGTTACTTCACTTCAGATCCTCGACACATTAATCCGGGGTCTTGCCCTCGGCTGAACCCGGAACGATCAGAACTTCGGCCTGCTTCAGGAAGCTCACACTCACTATCCACACAGTAAATGTTCTATTTATTCTTAACAATAAATAGAATAATTAGTGCTTGGATAGAGTGTAAGTGCTCACTGTGCAGGTGCATGCACGCAATAGTTTTTAAGCGATCCAGGTATGGATTGCGACACAGTCGAAAACTATAGAATTACTGCTCATCTGTTATTTTCATCAATAAGCATACATCTTCTATGTATCTTTGGGCTTTAGAAACAGCTTTAAACATATATATATGTAAATGTGTATCCATCTATTAGGTCCAGGAATCTTGAAATGAAGTGGAGGGAGGAGACGTGATCAAAATGCCGGAAATGTGTATGGTTAGTGGATATGACATTGTGTAAGAGAAGAAAGTTTTGATGGAAATGTGTACAACACTCTTAAAAAACTTTTGTTCTGTTAAATTTTACCGAAACATATCACAAATAGACATCTACGTCACACTTATACTACTTTATAAAGAACAAAAGCGGAAACTAAATTTAAATTAAGAAAAAATAAAAAAACAACCCAAGAATGCAATAGAATTCTGGACTACTGCTTGTAAAAAGTTGAAAGTTGTCTTGGCAGACATAGATGTGTATGTGTAGGAATTAATAAAAAACGAACGACAAATAATTCTTTAAAATGCTATTATATACAACAATTGTTTAATAAGAACACACATCAATATAAAAGAAAGATTGAAATGGTATTGTTAATTTTTTTATTTTAGACATGACATAAAACAATATCTAGAGTCAGCTTCAGAAGGGGTATACACTAAGCCGGACAACTAAAATTTTTAAAGTCGGTTATTGTTTGGAAACGAGCAAAACTCATAGACATTCATAAGTGAAGATATCTGTAAATGTGTAAAGTGTAGTGGGTTCGGTACTATGTAACTTGACCTTCTGAATATGCCAGTTGAATTAAATTTTTGAGTACATTGAGTACTATGCTGCTTTGTGTTTTAATAAAGTCTTTGATGGTTAGATATTAAAATTTTGATCTGTCAAATTTTCACCGAATACTTCTTGTACGTCAATTATTCATTGTTTGTGAACACACAGAGCATGTTTTGTTGGTGGGTGTCTTATAAAAAATAAAGATGCGCTCATTGCAACGTAGGTGCGAGCAATAGAAATCGTTGGACTTAAAAGCGTAGCAGAGTAGAGCTAAATTATTAAAAATCGAAGAATAGCAAAGGAAGGTAAAATTAAGAATGTTTCAATAATAATAAAAAAAATATATATAATAATAAAAAAAGACACGTGGAAATAAGACGGCTACAGGCAAGCCGTTTCCAAATTGTATATAAATTAGAAAGATGGTCCAGGGACCCAATTGATACCATTAACGCATATAGGTCGCAGTGGAAAGACCGAGTTGCGCTTAGCTGTGGGGCCGGATGAGGAGATGTAGGTGTTCGAGTCTTAAACGAAAGTTAGCGCGCCGAAGTCGAAAAAAACGACATGGAACCAAACACGGCAGAATTACGTGAGAAAAGGAGCATCCCGTTTACATCACTGGGAGCACCTTCTGCGTCGGTGAGCAGCAGCCAACCATCCGTCATTGCGGAACTTGGATCGATGTTAATTATATAAGAACACCTAAATAAGTAAATTTTAATTTAAACGATAATGATATTTTTGAAACACAAAATTTATTTTTTTTTAAAAGACAAAACAAACGTAATATTTTAAAGTAAAACAGCTATCTCGTTTTATGAGTTTTATAGAAAACGGAGCTCGGTCATACAGAAAAACAGACCTCGGCCTAACAGAAAAAGAACACAGTTAAGCAGCACGGTTAACAACACGGTTAACAACACGGTTAAAACAGGAAAACAGGAAAACAACCTGGGAAAACAGCACAGCTAAAGAACACGGTAAACAGCCCGGTAAAACAGCACGGTAAAACAGGAAAACAGCTCTCTGGTTTACAGCAAACGGCCCCCGGTTAACAACAACGGCTCCCGGTTTTCAGCAAACAGCTCCGCGGTTAACAACAACGGCTCCCGGTTTATAAAAAACATCAACCCGGTTAACAACAACGGCTCCCGGTTTTCAGCAAACAGCTCCGCGGTTAACAACAACGGCTCCCGGTTTATAAAAAACATCAACCCGGTTAACAACAACGGCTCCCGGTTTTAAAAATCAACGGATCCCGGTTAACAACAACGGCCCCCGGTTTACACAACGGCCCCGGTTACAACAACGGCTCCCGTTTTCAAGTTTACAGCACGGTATTCAAAATGAATGAGAATATATTGAAGGAACTGACAAAAACAAGGAATGCGCTGAAAAGAAAATTTCAAAGTATTAAATTGGGTAGAGCTGCGAATGAATATCAGTTGGAGGAAACATTTAAGCCTTTAACAGAGCCACTTAACCAAATTATTAAAGAGAATCTAGACATCAAACCATCCACGCGATACAAAAAAGAAGAAATAAATTTTAAGTTATAAGATGTATTAAGTAACAATATAATATTAAAGAGGTAAAAAATAAAAATAAAAAATCAGTAATGAAAAGAGAAATTCAGCTGAATAACTTTTAAGCAGAGGCAAACAAATTTTATCCTTAAAACGGCAAATGGGAGAATATTTAAAACAAGGAGATCAAATTGACTGCAAATTGGTATTATGGATAGCGTTTATGTAAAGATTATAATGTAATGAGCAATAAAGGCTTTGGAAGTTATTTAAGTGCAATTTTTATCTACAGGTTTGTGTATCTTAAAAAACGAGTTTCAAAGTAGGAAGAAGGACGGAAAATACAATTATTAAAATGATAACAATAGCAGAAAACTATTTCAAATGCAAAATGAAGTCTAGGTCTCGGTGTTAGACTTTAGGAAAATTACTTGTTTTGGAGCTGCTGCATACAAATATGGTGTAGTGCTTACCTCTTCAATTAACCTACTTTTACAACTACTTTCCCAGAGCAAAGCCTTGCGGATCATCATACAATAAGTTCACCATGCCCAGCCAAATTAACATCAGTTGGGTTACAGACGAAATTGTTAGACTGAGCACGCTGACAGACTCCACAACCACCTTAAGAACCTGGCTATCAACCTTCTGGACACCAGCACCACGATTCTCAATGTTTTGATATAAAATGTATTTAGTGTTCAAAAATTAGCGATTTTAAATAAAATAGTTCATAATTTATAGAAAAAATTAGAAATAAAACAATTTAATAAAGGAAATAGACTAAGCCGAATAACAGGATAATACAAAAAAATTTGTGGTATAATAAAGCTTGATGTAAAATCCTTCTTGTGAAACATCCCTAATCACTTAAAACAAGCGATGAACCTTGCTAAAGTAAACAAGTAAAAACGTTGCTGTCGGACGCAACCGACTGCGGAATACTTTGATACCAGTAAAACAACGGTTGATTAGGGGGAATGCAGGGGCGAAGGGAGTGTCCCATGTGGTAAACATCGCCAGCTATCATGTTACCAAATTTGGTGACTTTAGCTCAAAAACTGTGGAAGATAACTTAACTCCCAAATTTAAAAGGTGGGCGGCAGAGGTAGGCGTGGCATCCAAATTTTTGAATCAAATGTTTTTAGCTGTCACTATCTATCTGCCTACCAAGTTTGGTGGCTCTAGCTCAAAAACTGTTAAAGATATAGCCGATTCCGATTTTATAAGGCGGGTGGCTTAGGTGGGCGTGGCATTCAAAATTTTGATGCAGGTCTTTGGTAGATGCTGCCTTCTATCTTTCTACCCAATTTACGGGCTCTAGCTTAAAAACTATAAGAGATATCGAAATTTACGATTTTAAATGGTGGGCGGCAGAGGTGGGCGTGGCATCCTAATTTTTGATGCAGACCTTTTGTAGATGTCACCATATATCTTCCTACCAAATTTGGTGACACTAGCTCGAAAAATGTGAAAACTATAGGCGTTTCCAATTTCAAGTAGAAGGGGGATGGGGGCGGAATCAGGGGGCGTGGCATCCAAAATTTTGATGCATTTTTTTGGGGAACGTCAATATCTATCTTCACACAAAATTTGGTGGCTCTAGCCCAAAAAATGTGAAAACTATAGGCGTTTCCAATTTCTTCGTGAAGGGGGATGGGGGCGGAATCAGGGGCGTGGCACCCAAGTTTTGATGGGGAAGGCCAGTACCTATCTTGACACAAAATTTGGGCTCTTGCCCAAAATATGTGAAAACTATAGGCGTTTCCAATTTCAGGGAGAAGGGGGATGGGGGCGGAATATAGGGCAATGGCATCCAAATTTTGATGCATTTTTTGGGGAACGTCAATATCTATCTTGACACAAAATTTGGGGTTTTGGCTAGCCAAAAAATGTGAAAACTATGGGCGTTTCCAATTTCAGGGAGAAGGGGGTGGGGGGACCAGGGAGCGTGGCATCCAAAATTTTGATGCGTTTTTTTGGGGAACGTAAATATCTATCTTGACACAAAATTTGGTGGCTCTAGCCCAAAAAATGTGAAAACTATGGGCGTTTCCAATTTCACGGAGAAAGGGGTGATGGGGGCGGAATCAGGGCGCATGGCATCCAAATTTTGATGCATTTTTTTGGGAAACGTCAATATCTATCTTGACACCAAATTTGGGTGGCTCTATGCCCAAAAATGTGAAAACTATGCGCGATTCCAATTTCATGGAGAAGGGGGGATGGGGGCGGAATCCTGGGGCATGGCATCCAAATTTTGATGCATTTTTTTGGGGAACGTTAATATCTATCTTCACACAAAATTTGGTGGCTCTAGCCCAAAAAAATGTGAAAACTATGGGCGTTTCCAATTTCACGGAGAAGGGGGGATGGGGGGCGGAATCAGGGCGCATGGCATCCAAATTTTGATGCATTTTTTTGGGGAACGTAAATATCTATCTTGACACAAAATTTGGTGGCTCTAGCCCCAAAAAATGTGAAAACTATGGGCGTTTCCAATTTCAGGGAGAAGGGGGGATGGGGGGCGGGACCAGGGAGCGTGGCATCCAAAATTTTGATGCGTTTTTTTGGGGAACGTAAATATCTATCTTGACACAAAATTTGGGCTCTTGCCCAAAATATGTGAAAACTATAGGCGTTTCCAATTTCAGGAGAAGGGGGATGGGGGCGGAATAGGGGGCATGGCATCCAAATTTTGATGCATTTTTTTGAGAAACGTCAATATCTATCTTGACACAAAATTTGGTGGCTCTAGCCCAAAAAATGTGAAAACTATGGGCGTTTCCAATTTCAGGGAGAAGGGGGGATGGGGGCGGAATCTGGGTGCATGGCATCCAAATTTTGATGCATTTTTTTGGGGAACGTCAATATCTATCTTGACACAAAATTTGGTGGCTCTAGCCCAAAAAATGTGAAAACTATGGGCGTTTCCAATTTCAGGGAGAAAGGGGGATGGGGGCGGGACCAGGGAGCGTGGCATCCAAAATTTTGATGCGTTTTTTTGGGGAACGTAAATATCTATCTTGACACAAAATTTGGTGGCTCTAGCCCAAAAAATGTGAAAACTATGGGCGTTTCCAATTTCACGGAGAAAGGGGTGATGGGGGCGGAATCAGGGCGCATGGCATCCAAATTTTGATGCATTTTTTTGGGAAACGTCAATATCTATCTTGACACCAAATTTGGTGGCTCTAGCCCAAAAAATGTGAAAACTATGCGCGATTCCAATTTCATGGAGAAGGGGGGATGGGGGCGGAATCTGGGGGCATGGCATCCAAATTTTGATGCATGTTTTTGGGGAACGTTAATATCTATCTTCACACAAAATTTGGTGGCTCTAGCCCAAAAAATGTGAAAACTATGGGCGTTTCCAATTTCACGGGAGAGGGGGGATGGGGGCGGAATCAGGGCGCATGGCATCCAAATTTTGATGCATTTTTTTGGGGAACGTAAATATCTATCTTGACACAAAATTTGGTGGCTCTAGCCCAAAAAATGTGAAAACTATGGGCGTTTCCAATTTCAGGAAGGGAAGGGGGATGGGGGCGGGACCAGGGAGCGTGGCATCCAAAATTTTGATGCTTTTTTGGGGAACGTAAATATCTATCTTGACACAAAATTTGGGCTCTTGCCCAAAATATGTGAAAACTATAGGCGTTTCCAATTTCAGGGAGAAGGGGGGATGGGGGCGGAATAAGGGGGCATGGCATCCAAATTTTGATGCATTTTTTTGAGAAACGTCAATATCTATCTTGACACAAAATTTGGTGGCTCTAGCCCAAAAAAATGTGAAAACTATGGGCGTTTCCAATTTCAGGGAGAAGGGGGATGGGGGCGGAATCTGGGTGCATGGCATCCAAATTTTGATGCATGTTTTTGGGGAACGTTAATATCTATCTTGACACAAAATTTGGTGGCTCTTGCCCAAAAATGTGAAAACTATAGGCGTTTCCAATTTCAGTGGAGAAGGGGGATGGGGCGGAATCAGGGGGCGTGGCATCCAAATTTTGATGCATTTTTTTGGGGAACGTAAATATCTATCTTGACACAAAATTTGGTGGCTCTAGCCCAAAATATGTGAAAACTATGGGCGTTTCCAATTTCAAGGAGCAGTGATGAGGGGGCGGGGAAGGAGTGGGCGTGGCATCCAAAATTTTGATGCAGTTTTTTCAGGGACATGATTAGCTATCTGCGAGCAAAATTTGGCAACTCTAGCTGTAAGAATCTGACAAATATTAAGTTTTATCGGTTTTCTGTTATCGAATTTATCGATTTCCCAGCCACCTAGTAGGCGTGGCACCCCAATCTTGACACTTTATCTGTCTCGCCTATAGACAAACATATTTGCAAAGTTTCAAGTCTCTAGCTTTACGGGTGTCGAAAAAAGTTGCGTTCATACGGACAGACGGACAGACGGACAGACAGACAGACGGACAGACGGACAGACGGACAGACACCATGACGGACATTGCACAAAACCAATATACTATGAGACCTTCGGTATCAAAGTATAAAAAGTGGACAAATCTGAGTGATTTTAAGCAACGGGCTAACAGCAACTAAAAGAAGATTCTGAGCAAACTTTCATCTCGGTGGCTAACAAGTAGTAGGTAAGTTTGCATAAAAACTGACGGAAAAACCTAGTTCTCGGTGTTAAAGTATTGGAAAGCAAACATTTAAATTCAAAGGAAGTTAATTCATTAAAATAAAAACAAAATAGAAATAAATTACATAAAAATCCAAATTTGTACACTAACAAATTGCTAATTTAAGCAAGCACACTCCATTAATAGTTCCTAACAAAGAAAATGAGTAATAAATAAACTTGAATTTCTGATCTAGCTGACGTAAAAATGGATAAAATATGTATAGGAATCAACACAAAAAATCATAGAAGGTGAAAAACTTTCATATGCCACTTTACCAAGCACAAAAGTCTCCTGCATTATCCCACACAAAAAATAGAGCTTAATGGTTAATAATAAAAAAAGGCAAGTTCAATAGCCTTCTCGCTGGTGTTAAGAGCACTAACAAATATGCAACTAAATAAGCTGCAGCAGCTTTACTATTATCAATCAATTGGTGTTAATAAGAATCACACCGAAACCTGAAAGCACTATACCAACGGTGATCATGTAGTAGCTCGCGAGCCTTGTCGGGCTTGTTCAGTGACGTCGCCAGATAGAAGCACAAGCATATTAATGCAAAAGCAAAATACAGCCTCATGCATGAAGTTCTAAACAAAAGTGTAGATCTGCTTTTAAGAGAAATAGTGCGCAAGTTGAAATGTCTAATTGTTTGTGTATGTATTAAGTCATACAGTGTCCACATTTTTCTTATATTTTTGCGCCAACTGATTTATGACCAAAAAAGCGGTTGATGTTGTTGTCTGGCTGCTCTGCTATTTTGTTTGACCTTCTTGGCACGAGACAATTAAAAACTTCAAATACAAGAAAATCTTCTTGCCCTTCCTATAGCTAATAACAATCTTTATTTTGTCATCCAAATCCAAGATTAAAACAAATCGCAAAATATTATACCGACATCATTTGTTTTCGAAAAGAACAAGGCTTACATTTATAAATCTGTTTTAAGAGCTATTGAAAATACATCTGCTTAAGAAAAAAAAATAGAAAACAAAAATTCATTTAAAACAGAATAATAATAAAGCCTAATAATAAAACACCTGCTTTGCAGCTGCCCTGCACTGGCAGCGAAACGAGTTCGACACTTCCACGCACCCTTACTTGCATTACTTGAAGAAGTGAGCAGGCAAGATCCTAAAACGCTTCTGGCCTTTGCAAGAGACACACGAACGCCGCAGGTCAACGTTCTATAGTCCCTACCTTTTCCATACACCGGCCCCACTAAAGACCCCGAGTGGCCTATGTGTAATACTCCTCATTGAGGGTCAGTCGACACAACCTAACCTTACCGTATAATAAAACCATACAGACCCTAATATTATGGTATCAAGCACAATTAGAGGGTTTCGAAAAGAGGAAAAAACTTGAGGAAATTAGCAAAACTTAGGCGGATAAAAGTAGTAAGCAATTAAATGTTTAGAAATTAATCAATCAAAAAATTAAAAAAATTGTATGGAAACCTTCTAATCAAAACATCTAACAAAACCTTAGTTTTGAAAGAATGTTTGATAAATCTTTCAAATTCATAAGCAAGATTAATGCAGTACTTTACCTAATACGCAAAAGATTGTCAGAATAATGATTTAATAATCAATGATAATAATAATAAAAAATAGATGGAATGTCATTAGAGAGAAGGAGGCACTGCGAACGATTGGTCTTTTGTACCTAAATGTGGTTCCCTAAATTGACCAGAGCTGTTCCGTTTCCACTATGAAAGCAAGCACATCTCTTGTCGAGGCATTCCTGATTTGCGTGTTTGTTAGAAACTCGCTATGCAGGTGCCTTCTTCTTAGTCAAATAATGGGTGGACATTCGCAGAGAATGTGATTTGTCGTCTCGTTGTCCTCTTTGTAGAGTCTACACTTCACATTGGGGGATAAACGCATTTTGTGAAGATGGTATTTAACAACGTGGTAGCCAGTGAGGAAGGTAACTAGTAGTTTCAAATCCATCCTGGAACACCCTATATTGTTTCTATCTATGAATGGTTGCATCAGCTCATTAGCTTGGTGGCATCCACTTTTGAGATTTAGTACTTGACTTTCTCTCATTTGCTCCACCCTTCTACCATTGTTTTGGTAGAGGCCCAATCAAAGCCACAGAAAGCCTTCAGATCCTGTTGAGGAGTCGCGAAACCAGCCCTAGCCAGCTCGTTCGCAATCTCATTCCCATATTCAATGATAAGAATACTAAAAATTTCCTAGATTTAGTATCGGGATGGAACATTTAAGTAATCAGCTACCCAATAAATAAATCAGTGAATCGAAATTTGAATGAGTCATTAGGAAGAGGCATGTAGGTCGAGAGTAAAAATGAAACAAAGCAATTCCGAGAAAACATTCTCCAGACAATTTACTAAGATAAGGAAAACAAGTAAAAACGTTGCTGTCGGACGCAACCGACTGCGGAATACTTTGATACCAGTAAAACAACGGTTGATTAGGGGGAATGCAGGGGCGAAGGGAGTGTCCCATGTGGTAAACATCGCCAGCTATCATGTTACCAAATTTGGTGACTTTAGCTCAAAAACTGTGGAAGATAACTTAACTCCCAAATTTAAAAGGTGGGCGGCAGAGGTAGGCGTGGCATCCAAATTTTTGAATCAAATGTTTTTAGCTGTCACTATCTATCTGCCTACCAAGTTTGGTGGCTCTAGCTCAAAAACTGTTAAAGATATAGCCGATTCCGATTTTATAAGGCGGGTGGCTTAGGTGGGCGTGGCATTCAAAATTTTGATGCAGGTCTTTGGTAGATGCTGCCTTCTATCTTTCTACCCAATTTACGGGCTCTAGCTTAAAAACTATAAGAGATATCGAAATTTCCGATTTTAAATGGTGGGCGGCAGAGGTGGGCGTGGCATCCTAATTTTTGATGCAGATCTTTTGTAGATGTCACCATATATCTTCCTACCAAATTCGGTGACACTAGCTCGAAAAATGTGAAAACTATAGGCGTTTCCAATTTCAAGTAAGAAGGGGATGGGGGCGGAATCAGGGGGCGTGGCATCCAAAATTTTGATGCATTTTTGGGGAACGTCAATATCTATCTTCACACAAAATTTGGTGGCTCTAGCCCAAAAAATGTGAAAACTATAGGCGTTTCCAATTTCTTCGTGAAGGGGGGATGGGGGCGGAATCAGGTGGCGTGGCACCCAAGTTTTGATGGGGAACGCCAGTACCTATCTTGACACAAAATTTGGGCTCTTGCCCAAAATATGTGAAAACTATAGGCGTTTCCAATTTCAGGGAGAAGGGGGGATGGGGGCGGAATAAGGGGGCATGGCATCCAAATTTTGATGCATTTTTTTGGGGAACGTAAACATCTATCTTGACACAAAATTTGGTGGCTCTAGCCCAAAAAATGTGAAAACTATGGGCGTTTCCAATTTCAGGGAGAAGGGGGGGATGGGGGCGGGACCAGGGAGCGTGGCATCCAAAATTTTGATGCGTTTTTTTGGGGAACGTAAATATCTATCTTGACACAAAATTTGGTGGCTCTAGCCCAAAAAATGTGAAAACTATGGGCGTTTCCAATTTCACGGAGAAAGGGGTGATGGGGGCGGAATCAGGGCGCATGGCATCCAAATTTTGATGCATTTTTTTGGGAAACGTCAATATCTATCTTGACACCAAATTTGGTGGCTCTAGCCCAAAAAATGTGAAAACTATGCGCGTTTCCAATTTCATGGAGAAGGGGGGATGGGGGGCGGAATCTGGGGGCATGGCATCCAAATTTTGATGCATGTTTTTGGGGAACGTTAATATCTATCTTCACACAAAATTTGGTGGCTCTAGCCCAAAAAATGTGAAAACTATGGGCGTTTCCAATTTCACGGAGAAGGGGGGGATGGGGGCGGAATCAGGGCGCATGGCATCCAAATTTTGATGCATTTTTTTGAGAAACGTCAATATCTATCTTGACACAAAATTTGGTGGCTCTAGCCCAAAAAATGTGAAAACTATGGGCGTTTCCAATTTCAGGGAGAAGGGGGGATGGGGGCGGAATCTGGGGGCATGGCATCCAAATTTTGATGCATGATTTTGGGGAACGTTAATATCTATCTTGACACAAAATTTGGTGGCTCTTGCCCAAAAAAATGTGAAAACTATAGGCGTTTCCAATTTCAGTGAGAAGGGGGGATGGGGCGGAATCAGGGGGCGTGGCATCCAAATTTTGATGCATTTTTTTGGGGAACGTAAATATCTATCTTGACACAAAATTTGGTGGCTCTAGCCCAAAATATGTGAAAACTATGGGCGTTTCCAATTTCAAGGAGCAGTGATGAGGGGGGCGGAAGGAGTGGGCGTGGCATCCAAAATTTTGATGCAGTTTTTTCAGGGACATGATTAGCTATCTGCGAGCAAAATTTGGCAACTCTAGCTGTAAGAATCTGACAAATATTAAGTTTTATCGGTTTTCTGTTATCGAATTTATCGATTTCCCAGCCTCCTAGTAGGCGTGGCACCCCAATCTTGACACTTTATCTGTCTCGCCTATAGACAAACATATTTGCAAAGTTTCAAGTCTCTAGCTTTACGGGTGTCGAAAAAAGTTGCGTTCATACGGACAGACGGACAGACAGACAGACGGACAGACGGACAGACACCATGACGGACATTGCACAAAACCAATATACTATGAGACCTTCGGTATCAAAGTATAAAAATTGTAAGAGGACTTATTTAGTTAGGCTAGATATTTTTAAATCGAACAATATAAGTTATCAGCAATTCGTCGTCAGGAGAATTATTATTTTTAAGTTACTAAATGAGTTTAAAACTAATTCTTTATACCTGCTTAATGTAAGCAACACAATACGAAAAACAAAGTTAAAACATATCTGTTCTAACAAAACTAAAATCAATCTCTTTAGAACATTAGTCATCTTTAAATATTTTTAAAATATAATGCCTTTTACTCTTTTAATTTCCCTTATGTCGTTACTTAAATTTTTCAATCTTAATTTTACATATGAAATGTAGAGTAAAGTATTGGCCTGAAACAATTGAATACACAATGAAAGATTTTGTTAATGAGTTTTTTGAAATGATTTTTCCCGAGCATCGTAAATTGGTTAAAGAATATCGAGTATAGAAAGCTGCCTACAGGCGACAAGGCTAGAAGCATACGCATAGGAAAATGGATGCGTGCAAGAAAGGGACGGCGTCCAACAATTAAAATGTTGCGAACTGATCTTGTTGACCTGCCCACAGGTAAGAAGGCTAGAAGCATTAGCACTAGAAAATGAGTACTTAGAAAAAGGGGGTGGTAACAAACATTTAAAATGTTGCAACTATATGAACAGATCTTGTTGACCTGTCCACAGGCAACAAAGCTAGAAGCATACGCATAGGTAAATGAGTGCTTGCAAGAAAGGGATAGCACCACAGCTTTAAATCAGAAAGCCTCTAAGATAAAAGGGAGGGCACCAAATATTAAGAATGATAAGCCTTTAGGTTTGATGCCTATTGCTTGAAGGAGGATCAGCAAGAATCACTTTCCCTCAAATTGATAAGCACGAATATGAGCATGTTCAGTACACATTAAACACATTTTTTATCACCAAGCCCAGTTTAATGTTAAAACATGCGCATCTGTACATTACAATACACACAAACACACACATACACACACACACACACACTTGCACATGCACATGCACATGCACATGCACACACACACACACACATACTCCAGCCAGACATACTCCAGCCAGACATACACAAGCCAGACATATACAAGCCCAGCTTGATGTTAAATCATGCGCACCTGAACACACATTTGTAGACGCACTTTAGTACGCATTTAACATTATCTTATCTATAAGCCGCAATACTCGACGAAAATGAAAATCTGTAGTCCGTCTTTAGCATTTTCTTATCCCAAAACCCAAATCCATCCTTATCTAGGATAGCACCAGCAACACTCTAGAAATGTATATTAAAAAACACTAAAAAATTATAAAGTATTTTACAAAACAAAACAAACAAATAATCATTAGATATAAGTGGTCATAAAAGATCATAGTGAGGCCAGGAGTGATCTATATCGTGTGGGAAAAACAAACAAACAAACATATAATCATTAAATATAAGTGGTCACCAGGAGTGACCGATATCGTGTGGGAAAAACAAACAAACAAAAAGGGGTCATCTAAGGTCATAGTGATACCATGGTCATCCAAGGTCATAGTGAGACCAGGAGTGACCTATATCGTGTGGGAAAAACAAACAAACAAAAAATAGGGGTCATAAATCAAACAAACAAAATAAAAGGGGTCATAAATCAAACAAACAAAATAAAAAGGGTCATAAATAAACAAATAAAAAAAGGTGTGAAATTTCACACCTCAAGTGGTTTCATTCCGCCAATTCCCTACTACTATCAAATTTCTCGCGTGTCCCTTCAGTTTTTTTTAAATAAGGCTTATTGCCGTTGTTTCATGTTCGCCTTTTAAAGAATCTACTAGATTCAATGCGTCTAAAAAACTCTGTAGGTTTTCAGCTTTTCCATCATACACTGATAGTATGGAGGAGGCTGTTTTAATAAACTCAATCGTTGTTTGAGTCATTCTGGAGCTATTTTGTTGTGTGTTTGAGTTTTCAATTTTTGGTTCTAAAGTGTTTGTTGGCATTAAAAGTGTTTTTTCGTCGAATGACGCAGGTTTGTCTAATGAATTAGGCAAATGGGTTTCTATTTTGTGTCTAATGGAAATGTATTTTATCTGTTCTTTTAATGCAGATAAAAAATCTACTGTTTGCTGTAAATGAATTTGGTTTAGTTTTTATGCGTTTTCGCATACTTAAGATATTGAAATGCCTTAATTTTGTTTCGTCTGAAATTGGTGCACTATTATTGAGGCACTTGTAAGATTTGTTAAATTCAGATCGTTGTTCTTTAAAGAATGTGAAGATGTTGCTCCATGCCATTTATTGAACATATATTTAATAGTTCACTATTATTCGTCAGAGTCATCGCTTTCTGAACTCAGTGGTTCTGCTTTGATGATCTGATCTACGAATAATTCGTGAATGGTTATAGGCATTTTTACGTTGTTTCTCAGCATCGTTTTATATTGCAAGATAATGATTCTTTTAATTTGATCATATATGTGCTTGCGTACTATTGCGTTGTTTTTAATCCACTTTAGGATTTGAATTAACTTTGGATGTGCTGGTTTTGTATTTGTTACTAGCTCTAAAAACAGAATATACCTAGCTTATAATTTTAGCTCGACCATAATTTGTCGTTTTCTTTTTATTTTTTTTGTCATGTATTAACGAAATTTATTTTTATATTGATTTCTTTTCTTTTATAAATTCATTATTTCTTACTATTATTCAGTATATTTTCATTTTTTTTTTTTATATTTTGTCCAGATCGTTTGCTTTACTAACTTTATTTTTTACATTAGCTGTTGAGTCTACTGATTTAGTGTCTATGAGACCCATTTTGGGTGTGTTAATTTCTTTTATATTTTGCTCAAAATTTATAACATAATTTTCATCTGTTTTACTTATTCTATTGTCCCACATATGGGTAACAGTTTTTGATATAATTTTTTTTTTAATTTTAATCGGGCGGAAATGGTTCCGCGCGATTTTACAAATATATTTTTTTTAAACATGCAATCAAAAAAAAAACGCGGCACTCTACTCACTCAGACTTTTTTTTTGTGTCCGCCACTGCTGCCATTGTTGTTGTCGCTGCCGTTGCTATTGTTGTTGCCGTCGCTGCTGTTGCTGTTTTTGTTGCCGTTGCTGGTGTTGTTGCTGCCGTTTAGTTCGTTGTAAGTCCAACGTTTACGAAGTCGGCGGTCTGCCTACCTCGCATTAATATTACGATTATTGTCATTGGTTTTGTTTCTTTTATTTGTTAATTTTTTCGGCCTTTATTGTTATTTCTTTTCGTTTATTTGCGGTTGCTGTCTGTCAAGCTAATTTTTTGATGCACTGATGGAGTTCAACTCAATTTGTTCACTGTCGTTGCCTTTTTATTTAATAATTTTTCCCACAATAATTTTCGTTCGCAATTGCCGTTGTCTTCTTCGAGTGTTTCTACTTCGCTGCGCCTGCGGATCTGCGATGATGTTGTCCTTGGTCCTCCAGGACCAATGGGAACACATTTAGGCACGTCTGTGCCGTTTGACTATGGATTATCGAATGTTCTTTATTTCGTACCAAGTCCGTTTCCAAACCATAAAGTATATTATGTATTATGTATATTTGTCGGAGAGCGGGTAATGTACATATATATATC
Organism: Scaptomyza hsui; assembly: GCA_018152825.1. Lineage (NCBI taxonomy): Eukaryota > Metazoa > Arthropoda > Insecta > Diptera > Drosophilidae > Scaptomyza > Scaptomyza hsui. The sequence goes on from JAECXO010000241.1 coordinate 24,600, forward strand.
ACGAGCGGTCAAAGCGTGAGCGGCTTTGATTGTGCCCGCTGCATTCTCGTGCGATCATATTACCAGCCACTTGAAATGTGCTGGATGTTTATGTAACAACTACCCAGCGGCGAACAGCATATCCAATACGTCTACTAGATGCATTTCATAAAGGCCCCACGTAATATATTACGTTTAGTTTTTAAGTAAGCAAGGTTGTAATGGGAAGTTTAGCTCAGAACTGTTGTTGTTTCACTCGTTTGATACTTCGGCTAAAAAGTTAATTCTTGTTCGTAAATTTTTCTGATTTATTTTTGACTTTTACCCATACAAGTGTAAAAATTCAGGTATGCATGTAAGTATGACGTGGCTTTTTCAGTTTATCCTTATGTATTTGACATTTGTCGTCACTTTAATTTTGTTTGCCGTGCTGTGCGCATCATTGAATTTTAGGTGTTTTATTGAAAATCGTCGTATCAGGTAAGTGTTATTTATTTAATATTTATAATATATTAACTTTATCTTGTTTTTTTCTATTTAGGCGCTGCGAAACATTACATCTTCAGCGAGAGGGAGTATGTAAAAAACAAAAGAAAGAATCCGAAAATAAGGAAAATATGCCATAAAAATCAACATGTTATTGTTTATATATTTTAATTGTTAATTTATATTTAAATATTAAATTAAAAAATATTTATATTTTTATGTGAATATATATTTTGTGTACATTTTTTTCCATTATAAGCATTACAACCTACATTACATTGTATATTGTATATTGGGTAGTGCAGTATACGTATTACACATTTGAGCACCTAGTGTGCATAAAAGTGTCGAACCTATCCACAGGCACGCACACATTTTTAAAATCGTGTGTCGTACAGTGGAAGGTCTGCCCACAGCCAGCATTACAATTTAGGATTTGTATAATTGGGTGTAATGGAAACCCGAAATGAGCTCGGCATTTTTGCCCACTTTCTCGATGAGATTGTAGGCATTCACTCCACAAAGCGGCCAAGCAACATTAAATGTAATGGGAGTCGTACCCCATTTTCGAAGGTAGTGGGTATACCAATTCAAGAAGAGGTAATGGGCTACGTGGGGTGTTTTTTCGCCGCTGGGTAAGTGTCGTTCTTTGACATATGTTTACGTTATGTTTATATGCAGCAACAAAGTGTTGCTGTTCAATATATTTGAAGTACTTTAAGTACAGTTTACCCTCGATATATGTGTATACTACACTGCAACTGTTGGGCACGCACAAATTGCTCTTGGTTGCAAACATATCCAAAGATAGGTGCCATTGTTTTTACCATGCGGCTCATTTAGAATAACACCAAACCACTGACCGTCAGCAAAAGTGGTGCGTCCCACATAGGCGACACGTCCGAAAAGTTTATTCTTGGCCGTTATTTGTACACGGTGACCAAGACTTGGTTGAGACATATTATATATATATGGTAAGCTTACTTCATTTATTTTTACGAATGACCCGCCGCTGAGTATAAAACGAGATTGCATACGTCGTCATCATAGTGCCCCACCCCACATATTCAACGGCACTGAATCGTGAACTTTAGGGTTGTTGGTCAAACTATTTTGCAGGTAAAATTTTGAATGCAAGAAACTATTTTTAAGGTTTTCTTATTGAAGTATCCGGTGATGAAAAAAATAAGAAATTTTTAAATTATTTTGTCCTAGTAATGAGTGGTGATATTTAAAAGAGAGCTGCTAACATAAATTAACGATAAATTATGAAAACTATGCTGAGTTTTAAATTAAAATTTTAAATTTTTTGATTGATTTAAAGATATATTATTTAGAGTCTACGATTACTGATCGGTGCCTTAGAAGTCGTAACGCTCTCATATCATAGGCAAGCTGCTCTTCTTTTAGCATTGCCATTACGAGCTCAGCATTTTCCACAGAGATGATCCTCTTTAAGAAAGCACAATTTAATGTTCAAACGCAAACTTTTTAAAGCTGAATAAAACTAACCTCAGAATTTGGGGAGCGCTTAAACTGTTTCTTGACAATATCCAACATAGGATCCACCAAATCTTTTTCCGATTTGTCGTCCTCCTCCTCGTTGAAATCCTGCAAGCTAATAGCGTTCAAAATGGTAATGTCAGACGGCAGTGGCTCGTTTTCTTTAGAATTTTCAAATACTAAGCTAACATCATTAATTGGACGCAAATCACCGCCAATCTCGCGGTCACAAAACTTGCAGCACCCAACGATTTTTACTCGCTTAGCCATAATTATTTAAATAATTTCACAATCAGTTGTTTCTGTGTAAGCTATAACTAAGTTTAATATGGTAAAGTTGGACTATCAATACAATCGCGTGCTTAGATTTATAAGAAATGGCACAAAATGTTGTTTTCGTAATGTTTTTAGCTGGAGTCACCCCATTTGGAAAACATTTGGTGATGTCCCTTTAAAATAAAACAACTAAAATTTCTAAAGAATTGCGAAATTTCCGACTACAGAATACTTGTAAGTAGTCTGCTTGCAATGTGGAATGCGGGGCCGGCTGAAGTGGGCCGGGTTGGGAACATCGCCAGCTATTTGTATACTTTGATACTGAAAGTATCATAGAATATTGCTTTTGTGCAATGTCCGTCATGGTGTCCGTCCGTCCGTCTGTATGAACGCAACTTTTTGCGACACCCGTAAAGCTAGAGACTTGAAACTTTGCAATTATGTTTGTCTATAGCCGGGTCAGATAAAGTGTCAAGATTGGGGTGCCACGCCTACAAGGAGGCTTTGAAATCGATAATCGATAACTGAAAACCGATAAAACCATATATTTCTTACATTCTCACAGATATCATTACCAAGTTTTGCACGAAGATAGCTACGCACATCCCTCAAAAAATTCCATCAAAATTTTGGATGCCACGCCCTCTCCTTCCGCCCCTATCCTCCCTGCTCCTTGAAATTGGAAACGCCTTTAGTTTTCATATTTTTTGGGCCAAAGCCACAAAATTTTGTGTCAAGATATGTTATGATGTTTCCCAAAAATATGCTTCAAAATTTTGAATGCCACACCCATTGTTTTCGACCCTATCCTCCCTGCTCTCTGAAACTGGAAACGCCTATAGTTTTCACATTTTTTGAGATAGAGCCACCAAATTTTGTGTCAAGATAGGTAATGAAGTTTTCCGAAAAACTGCATAAAAAAATTTGGATACCCCGCCCACCCAAGCCACCCGCCTTTCAAAATCGGAATCGGCTATATCTTAAACAGTTTTTGAGCTAGAGCCACCAAACTTGGTAAGAAGATAAATGGTGACATTTAAATAAATTTGATTCAAAAAATTTGATGTCACACCCACTTCTGCCGCCACCTTTTAAATTTTGAGTTGTTCAGTTATCTTCTACAGTTTTTGAGCTAAAGTCTCCAAATTTGGTAACGTAACAGCTGGCGATGTTTACCACACGGCCCACCCCTTTCGTCCCTGCTTTCTCCCTTTGCAATAAAGCTTCTTACCATCCGTTCTTTTACTGGTATCAAAGTATTCCGCAGTCGATGGTGTCCGACTGTAACGTTTTAACTTGTTTATACTGAGACTGCGTTAGCGGGCTCGACATCATTGTCAAGGGGGTGACTCGAAACAATTTGAAAATTGTGAATGAAATTATTATTATTGGACGTAGATGTACAAACGGTGGGATAAGTCGTTATAATTTGAACATAAAATTCGGAAAGGATTATGTATAGCATAGTTAGAGTTACAAGCTTGAAGAGCAATAGGTAGAAAATTCCTTGTCCTTCTGATCGGAACAGCAAAACTAATCTGACTAATTAATTCCGAGGAATCAATTTCACCATTTATTAGTTTATGTAAAAAGACTACACCTAGCATTGTTCTCCGATCAGAAAGAGAAGGAAGATTTATTAGTTAAAGTCTACTATGGTAGCAGGGTAAGTTAATGTTAGTGTCCCAATTAAGTCCCCTAAGGGCAAAGAGCAAAAACTGTTTTTGTACTGATTCTATTCTATCCTGGTGAATCCCGTATTTGGGATACCAGATACAAGATCCATATTCAAGAATAGGACGTACCAGAGACGTGTAAAGAGTTTTGGTTATATAGGGATCGTCAAATTCTTTCGACCAGCGCTTAATGAACCCCAAGGTACTAGACGCTCGATTTGCAACTGAAGAGATATGCTTGTGTAATTTAAGTTTCGGATCAAAAAGGATACCTAAGTCATCAACCCATTCAATGCGATCGAGTGGGCTTCCATCAAGAAAATATATATTTGAAAAAGGAAGGCGTCTATAAAAAGACATGACTTTACATTTATTGCAATTAATATTTAGTAAGTTAACACGACACAACTTTTGAAAATTATCTAAATCAGTTTGTAGTTTTTGAGCAGACAACAGAGCAGTACCCGACATGCATAGTTTTACATCGTCAGCATACATCAGCACTCGAGATTGGTCAATAACAGATGGAAGATTATTGATGAAAAGTGTAAATAATAAAGGTCCAAGGTGACTTCCTTGCGGAACACCGGAAGTGACGTGAACCACCTTAGAGACAGCGTCATTAAAACTGACTCTCTGTGTTCTATGAGTTAAATATTCCCTTATCCACCGAATAAGATTGCTTGGAAAACCTAACAGTTGAAGTTTATGAAGTAAAAGGTAGTGCTAAACCAACCACCAAGGAGGGGCAAACAATCGGAGGCCGATTTTTCTTTTTATTTTTGTTTGCAGCATATTCTTTTACTATTATGTGTTCCGGTTAAAATTCTTTTGAGCAGATATCATCAAAATCTTGGTTTGAAACACTGATTTTAAAGGACGAAATATCTCGGTCATTAGCAAATTTAATTTTTTCCACCGAAACTGTGGCTTTAGATTTGCCCTGAATATAGACCTTTACATCTTCAGATGTTAAATTAGGGGGTAGCCGAGAAACAAATACATGTTTTTTAGGTGGAACACCTACAAATTTTTTTAAAATTTAAAATTTTGGATGCCACGCCCTCTCCTTCCGCCCCCATCCCCCCTGCTCCTTGAAATTGGAAACGCCTATAGGTTTCACATTTTTTGGGCTAGAGCCACCAAATTTTGTGTCAAGATAGGTACTGACGTTCCCCATCAAAAATTGGATGCCACGCCCACTAATTCCGCCCCCATCCCCCCTTCTCCATGATATTGGAAACGCCTATGGTTTTCACATTTTTTGGGCTAGAGCCACCAAATTTTGTGTCAAGATAGGTACTGACGTTCCCCATCACAACTTGGATGCCACGCCTCCGATTCCGCCCCCATCCCCCCTTAACCAAGAAATGGGAAACGACTATAGCTTTCACATTTTTTGGGCTAGAGCCACAAAATTTTCTGTCAAGATAGGTACTGACATTCCCCATCAAAACTTGGATGCCACGCCCCCTGATTCCGCCCCCATCCTCCCTTCTCAATGAAATTGGAAACGCCTATAGTTTTCACATTTTTTGGGCTAGAGCCATCAAATTTTGTGGTCAAGATAGGTACTGACGTTCCCCATCAAAAATTGGATGCCACGCCCCCTAATTCCGCCCCCATCCCCACTTCTCCATGAAATTTGAAACGCCTATAGTTTTCACATTTTTTGGGCTAGAGCCACCAAATTTTGTGTCAAGATAGATATTGACGTTCCCCAAAAAAATGCATCAAAATTTTGGATGCCACGCCCCTAATTCCGCCCCCATCCCGCCTTCTCCATGAAATTGGAAACGCATATAGTTTTCACATTTTTTGGGCTAGAGCCACTAAATTTTGTGTTAAGATAGGTACTGACGTTCCCCATCAAAACTTGGATGCCACGCCCCTAATTCCGCCCCCATCCCCCCTTCACCAAGAAATTGGAAACGCCTATAGTTTTCACATTTTTTGGGCTAGAGCCACCAAATTTTGTGTCAAGATAGATATTGACGTTCCCCAAAAAAATGCATCAAAATTTTGGATGCCACGCCCCTAATTCCGCCCCCATCCCGCCTTCTCCATGAAATTGGAAACGCATATAGTTTTCACATTTTTTGGGCTAGAGCCACTAAATTTTGTGTTAAGATAGGTACTGACGTTCCCCATCAAAACTTGGATGCCACGCCCCTAATTCCGCCCCCATCCCCTCTTCTCCATGAAATTGGAAACGCCTATAGTTTTCACATTTTTTGGGCTAGAGCCACCAAATTTTGTATCAAGATAGGTACTGAGGTTCCCCGTCAAAACTTGGATGTCACGCCCCTGATTCCGCCCCCATCCCCCATTAACCAAGAAATTGGAAACGACTATAGCTTTCACATTTTTTGGGCTAGAGCCACCAAAATTTTCTGTCAAGATAGGTACTGACGTTCCCCATCAAAACTTGGATGCCACGCCCCCTAATTCCGCCCCCATCCCCCTTCTCCATGAAATTGGAAACGCCTATAGTTTTCACATTTTTTGGGCTAGAGCCACCAAATTTTGTATCAAGATAGGTACTGACGTTCCCCGTCAAAACTTGGATGTCACGCCCCTGATTCCGCCCCCATCCCCCATTAACCAAGAAATTGGAAACGACTATAGCTTTCACATTTTTTGGGCTAGAGCCACCAAAATTTTCTGTCAAGATAGGTACTGACGTTCCCCATCAAAACTTGGATGCCACGCCCCCTGATTCCGCCCCCATCCCCCCTTCACCAAGAAATTGGAAACGCCTATAGTTTTCACATTTTTTGGGCTAGAGCCACCAAATTTTTTTGTGAAGATAGATATTGACGTTCCCCATAAAAATGGATCAAAACTTTGGATGCCACGCCCACACCTTCCGCCCCCACCCCCGCCGATGTCAAAACGGTTATGCGAGTATCTTCCACATTTTTTGAACTAGAGTCACCAAATTTGGTAGGAAGATATATGGTGACATCTTCAAAAGATCTGCATAAGAAATTTGGATGCCACGCCCACCTCTGCCGCCCACTATTTAAAATCGGAAATTTCGATATCTCTTATAGTTTTTAAGCTAGAGCCCTTAAATTGGGTAGAAAGATAGAATGCAGCATCTACCAAAGATGTGCATCAAAATTTTGGATGCCACGCCCACCTAAGCCACCCGCCTTATAAAATCGGAATCGGCTATATCTTTAACAGTTTTTGAGCTAGAGCCACCAAACTTGGTAGGCAGATAGATAGTGACAGCTAAAAACATTTGATTCAAAAATTTGGATGCCACGCCTACCTCTGCCGCCCACCTTTTAAATTTGGGAGTTAAGTTATCTTCCACAGTTTTTGAGCTAAAGTCACCAAATTTGGTAACATGATAGCTGGCGATGTTTACCACATGGGACACTCCCTTCGCCCCTGCATTCCCCCTAATCAACCGTTGTTTTACTGGTATCAAAGTATTCCGCAGTCGGTTGCGTCCGACTGCAACGTTTTTACTTGTTTTTTTTCTAGAATCATCAAAATTGGTTGCAATGAAGCAAGTGACATATCCCAAAGATAAAAAATTTGTAGGCCCCGCCCACCCCCTCCTTGGAACTCATTACTTTTATCAACCTCACGCCTTTTTGAATTGAAACTGAAAATAAAGCTTCACTAACCTACAATTATAAATAGTAGCACCAAATGGTTATACGTAATTAAATATCTCTGCTCTGAAGATAGATAGTGACATCCATATTTTTGATGAAAATCTTTGGGATCTGTTACCAGCCGTCTTCTTATCATATTTAGTGACTCCAGCTTCAAATCTCTGAAAAATACATGTACCCGTATTTTTGAAGGGTGATACTTTTAGAATGAGACTATAAAAAGGAATGAGAAACCTCTTGGAAAGTCCCGTTACATTTTATTTGTGTTCGCTTTTATTATTCGTTATGCATGTGTATTACAATATTCAACAATTACGCTATTGCCACAATATTTTATGTGAGTTATTACATGTTTCAGCGGCCAGGACTGTGGTTGGGATGAAGTGACTTATGTCCTAGAAGCCGTCATTAAAAAGGTTGCACTCTCTGATGTGTCTTTTGTACGTCCGGCAGCCGAAGATACTGCCTCCTTTTGATTGCCCTGAAGAAGACACATTTGAATAGTTTTTTTTTAGGGATATCGTAATAGAAAACAAATGCAAATTCGTATTTATACACTTACATTAAAGTTCAATTTGTTTCAATTTTTAAAGTTGACAGCTGTGTGCATACGTAATTGCAAAAAGTAGTTGCATGATCTTCTGGCAGCGTTTTTTGATTCTAACATTGCTCAGATTGTGCTGCCGTCTTCGACATAAACTGCAACTGTTGGGCACGCACAAATTGCTCCTGGTTGCAAACATATCCAAAGATCGGTGCCATTGTTTTTACCACGCGGCTCATTTAGAATAACACCAAAACACTGACCGTCAGCAAAAGTGGTGCGTCCCACATAGGCGACACGTCCGCAAAGTTTATTCTTGGCCGTTATTTGTAAACGGTGACCCAGACTTGGTTGAGACATATTATATATATATGTAGTCCCATACTTAAGAGACCGACAAGTTAAAGTATTATATTGTTTATTTATTATTAACATAAGCGATTATGCTTGTAGTTTTGGTTTTATTATATACATTGAACATTAATTTTGATGAATTACTTTTCGTGCGTATTTGTGCGTGCGTAGTAGGCGAGATTTCGGTATCGACTGACTTGCTCTTATTCTTAATAGTGATGGCCGCTTCTGGTGACTCGTTCAGTTGCACTATCGATTACTTGATCATTAGGTCTTTTATCGATTCCCACATTCGGCCCTCCTGACACTGGATTCGACCCGAATTCCTTCATATACTCTGCAACTGTAGAAGTCTTGCCTGGACCTTCAAAATCTCCCACCTTTTCTACCTCATACCTACCATGCTTATGAACCTTCAATACTTTATACGGGCCTAGGTATTTACCTTTTAATTTAAGACCCACACCATACTGTGTACGCTTTATAGCTACCAAATCATTTACTTTGTAAATCTTTTCCGCCTTGCGCTTCGAATCAAATACCCTTTTATTTTCCTCCTGTAGCGCTTTTATATTTTCTCTTACATCTTGACGCATCTTGGTACGTTCATCTTCTAACTCTTGCAACAGCGATTCTTGTACCATCTCCCTAATACCTGCAACATCTACACAACGCATATCCACACCAGTCAGGATTTTAAAAGGCGTCCTTTTAGTGCTTCTAGGCTCGATGTTGTTTATCAACTGCTGAACCCTGCCAACATGCTTGTACCATAAACCTGGACTCTCCATGCTTAACTTTGACAGCAAAGGCACTACTACTTTGTGCATACGCTCCACCTGTCCATTACCTCGAGGTACTCCTGTAGCAATTAGGAAATGTTGTATTTTCTGGCTGTCGCAATATTCTTTAAAAATATGTGACGTAAACGCTGCACCCCTATCTGACACAATCCTGTAAGGATTACTTATTATTAGGATTATTTACTGCCTGTTTTTCTAAACAACAAATCACTTCCTCGACTCCAGTACTGCGCGTAGGATATAGCCACACATATTTGGAAAATCCGTCGACAATGACTAAAATATGGTTATAACGCTTCTTCGTCATTTCCATCGGCCCTACATGATCAATGTGATAAGTAACTAATGGTTTATCACCCTTATCAATCGGTGTCAAATACCCTTCTTGCCTACCAGCCTTTGTATTGACTAAAATACACTCCACACAATTTGTCACTACTCTATTTACTTTCTCCTTTAGCTTTGGAATATAGTATGACTTCTCGACTAGTTCCTGTGTCCTTTTAACAGAAAAATGACCCTGCTTGTGCGCGATCTGGATTATTTCAGTCTCCATTTGAGACGGCACTACAATTAACTCACGATTGGGGTCCTTAAACAAAATCTGGTTGACAATATAATAGTCCTCATAGCCCTTACTTTCTACCAAGTTTCTAACTACTTTCGTCCACTCGTCGGCAATCTGCGCTTCTTTCAGCCGATGCATGATGCTTTCAGTTAACAAATAACAATAAACTCGACTTAATGCGTCCACATGCCGCATTTTTGTCCCCGAGCGGTGCTCTATCTCTAAATCGAAGTCTTGAAGATACATCGCCCATCGTGCAACTCGTAATGGCACTTCCTTTTTTTTCATTGTCATGGCGAATGCATTGCAATCAGTGATGATCTTAAATCGCACTCCAATGACATAGACCCTCCACTTAATTAAAGCCCCTACCACCGCTAACACTTCAAGCTCGTATGAGTGATAGTTCTCCTCGCATGGTTTAGTTTTCCTACTCATATACATCACTGGATGCAACCTGCCATCTTCCAAGTCTTTTTGTAGCATCACCGCGCCAAAACCAAACTTAGATGCATCTGTATGTATTTCTGTAGCTAACTTCGGATTATAGAGCTTCAACACTGGCTTGCTTACCAACGCTGCTTTAAGCTGTTCAAATGCTATCTGTTGCAATTCTTTGAACTCAAATTTCGAATCATTTCGTAGCAAATCGGACAATGGCTTTGCTATTAACGCATATCCCTCTACAAATCTTCTGAAATATGATGTAAGTCCGAGAAAACGTTGAATCCCTTTTTTATCCCTTGGTGTTGGAAACTTTGACACCGCCTCTGTTTTTTCTTCACTGGGAGTAATTTTCCCATCCTCAATAATGTACCCCAAGAAATTTACTTTTCTTTGCAAAACTTGACATTTTTCCCAGTTTATTTTCAACCCATTTCTTGCTGCCACCTCTAGTACTCTTTGCAACTTTTTTAACCCTTCCTCAACACTGATACTTGGTATAACAATATCGTCCATGTACACAACCGCAACATCGTTCTGTACCAAGTCGCGCAAAGTCGCCATTATAAATCGGGTAAATACAGCTGGCGAATTTGAAATACCGAATGGAACAAACAAGAACTCGTACTGTCCTCGCTGAGTCACAAACGCTGTATATTTCTGCGACTGTGCTTCTACCGGCACATGGAAATAACCATTTGTCAAATCCAAGGTAGTAAACACCTTTGCACCCTGCAACTTCTCGATAACACTATCCATATGAATCATGGGAAAGTTATCGCGCAATATCTTTTCATTTAATTTCCGATAATCACAGCACAAACGTTTCTTTCCATTTTTCTTTTGTTGGCGTTTCGCTAATCTTCTATGTATTTCTGCTGATGATACTCTTACCCCAAATTCTTCTAATAATGCTGCTTTCAACAAATCCCAATCACGAATATTTCTCTGACTGCGTATAAATGACTTTGCTGCTCCAGTCAGCAGCTGCTTTGCATAAATGAAAATCTGTAACTGACTCCAACCTACAGTTACTGCACATTCCTCAAGCTCCTCAATCCATTGATTGATATCTGGCAAACTCGTACCCGTAAACTGCGATACGCTTCCCTCTACGTCTTTTAACGTAAACCATGATCTGTTCATACCTGACATTCCTTGCTGTTGATTCTGCACGCTTCTATTAGCGCCTTCTACATTGCCACCTTGATGTGTTTCATTATCACTTACTGTTGCAAACGATTCTTCATTATCCTCATTATCTGAATCACCGCCTGCCTCTTCCGGATGACCATAATGAGCAAGTAATCTGTTCTGCAGTTCTGTCTTTTTTCCAAGTCTGCTTAATCCAAGTTCATTCAATTTAGCGCGCAATTCCGCTACCAGCAATGTCGAAATCTCCTCTCTATTCATTTTGTTTTATTCTAAACTGGAACAAATAGCGAATTAATTATTTACGCAACAATGCACACACTTTTACAATCAATCGATATATGTAACTTAGTTTTCGAATGTCAATATCTACTCTTATTAATCATCTGTTATTAACATAAACAGCCTCTGTTAATCCCACGACGCTCAGCTTTTGTCACACACATTCGATCCCACGACGCTCAACTTTTGTCACACACATGCGATCCCACGACGCTCAGCTTTTTGTCACTGCACTCTACTGTAGACAGCTCTCTCTTGTCGTCGTCGCCTCCAAACTATATTTCAAGCACCAACCTGTACTTGACAATTTTCCCGTACACGCTCTTTCTCTTCGATCTTCTTTTGCTTCTTTGGTCCCGCGCTTCTCGACTTTGACTTTACCACAGCCCGACGCTCTTGCCTTTGCCAACGCCGTCTGCTCAGTCACCAGCCCTCAAGTAACGGTTGTTCACTGTTCTTCTTTCGCCTTGTCCCGGTCTTTCTGACTTCGACTTTACCACAGCCCGACGCTCTTGCCTTTGCCAACGCCGTCTGCTCAGTCGCCAGTCCTCAAGTAACGGTGCTTCTCTGCGATTCCTCTTTGAGTCGATTGTTCGGCGTCGCTTGCCCTTTTACGTTTTGCCGTCAGCAAGACTTTTATGGACAATCTTTAATTGTAACACAATATTTGACTGCCACAGCACCACACAAATCACACTAGTTCAAATGTTTTTATAGTTTTATGTTGATTTAATTACAGCGTGAGCCAAAATGTAAATCCAGGTTGAGTTTAATTGCAGCGTGAGCCACCATTAAAATTTCGGTTGAGTTTAATTGCAGCGTGAGCCACCATTAAAATTTCGGTTGAGTTTAATTGCAGCGTGAGCCACCATTAAAATTTCGGTTGAGCCCCCAGAAATTTGTAGTCCCATACTTAAGAGACCGACAAGTTAAAGTATTATATTGTTTATTTATTATTAACATAAGTGATTATGCTTGTAGTTTTGGTTTTATTATATACATTGAACATTAATTTTGATGAATTACTTTTCGTGCGTATTTGTGCGTGCGTAGTAGGCGAGATTTCGGTATCGACTGACTTGCTCTTATTCTTAATAGTGATGGCCGCTTCTGGTGACTCGTTCAGTTGCACTATCGATTACATGATCATTAGGTCTTTTATCGATTCCCACATATATGGTAAGCTTACTTCATTTATTTTTACGAATGACCCGCCGCTGAGTATAAAACGAGATTGCGTACCTAATCTCAGTTAACACACGCCGCCAAAGATGAGTACAAAACTGATTCATTCGTCGTCATCATAGTGCCCCACCCCACATATTCAACGGCACTGAATCGTGAACTTTAGGGTTGTTGGTCTAACGATTTTGCAGGTAAAATTTTGAATGCAAGAAAATATTTTTAAGGTTTTCTTAATGAAAAAAAAAAAGTTATTTTTAAATAATTTTGTCTTAGAAATGAATGGTGATATTTAAAAGAGAGCTGCTAACATAAATTAACGATAAATTATGAAAACTATGCTGAGTTTTAAGTTAAAATTTAAAATTTTGAAAGAAATTTTTCGGTTTTGATTGTTTTAAAGATATATTATTTAGCGTCTACGATAACTGATCGGTGCCTTAGAAGTCGTAACGCTCTCGATTAAAAATGTATCATAGGCAAGCTGCTCTTCTTTTAGCATTGCCATTACGAGAGATGATCCTCTTTAAGAAAGCACAATTTAATGTTCAAACGCAAACTTTTTAAAGCTGAATCAAACTAACCTCAGAATTTGGGGAGCGCTTAAACTGTTTCTTGACAATATCCAACATAGGATCCACCAAATCTTTTTCCGATTTGTCGTCCTCCTCCTCGTTGAAATCCTGCAAGCTAATAGCGTTCAAAATGGTAATGTCAGACGGCAGTGGCTCGTTTTCTTTAGAATTTTCAAATACTAAGCTAACATCATTAATTGGACGGAAATCACCACCAATCTCGCGGTCACAAAACTTGCAGCACCCAACGATTTTCACTCGCTTAGCCATAATTATTTAAATAATTTCACAATCAGTTGTTTCTGTGTAAGCTATAACTAAGTTTAATATGGTAAAGTTGGACTATCAATGCAATCGCGTGCTTAGATTTATAAGAAATGGCACAAAATGTTGTTTTCGTAATGTTTTCAGCTGGAGTCACCCCATTTGGAAAACAGTTTGGTGATGTCCTTTATAAATAAAACAACTAATATTTCTTAAGAATTGCGAAATTTCCGACTACGGAATACTATGATACCAGTAAAAGAACGGATTGTAAGTAGTCTGCTTGCAATGTGATATGCGGGGCCGGCAGGAGTGGGCCGGGTTGGGAACATCGCTAGCTATTTTTATACTTGGATACTGAAAGTAACATAGAATATTGCTTTTGTGCAATGTCTGTCATGGTGTCCGTCCGTCCGTCTGTATGAACGCAACTTTTTGCGACACCCGTAAAGCTAGAGACTTGAAACTTTGCAATTATATTTGTCTATAGCCGGGTCAGATAAAGTGTCAAGATTGGAGTGACACGCCTACAAGTAGGCTGTGAAATCGATAATCGATAACTGAAAACCGATAAAACCATATATTTCTTACATTCTCATAGCTATAATTACCAAATTTTGCACGAATATAGCTGTCACGTCTCTCAAATAATTTTTTGTAAAGATGACATCTACTAAAGATTTGCATCAAAAATGCCGCCCGCCTTTTAAAGTAGAAAATTCCTTAGTTTTTTTTTTTTTTCTAGAATCCCCAAAATTGGTTGGAATGAAGCTAGTGACATATCCCAAAGATAAAAAATTTGTAGGCCCCGCCCACCCTCTCCTTGGAACTCATTACTTTTATCAACCTCACGCCTTTTTGAATTGAAACTGAAAATAAAGCTTCACTAACCTACAATTATAAAGAGTAGCTCCAATTGGTTATAATTAAATATCTGTGCTCAGCCACCGAATTTTTTGGGAAGATAGATAGTGACATCCATATTTTTGATGAAAATCTTTGGGATCTGTTACCAGCCGTCTTCTTATCATATTTAGTGACTCCAGCTTCAAATCTCTGGAAAATACATGTACCCGTATTTTTGAAGGGTGATACTTTTAGAATGAGAGTATAAAAAGGAATGAGAAACCTCTTGGAAAGTCCCGTTACATTTTTTTTGTGTTATGTTCACTTACATTAAAGTTCAATTTGTTTCAGCTGTGTGCATACGTAATTGCAAAAAGTAGTTGCATGATCTTCTGGCAGCGTTTTTTGATTCTAACATTGCTCAGATTGTGCTGCCGTCTTCGACATAAACTGCAACTGTTGGGCACGCACAAATTGCTCCTGGTTGCAAACATATCCAAAGATCGGTGCCATTGTATTTACCACGCGGCTCATTTAGAATAACACCAAAACACTGACCGTCAGCAAAAGTGGTGCGTCCCACATAGGCGACACGTACGCAAAGTTTATTCTTGGCCGTTATTTGTACACGGTGACCCAGACTTGGTTGAGACATATTATATATATATATGGTAAGCTTACTTCATTTATTTTTACGAATGACCCGCTGCTGAGTATAAAACGAGATTGCGTACCTAATCTCAGTTAACACACGCCGCCAAAGATGAGTACAAAACTGATTCATTCGTCGTCATCATAGTGCCCCACCCCACATATTCAACGGCACTGAATCGTGAACTTTAGGGTTGTTGGTCTAACGATTTTGCAGGTAAAATTTTGAATGCAAGAAAATATTTTTAAGGTTTTCTTAATGAAAAAAATAAGTTATTTTTAAATAATTTTGTCTTAGAAATGAATGGTGATATTTAAAAGAGAGCTGCTTACATAAATTAACGATAAATTATGAAAACTATGCTGAGTTTTAAGTTAAAATTTAAAATTTTGAAAGAAATTTTTCGGTTTTGATTGTTTTAAAGATATATTATTTAGCGTCTACGATTACTGATCGGTGCCTTAGAAGTCGTAACGCTCTCGATTAAAAATGTATCATAGGCAAGCTGCTCTTCTTTTAGCATTGCCATTACGAGCTCAGCATTTTCCACAGAGATGATCCTCTTTAAGAAAGCACAATTTAATGTTCAAACGCAAACTTTTTAAAGCTGAATCAAACTAACCTCAGAATTTGGGGAGCGCTTAAACTGTTTCTTGACAATATCCAACATAGGATCCACCAAATCTGTTTCCGATTTGTCGTCCTCCTCCTCGTTGAAATCCTGCAAGCTAATAGCGTTCAAAATGGTAATGTCAGACGGCAGTGGCTCGTTTTCTTTAGAATTTTCAAATACTAAGCTAACATCATTAATTGGACGCAAATCACCGCCAATCTCGCGGTCACAAAACTTGCAGCACCCAACGATTTTCACTCGCTTAGCCATAATTATTTAAATAATTTCACAATCAGTTGTTTCTGTGTAAGCTATAACTAAGTTTAATATGGTAAAGTTGGACTATCAATGCAATCGCCTGCTTAGATTTATAAGAAATGGCACAAAATGTTGTTTTCGTAATGTTTTCAGCTGGAGTCACCCCATTTGGAAAACAGTTTGGTGATGTCCTTTATAAATAAAACAACTAATATTTCTTAAGAATTGCGAAATTTCCGACTACGGAATACTATGATACCAGTAAAAGAACGGATTGTAAGTAGTCTGCTTGCAATGTGATATGCGGGGCCGGCAGGAGTGGCCGGGTAAGATAAAGTGTCAAGATTGGGGTGACACGCCTACAAGTAGGCTGTGAAATCGATAATCGATAACTGAAAACCGATAAAACCATATATTTCTTACATTCTCATAGCTATAATTACCAAATTTTGCACGAATATAGCTGTCACGTCTCTCAAATAATTTTTTGTAAAGATGACATCTACTAAAGATTTGCATCAAAAATGACGCCCGCCTTTTAAAGTAGAAAATTCCTTAGTTTTTTTTTTTTCTAGAATTCCCAAAATTGGTTGGAATGAAGCTAGTGACATATCCCAAAGATAAAAAAATTTGTAGGCCCCGCCCACCCTCTCCTTGGAACTCATTACTTTTATCAACCTCACGCCTTTTTGAATTGAAACTGAAAATAAAGCTTCACTAACCTACAATTATAAAGAGTAGCTCCAATTGGTTATAATTAAATATCTGTGCTCAGCCACCGAATTTTTTGGGAAGATAGATAGTGACATCCATATTTTTGATGAAAATCTTTGGGATCTGTTACCAGCCGTCTTCTTATAATATTTAGTGACTCCAGCTTCAAATCTCTGGAAAATACATGTACCCGTATTTTTGAAGGGTGATACTTTTAGAATGAGAGTATAAAAAGGAATGAGAAACCTCTTGGAAAGTCCCGTTACATTTTTTTTGTGTTATGTTCACTTACATTAAAGTTCAATTTGTTTCAGCTGTGTGCATACGTAATTGCAAAAAGTAGTTGCATGATCTTCTGGCAGCGTTTTTTGATTCTAACATTGCTCAGATTGTGCTGCCGTCTTCGACATAAACTGCAACTGTTGGGCACGCACAAATTGCTCCTGGTTGCAAACATATCCAAAGATCGGTGCCATTGTTTTTACCACGCGGCTCATTTAGAATAACACCAAAACACTTACCGTCAGCAAAAGTGGTGCGTCCCACATAGGCGACACGTCCGCAAAGTTTATTCTTGGCCGTTATTTGTACACGGTGACCCAGACTTGGTTGAGACATATAATTTATTTATATGGTAAGCTTACTTCATTTATTTTTACGAATGACCCGCCGCTGAGTATAAAACGAGATTGCGTACCTAATCTCAGTTAACACACGCCGCCAAAGACGAGTACAAAACTGATTCATTCGTCGTCATCATAGTGCCCCACCCCACATATTCAACGGCACTGAATCGTGAACTTTAGGGTTGTTGGTCTAACGATTTTGCAGGTAAAATTTTGAATGCAAGAAAATATTTTTAAGGTTTTCTTAATGAAAAAATAAGTTATTTTTAAATAATTTTGTCTTAGAAATGAATGGTGATATTTAAAAGAGAGCTGCTAACATAAATTAACGATAAATTATGAAAACTATGCTGAGTTTTAAGTTAAAATTTAAAATTTTGAAAGAAATTTTTCGGTTTTGATTGTTTTAAAGATATATTATTTAGCGTCTACGATTACTGATCGGTGCCTTAGAAGTCGTAACGCTCTCGATTAAAAATGTATCATAGGCAAGCTGCTCTTCTTTTAGCATTGCCATTACGAGCTCAGCATTTTCCACAGAGATGATCCTCTTTAAGAAAGCACAATTTAATGTTCAAACGCAAACTTTTTAAAGCTGAATCAAACTAACCTCAGAATTTGGGGAGCGCTTAAACTGTTTCTTGACAATATCCAACATAGGATCCACCAAATCTGTTTCCGATTTGTCGTCCTCCTCCTCGTTGAAATCCTGCAAGCTAATAGCGTTCAAAATGGTAATGTCAGACGGCAGTGGCTCGTTTTCTTTAGAATTTTCAAATACTAAGCTAACATCATTAATTGGACGCAAATCACCGCCAATCTCGCGGTCACAAAACTTGCAGCACCCAACGATTTTCACTCGCTTAGCCATAATTATTTAAATAATTTCACAATCAGTTGTTTCTGTGTAAGCTATAACTAAGTTTAATATGGTAAAGTTGGACTATCAATGCAATCGCCTGCTTAGATTTATAAGAAATGGCACAAAATGTTGTTTTCGTAATGTTTTCAGCTGGAGTCACCCCATTTGGAAAACAGTTTGGTGATGTCCTTTATAAATAAAACAACTAATATTTCTTAAGAATTGCGAAATTTCCGAATACGGAATACTATGATACCAGTAAAAGAACGGATTGTAAGTAGTCTGCTTGCAATGTGATATGCGGGGCCGGCAGGAGTGGGCCGGGTTGGGAACATCGCCAGCTATTTTTATACTTTGATACTGAAAGTAACATAGAATATTGCTTTTGTGCAATGTCTGTCATGGTGTCCGTCCGTCCGTCTGTATGAACGCAACTTTTTGCGACACCCGTAAAGCTAGAGACCTGAAACTTTGCAATTATGTTTGTCTATAGCCGGGTCAGATAAAGTGTCAAGATTGGGGTGACACGCCTACAAGTAGGCTGTGAAATCACGTCACGTCTCTCAAATAATTTTTTGTAAAGATGACATCTACTAAAGATTTGCATCAAAAATGCCGCCCGCCTTTTAAAGTAGAAAATTCCTTAGTTTTTTTTTTTTTTCTAGAATCCCCAAAATGGGTGGAATGAAGCTAGTGACATATCCCAAAAGATAAAAAATTTGTAGGCCCCGCCCACCCTCTCCTTGGAACTCATTACTTTTATCAACCTCACGCATTTTTGAATTGAAACTGAAAATAAAGCTTCACTAACCTACAATTATAAAGAGTAGCACCAATTGGTTATAATTAAATATCTGTGCTCAGCCACCGAATTTTTGGGAAGATAGATAGTGACATCCATATTTTTGATGAAAATCTTTGGGATCTGTTACCAGCCGTCTTCTTATCATATTTAGTGACTCCAGCTTCAAATCTCTGAAAAATACATGTACCCGTATTTTTGAAGGGTGATACTTTTTAGAATGAGAGTATAAAAAGGAATGAGAAACCTCTTGGAAAGTCCCGTTACATTTTATTTGTGTTCGCTTTTATTATTCGTTATGCATGTGTATTACAATATTCAACAATTACGCTATTGCCAAAATATTTTATGTGAGTTATTGGGATGAAGTGACTTATGTCCTAGAAGCCGTCATTAAAAAGGCTGCACTCTCTGATGTGTCTTTTGTACGTCCGGCAGCCGAAGATACTGCCTCCTTTTGATTGCCCTGAAGAAGACACATTTGAATAGTTTTTTTTTAGGGATATCGTAATAGAAAACAAATGCAAATTCGTATTTATACACTTACATTAAAGTTCAATTTGTTTCAATTTTTAAAGTTGACAGCTGTGTGCATACGTAATTGCAAAAAGTACTTGCATGATCTTCTGGCAGCGTTTTTTGTTTCTAACATTGCTCACATTGTGCTGCCGTCTTCGACATAAGCTGCAACTGTTGGGCACGCACAAATTGCTCCTGGTTGCAAACATATCCAAAGATCGGTGCCATTGTTTTTACCACGCGGCTCATTTAGAATAACACCAAAACACTGACCGTCAGCAAAAGTGGTGCGTCCCACATAGGCGACACGTCCGCAAAGTTTATTCTTGGCCGTTATTTGTACACGGTGACCCAGACTTGGTTGAGACATATAATTTATATATATGGTAAGCTTACTTCATTTATTTTTACGAATGACCCGCCGCTGAGTATAAAACGAGATTGCGTACCTAATCTCAGTTAACACACGCCGCCAAAGACGAGTACAAAACTGATTCATTCGTCGTCATCATAGTGCCCCACCCCACATATTCAACGGCACTGAATCGTGAACTTTAGGGTTGTTGGTCTAACGATTTTGCAGGTAAAATTTTGAATGCAAGAAAATATTTTTAAGGTTTTCTTAATGCAAAAAATAAGTTATTTTTAAATAATTTTGTCTTAGAAATGAATGGTGATATTTAAAAGAGAGCTGCTAACATAAATTAACGATAAATTATGAAAACTATGCTGAGTTTTAAATTAAAATTTAAAATTTTGAAAGAAATTTTTCGGTTTTGATTGTTTTAAAGATTTAGTATTTAGCGTCTACGATAACTGATCGGTGCCTTAGAAGTCGTAACGCTCTCGATTAAAAATGTATCATAGGCAAGCTGCTCTTCTTTTAGCATTGCCATTACGAGCTCAGCATTTTCCACAGAGATGATCCTCTTTAAGAAAGCACAATTTAATGTTCAAACGCAAACTTTTTAAAGCTGAATCAAACTAACCTCAGAATTTGGGGGAGCGCTTAAACTGTTTCTTGACAATATCCAACATAGGATCCACCAAATCTGTTTCCGATTTGTCGTCCTCCTCCTCGTTGAAATCCTGCAAGCTAATAGCGTTCAAAATGGTAATGTCAGACGGCAGTGGCTAACATCATTAATTGGACGCAAATCACCGCCAATCTCGCGGTCACAAAACTTGCAGCACCCAACGATTTTCACTCGCTTAGCCATAATTATTTAAATAATTTCACAATCAGTTGTTTCTGTGTAAGCTATAACTAAGTTTAATATGGTAAAGTTGGACTATCAATGCAATCGCCTGCTTAGATTTATAAGAAATGGCACAAAATGTTGTTTTCGTAATGTTTTCAGCTGGAGTCACCCCATTTGGAAAACAGTTTGGTGATGTCCTTTATAAATAAAACAACTAATATTTCTTAAGAATTGCGAAATTTCCGACTACGGAATACTATGATACCAGTAAAAGAACGGATTGTAAGTAGTCTGCTTGCAATGTGATATGCGGGGCCGGCAGGAGTGGGCCGGGTTGGGAACATCGCTAGCTATTTTTATACTTTGATACTGAAAGTAACATAGAATATTGCTTTTGTGCAATGTCTGTCATGGTGTCCGTCCGTCCGTCTGTATGAACGCAACTTTTTGCGACACCCGTAAAGCTAGAGACCTGAAACTTTGCAATTATGTTTGTCTATAGCCGGGTCAGATAAAGTGTCAAGATTGGGGTGACACGCCTACAAGTAGGCTGTGAAATCGATAATCGATAACTGAAAACCGATAAAACCATATATTTCTTACATTCTCATAGCTATAATTACCAAATTTTGCACGAATTTAGCTGTCACGTCTCTCAAATAATTTTTTGTAAAGATGACATCTACTAAAGATTTGCATCAAAAATGCCGCCCGCCTTTTAAAGTAGAAAATTCCTTAGTTTTTTTTTTTTTTTCTAGAATCCCCAAAATTGGTTGGAATGAAGCTAGTGACATATCCCAAAAGATAAAAATTTGTAGGCCCCGCCCACCCTCTCCTTGGAACTCATTACTTTTATCAACCTCACGCATTTTTGAATTGAAACTGAAAATAAAGCTTCACTAACCTACAATTATAAAGAGTAGCACCAATTGGTTATAATTAAATATCTGTGCTCAGCCACCGAATTTTTTGGGAAGATAGATAGTGACATCCATATTTTTGATGAAAATCTTTGGGATCTGTTACCAGCCGTCTTCTTATCATATTTAGTGACTCCAGCTTCAAATCTCTGAAAAATACATGTACCCGTATTTTTGAAGGGTGATACTTTTAGAATGAGAGTATAAAAAGGAATGAGAAACCTCTTGGAAAGTCCCGTTACATTTTATTTGTGTTCGCTTTTATTATTCGTTATGCATGTGTATTACAATATTCAACAATTACGCTATTGCCAAAATATTTTATGTGAGTTATTGGGATGAAGTGACTTATGTCCTAGAAGCCGTCATTAAAAAGGCTGCACTCTCTGATGTGTCTTTTGTACGTCCGGCAGCCGAAGATACTGCCTCCTTTTGATTGCCCTGAAGAAGACACATTTGAATAGTTTTTTTTTAGGGATATCGTAATAGAAAACAAATGCAAATTCGTATTTATACACTTACATTAAAGTTCAATTTGTTTCAATTTTTAAAGTTGACAGCTGTGTGCATACGTAATTGCAAAAAGTACTTGCATGATCTTCTGGCAGCGTTTTTTGTTTCTAACATTGCTCACATTGTGCTGCCGTCTTCGACATAAGCTGCAACTGTTGGGCACGCACAAATTGGTCCTGGTTGCAAACATATCCAAAGATCGGTGCCATTGTTTTTACCACGCGGCTCATTTAGAATAACACCAAAACACTGACCGTCAGCAAAAGTGGTGCGTCCCACATAGGCGACACGTCCGCAAAGTTTATTCTTGGCCGTTATTTGTACACGGTGACCCAGACTTGGTTGAGACATATAATTTATATATATGGTAAGCTTACTTCATTTATTTTTACGAATGACCCGCCGCTGAGTATAAAACGAGATTGCGTACCTAATCTCAGTTAACACACGCCGCCAAAGACGAGTACAAAACTGATTCATTCGTCGTCATCATAGTGCCCCACCCCACATATTCAACGGCACTGAATCGTGAACTTTAGGGTTGTTGGTCTAACGATTTTGCAGGTAAAATTTTGAATGCAAGAAAATATTTTTAAGGTTTTCTTAATGCAAAAAATAAGTTATTTTTAAATAATTTTGTCTTAGAAATGAATGGTGATATTTAAAAGAGAGCTGCTAACATAAATTAACGATAAATTATGAAAACTATGCTGAGTTTTAAATTAAAATTTAAAATTTTGAAAGAAATTTTTCGGTTTTGATTGTTTTAAAGATTTAGTATTTAGCGTCTACGATAACTGATCGGTGCCTTAGAAGTCGTAACGCTCTCGATTAAAAATGTATCATAGGCAAGCTGCTCTTCTTTTAGCATTGCCATTACGAGCTCAGCATTTTCCACAGAGATGATCCTCTTTAAGAAAGCACAATTTAATGTTCAAACGCAAACTTTTTAAAGCTGAATCAAACTAACCTCAGAATTTGGGGAGCGCTTAAACTGTTTCTTGACAATATCCAACATAGGATCCACCAAATCTGTTTCCGATTTGTCGTCCTCCTCCTCGTTGAAATCCTGCAAGCTAATAGCGTTCAAAATGGTAATGTCAGACGGCAGTGGCTAACATCATTAATTGGACGCAAATCACCGCCAATCTCGCGGTCACAAAACTTGCAGCACCCAACGATTTTCACTCGCTTAGCCATAATTATTTAAATAATTTCACAATCAGTTGTTTCTGTGTAAGCTATAACTAAGTTTAATATGGTAAAGTTGGACTATCAATGCAATCGCGTGCTTAGATTTATAAGAAATGGCACAAAATGTTGTTTTCGTAATGTTTTCAGCTGGAGTCACCCCATTTGGAAAACAGTTTGGTGATGTCCTTTATAAATAAAACAACTAATATTTCTTAAGAATTGCGAAATTTCCGACTACGGAATGCTATGATACCAGTAAAAGAACGGATTGTAAGTAGTCTGCTTGCAATGTGATATGCGGGGCCGGCAGGAGTGGGCCGGGTTGGGAACATCGCTAGCTATTTTTATACTTTGATACTGAAAGTAACATAGAATATTGCTTTTGTGCAATGTCTGTCATGGTGTCCGTCCGTCCGTCTGTATGAACGCAACTTTTTGCGACACCCGTAAAGCTAGAGACCTGAAACTTTGCAATTATGTTTGTCTATAGCCGGGTCAGATAAAGTGTCAAGATTGGGGTGACACGCCTACAAGTAGGCTGTGAAATCGATAATCGATAACTGAAAACCGATAAAAACCATATATTTCTTACATTCTCATAGCTATAATTACCAAATTTTGCTCGAATTTAGCTGTCACGTCTCTCAAATAATTTTTTGTAAAGATGACATCTACTAAAGATTTGCATCAAAAATGCCGCCCGCCTTTTAAAGTAGAAAATTCCTTAGTTTTTTTTTTTTTTCTAGAATCCCCAAAATGGGTGGAATGAAGCTAGTGACATATCCCAAAAGATACAAAATTTGTAGGCCCCGCCCACCCTCTCCTTGGAACTCATTACTTTTATCAACCTCACGCATTTTTGAATTGAAACTGAAAATAAAGCTTCACTAACCTACAATTATAAAGAGTAGCACCAATTGGTTATAATTAAATATCTGTGCTCAGCCACCGAATTTTTGGGAAGATAGATAGTGACATCCATATTTTTGATGAAAATCTTTGGGATCTGTTACCAGCCGTCTTCTTATCATATTTAGTGACTCCAGCTTCAAATCTCTGAAAAATACATGTACCCGTATTTTTGAAGGGTGATACTTTTAGAATGAGAGTATAAAAGGAATGAGAAACCTCTTGGAAAGTCCCGTTACATTTTATTTGTGTTCGCTTTTATTATTCGTTATGCATGTGTATTACAATATTCAACAATTACGCTATTGCCGAAATATTTTATGTGAGTTATTGGGATGAAGTGACTTATGTCCTAGAAGCCGTCATTAAAAAGGCTGCACTCTCTGATGTGTCTTTTGTACGTCCGGCAGCCGAAGATACTGCCTCCTTTTGATTGCCCTGAAGAAGACACATTTGAATAGTTTTTTTTTAAGGATATCGTAATAGAAAACAAATGCAAATTCGTATTTATACTCTTACATTAAAGTTCAATTTGTTTCAATTTTTAAAGTTGACAGCTGTGTGCATACGTAATTGCAAAAAAGTACTTGCATGATCTTCTGGCAGCGTTTTTTGTTTCTAACATTGCTCACATTGTGCTGCCGTCTTCGACATAAGCTGCAACTGTTGGGCACGCACAAATTGCTCCTGGTTGCAAACATATCCAAAGATCGGTGCCATTGTTTTTACCACGCGGCTCATTTAGAATAACACCAAAACACTGACCGTCAGCAAAAGTGGTGCGTCCCACATAGGCGACACGTCCGCAAAGTTTATTCTTGGCCGTTATTTGTACACGGTGACCCAGACTTGGTTGAGACATATAATTTATATATATGGTAAGCTTACTTCATTTATTTTTACGAATGACCCGCCGCTGAGTATAAAACGAGATTGCGTACCTAATCTCAGTTAACACACGCCGCCAAAGACGAGTACAAAACTGATTCATTCGTCGTCATCATAGTGCCCCACCCCACATATTCAACGGCACTGAATCGTGAACTTTAGGGTTGTTGGTCTAACGATTTTGCAGGTAAAATTTTGAATGCAAGAAAATATTTTTAAGGTTTTCTTAATGCAAAAAATAAGTTATTTTTAAATAATTTTGTCTTAGAAATGAATGGTGATATTTAAAAGAGAGCTGCTAACATAAATTAACGATAAATTATGAAAACTATGCTGAGTTTTAAATTAAAATTTAAAATTTTGAAAGAAATTTTTCGGTTTTGATTGTTTTAAAGATTTAGTATTTAGCGTCTACGATAACTGATCGGTGCCTTAGAAGTCGTAACGCTCTCGATTAAAAATGTATCATAGGCAAGCTGCTCTTCTTTTAGCATTGCCATTACGAGCTCAGCATTTTCCACAGAGATGATCCTCTTTAAGAAAGCACAATTTAATGTTCAAACGCAAACTTTTTAAAGCTGAATCAAACTAACCTCAGAATTTGGGGAGCGCTTAAACTGTTTCTTGACAATATCCAACATAGGATCCACCAAATCTGTTTCCGATTTGTCGTCCTCCTCCTCGTTGAAATCCTGCAAGCTAATAGCGTTCAAAATGGTAATGTCAGACGGCAGTGGCTAACATCATTAATTGGACGCAAATCACCGCCAATCTCGCGGTCACAAAACTTGCAGCACCCAACGATTTTCACTCGCTTAGCCATAATTATTTAAATAATTTCACAATCAGTTGTTTCTGTGTAAGCTATAACTAAGTTTAATATGGTAAAGTTGGACTATCAATGCAATCGCGTGCTTAGATTTATAAGAAATGGCACAAAATGTTGTTTTCGTAATGTTTTCAGCTGGAGTCACCCCATTTGGAAAACAGTTTGGTGATGTCCTTTATAAATAAAACAACTAATATTTCTTAAGAATTGCGAAATTTCCGACTACGGAATACTATGATACCAGTAAAAGAACGGATTGTAAGTAGTCTGCTTGCAATGTGATATGCGGGGCCGGCAGGAGTGGGCCGGGTTGGGAACATCGCTAGCTATTTTTATACTTTGATACTGAAAGTAACATAGAATATTGCTTTTGTGCAATGTCTGTCATGGTGTCCGTCCGTCCGTCTGTATGAACGCAACTTTTTGCGACACCCGTAAAGCTAGAGACCTGAAACTTTGCAATTATGTTTGTCTATAGCCGGGTCAGATAAAGTGTCAAGATTGGGGTGACACGCCTACAAGTAGGCTGTGAAATCGATAATCGATAACTGAAAACCGATAAAACCATATATTTCTTACATTCTCATAGCTATAATTACCAAATTTTGCACGAATTTAGCTGTCACGTCTCTCAAATAATTTTTTGTAAAGATGACATCTAAAATGCCGCCCGCCTTTTAAAGTAGAAAATTCCTTAGTTTTTTTTTTTTTTTTCTAGAATCCCCAAAATTGGTTGGAATGAAGCTAGTGACATATCCCAAAAGATAAAAAATTTGTAGGCCCCGCCCACCCTCTCCTTGGAACTCATTACTTTTATCAACCTCACGCATTTTTGAATTGAAACTGAAAATAAAGCTTCACTAACCTACAATTATAAAGAGTAGCACCAATTGGTTATAATTAAATATCTGTGCTCAGCCACCGAATTTTTGGGAAGATAGATAGTGACATCCATATTTTTGATGAAATTCTTTGGGATCTGTTACCAGCCGTCTTCTTATCATATTTAGTGACTCCAGCTTCAAATCTCTGAAAAATACATGTACCCGTATTTTTGAAGGGTGATACTTTTAGAATGAGAGTATAAAAAGGAATGAGAAACCTCTTGGAAAGTCCCGTTACATTTTATTTGTGTTCGCTTTTATTATTCGTTATGCATGTGTATTACAATATTCAACAATTACGCTATTGCCAAAATATTTTATGTGAGTTATTGGGATGAAGTGACTTATGTCCTAGAAGCCGTCATTAAAAAGGCTGCACTCTCTGATGTGTCTTTTGTACGTCCGGCAGCCGAAGATACTGCCTCCTTTTGATTGCCCTGAAGAAGACACATTTGAATAGTTTTTTTTTAGGGATATCGTAATAGAAAACAAATGCAAATTCGTATTTATACACTTACATTAAAGTTCAATTTGTTTCAATTTTTAAAGTTGACAGCTGTGTGCATACGTAATTGCAAAAAGTACTTGCATGATCTTCTGGCAGCGTTTTTTGTTTCTAACATTGCTCACATTGTGCTGCCGTCTTCGACATAAGCTGCAACTGTTGGGCACGCACAAATTGCTCCTGGTTGCAAACATATCCAAAGATCGGTGCCATTGTTTTTACCACGCGGCTCATTTAGAATAACACCAAAACACTGACCGTCAGCAAAAGTGGTGCGTCCCACATAGGCGACACGTCCGCAAAGTTTATTCTTGGCCGTTATTTGTACACGGTGACCCAGACTTGGTTGAGACATATAATTTATATATATGGTAAGCTTACTTCATTTATTTTTACGAATGACCCGCCGCTGAGTATAAAACGAGATTGCGTACCTAATCTCAGTTAACACACGCCGCCAAAGACGAGTACAAAACTGATTCATTCGTCGTCATCATAGTGCCCCACCCCACATATTCAACGGCACTGAATCGTGAACTTTAGGGTTGTTGGTCTAACGATTTTGCAGGTAAAATTTTGAATGCAAGAAAATATTTTTAAGGTTTTCTTAATGCAAAAAATAAGTTATTTTTAAATAATTTTGTCTTAGAAATGAATGGTGATATTTAAAAGAGAGCTGCTAACATAAATTAACGATAAATTATGAAAACTATGCTGAGTTTTAAATTAAAATTTAAAATTTTGAAAGAAATTTTTCGGTTTTGATTGTTTTAAAGATTTAGTATTTAGCGTCTACGATAACTGATCGGTGCCTTAGAAGTCGTAACGCTCTCGATTAAAAAATGTATCATAGGCAAGCTGCTCTTCTTTTAGCATTGCCATTACGAGCTCAGCATTTTCCACAGAGATGATCCTCTTTAAGAAAGCACAATTTAATGTTCAAACGCAAACTTTTTAAAGCTGAATCAAACTAACCTCAGAATTTGGGGAGCGCTTAAACTGTTTCTTGACAATATCCAACATAGGATCCACCAAATCTGTTTCCGATTTGTCGTCCTCCTCCTCGTTGAAATCCTGCAAGCTAATAGCGTTCAAAATGGTAATGTCAGACGGCAGTGGCTAACATCATTAATTGGACGCAAATCACCGCCAATCTCGCGGTCACAAAACTTGCAGCACCCAACGATTTTCACTCGCTTAGCCATAATTATTTAAATAATTTCACAATCAGTTGTTTCTGTGTAAGCTATAACTAAGTTTAATATGGTAAAGTTGGACTATCAATGCAATCGCCTGCTTAGATTTTTAAGAAATAGCACAAAATGTTGTTTTCGTAATGTTTTCAGCTGGAGTCATCCCATTTGGAAAACAGTTTGGTGATGTCCTTTATAAATAAAACAACTAATATTTCTTAAGAATTGCGAAATTTCCGACTACGGAATACTATGATACCAGTAAAAGAACGGATTGTAAGTAGTCTGCTTGCAATGTGATATGCGGGGCCGGCAGGAGTGGGCCGGGTTGGGAATATCGCCAGCTATTTTAATACTTTGATACTGAAAGTAACATAGAATATTGCTTTTGTGCAATGTCTGTCATGGTGTCCGTCCGTCCGTCTGTATGAACGCAACTTTTTGCGACACCCGTAAAGCTAGAGACTTGAAACTTTGCAATTATGTTTGTCTATAGCCGGGTCAGATAAAGTGTCAAGATTGGGGTGACACGCCTACAAGTAGGCTGTGAAATCGATAATCGATAACTGAAAACCGATAAAACCATATATTTCTTACATTCTCATAGCTATAATTACCAAATTTTGAACGAATATAGCTGTCACGTCTCTCAAATTATTTTTTGTAAAGATGACATCTACTAAAGATTTGCATCAAAAATGCCGCCCGCCTTTTAAAGTAGAAAATTCCTTTATTTTTTTTTTTTTCTAGAATCCCCAAAATTGGTTGGAATGAAGCTAGTGACATATCCCAAAAGATAAAAAATTTGTTGGCCCCGCCCACCCTCTCCTTGGAACTCATTACTTTTATCAACCTCACGCATTTTTGAATTGAAACTGAAAATAAAGCTTCACTAACCTACAATTATAAAGAGTAGCACCAATTGGTTATAATTAAATATCTGTGCTCAGCCACCGAATTTTTTGGGAAGATAGATAGTGACATCCATATTTTTGATGAAAATCTTTGGGATCTGTTACCAGCCGTCTTCTTATCATATTTAGTGACTCCAGCTTCAAATCTCTGAAAAATACATGTACCCGTATTTTTGAAGGGTGATACTTTTAGAATGAGAGTATAAAAAGGAATGAGAAACCTCTTGGAAAGTCCCGTTACATTTTATTTGTGTTCGCTTTTATTATTCGTTATGATGTGTCTTTTGTACATCCGGCAGCCGAAGATACTGCCTCCTTTTGATTGCCCTGAAGAAGACACATTTGAATAGTTTTTTTTAGGGATATCGTAATAGAAAACAAATGCAAATTCGTATTTATACACTTACATTAAAGTTCAATTTGTTTCAATTTTTAAAGTTGACAGCTGTGTGCATACGTAATTGCAAAAAGTACTGGCATGATCTTCTGGCAGCGTTTTTTGTTTCTAACATTGCTCACATTGTGCTGCCGTCTTCGACATAAGCTGCAACTGTTGGGCACGCACAAATTGCTCCTGGTTGCAAACATATCCAAAGATCGGTGCCATTGTTTTTACCACGCGGCTCATTTAGAATAACACCAAAACACTGACCGTCAGCAAAAGTGGTGCGTCCCACATAGGCGACACGTCCGCAAAGTTTATTCTTGGCCGTTATTTGTACACGGTGACCCAGACTTGGTTGAGACATATTATATATATATGGTAAGCTTACTTCATTTATTTTTACGAATGACCCGCCGCTGAGTATAAAACGAGATTGCGTACCTAATCTCAGTTAACACACGCCGCCAAAGACGAGTACAAAACTGATTCATTCGTCGTCATCATAGTGCCCCACCCCACATATTCAACGGCACTGAATCGTGAACTTTAGGGTTGTTGGTCTAACGATTTTGCAGGTAAAATTTTGAATGCAAGAAAATATTTTTAAGGTTTTCTTAATGCAAAAAATAAGTTATTTTTAAATAATTTTGTCTTAGAAATGTATGGTGATATTTAAAAGAGAGCTGCTAACATAAATTAACGATAAATTATGAAAACTATGCTGAGTTTTAAATTAAAATTTAAAATTTTGAAAGAAGTTTTTCGGTTTTGATTGTTTTAAAGATTTATTATTTAGCGTCTACGATAACTGATCGGTGCCTTAGAAGTCGTAACGCTCTCGATTAAAAATGTATCATAGGCAAGCTGCTCTTCTTTTAGCATTGCCATTACGAGCTCAGCATTTTCCACAGAGATGATCCTCTTTAAGAAAGCACAATTTAATGTTCAAATGCAATCTTTTTAAAGCTGAATCAAACTAACCTCAGAATTTGGGGAGCGCTTAAACTGTTTCTTGACAATATCCAACATAGGATCCACCAAATCTGTTTCCGATTTGTCGTCCTCCTCCTCGTTGAAATCCTGCAAGCTAATAGCGTTCAAAATGGTAATGTCAGACGGCAGTGGCTCGTTTTCTTTAGAATTTTCAAATACTAAGCTAACATCATTAATTGGACGCAAATCACCGCCAATCTCGCGGTCACAAAACTTGCAGCACCCAACGATTTTCACTCGCTTAGCCATAATTATTTAAATAATTTCACAATCAGTTGTTTCTGTGTAAGCTATAACTAAGTTTAATATGGTAAAGTTGGACTATCAATGCAATCGCCTGCTTAGATTTATAAGAAATGGCACAAAATGTTGTTTTCGTAATGTTTTCAGCTGGAGTCACCCCATTTGGAAAACAGTTTGGTGATGTCCTTTATAAATAAATCAACTAATATTTCTTAAGAATTGCGAAATTTCCGACTACGGAATACTATGATACCAGTAAAAGAACGGATTGTAAGTAGTCTGCTTGCAATGTGATATGCGGGGCCGGCAGGAGTGGGCCGGGTTGGGAACATCGCCAGCTCTTTTTATACTTTGATACTGAAAGTAACATAGAATATTGCTTTTGTGCAATGTCTGTCATGGTGTCCGTCCGTCCGTCTGTATGAACGCAACTTTTTGCGACACCCGTAAAGCTAGAGACTTGAAACTTTGCAATTATGTTTGTCTATAGCCGGGTCAGGTAAAGTGTCAAGATTGGGGTGACACGCCTACAAGTAGGCTGTGAAATCGATAATCGATAACTGAAAACCGATAAAACCATATATTTCTCACATTCTCATAGCTATAATTACCAAATTTTGCACGAATTTAGCTGTCACGTCTCTCAAATAATTTTTTGTAAAGATGACATCTACTAAAGATTTGCATCAAAAATGCCGCCCGCCTTTTAAAGTAGAAAATTCCTTAGTTTTTTTTTTTTCTAGAATCCCCAAAATTGGTTGGAATGAAGCTAGTGACATATCCCAAAAGATAAAAAATTTGTAGGCCCCGCCCACCCTCTCCTTGGAACTCATTACTTTTATCAACCTCACGCCTGTTTGAATTGAAACTGAAAATAAAGCTTCACTAACCTACAATTGTAAATAGTAGCACCAATTGGTTATAATTAAATATCTGTGCTCAGCCACCGAATTTTTTGGGAAGATAGATAGTGACATCCATATTTTTGATGAAAATCTTTGGGATCTGTTACCAGCCGTCTTCTTATCATATTTAGTGACTCCAGCTTCAAATCTCTGAAAAATACATGTACCCGTATTTTTGAAGGGTGATACTTTTAGAATGAGAGTTGTAGGGGCCAGTTTCGGTAACAGAAATAATTTCGTGTCTGTATAGTTTGAATAATATAAGAACTTTACATAGCCCTCTGTTAACGCTGATGTTAACACACTCCCAATGAGCGAGCTCTCTGTGACCGCGCTCACACAAGATTTCGGGTATGCAATTAACGGCTTAACAGAATGAGAGCGGGCGAATGAGCATAGAATTGGCGAAGGCAAGATCAAGCACCGTTATATCCTTCCAATGTCTGGAAAGCAAAACTGCACGTAGGCCAATTTTGCTTTGTTCGCATACGCTAAGTCTCAATATATAAAGCAGATCACGCTGCCGCGTAGTTCTTTTTCGTAAAAACTAATTGAAAAGAGTGCACGTGCCTGTGACCACGCAAAGTCAGTAATATTTATACCAAGTGTATTCCAAACGATCGTATGTGAATACAATAAAATAATCTCGGCAAGCCACATATTAACATACTGCCGCAGCGCCGTATAAAGCGTTTTGCAGATTGTGCAGCAAGTGAAAAGTGATTTAATTATTTTTATTACGATCAAATAGTATGGTCTAATATTAGTTTGTGTTTGCTTAGATTCAGCAGTAGTAGCAAAAGCAGCTATCTGCCGCCGGCCGGTCAGTGTGTCGCGCTTTTGCGCCTTTCTTTCTACAAGAGCCACCGGTCGGCGAGCCAATTCGTCTAGCAACATCTATTTGTCCCAAGAAGTCTCGGCATAATCCAGACGAGGAACAGGAGCGTTATATATGTTTGCGATATTTATACATGTCTGTATGGATGAGGAATAGAACAGTCTCACCAACAGTAATTGCGAACAGTGAACGTACCCCACACCACATGGACGGGACATAGCAACAGCGGCGGACGACAGCATAACATAATTAGCTACCCTCACCACAGGCGTAACAGCACCCTGTACGCGCAACTGATATGCGATCAGCTTAGCGCATCTCTATTAAAGTTTGAGTGAAATCAGCTCACATGAGTATTGAGTGATTTATCATAGTTTGTATGTTTTAAGTAAGATTTTGAGCGTAATGCAGTACATTTAGAAACTCAGTTCTTTTGAGATTACAATTTAATTGAAAGCTTACTTTATTACGCGCAAATCATACGCCACAATTTGTAATTATTAGTCGCAAACTCCCGCTTAAATAATTTCAATAATCTATACAGCATAATAACTCCACATCAGCTGTAACTTCAACGGGCACAGCGAAGGTACATCGTTGGAAGGATTGTGAGTACAATATTTATCTCCCGTAAGTCCAACTTGCATAAGCAAGAGTATTATTCGCATATTTTGTTTGAGCGAGAATTTTGTGATTATTAAGTAAAGTGCTATAAGTTTGCGAAATAGTTAATAATGAATATCGCTTGAGATTTGATTAGCGTAATCAACATGTTTTGGGAATAGTGGATAATAGAGTTTATATCGACAATGTTCGAGTAGTTTAGTATTGAATTCCGTCACCGATTCGACATAATGTGTTTGTACTATTGAAGTTAAATGAAATAAAGTCTTTGATAAGGGGTAACCAACAAATCTCTAATCAGTTACCAAGGTAGGGAGGGTAAAGAATAAGGGGGGCGATCTACAGCTCAGCCACCCTAACCGTTAACTTGTTTATACACTGCTGTCTCCTTTTTTATTTACGTGGGTACAGCCCAAACATCTTTTGAACCATTTCTCGTAGATTTCCGATAGTGCACTTAGTTTTATTTCCGTGTCGAGTAGCGCCATATAGCAGGAAGGAGCAACAACCCACGCCACATCCGACGAGCATAGCACAGAGCAACGCTAGAAGTGCACGACCGCCGAATCCTCTGTACGCATTGTCCTTCAGACAGTGTGAGCTACGGACGCCTAAACAGGCATCCCTGGTTGGAAGTTACCAATCTGGTACACTCAGCTCAGTTGAACACTACAGAGTATAAAAAGGAATGAGAAACCTCTTGGAAAGTCCCGTTACATTTTATTTGTGTTCGCTTTTATTATTCGTTATGCATGTGTATTACAATATTCAACAATTACGCTATTGCCACAATATTTTATGTGAGTTATTACATGTTTCAGCGGCCATGACTGAAGCCGTCATTAAAAAGGCTGCACTCTCTGATGTGTCTTTTGTACGTCCGGCAGCCGAAGATACTGCCTCCTTTTGATTGCCCTGAAGAATAGTTTTTTTTTTAGGGATATCGTAATAGAAAACAAATGCAAATTCGTATTTATTTTTTAAAGTTGACAGCTGTGTGCATACGTAATTGCAAAAAGTACTTGCATGATCTTCTGGCAGCGTTTTTTGTTTCTAACATTGCTCACATTGTGCTGCCGTCTTCGACATAAACTGCAACTGTTGGGCACGCACAAATTGCTCCTGGTTGCAAACATATCCAAAGATCGGTGCCATTGTTTTTACCACGCGGCTCATTTAGAATAACACCAAAACACTGACCGTCAGCAAAAGTGGTGCGTCCCACATAGGCGACACGTCCGCAAAGTTTATTCTTGGCCGTTATTTGTACACGGTGACCCAGACTTGGTTGAGACATATTATATATATAAGCTTACTTCATTTTTTTTAGGAATGACCCGCCGCTGAGTATAACACGAGATTGCGTACCTAATCTCAGTTAACACACACCGCCAAAGACGAGTACAAAACTGATTCATTCGTCGTCATCATAGTGCCCCACCCCACATATTCAACGGCACTGAATCGTGAACTTTAGGGTTGTTGGTCAAACGATTTTGCAGGTAAAATTTTGAATGCAAGAAAATATTTTTTGAGGTTTTCTTAATGAAAAAAATAAGTTATTTTTAAATAATTTTGTCTTAGAAATGAATGGTGATATTTAAAAGAGAGCTGCTAACATAAATTAACGATAAATTATGAAAACTATGCTGAGTTTTAAATTAAAATTTAAAATTTTGAAAGAAGTTTTTCGGTTTTGATTGTTTTAAAGATTTATTATTTAGCGTCTACGATAACTGATCGGTGCCTTAGAAGTCGTAACGCTCTCGATTAAAAATGTATCATAGGCAAGCTGCTCTTCTTTTAGCATTGCCATTACGAGCTCAGCATTTTCCACAGAGATGATCCTCTTTAAGAAAGCACAATTTAATGTTCAAACGCAATCTTTTTAAAGCTGAATCAAACTAACCTCAGAATTTGGGGAGCGCTTAAACTGTTTCTTGACAATATCCAACATAGGATCCACCAAATCTGTTTCCGATTTGTCGTCCTCCTCCTCGTTGAAATCCTGCAAGCTAATAGCGTTCAAAATGGTAATGTCAGACGGCAGTGGCTCGTTTTCTTTAGAATTTTCAAATACTAAGCTAACATCATTAATTGGACGCAAATCACCGCCAATCTCGCGGTCACAAAACTTGCAGCACCCAACGATTTTCACTCGCTTAGCCATAATTATTTAAATATTTTCACAATCAGTTGTTTCTGTGTAAGCTATAACTAAGTTTAATATGGTAAAGTTGGACTATCAATGCAATCGCCTGCTTAGATTTATAAGAAATGGCACAAAATGTTGTTTTCGTAATGTTTTCAGCTGGAGTCACCCCATTTGGAAAACAGTTTGGTGATGTCCTTTATAAATAAAACAACTAATATTTCTTAAGAATTGGGAAATTTCCGACTACGGAATACTATGATACCAGTAAAAGAACGGATTGTAAGAAGTCTGCTTGCAATGTGATATGCGGGGCCGGCAGGAGTGGGCCGGGTTGGGAACATTGCCAGCTATTTGTATAATACTGAAAGTATCATAGAATATTGCTTTTGTGCAATGTCTGTCATGGTGTCCGTATGTATGAACGCAGCTTTTTGCGACATCCGTAAAGCTAGAGACTTGAAACTTTGCAATTATGTTTGTCTATAGCCGGGTCAGATAAAGTGTCAAGATTGGGGTGCCACGCCTACAAGTAGGCTGTGAAATCGATAATCGATAACTGAAAACCGATAAAACCATATATTTCTTATATTCTCATAGCTATAATTACCAAATTTTGTCACGTCTCTCAAATAATTTTTTGTAAAGATGACATCTACTAAAGATTTGCATCATAAATGCCGCCCGCCTTTTAAAGTACAAAATTCCTTAGTTTTTTTTTTTTTCTAGAATCCCCAAAATTGGTTGGAATGAAGCTAGTGACATATCCCAAAAGATAAAAAATTTGTAGGCCCCGCCCACACTCTCCTTGGAACTCATTACTTTTATCAACCCACGCCTGTTTGAATTGAAACTGAAAATAAAGCTTCACTAACCTACAATTGTAAAGAGTAGCACCAATTGGTTATAATTAAATATCTGTGCTCAGCCACCGAATTTTTTGGGAAGATAGATAGTGACATCCATATTTTTGATGAAAATCTTTGGGATCTGTTACCAGCCGTCTTCTTATCATATTTAGTGACTCCAGCTTCAAATCTCTGAAAAATACATGTACCCGTATTTTTGAAGGGTGATACTTTTAGAATGAGAGTATAAAAAGGAATGAGAAACCTCTTGGAAAGTCCCGTTACATTTTATTTGTGTTCGCTTTTATTATTCGTTATGCATGTGTATTACAATATTCAACAATTACGCTATTGCCACAATATTTTATGTGAGTTATTACATGTTTCAGCGGCCATGACTGTGGTTGGGATGAAGTGACTTATGTCCTAGAAGCCGTCATTAAAAAGGCTGCACTCTCTGATGTGTCTTTTGTACGTCCGGCAGCCGAAGATACTGCCTCCTTTTGATTGCCCTGAAGAATAGTCTTTTTTTTAGGGATATCGTAATAGAAAACAAATGCAAATTCGTATTTATACACTTACATTAAAGTTCATTTTGTTTCAATTTTTAAAGTTGACAGCTGTGTGCATACGTAATTGCAAAAAGTAGTTGCATGATCTTCTGGCAGCGTTTTTTGATTCTAACATTGCTCAGATTGTGCTGCCGTCTTCGACATAAACTGCAACTGTTGGGCACGCACAAATTGCTCCTGGTTGCAAACATATCCAAAGATCGGTGCCATTGTTTTTACCACGCGGCTCATTTAGAATATTATATATATATATGGTAAGCTTACTTCATTTATTTTTACGAATGACCCGCCGCTGAGTATAAAACGAGATTGCGTACCTAATCTCAGTTAACACACGCCGCCAAAGACGAGTACAAAACTGATTCATTCGTCGTCATCATAGTGCCCCACCCCACATATTCAACGGCACTGAATCGTGAACTTTAGGGTTGTTGGTCTAACGATTTTGCAGGTAAAATTTTGAATGCAAGAAAATATTTTTAAGGTTTTCTTAATGAAAAAGGGTTTTGTCTTAGAAATGAATGGTGATATTTAAAAGAGAGCTGCTAACATAAATTAACGATAAATTATGAAAACTATGCTGAGTTTTAAACAAAAATTTAAAATTTTGAAAGATACTTTTCGGTTTTGATTGTTTTAAAGATATATTATTTAGCGTCTACGATTACTGATCGGTGCCTTAGAAGTCGTAACGCTCTCGATTAAAAATGTATCATAGGCAAGCTGCTCTTCTTTTAGCATTGCCATTACGAGCTCAGCATTTTCCACAGAGATGATCCTCTTTAAGAAAGCACAATTTAATGTTCAAACGCAAACTTTTTAAAGCTGAATCAAACTAACCTCAGAATTTGGGGAGCGCTTAAACTGTTTCTTGACAATATCCAACATAGGATCCACCAAATCTGTTTCCGATTTGTCGTCCTCCTCCTCGTTGAAATCCTGCAAGCTAATAGCGTTCAAAATGGTAATGTCAGACGGCAGTGGCTCGTTTTCTTTAGAATTTTCAAATACTAAGCTAACATCATTAATTGGACGCAAATCACCGCCAATCTCGCGGTCACAAAACTTGCAGCACCCAAAGATTTTCACTCGCTTAGCCATAATTATTTAAATAATTTCACAATCAGTTGTTTCTGTGTAAGCTATAACTAAGTTTAATATGGTAAAGTTGGACTATCAATGCAATCGCCTGCTTAGATTTATAAGAAATGGCACAAAATGTTGTTTTCGAAATGTTTTCAGCTGGAGTCACCCCATTTGGAAAACAGTTTGGTGATGTCCTTTATAAATAAAACAACTAATATTTCTTAAGAATTGCGAAATTTCCGACTACGGAATACTATGATACCAGTAAAAGAACGGATTGTAAGTAGTCTGCTTGCAATGTGATATGCGGGGCCGGCAGGAGTGGGCCGGGTTGGGAACATCGCCAGCTACTTTTATACTTTGATATATTTCTTACATTCTCATAGCTATAATTAAAAATTTTGCACGAATATAGCTGTCACGTCTCTCAAATAATTTTTTGTAAAGATGACATCTACTAAAGATTTGCATCAAAAATGCCGCCCGCCTTTTAAAGTACAAAATTCCTTAGTTTTGTTTTTCCAGAAACACCAAAATTGGTTCCAATGAAGCTAGTGACATATCCCAAAGATACAAAATTTGTAGGCCCCGCCCTCCCCCTCCTTGGAACTCATTACTTTTATCAACCTCACGCCTTTTTGAATTGAAACTGAAAATAATGCTTCACTTACCTACAATTATAAAGAGTAGCACCAATTGGTTATAATTAAATATCAGTGCTCAGCCACCGAATTGTTTGGGAAGATAGATAGTGACATCCATAATTTTGATGCTAATCTTTGGGATCTGTTACCAGCCGTCTTCTTATCAAATTTAGTGACTCCAGCTTCAAATTTCTGAAAAATGCATGTGTCCGTTTTTTAAAGGTTGATACTTTTAGAATGAGAGTATAAAAGGGAATGAGAAACCTCTTGGAAAGTCCCGTTACATTTTATTTGTGTTCCCTTTTATTATTCGTTATGCATGTGTATTACAATATTCAACAATTACGCTATTGCCACAATACTTTATGTGAGTTATTACATGTTTCAGCGGCCATGACTGTGGTTGGGATGAAGTGACTTATGTCCTAGAAGCCGTCATTAAAAAGGCTGCACTCTCTGATGTGTCTTTTGTACGTCCGGCAGCCGAAGATACTGCCTCCTTTTGATTGCCCTGAAGAAGACACATTTGAATAGTTTTTTTTTAGGGATATCGTAATAGAAAACAAATGCAAATTCGTATTTATACACTTACATTAAAGTTCAATTTGTTTCAATTTTTAAAGTTGACAGCTGTGTGCATACGTAATTGCAAAAAGTACTTGCATGATCTTCTGGCAGCGTTTTTTGTTTCTAACATTGCTAACATTGTGCTGCCGTCTTCGACATAAGCTGCAACTGTTGGGCACTCACAAATTGCTCCTGGTTGCAAATATATCCAAAGATCGGTGCCATTGTTTTTACCACGCGGCTCATTTAGAATAACACCAAACCACTGACCGTCAGCAAAAGTTGTGTACACGGTTATTTGTAAACGGTGACCCAGACTTGGTTGAGACTTATTATATATATAAGCTTACTTCATTTTTTTTAGGAATGACCCGCCGCTGAGTATAAAACGAGATTGCGTACCTAATCTCAGATAACACACGCCGCCAAAGACGAGTACAAAACTGATTCATTCGTCGTCATCATAGTGCCCCACCCCACATATTCAACGGCACTGAATCGTGAACTTTAGGGTTGTTGGTCTAACGATTTTGCAGGTAAAATTTTGAATACAAGAAAATATTTTTATGGTTTTCTTAATGAATCACCGGATGGTGATGAAAAAAGAAGTTATTTTTAAATAATTTTGTCTTAGAAATGAATGGTGATATTTAAAAGAGAGCTGCTAACATAAATTAACGATAAATTATGAAAACTATGCTGAGTTTTAAATTAAAATTTAAAATTTTGAAAGATATTTTTCGGTTTTTGATTGTTTTAAAGATATATTATTTAGCGTCTACGATAATTGATCGGTGCCTTAGAAGTCGTAACGCTCTCGATTAAAAATGTATCATAGGCAAGCTGCTCTTCTTTTAGCATTGCCATTACGAGCTCAGCATTTTCCACAGAGATGATCCTCTTTAAGAAAGCACAATTTAATGTTCAAACGCAAACTTTTTAAAGCTGAATCAAACTAACCTCAGAATTTGGGGAGCGCTTAAACTGTTTCTTGACAATATCCAACATAGGATCCACCAAATCTGTTTCCGATTTGTCGTCCTCCTCCTCGTTGAAATCCTGCAAGCTAATAGCGTTCAAAATGGTAATGTCAGACGGCAGTGGCTCGTTTTCTTTAGAATTTTCAAATACTAAGCTAACATGACGCAAGTCACCGCCAATCTCGCGGTCACAAAACTTGCAGCACCCAACGATTTTCACTCGCTTAGCCATAATTATTTAAATAATTTCACAATCAGTTGTTTCTGTGTAAGCTATAACTAAGTTTAATATGGTAAAGTTGGACTATCAATGCAATCGCCTGCTTAGATTTATAAGAAATGGCACAAAATGTTGTTTTCGTAGTGTTTTCAGCCGGAGTCACCCCATTTGGAAAACAGTTGGTGATGTCCCTTAAAAATAAAACAACTAAAATGTCTTAAGAATTGCGAAATTTCCGACTACGGAATACTATGATACCAGTAAATGAACGCATTGTAAGTAGTCTGTTGCAATGTGGAATGCGGGGCCGGCAAGAGTGGGCCGGGTTGGGAACATCGCCAGCTATTTGTATACTTTGATACTGAAAGTATCATAGTATTTGCTTTTGTGCAATGTCCGTCATGGTGTCCGTCCGTCCGTCTGTATGAACGCAACTTTTTGCGACACCCGTAAAGCTAGAGACTTGAAACTTTGCAATTATATTTGTCTATAGCCGGGTCAGATAAAGTGTCAAGATTGGGGTGCCACACCAACAAGGAGGCTGTGAAATCGATAATCGATAACTGAAAACCGATAAAACCATATATTTCTTACATTCTCATAGCTATAATTAAAAAATTTTGCACGAATATAGCTGTCACGTCTCTCAAATAATTTTTTGTAAAGATGACATCGACTAAAGATTTGCATCAAAAATGCCGCCCGCCTTTTAAAGTAGAAAATTCCTTAGTTTTGTTTTTCCAGAAACACCAAAATTGGTTCCAATGAAGCTAGTGACATATCCCAAAGATACAAAATTTGTAGGCCCCGCCCTCCCCCTCCTTGGAACTCATTACTTTTATCAATCTCACGCCTTTTTGAATTGAAACTGAAAATAAAGCTTCACTTACCTACAATTATAAAGAGTAGCACCAATTGGTTATAATTAAATATCAGTGCTCAGCCACCGAATTGTTTGGGAAGATAGATAGTGACATCCATAATTTTGATGCTAATCTTTGGGATCTGTTACCAGCCGTCTTCTTATCAAATTTAGTGACTCCAGCTTCAAATCTCTGAAAAATGCATGTGTCCGTTTTTTAAAGGTTGATACTTTTAGAATGAGAGTATAAAAAGGAATGAGAAACCTCTTGGAAAGTCCCGTTACATTTTATTTGTGTTCCCTTTTATTATTCGTTATGCATGTGTATTACAATATTCAACAATTACGCTATTGCCACAATACTTTATGTGAGTTATTACATGTTTCAGCGGCCATGACTGTGGTTGGGATGAAGTGACTTATGTCCTAGAAGCCGTCATTAAAAAGGCTGCACTCTCTGATGTGTCTTTTGTACGTCCGGCAGCCGAAGATACTGCCTCCTTTTGATTGCCCTGAAGAAGACACATTTGAATAGTTTTTTTTTAGGGAAATCGTAATAGAAAACAAATGAAAATTCGTATTTATACACTTACATTAAAGTTCAATTAGTTTCAATTTTTAAAGTTGACAGCTGTGTGCATACGTAATTGCAAAAAGTACTTGCATGATCTTCTGGCAGCGTTTTTATACTTTGATACCGAGGGTCTCATAGTATATTGGTTTTGTGCAATGTCTGTCTGTCTGTCCGTCTGTCCGTCTGTCCGTATGAACGCAACTTTTTTCGACACCCGTAAAGCTAGAGACTTGAAACTTTGCAAATATGTTTGTCTATAGGCGAGACAGATAAAGTGTCAAGATTGGGGTGCCACGCCTACTAGGAGGCTGGGAAATCGATAAATTCGATAACTGTAAACCGATAAAACCAAATATTTCTCACATTCTTACAGCTAGAGTTACCAAATTTTGCACGCAGATAGCTAGTCATGTCCCTGAAAAAACTGCATCAAAATTTTGGATGCCACGCCCACTCCTTCCGCCCCATCCTCCCTTCTCACTGAAATTGGAAACGCCTATAGTTTTCACATTTTTTGGGCAAGAGCCACCAAATTTTGTGTCAAGATAGATATTGACGTTTCCCAAAAAAATGCATCAAAATTTGGATGCCATGCGCCCTGATTCCGCCCCCATCCCCCCCTTCTCCGTGAAATTGGAAACGCCCATAGTTTTCACATTTTTTGGGCTAGAGCCACCAAATTTTGTGTCAAGATAGATATTAACGTTCCCCAAAAACATGCATCAAAATTTGGATGCCATGCCCCCAGATTCCGCCCCCATCCCCCCTTCTCCATGAAATTGGAAACGCGCATAGTTTTTACATTTTTTGGGCTAGAGCCAACAAATTTTGTGTCAAGATAGATATTGACGTTTCCCAAAAAAATGCATCAAAATTTGGATGCCATGCGCCCTGATTCCGCCCCCATCACCCCTTTCTCCGTGAAATTGGAAACGCCCATAGTTTTCACATTTTTTTGGGCTAGAGCCACCAAATTTTGTGTCAAGATAGATATTTACGTTCCCCAAAAAACGCATCAAAATTTTGGATGCCACGCTCCCTGGTCCCGCCCCCATCCCCCCTTCTCCCTGAAATTGGAAACGCCCATAGTTTTCACATTTTTTGGGCTAGAGCCACCAAATTTTGTGTCAAGATAGATATTGACGTTCCCCAAAAAAATGCATCAAAATTTGGATGCCATGCCCCCTTATTCCGCCCCCATCCCCCTTCTCCCTGAAATT
Organism: Scaptomyza hsui; assembly: GCA_018152825.1. Classification (NCBI taxonomy): domain Eukaryota; kingdom Metazoa; phylum Arthropoda; class Insecta; order Diptera; family Drosophilidae; genus Scaptomyza; species Scaptomyza hsui. Next base: position 67,879 of record JAECXO010000241.1, read on the forward strand.
GGAAACGCCTATAGTTTTCACATATTTTGGGCAAGAGCCCAAATTTTGTGTCAAGATAGGTACTGGCGTTCCCCATCAAAACTTGGGTGCCACGCCCCCTGATTCCGCCCCCATCCCCCTTCACCAAGAAATTGGAAACGCCTATAGTTTTCACATATTTTGGGCTAGAGCCACCAAATTTTGTTTGAAGATAGATATTGACGTTCCCCAAAAAATGCATCAAAATTTTGGATGCCACGCCCCCTGATTCCGCCCCCATCCCCCCTTCTACTTGAAATTGGAAACGCCTATAGTTTTCACATTTTTCGAGCTAGTATCACCGAATTTGGTAGGAAGATATATGGTGACATCTACAAAAGATCTGCATCAAAAATTAGGATGCCACGCCCACCTCTGCCGCCCACCATTTAAAATCGGAAATTTCGATATCTCTTATAGTTTTTAAGCTAGAGCCCGTAAATTGGGTAGAAAGATAGAAGGCAGCATCTACCAAAGACCTGCATCAAAATTTTGAATGCCACGCCCACCTAAGCCACCCGCCTTATAAAATCGGAATCGGCAATATCTTTAACAGTTTTTGAGCTAGAGCCACCAAACTTGGTAGGCAGATAGATAGTGACAGCTAAAAACATTTGATTCAAAAATTTGGATGCCACGCCCACCTCTGCCGCCCACCTTTTAAATTTGGGAGTTAAGTTATCTTCCACAGTTTTTGAGCTAAAGTCACCAAATTTGGTAACATGATAGCTGGCGATGTTTACCACATGGGACAGTCCCTTCGCCCCTGCATTCCCCCTAATCAACCGTTGTTTTACTGGTATCAAAGTATTCCGCAGTCGGTTGCGTCCGACAGCAACGTTTTTACTTGTTTGTTTCTAACATTGCTAACATTGTGCTGCCGTCTTCGACATAAGCTGCAACTGTTGGGCACGCACAAATTGCTCCTGGTTGCAAACATATCCAAAGATCGGTGCCATTGTTTTTACCACGCGGCTCATTTAGAATAACACCAAAACACTGACCGTCAGCAAAAGTGGTGCGTCCCACATAGGCGACACGTCCGCAAAGTTTATTCTTGGCCGTTATTTGTACACGGTGACCCAGACTTGGTTGAGACATATTATATATATAAGCTTACTTCATTTTTTTTAGGAATGACCCGCCGCTGAGTATAAAACGAGCAAAAAAAAACCGAGATATTGACGTTCCCAAAAAAAATGCATTCAAATTTTGGATGCCACACCCCCCTAAAGCTACAGCCCGTAAATTGGGTAGAAAGATAGAAGGCAGCATCTACCAAAGATCTGCATCAAAATACTGAATGCCACGCCGATCTAAGCGACCCGCCTTATAAAATCGGAATCGGCTATATCTTTAACTGTTTTTGAGCTAGAGCCACCAAACTTGGTAGGCAGATAGATAGTGACAGTTAAAAACATTTGATTCAAAAATTTAGATGCCACGCCTACCTCAGACGCCCACCTTTTAAATTTGGGAGTTAAGTTATCTTCCACAGTTTTTTACGTAAAGTCACCAATTTTGGTAACATGATAGCTGGCGATGTTTACCACATGGGACAGTCCCTTCGACCCTGCATTCCCCCTTATCAACCGTTCTTTTACTGGTATCAAAGTATTCCGCAGTCGGTTGCGTCCGACTGCAACGTTTTTATTTGTTTTTTTTTAGGGATTTCGTAATAGAAAACAAATGCAAATTCGTATTTACTATATACACTTACATTAAAGTTCAATTTGTTTCAATTTTTAAAGTTGACAGCTGTGTGCATACGTAATTGCAAAAAGTGGCATAGCGACATAATATCGCCGCCACAGTCTCGCCATTTTTAAAATGTCATAATATCGCGCGAGTTTATGACGTTTTGAAACGACATAAGATCGCTGGAAAAAACGACATAATCTCGCCGCCAGTTTTTGACTATGCACTTACATTTTGAGTCGGTTTGTCGGGCGCCGAAGTCTGATAATTGATTCTTGTAGAGCTCGACAAAATCGGGGGTGTGCCAGAAATCTCTGCAGATTTTGGGTCAAGCTGGTTCTCAAATCTCTAAAAAACCGTCGGTGTGCCCGAAGTTAGGGAGATTTCATTTTTCGGTAAAATGTTTCGGACCAAATACGTAAAACGAAAATGTCCAAAACGAGTTGCTACCTTTCAAAAATGAATTTTTTTTGGTTTGGTGCGTGTTTGCACATTGGAGGCTGGCAACGAACTGGTGCCTGCCTTTCTTTATTTGGCTCATTACTCTTAGTGTAAGCAACATTTAGCAAATAGTGTTTGACCTCAACTTATATCATAAATAGTAAATAATTAATGAGCTGTGTGAGTGTTTACAGCACATCACAACAGCAGAAATTGAGGAAACATAACAATTGTTAACTTGACAGATATTAGACAATAAATCTAATATTAATTTGAATAAGATGTGAATTAAATTTGAATTTAAACATTGGGGTTGCCGTATCGCCGAACTCGATAAATTAGTGCGTAAGTTGTCCAATTGTTTTGCAACACTGCAACAGCTGACTTGTCAAGCCGGCTGTGTAGGCAGGCTGGTCACACTTTACGCAAAAATTACAAAGCACTACAAATGTGCATATAGAGTATGACTTTTTGGTAAGAATACTAACTAATTCTCTTTATTTTAAGGGTATTTGTGTCTGGAGCTTCATCTGCTTGTGTTGCTGCATACCGCTGGGCCCTCACGACGCCGTTTCCGAACGCTGCACGAATGTGACGTTGGTCGACGCAGGGAACCACAGGGACCGCTGGAGCCGCCACCAGACGCCACAGATGAGGGGCTTGAAGCGACGACTGGATGGAACCATAGCCGACGAGACTGACCAAAATGGAGCGGCTGACTATGCCACTGTTTTTCGGGCCGAGAATGCATCAAGTTTGTATGGTGTGTGCGTGTTAAACGTGGTTTCTGGAAACATATAAAAATATTCTATTTGCAGGTTTTAAAGCTGCAGATGATTTGGAGCTGGAGCTGTTGCTGCATCTTCCGGATTTGGTGCTGCAGTCGCCTGTGTTTATGGTATTCAAGCTACCAAAAATTGCACACCATGACGCTGCGTGCCGTTGAGCAGATAGTTGCTAGTTTAAGCGCCACCAAGCTGGTTACTTTGTTCGCCATTGGGCCCATGCAACGCCGTAGCCAAACGCTAGCAATGTAACGCTGGACGACGCAGAGGACCACAAAGATTGCTGGAGTCGATGCTGAGGCACACAGGATCTGCAACGACGTCTGGATGAAGCATTTGGGATGAGCCGGGCTATGTTCTCATTTTGCAAGTTTGAAGTTGCAAGTTAGCTGGAATTTGGTCTGTAGCTGTAGCTGGAATATCCGATGCTGTTGACGCCGGAATTGCTGGGAACATCACTGTCATTTGCCAATGTGAGCACAAGGATTAATGCGTAGTAAATACATTTGTATTATTTTGTAGAAACGAGATCAACTTTGTAAATTTTGTGTGTATATATAACGAGTATATACGTTTGTTGAACGCAAGTCAGTTGCTTGTAGCTCAGTACATAAGTGCTCTTATGTTGAGCAGTAAACAGAGTACATAGATAGCATGTATGGCTGGTTGCCAGTCAAGCTTGTTTGACTTGTAAGTATCGAGATGTCCAATGAGTTTGCGGACAGATGCATAAAATAAGTACAGATAATTATAGTGCTTTTGGCAGTTGTATTTGGCTGAGCATTGGCTCTGTGATGTTGTTGCTTTGTTGTATTCCGGTCGTTGCTATTGTTGTTGTCCAGCTACGGGCCGTATTTGCTTTAAGACGCTGTTTGTAAAGATTATGGAATCATTACTGGGGGTAGTGTGCTACCCGTTAGCGTTGTCAACAGGGAGTCACCTGCATTTGAGTTAGTTGGCAGACTCGTTGTTGGTATTGGTAACTGAGTGTTCTTGTTTGCTGAGAAGGATGAGCCAAAAAGATTAGTAAGTATATCTATTCTTTTGCCCAACTTATCCATCATAATTGCGATTTGATGCAGAATTGCCGCCAGCTGGTTGCCTACTTGGAGATCAGGTTGAATCTGAGTTGGCTGGCATTGTTCACTTTGCGTCTGCTGATGCTGGAGTTGCTGAGAATGTTTGAAGTTTGCTGCGTCTGTGGGATGTGCTGAAGCTGTTGCTGTTCGTGGCGAAGACGCTCCTGGAAATTCTGTAGATGGGTTTCAGCCGGATTGTGAATCCTCTGAGTTGAGAATCCTACAGATCTCCTAGACTTGCCGTTGCGATCAACGTTAGCGCTACTTTTTGCAGTTGCTGATGTTGTTTGATGGGCTGGGATTCAATTTGTTGCTTTTGCATTCGTCGTGGTTGCTCACGACTGGGCTGCAGGTGTGCTTTTGAGCGTGAGTTGGGGCTTGGCTGTATCCATTGCCTGAGGAAACAACTTGGCTATAAGACAGGGTGTTGTATTTGCTTTTTTGTTGCAGATTTGGTTGCTGGCTGGCAACTTGCTGGCTACTACCAAACTGCTGTTGCAACTGTCGTTGGTTGTGTGCTGCGTTCTGTGGCTTAGTTGAAGATGGCTGTGCCTGTTGCATTGCTCTTGCGCGGCTAGCGAGAAGAGGATTAAGTTTCTCCTGGGCTTTTTTAAATTCAGGGCAGCCCCTGTAACTGGCAATATGTTTGCCTTTACAGTTGGCGCAAGTAGCATCTGTATTTATAGGTTTAGCACATGAAGTTGAAGCGTGGTCGCCGGCGCACTTAAGACAAGCATACGGCTTCCGGCAGTAATTTTGCTATGTCCGAAAGCTTGGCAGCGATGGCATTGGGTAGGAAGAGTGGGTCTCATTTGCCTTTCTACCACAATTTTCTGGGTCCCAAGTAATCTCAGAGACAGGATATTTGTATTTGAACCATCAGGCTTAGGTTCAAGCTCCACTTCGAACATGTTGAACGGCTTACCAGTATATCGATGTTTCATGACGCTGGCATAGCGTGGAGCGTATCCTAGTTGCCGTAGTTGATTCCGGAGCCAATCAATATTAGTCGTGTGGTGAAGATTGCGAATAACAATACGGTAGCCGCGCTTGGAGCGCAGTTGGTGAGTAAATACATGTATTTTATTGTTGGTCAGCTGTTCAAATATGGCGTTGTATGTGGCCAGATCTGAGCAATGAATTCTGAGTCCACCATCCATAGTGCTTTGTGTGGTAAACTTATTTATGCCAGGAACTGCATGAAGCTTGTCCAAAAGCGGGTCTATTTCAGCAACATTTGGCAAAAATAATGTCGGAATTTTGGCACTATTCGAAGACTGCTGCTGATAAGATGAGACTGCTGTTTTAGCTGATGTTGTTGTCTCCATATGGTTTGGGTTCAGTACAACGTTATTCGCATTAGATGCCGCGTGTGCGGTTTCTGTAGGTAAGTCTGAAAGCTGTTGTTGTTGTTGTTGCTGCAGGCTGGGATTTGCATTTCGAGTGAAGTCGCCAATACCATTATCATCATTATAGTCACTAACGACAGGGTCAATGTTTGTAAAGTGATCGGATGTGGGACTATTAAAATTGGCAGCGCGTTTGGGGCTGTGCGGAGGCAGAGATGTCTTACGCTTAAAGTTGCCAGCAGATGTAGGTTTGACAAGCATTGTACTCTTCTTTGCCTCGCATGTGTCCATAGAGCTAGTTGGGTAAGTTTCAAAGTCTATTTCAGTTTCCGTGGATGTAGTTAGAGTATTATTAGAGCAGTTGTCGGAGAATAGGGCCATGTGTGCAGATGACCAGGCAGAGTAGATGCTGGTAGAGGTATCAGGGCCAGAGTCATCAGATATGTTATTGCTGCTAGCATCACAGTTTTGCATTGACTGTGTAACAGCCAGCTTTGGTAGTTGTATTCGTTCGCTGTTATACGCCTTAGTGTTAACATGAGTGGGAACAGCGTCACTTTTTGGCGCCGAATGCATAACCGATTGGGGGCGATGTGTATGTGTGACATCTAATTGTTGTTGTAGCAGCTTGCGTGCAAATTTTGACGTCGAAGCTGTACCCGGTTGGCTTTGCTGTGTCTGTGAGAGACTTAGTTGTTGCTGAGAGAGTTTGTGTGTCGATCCGTTATTGGTGTTCGGCCGGCCCGCTTCAGCCGAGGTTGCTGACACATTGACCTTAGTGCAATGACATTTTGGTAACTGTAGTTCGGCTGTTTTTCGCTGCATTTTTTCGTTCGCAGATCTTTGCATGTATTTGCCTTTTTTTGCATTAAACTTATTCTTTGCCAGCATAGCACCGAGACACATTTATTAAATAATAAATGTGTGAGTGAATGTGACAAGCTGTATTTGCAGAATTAATATGCCCGTCAATTCACATAAAACATTTTACACGTGTAAAACGATACAGAACAATCACGTACATATAACACATTTAAACAATTAATTTGGTTAATAAAATTTAATCAATTGCGATTTGAGTTGTTTGCCTTAATGTCGCCCGGAGTTGCTGTTTTGATTTTGGTTTTTAGTTTTTTTTTTTTTTTGGTTTTTTTTTTTTTTTTTTTTTTTTTTTTTTTTTTTGGTTTTGGTTTGGTGCGTGTTTGCACATTGGAGGCTGGCAACGAACTAATTAATTGTGTACACGGTTATTTGTACACGGTGACCCAGACTTGGTTGAGACTTATTATATATATAAGCTTACTTCATTTTTTTTTAGGAATGACCCGCCGCTGAGTATAAAACGAGAAAAAAAAAACCGAGATATTGACGTTCCCAAAAAAAATGCATTCAAATTTTGGATGCCACACCCCCCTAAAGCTACAGCCCGTAAATTGGGTAGAAAGATAGAAGGCAGCATCTACCAAAGATCTGCATCAAAATACTGAATGCCACGCCGATCTAAGCGACCCGCCTTATAAAATCGGAATCGGCTATATCTTTAACTGTTTTTGAGCTAGAGCCACCAAACTTGGTAGGCAGATAGATAGTGACAGTTAAAAACATTTGATTCAAAAATTTAGATGCCACGCCTACCTCAGACGCCCACCTTTTAAATTTGGGAGTTAAGTTATCTTCCACAGTTTTTTACGTAAAGTCACCAATTTTGGTAACATGATAGCTGGCGATGTTTACCACATGGGACAGTCCCTTCGACCCTGCTTTCCCCCTTATCAACCGTTCTTTTACTGGTATCAAAGTATTCCGCAGTCGGTTGCGTCCGACTGCAACGTTTTTATTTGTTTTTTTTTAGGGATTTCGTAATAGAAAACAAATGCAAATTCGTATTTACTATATACACTTACATTAAAGTTCAATTTGTTTCAATTTTTAAAGTTGACAGCTGTGTGCATACGTAATTGCAAAAAGTGGCATAGCGACATAATATCGCCGCCACAGTCTCGCCATTTTTAAAATGTCATAATATCGCGCGAGTTTATGACTTTTTGAAACGACATAAGATCGCTGAGAAAAAACGACATAATCTCGCCGCCAGTTTTTGACTATGCACTTACATTTTGAGTCGGTTTGTCGGGCGCCGAAGTCTGATAATTGATTCTTGTAGAGCTCGACAAAATCGGGGGTGTGCCAGAAATCTCTGCAGATTTTGGGTCGAGCTGGTTTTCAAATCTCTAAAAAACCGTCGGTGTGCCCGAAGTTAGGGAGATTTCATTTTTCGGTAAAATGTTTCGGACCAAATACGTAAAACGAAAATGTCCAAAACGAGTTGCTACCTTTCAAAAATGAAAATTGCCTAAAATGTATTTGATATTTTTGTCATTGTTTTCAAGGTTGGCCTCATGGCATTATTGTTATATTTAATAAATAATAAAATAAAAATATGTTAGGTTTTATCTCTTGTAGTTCTTATACAAAACAAATATTTAATATTTTGCCCGCTAAGTAACTAATTTTGCTTGACAGCCCTGCCGTGATAGCTTTCTTGAACAGCTGTTCTACGTACTTCGTAAATGGCGAATCTGGTTTTGTTTACATTTTAAAAGTGCAAAAGGTGAACGGTGTTTTCCCCTATGGACCAATAATAAAATAAATGTAAAACAAATAATTAAATGCAATTTTAATTTAATCTACATTTTGGCTGATCAATGACTTTTCATAAATTAAATTCTTCTTCTTTCTGTAGACAGTTACACACCTAACAAACACCGCCACCTCACCACCGTTGCCACCTCATAAAAAAACGGTTTGCTGCAATAACTTATAGTGCATTTACACTGGCGTAAACGCAACGCAACGCCTTCAGCATTTCGCCTTATAGTGTATTTACACTGGCGCCGTAAGCAACGCCTTTAGCATTTTGCCTTAAGGTCTTCGATATTTCTAGCCTTTAACACTGAGCATTGAATACATAGAGACCTTAAATCGACTGTAATCTTATTACCGTCAAAATGTTAAACTTCCGATCCAGGAAGAAGAAGAGTCGAAAAGTTAACAGACAGAGCTGGCCGCGCAAAAGCGCAACGTCATTCTATTTCTTGCTCTGCTGTAAGCAACACAACCGACTTGAGCTGCAGCTCAGGTCGCGTGTATGTATGCGTGCATATGTGAGCGAGCAGTTAGTCACACGGACACATGACATGTATGTGTTAGTGCATTCTTGGCCGCTCTTCAATGATGAGAGAGCGAGAAAGCAGCATTTGCAGATGCTTTTGTTTCAGTTGCTGTTCGTTTGCAGCAGCCCGGCTAGTGTTTTTAGGGTAGAGAGCGCTCCATCGGAATGCAAGTAACGGTAAAAATACATTTGAGTATACATGCACTTGCGCTGGCTTCATTTTTTGGTGGGCTAGCTTTGCCGAGATTTTTGTGATTTTGTTTCGTTTGCTCAGCACAGCATATATGTGTGTGTGTGTGTGTATGCAAAGGCAGCACATTTTTATGTATGCGTCGCAATTGTCTTGTTAGTTTTGACCTGCCTCAACTTTTAGAATTTTCAGCAATTTTATAACAAGTTGAGGATACGAATAAAATTTATGTTATTATATTTATATTTTTTTTTATTAGTTATTAAAATACATTTAAATCGTTAAGAGGTGCATAATTGATAATTTGTCTAATAAATATTTATATTTGAATTATATAATTATGTATTTTCGACCCTTGAAAGTAAATACATATTTGATGTCGATTGCCAATGTTCAAATTTAAAATTGGCGCGCACTTGTATCTGCCTACAAAAACCTAAAAAGACACTCTCTGTTCATACATACTCTTTCGAGATATTAACTATATGACACCAGCGAACAATTTTGCAACTCAACTACTTTACAGTTGAGCATTTACATACAAAAGATGCACACACATTCCGAAAGAGTATTCAGAACTGTTCTTCTTTATATTTAAATAATTATTTTTACATACAAAAGATTCAGAAAGTGTATAAATGGTTCATTATGTCGGCAGCTGGAAGAAAAACCTTGGCTCGCGACAGCTGCATGCCAAAAACAAGTAAAAACGTTGCAGTCGGACGCAACCGACTGCGGAATACTTTGATACCAGTAAAAGATCGGATGGTAAGGATTCTGCTTGCAAAGGAGTGGGCCGGGTGGCAATCATCGCCAGCTATCATGTTACCAAATTTTATGACTTTACCTCAAAAACTGTGGAAGATGAGTTAACTTCCAAATTTAAAAGGTGGGCGGCAGAGGTAGGCGTGGCAACCAAATTTTTGTTCAAATCTTTTTAATTGTCACCATTTATTTTCCTACCAAGTTTAAAGGCTCTAACTCAAAAACTGTTAAAGATATAGCCGATTCCAATTTTATAAGGCGGGTGGCTTGGGTGGGCGTGGCATTAAAAATTTTGATGCAGATCTTTGGTAGATGCTGCCATCTATCTTTCTACCGAATTTATGGGCTCTAGCTTAAAAACTATAAGAGATATAGAAATTTCCGATTTTAAATGGTGGGCGGCAGAGGTGGGCGTGGCATCCAAATTTGGTGGCTCTAGCTCAAAACATGTGAAAACTATAGGCGTTTCCAATTCCAACGAGAAAAGGGGGATGGGGGCGGAATCAGGGGGCGTGGCATCCGAAATTTTGATGCATATTTTTGGGGAACGTCCATCTTGACACAAAATTTGGTGGCTCTAGCCCAAAAAATGTGAAAACTATAGACGTTTCCAATTTCAAGGAGCAGGCAGGATGGGGGCGGAAGGAGTGGGCGTGGCATCCAAAATTTTGATGCAGTTTTTTCAGGGACGTGACTAGCTATCTTCGTGCAAAATTTGGTAATTCTAGCTGTAAGAATGTGAGAAATATTTGGTTTTATCGGCTTTAAGTTATCGAATTTATCGATTTCCCAGCCTCCTAGTGGGCGTGGCAACCCAATCTTAACACTTTATCTGTCTCGCCTATGGAAAAACATAATTGCAAAGTTTCAAGTCTCTAGCTTTACGGGTGTCGAAAAAAGTTGCATTCATACGGACAGACGGACCCCATGACGGACATTGCACAAAACCAATATACTATGAGACCTTCGGTATCAAAGTATAAAAAACCCAAGTGAACGCACACAAGTTTCAACGATATCAACAGAAGCACAGTTCTGACATTTTCGCAAAGAAAAATAATTGATCAGTAAAATAACAATATGAACTTATGTATACAAAGCAGTTCCGCCTTGTCATAGTTCGAGTGAGCTTAGATTAAACTTAGTTCAATGGGTAGAAGCTTAGATAAATTGATAAAAATGAAAGCTTTAGAGTAAATGGTTAGAATTACAAATGCAGTCGTTGATGTAAAACTCTGATTAGCCAGGGATGGATGTCGTCAGGGAATAGCCCAGTGGCTAAGACTTCCGCCTCGTTAACGAGAGGTCCCAGGTTCAACTCCTGTCCCAGACTATAGTTTCATATACGATCAGTTTGAGTTTAATAATTCTAAACAGAAAGGTCACTGATGAGAATGTTTGGCAACATTCGAAATAGCGCTATCTGGCCAGCCTAATACATTTCATTCACAATTTTCAAATTGTTTCGAATCACCCCCTTTGATTCATGACGTCGAGCCTGTATTAATAATTGCAAACAATTAGAAAACGTCGCTAAAATAAACAATTAAAACAAGTAAAAACGTTGCTGTCGGACGCAACCGACTGCGGAATACTTTGATACCAGTAAAAGAACGGTTGATAATGGGGAATGCAGGGGCGAAGGGAGTGGCCCATGTGGTAAACATCGCCCGCTATCATGTTACCAAATTTGGTGACTTTAGCTCAAAAACTGTGGAAGATAACTTAACTCCCAAATTTAAAAGGTGGGCGGCAGAGTTAGGCGTGGCATCCAATTTTTTGAATCAAATGTTTTTAGCTGTCACTATCTATCTGCCTACCAAGTTTGGTGGCTCTAGCTCAAAAACTGTTAAAGATATAGCCGATTCCGATTTTATAAGGCGGATGGCTTAGGTGGGCGTGGCATTCAAAATTTTGATGCAGGTCTTTGGTAGATGCTGCCTTCTATCTTTCTACCCAATTTACGGGCTCTAGCTTAAAAACTATAAGAGATATCGAAATTTCCGATTTTAAATGGTGGGCGGCAGAGGTGGGCGTGGCATCCTAGTTTTTGATGCAGATCTTTTGTAGATGTCACCATATATCTTCCTAATAAATTCGAAAATTTCAAGTAGAAGGGGGGATGGGGGCGGAATCAGGGGGCATGGCATGCAAATTTTGATGCATTTTTTTGGGGAACGTTAATATCTATCTTGACACAAAATTTGGTGGCTCTTGCCCAAAAAATGTGAAAACTATAGGCGTTTCCAATTTCAGTGAGAAGGGGGATGGGGCGGAATCAGGGGGCGTGGCATCCAAATTTTGATGCATTTTTTTGGGGAACGTAAATATCTATCTTGACACAAAGTTTGGTGGCTCTAGCCCAAAATATGTGAAAACTATGGGCGTTTCCAATTTCAAGGAGCAGGGATGAGGGGGGCGGAAGGAGTGGGCGTGGCATCCAAAATTTTGATGCAGTTTTTTCAGCGACATGATTAGCTATCTGCGAGCAAAATTTGGCAACTCTAGCTGTAAGAATCTGACAAATATTAGGTTTTATCGGTTTTCTGTTATCGAATTTATCGATTTCCCAGCCTCCTAGTAGGCGTGGCACCCCAATCTTGACGCTTTATCTGTCTCGCCTATAGACAAACATATTTGCAAAGTTTCAAGTCTCTAGCTTTACGGGTGTCGAAAAAAGTTGCGCTCATACGGACAGACGGACAGACAGACAGACGGACAGACGGACAGACACCATGACGGACATTGCACAAAACCAATATACTATGAGACCTTCGGTATCAAAGTATAAAAACTCTTTTCCATCATCGGTTTGTAAATTCTTAGGAATTCTTTTGTCTTTAAAAATACTGCCGAGCGCTTTTGTAACTTATTTTGCAGATTTTGTTTTTAATGCCAATCCCCATGCATATTTTGAAAATGTATCAATTATTGTTAATTGAAATCGACAGCCTTTATTAGATGCCGAGTGCTTCCCCATCTCCACTAAGTCTGCTTGCCAATGATCATCAATACCTTTCATAACAACTCTTCTACGTTAAAAATTTTTGCGTGCAGGATCATGTAATTCACCCACTATTTCCCTTTTATTCATGATTACTTGAGTTATTAAGGTGGTATGTATGAAGTAGGTTAGGTATTTTGTATTTTTTTTTATACCCCTAACTTATAAAATGGGTAAAAGGGGTACAGTGGACGCTCGCAAATTAGAACCAGTTGGTTCCTGGGGTAGTTCTAATTTCTGAAAAGTTCTAATTTCTGGACGCATATTTGAAATGTCGTATAAGGCAAGAAATGGCTTCTTTTCTGCTAAATATGCTTCGAAGGGAATGTTATTTTAATTAAAATTAATTTGTTTACAACATTTAAGAAAAATAATATTTTATTCATTGACAATTAGCAAAAAAACAGGCTTAAATGACTTTTATTTAGAATTATTTTTCTTTTATTATTTATAGTTATCATGTTCAGCGTTGTGCAAGGATTTATTTTTTGCCTCCTGGTATGTGTTTTCGATTTTATATAGCTGATGGCAGATTTTGCCACATTGTAATCTAAGGCTAAACGGTTTGCTGGAACGCCTTCATCGAGTTGTTTTAAAATTTTTGCGTTAGTGTCCAAAGACAAAGTGTTTTTCTTTCGCTTATTCGACATTTTAAACTAGTTTTCACTAAATTTTCATCCCCGAATATGTGCCTGCTTGTCAAAAGTAGAACACACGCAATTGTGTGAATCCCCTTTTTATATGCAATTCGTTAAAAGGCAAACCAAAATAAAAATCGACAAGAAAAAAAAAAAAAACGCTCTGAAATTAGAGCCGCGGTTCAATGCAATAAAAACACTGGTTCTAATTTCTGGAAGATTCTAATTTCCGAGAGTTCTAATTAGTGAGCGTCCACTGTATAATGGTTTTGTGCAAAAGTATGTAACAGGCAGAAGGAAGCATCTTCGACCCCATAATGTATATATATTCTTGATCAGCATCAAAAGCCGATTCGATATAGCCATGTCCGTCTGTCTGTCCGTCCGTCTGTCCGTCTGTCCGTCCGTCCGTCCGTCCGTCTGTCTGTATGAACGCGTCGATCTCAGAGACTACAAGAGCTAGAGACTTCAGATTTTGAATATAAGTTCTCCTATACCATGAGCGGAACAAGTTTGTTTCAAATTATCGATAACTATTCTGGTTTCCAAAATACACATGCAATCGATTACAAAAAAATCGCGAATTTGGAAAATGTAAAAATGGGGATTGAAATAATGGGTAATGATATAACTTTTCTGAAAATTTCATCGAAATTGGTTGAGAAACACCAGAGATATCGAAGATTGAAGTTTAGGTCACAGATGCATACAGACAATGACTGTACGCGTTAAGTATACGGTTCAGGGTATCTCCTAGTCGGGAAATCTAGACTAAAGCCTTCTTACTTGTTTTTATTTTTTGTATATGATTAGCGGTTTTTTATACTTTGATACCGAAGGTCTCATAGTATATTGGTTTTGTGCAATGTCCGTCATGGTGTCTGTCCGTCTGTCCGTCTGTCTGTCTGTCCGTCTGTCCGTCTGTCCGTATGAACGCAACTTTTTTCGACACCCGTAAAGCTAGAGACTTGAAACTTTGCAAATATATTTGTCTATAGGCGAGACAGATAAAGTGTCAAGATTGGGGTGCCACGCCTACTAGGAGGCTGGGAAATCGATAAATTCGATAACAGAAAACCGATAAAACTTAATATTTGTCAGATTCTTACAGCTAGAGTTGCCAAATTTTGCTCGCAGATAGCTAATCATGTCCCTGAAAAAACTGCATCAAAATTTTGGATGCCACGCCCACTCCTTCCGCCCCCCTCATCACTGCTCCTTGAAATTGGAAACGACTATAGCTTTCACATTTTTTGGGCTAGAGCCACCAAAATTTTCTGTCAAGATAGGTACTGACGTTCCCCATCAAAACATGGAAGCCACGCTCCCTGATTCCGCCCCCATCCCCCCTTCTCCATGAAATTGGAAACGCCTATAGTTTTCACATTTTTTGGGCTAGAGCCATCAAATTTTGTGTCAAGATAGATATTGACGTTCCCCAAAAAAATGCATCAAAATTTTGGATGCCACGCCCCTAATTCAGCCCCCATCCCCTCTTCTCCATGAAATTGGAAACGCCCATAGTTTTCACATTTTTTGGGCTAGAGCCACCAAATTTTGTGTCAAGATAGATATTTACGTTCCCCAAAAAAATGCATCAAAATTTTGGATGCCACGCTCCCTGGTCCCGCCCCCATCCCCCTTCTCCCTGAAATTGGAAACGCCCATAGTTTTCACATTTTTTGGGCTAGAGCCACCAAATTTTGTGTCAAGATAGATATTGACGTTCCCCAAAAAATGCATCAAAATTTGGATGCCATGCCCCCTTATTCCGCCCCCATCCCCCCTTCTCCCTGAAATTGGAAACGCCTATAGTTTTCACATATTTTGGGCAAGAGCCCAAATTTTGTGTCAAGATAGGTACTGGCGTTCCCCATCAAAACTTGGGTGCCACGCCCCCTGATTCCGCCCCCATCCCCCTTCACGAAGAAATTGGAAACGCCTATAGTTTTCACATTTTTTGGGCTAGAGCCACCAAATTTTGTGTGAAGATAGATATTGACGTTCCCAAAAAATGCATCAAAATTTTGGATGCCACGCCCCTGATTCCGCCCCCATCCCCCTTCTACTTGAAATTGGAAACGCCTATAGTTTTCACATTTTTCGAGCTAGTGTCACCGAATTTGGTAGGAAGATATATGGTGACATCTACAAAAGATCTGCATCAAAAATTAGGATGCCACGCCCACCTCTGCCGCCCACCATTTAAAATCGGAAATTTCGATATCTCTTATAGTTTTTAAGCTAGAGCCCGTAAATTGGGTAGAAAGATAGAAGGCAGCATCTACCAAAGACCTGCATCAAAATTTTGAATGCCACGCCCACCTAAGCCACCCGCCTTATAAAATCGGAATCGGCTATATCTTTAACAGTTTTTGAGCTAGAGCCACCAAACTTGGTAGGCAGATAGATAGTGACAGCTAAAAACATTTGATTCAAAAAATTGGATGCCACGCCTACCTCTGCCGCCCACCTTTTAAATTTGGAGTTAAGTTATCTTCCACAGTTTTTGAGCTAAAGTCACCAAATTTGGTAACATGATAGCGGGCGATGTTTACCACATGGGCCACTCCCTTCGCCCCTGCATTCCCCATTATCAACCGTTCTTTTACTGGTATCAAAGTATTCCGCAGTCGGTTGCGTCCGACAGCAACGTTTTTACTTTTTTTAGATAGAGCCACCAAATTTTGTGTCAAGACAGGTAATGAAGTTTTACGAAAAACTGCATAAAAAATTTGGATGCCCCGCCCACCCAAGCCACCCGCCTTTTAAAATCGGAATCGGCTATATCGTAAACAGTTTTTGAGCTACAGCCACCAAACTTGGTAAGAAGATAAATGGTGACATTTAAATAAATTTGATTCAAAAAATTGGATGTCACACCCACTTCTGCCGCCCACCTTTTAAATTTTGAGTTGTTCAGTTATCTTCCACAGATTTTGAGCTAAAGTCTCCAAATTTGGTAACGTAACAGCTGGCGATGTTTACCACACGGCCCACCCCTTTCGTCCCTGCGTTCCCCTTTGCAATAAAGCTCCTTACCATCCTATCTTTTACTAGTATCAAAGTATTCCGCAGTCGATGGTTTCCGGCTGTAACGTTTTCACTTGTTTATACTGAGATTGCGTTAGCGGGCTCGACATCATTGTCAAGGGGGTGACTCGAAACAATTTGAAAATTGTGAATGAAATGATTCGAATTTTGCCAAACATTCTCATCAGTTACCTTTCTGCTTAGAATTATTAAACTCAAACTGATTGTATATGAAACTATAGTCTATAGAGACTTAAAGCTTTGCAATTATGTTTGTCTATACCCGGGTCAGATAAAGTGTCAAGATTGGGGTGCCACGCCTGATAACTGAAAACCGATAAAACCATATATTTCTTACATTGTCTAGCTATAATTATAAAATTTCGCACGAAGATAGCTGTCATGTCTCTCAAATAACAGCATCAAAATTTGGGATGCCATGCCCACTCCTTACGCCCCTAGCCACCCTCCTCCTTGAAATTAGAAACGCCTATAGTTTTCATTTTTTGGGCTAATTTTTTGTGAAGATGACATCTACTAAAGATTTGCATCAAAAATGCCGCCCGCCTTTTAAAGTAGAAAATTCCTTAGTTTTTTTTTCTAGAATCACCAAAATTGGTTGCAATGAAGCTAGTGACTTATCCCAAAGAAACAAAATTTGTAGGCCCCGCCCACCCCCTCCTTGGAACTCATTACTTTTATCAACCTCACGCCTTTTTGAATTGAAACTGAAAATAAAGCTTCACTAACCTACAATTATAAAGAGTAGCACCAAATGTTTATAATTAAATACCTGTGCTCAGCCACCGAATTTTTTGGGAAGATAAATAGTGACATCCATATTTTTGATGCAAATCTGTGGGATCTGTTACCAGCCGTCTTCTTATCAAATTTAGTGACTCCAGCTTCAAATCTCTAAAAAAAATACATGTGTCCGTTTTTTTAAGGGTGATACTTTTAGAATGAGAGTATAAAAAGGAATGAGAAACCTCTTGGAAAGTCCCGTTACATTTTATTTGTGTTCCCTTTTATTATTCGTTATGCATGTGTATTACAATATTCAACAATTACGCTATTGCCACAATATTTAATGTGAGTTATTACATGTTTCAGCGGCCATGACTGTGGTTGGGATGAAGTGACTTATGTCCTAGAAGCCGTCATTAAAAAGGCTGCACTTTACGTCCGGCAGCCGAAGATACTGCCTCTTGATTGCCCTGAAGAAGACACATTTCAATAGTATTTTTTTTTTAGGGATATCGTAATAGAAAACAAATGCAAATTCGTATATATGCACTTACACTAAAGTTCAATTTGTTTCAATTTTTAAAGTTGACAGCTGTGTGCATACGTAATTGCAAAAAGTACTTGCATGATCTTCTGGCAGCGTTTTTTGAGCAATGTTAGATCACATTGTGCTGCCGTCTTCGACATAAGCTGCAACTGTTGGGCACGCACAAATTGCTCTTGGTTGCAAACATATCCAAAGATCGGTGTCATTGTTTTTACCACGCGGCTCATTTAGAATAACACCAAACCACTGACCGTCAGCAAAAGTGGTGCGTCCCACATAGGCGACACGTCCGCAAAGTTTATTCTTGGCCGTTATTTGTACACGGTGACCCAGACTTGGTTGAGACATATTATATATATAAGCTCACTTCATTTTTTTTACGAATGACCCGCCGCTGAGTATAAAACGAGATTTCGTACCTAATCTCAGTTAACACACGCCGCCAAAGACGAGAACTAAACTGATTCATTCGTCGTCATCATAGTGCCCCACCCCACCTATTCACCGGCACTGAATCGTGAACTTTAGTGTTGTTGGTCTAACGATTTTGCAGGTAAAATTTTGAATGCAAGAAAATATTTTTAAGGTTTTCTTAATGAAGTATCCGTTATCTTAGTAATGAATGGTGATATTTAAAAGAGAGCTGCTAACATAAATTAACGATAAATTATGAAAACTATGCTGAGTTTTAAATTAAAATTTAAAATTATGAAAGATATTTTTCGGTTTTTGATTGTTTTAAAGATATATTATTTAGCGTCTACGATTACTGATCGGTGCCTTAGAAGTCGTAACGCTTTCGATTAAAAATGTATCATAGGCAAGCTGCTCTTCTTTTAGCATTGCCATTAAGAGCTCAGTATTTTCCACAGAGATGATCCTCTTTAAGATAACTAACCTCAGAATTTGGGGAGCGCTTAAACTGTTTCTTGACAATATCCAACATAGGATCCACCAAATCTGTTTCCGATTTGTCGTCCTCCTCCTCGTTGAAATCCTGCAAGCTAATAGCGTTCAAAATGGTAATGTCAGACGGCAGTGGCTCGTTTTCTTTAGAATTTTCAAATACTAAGCTAACATCATTAATTGGACGCAAATCACCGCCAATCTCGCGGTCACAAAACTTGCAGCACCCAACGATTTTCACTCGCTTAGCCATAATTATTTAAATAATTTCACAATCAGTTGTTTCTGTGTAAGCTATAACTAAGTTTAATATGGTAAAGTTGGACTATCAATGCAATCGCCTGCTTAGATTTATAAGAAATGGCACAAAATGTTGTTTTCGTAATGTTTTTAGCTGGAGTCACTCCGTTTGGAACACATTTGGTTATGTCCCTTAAAAATAAAACAATTAATATTTCTTAAGAATTGCGAAATTTCCGACTACGGAATACTATGATACCAGTAAAAGAACGGATTGTAAGTAGTCTGCTTTCAATGTGGAATGCGGGGCCGGCTTTTTTTATACTTTGATGCTGAAAGTATCATAGTATATTGCTTTTGTGCAAGTGTCAAGATTGGGTTGCCACGGCTACTAGGAGGCTGGGAAATCGATAAATTCGATAACTGAAAACCGATAAAACCAAATATTACTCACATTCTTACAGCTAGTGTTACCAAATGTTGCACGCAGATAGCTAGTCATGTCCCTGAAATAACTGCATCAAAATTTTGGATGCCGCGCCCCCTGATTCCGCCCCCATCCCTCCCTTCTCCGTGAAATTGGAAACGCCTATAGTTTTCACATTTTTTGGGTTAGAGCCACAAAATTTTGTGTGAAGATAGATATTGAAGTTCCCAAAAAAAATGCATTCAAATTTTGGATGCCACGCCCCCTGATTCCGCCCCCATCCCCCCTTCTACTTGAAATTGGAAACGCCTATAGCTTTCACATTTTTCGAGCTAGAGTCACCAAATTTTTTATGAAGATATATGGTGACATCTACAAAAGATCTGCATCAAAAATTAGGATGCCACGCCCACCTCTGCCGCCCACTATTTAAAATCGGAAATTTCGATATCTCTCATAGTTTTTAAGCTACAGCCCGTAAATTGGGTAGAAAGATAGAAGGCAGCATCTACCAAAGATCTGCATCAAAATACTGAATGCCACGCCGATCTAAGCGACCCGCCTTATAAAATCGGAATCGGCTATATCTTTAACAGTTTTTGAGCTAGAGCCACCAAACTTGGTAGGCAGATAGATAGTGACAGCTAAAAACATTTGATTCAAAAAATTGGATGCCACGCCTACCTCTGCCGCCCACCTTTTAAATTTGGGAGTTAAGTTATCTTCCACAGTTTTTTACGTAAAGTCACCAATTTTGGTAACATGATAGCTGGCGATGTTTACCACATGGCCCTCTCCCTTCGACCCTGCATTCCCCCTTATCAACCGTTCTTTTACTGGTATCAAAGTATTCCGCAGTCGGTTGCGTCCGACTGCAACGTTTTTATTTGTTTGTTTTTAGGGATTTCGTAATAGAAAACAAATGCAAATTCGTATTTACTATATACACTTACATTAAAGTTCAATTTGTTTCAATTTTTAAAGTTGACCGCTGTGTGCATACGTAATTGCAAAAAGTGGCATAGCGACATAATATCGCCGCCAC
This sequence comes from Scaptomyza hsui, assembly GCA_018152825.1. NCBI lineage: Eukaryota > Metazoa > Arthropoda > Insecta > Diptera > Drosophilidae > Scaptomyza > Scaptomyza hsui. The sequence continues at coordinate 87,963 of JAECXO010000241.1, forward strand.
AGTCTCGCCATTTTTAAAATGTCATAATATCGCGCGAGTTTATGACGTTTTGAAACGACATAAGATCGCTGAGAAAAAACGACATAATCTCGCCGCCAGTTTTTGACTATGCACTTTCATTTTGAGTCGGTTTGTCGGGCGCCGAAGTCTGATAATTGATTCTTGTAGAGCTCGACAAAATCGGGGGTGTGCCAGAAATCTCTGCAGATTTTGGGTCGAGCTGGTTTTCAAATCTCTAAAAAACCGTCGGTGTGCCCGAAGTTAGGGAGATTTCATTTTTCGGTAAAATGTTTCGGACCAAATACGTAAAACGAAAATGTCCAAAACGAGTTGCTACCTTTCAAAAATGAAAATTGCCTAAAATGTATTTGATATTTTTGTCATTGTTTTCAAGGTTGGCCTCATGACATTATTGTTATATTAATAATAAAATAATAATTATAAAATAAAAATATGTAAGGTTTTATCTCTTGTAGTTCTTATACAAAACAAATATTTAATATTTTGCCCGCTAAGTAACTAATTTTGCTTGACAGCCCTGCCGTGATAGCTTGCTTGAACAGCTGTTCTACGTACTTCGTAAATGGCGAATCTGGTTTTGTTTACATTTTAAAAGTGCAAAAGGTGAACGGTGTTTTCCCCTATGGACCAATAATAAAATAAATGTAAAACAAATAATTAAATGCAATTTTAATATAACCTACATTTTGGCTGCTCAATGACTTTTCATAAATTAAATTCTTCTTCTTACTGTAGACAGTTACACACCTAAAAAACACCGCCACCTCACCACCGTTGCCACCACCAACTTATAGTGCATTTACACTGGCGTAAACGCAACGCAACGCCTTCTGCATTTCGCCTTATAGTGTATTTACACTGGCGCCGTAAGCAACGCCTTTAGCATTTTGCCTTAAGGTCTTCGATATTTCTAGCCTTTACCACTGAGCATTGAATACATAGAGACCTTAAATCGACTGTAATCTTATTACCGTCAAAATGTTAAACTTCCGATCCAGGAAGAAGAAGAGTCGAAAAGTTAACAGACAGAGCTGGCCGCGCAAAAGCGCAACGTCATTCTATTTCTTGCTCTGCTGTAAGCAACACAACCGACTTGAGCTGCAGCTCAGGTCGCGTGTATGTATGCGTGCATATGTGAGCGAGCAGTTAGTCACACGGACACATGACATGTATGTGTTAGTGCATTCTTGGCCGCTCTTCAATGATGAGAGAGCGAGAAAGCAGCATTTGCAGATGCTTTTGTTTCAGTTGCTGTTCGTTTGCAGCAGCCCGGCTAGTGTTTTTAGGGTAGAGAGCGCTCCATCGGAATGCAAGTAACGGTAAAAATACATTTGAGTATACATGCACTTGCGCTGGCTTCATTTTTTGGTGGGCTAGCTTTGCCGAGATTTTTGTGATTTTGTTTCGTTTGCTCAGCACAGCATATATGTGTGTGTGTGTGTATGCAAAGGCAGCACATTTTTATGTATGCGTCGCAATTGTCTTGTTAGTTTTGACCTGCCTCAACTTTTAGAATTTTCAGCAATTTTATAACAAGTTGAGGATACGAATAAAATTTACGTTATTATATTTATATTTTTTTTTATTAGTTATTAAAATACATTTAAATCGTTAAGAGGTGCATAATTGATAATTTGTCTAATAATTATATATATTTTACTTATATAATTATGTATTTTCGACCCTTGAAAGTTAATACATATTTGATGTCGATTGCCAATGTTCAAATTTAAAATTTGCGCGCATTTGTATCTGCCTACAAAAACCTAAAAAAGACACTCTCTGTTCATACATACTCTTTCGAGATATTAACTATATGACACTAGCAAACAATTTTGCAACACAAATACTTTATAGTTGAGCATTTACATACAAAAGATGCACACAGATTCCGAAAGAGTATTCAGAACTGTTCTTCTTTATATTTAAATAATTATTTTTACATACAAAAGATTCAGAAAGTGTATAAATGGTTCATTATGTCGGCAGCTGGAAGAAAAACCTTGGCTCGCGACAGCTGCATGCCAAAAACAAGTAAAAACGTTGCAGTCGGACGCAACCGACTGCGGAATACTTTGATACCAGTAAAAGATCGGATGGTAAGGATTCTGCTTGCAAAGGAGTGGGCCGGGTGGCAATCATCGCCAGCTATCATGTTACCAAATTTTATGACTTTACCTCAAAAACTGTGGAAGATGACTTAACTTCCAAATTCAAAAGGTGGGCGGCAGAGGTAGGCGTGGCAACCAAATTTTTGTTCAAATCTTTTTAATTGTCACCATTTATTTTCCTACCAAGTTTAAAGGCTCTAACTCAAAAACTGTTAAAGATATAGCCGATTCCAATTTTATAAGGCGGGTGGCTTGGGTGGGCGTGGCATTAAAAATTTTGATGCAGATCTTTGGTAGATGCTGCCATCTATCTTTCTACCGAATTTATGGGCTCTAGCTTAAAAACTGTAAGAGATATAGAAATTTCCGATTTTAAATGGTGGGCGGCAGAGGTGGGCGTGGCATCCAAATTTTTGATGCAGATCTGTTGTAGATGTCACCATATATCTTCCTACCAAATTTGGTGACTCTAGTTCCAAAAATGTGGAAGATACACGCATAGCCGTTTTAACAACGGCGGGGGGTGGGGGCGGAAGGTGTGGGCGTGGCATCAAAATTTGTGATGCAGTTTGTCGGAAAACTTCACTACCTATCTTGACACAAAATTTGGTGGCTCTAGCTCAAAACATGTGAAAACTATAGAGGGGGATGGGGGCGGAATCAGGGGGCGTGGCATCCGAAATTTTGATGCATATTTTTGGGGAACGTCCATCTTGACACAAAATTTGGTGGCTCTAGCCCAAAAAATGTGAAAACTATAGACGTTTCCAATTTCAAGGAGCAGGCAGGATGGGGGCGGAAGGAGTGGGCGTGGCATCCAAAATTTTGATGCAGTTTTTTCAGGGACGTGACTAGCTATCTTCGTGCAAAATTTGGTAATTCTAGCTGTAAGAATGTGAGAAATATTTGGTTTTATCGGCTTTAAGTTATCGAATTTATCGATTTCCCAGCCTCCTAGTGGGCGTGGCAACCCAATCTTGACACTTTATCTGTCTCGCCTATGGAAAAACATAATTGCAAAGTTTCAAGTCTCTAGCTTTACGGGTGTCGAAAAAAGTTGCATTCATACGGACAGACGGACCCATGACGGACATTGCACAAAACCAATATACTATGAGACCTTCGGTATCAAAGTATAAAAAACCCAAGTGAACGCACACAAGTTTCAACGATATCAACAGAAGCACAGTTCTGACATTTTCGCAAAGAAAAATAATTGATCAGTAAAATAACAATAAGAACTTATGTATACAAAGCAGTTCCGCCTTGTCATAGTTCGAGTGAGCTTAGATTAAACTTAGTTCAATGGGTAGAAGCTTAGATAAATTGATAAAAATGAAAGCTTTAGAGTAAATGGTTAGAATTACAAATGCAGTCGTTGATGTAAAACTCTGATTAGCCAGGGATGGATGTCGTCAGGGAATAGCCCAGTGGCTAAGACTTCCGCCTCGTTAACGAGAGGTCCCAGGTTCAACTCCTGTCCCCGACTATAGTTTCATATACGATCAGTTTGAGTTTAATAATTCTAAACAGAAAGGTCACTGATGAGAATGTTTGGCAACATTCGAAATAGCGCTATCTGGCCAGCCTAATACATTTCATTCACAATTTTCAAATTGTTTCGAATCACCCCTTTGATTCATGACGTCGAGCCTGTATTAATAATTGCAAACAATTAGAAAACGTCGCTAAAAAAAACAATTAAAACAAGTAAAAACGTTGCTGTCGGACGCAACCGACTGCGGAATACTTTGATACCAGTAAAAGAACGGTTGATAAGGGGGAATGCAGGGGCGAAGGGAGTGGCCCATGTGGTAAACATCGCCCGCTATCATGTTACCAAATTTGGTGACTTTAGCTCAAAAACTGTGGAAGATAACTTAACTCCCAAATTTAAAAGGTGGGCGGCAGAGGTAGGCGTGGCATCCAATTTTTTGAATCAAATGTTTTTAGCTGTCACTATCTATCTGCCTACCAAGTTTGGTGGCTCTAGCTCAAAAACTGTTAAAGATATATCCGATTCCGATTTTATAAGGCGGGTGGCTTAGGTGGGCGTGGCATTCAAAATTTTGATGCAGGTCTTTGGTAGATGCTGCCTTCTATCTTTCTACCCAATTTACGGGCTCTAGCTTAAAAACTATGAGAGATATCGAAATTTCCGATTTTAAATGGTGGGCGGCAGAGGTGGGCGTGGCATCCTAGTTTTTGATGCAGATCTTTTGTAGATGTCACCATATATCTTCCTACCAAATTCGAAAATTTCAAGTAGAAGGGGGGATGGGGGCGGAATCAGGGGCCATGGCATGCAAATTTTGATGCATGTTTTTGGGGAACGTTAATATCTATCTTGACACAAAATTTGGTGGCTCTTGCCCAAAAAATGTGAAAACTATAGGCGTTTCCAATTTCAGTGAGAAGGGGGGATGGGGCGGAATCAGGGGGCGTGGCATCCAAAATTTTGATGCATTTTTTGGGGAACGTAAATATCTATCTTGACACAAAATTTGGTGGCTCTAGCCCAAAATATGTGAAAACTATGGGCGTTTCCAATTTCAAGGAGCAGTGATGGGGGGGGCGGAAGGAGTGGGCGTGGCATCCAAAATTTTGATGCAGTTTTTTCAGGGACATGATTAGCTATCTGCGAGCAAAATTTGGCAACTCTAGCTGTAAGAATCTGACAAATATTAAGTTTTATCGGTTTTCTGTTATCGAATTTATCGATTTCCCAGCCTCCTAGTAGGCGTGGCACCCCAATCTTGACACTTTATCTGTCTCGCCTATAGACAAATATATTTGCAAAGTTTCAAGTCTCTAGCTTTACGGGTGTCGAAAAAAGTTGCGTTCATACGGACAGACGGACAGACGGAAAGACGGACAGACAGACAGACGGACAGACGGACAGACACCATGACGGACATTGCACAAAACCAATATACTATGAGACCTTCGGTATCAAAGTATAATAATTGTTCAGTAAAATAACAATAAGAACTTATGTATACAAAGCAGTTCCGCCTTGTCAATTTATTTTCAAGTGGATGTCGGCCAAAAAGAAAAGCGCTGGTCGGAAAGCTTGGAAAGCATTTTTGCAAAGAAACCTCAATTTTTGATTGGGTCAACAAATTTGCCAAACAAGTTTGCAGAACTGCTTCTGAATATTGCACGGGCAAGCAGTCGATATGCCAAACAACCTGGCAACGCTTCTGTACTCAGCGGATGAGCCCAGGCTGTACAAAGCTACGGCAACTCGCTTATCTAGTGGGATGCGCGCTCTTGGAGTCTTTTAAGAGGCTTCTTTCCATCATGAAGCTCTCCTTGAACAAATCCTCACTCAACATTGGCACATCTATCTCCAAATAACAACCATTGCGCTCGATCATTATTGCAGTATTATTAATACTATCACCAATTTGCGTGGCCTCCATCAATAAATTTAAATTTTGATCAATATTTCAAATTTCTTCTTCTTCAGCAATCCAAACAAAAGTAAGCAAAAACAAGTAAAAACGTTGCAGTCGGACGCAACCGACTGCGGAATACTTTGATACCAGTAAAAGAACGCTTGATAAGGGAGAATGCAGGGGCGAAGGGAGTGGGCCATGTGGTAAACATCGCCAGCTATCATGTTACCAAATTTGGTGACTTTAGCTCAAAAGCTGTGGAAGATAACTTAACTCCCAAATTTAAAAGGTGGGCGGCAGAGGTAGGCGTGGCATCTAAATTTTTGAATCAAATGTTTTTAACTGTCACTATCTATCTGCCTACCAAGTTTGGTGGCTCTAGCTCAAAAACTCTAAGAGATATAGCCGATTCCGATTTTATAAGGCGGGTGGCTTAGGTGGGCGTGGCATCCAAAATTTTGATGCACATCTTTGGTAGATGCTGCATTCTATCTTTCTACCCAATTTAAGGGCTCTAGCTTAAAAACTATAAGAGATATCGAAATTTCCGATTTTAAATAGTGGGCGGCAGAGGTGGGCGTGGCATCCAAATTTTTCATGCAGATCTTTTGTAGATGTCACCATATATCTTCCTACCAAATTTGGTGACTCTAGTTCAAAAAATGTGGAAGATACTCGCATAACCGTTTTGACATCGGCGGGGGGTGGGGGCGGAAGGTGTGGGCGTGGCATCCAAAGTTTTGATCCATTTTTATGGGGAACGTCAATATCTATCTTCACAAAAAAATTTTGTGGCTCTAGCCCAAAAAATGTGAAAACTATAGGCGTTTCCAATTTCTTGGTGAAGGGGGATGGGGGCGGAATCAGGGGGCGTGGCATCCAAGTTTTGATGGGGAACGTCAGTACCTATCTTGACAGAAAATTTTGGTGGCTCTAGCCCAAAAAATGTGAAAGCTATAGTCGTTTCCAATTTCTTGGTTAAGGGGGGATGGGTCGGAATCGGGGGCGTGGCATCCAAGTTTTGATGAGGAACGTCAGTACCTATCTTGATACAAAATTTGGTGGCTCTAGCCCAAAAAATGTGAAAACTATAGGCGTTTCCAATTTCATGGAGAAGGGGGATGGGGGCGGAATTAGGGGGCGTGGCATCCAAGTTTTGATGGGGAACGTCAGTACCTATCTTAACACAAAATTTGGTGGCTCTAGCCCAAAAAATGTGAAAACCATAGGCGTTTCCAATTTCATGGAGAAGGGGGGATGGGGGCGGAATTAGGGGGCGTGGCATCCAAGTTTTGATGGGGAACGTCAGTACCTATCTTAACACAAAATTTGGTGGGTCTAGCCCAAAAAATGTGAAAACTATAGTCGTTTCCAATTTCATGGAGAAGAGGGGATGGGGGCGGAATTAGGGGCGTGGCATCCAAAATTTTGATGCATTTTTTTGGGGAACGTCAATATCTATCTTGACACAAAATTTGATGGCTCTAGCCCAAAAAATGTGAAAACTATAGGCGTTTCCAATTTCATGGAGAAGGGGGATGGGGGCGGAATCAGGGAGCGTGGCTTCCATGTTTTGATGGGGAACGTCAGTACCTATCTTGACAGAAAATTTTGGTGGCTCTAGCCCAAAAAATGTGAAAGCTATAGTCGTTTCCAATTTCTTGGTTAAGGGGGGATGGGGGCGGAATCGGGGGCGTGGCATCCAAGTTTTGATGGGGAACATCAGTACCTATCTTGATACAAAATTTGGTGGCTCTAGCCCAAAAAATGTGAAAACTACAGGCGTTTCCAATTTCATGGAGAAGGGGGATGGGGGCGGAATTAGGGGGCGTGGCATCCAAGTTTTGATGGGAAACGTCAGTACCTATCTTAACACAAAATTTGGTGGCTCTAGCCCAAAAAATGTGAAAACTATAGGCGTTTCCAATTTCATGGAGAAGGGGGGATGGGGGCGGAATTAGGGGCGTGGCATCCAAAATTTTGATGCATTTTTTTGGGGAACGTCAATATCTATCTTGACACAAAATTTGGTGGCTCTAGCCCAAAAAATGTGAAAACTATAGGCGTTTCCAATTTCATGGAGAAGGGGGATGGGGGCGGAATTAGGGGGCCTGGCATCCAATTTTTGATGGGGAACGTCAGTACATATCTTGACACAAAATTTGGTGGCTCTAGCCCAAAAAATGTGAAAACTTTAGCCGTTTCCAATTTCTTGGAGAAGGGGGGATTGGGGCCGAATCAGGGGGCGTGGCATCCAAGTTTTGATGGGAAACGTCAGTACCTATCTTAACACAAAATTTGGTGGCTCTAGCCCAAAAAATGTGAAAACTATAGGCGTTTCCAATTTCATGGAGAAGGGGGATGGGGGCGGAATTAGGGGGCGTGGCATCCAAGTTTTGATGGGAAACGTCAGTACCTATCTTAACACAAAATTTGGTGGCTCTAGCCCAAAAAATGTGAAAACTATAGGCGTTTCCAATTTCATGGAGAAGGGGGATGGGGGCGGAATTAGGGGCGTGGCATCCAAAATTTTGATGCATTTTTATGGGGAACGTCAATATCTATCTTGACACAAAATTTGGTGGCTCTAGCCCAAAAAATGTGAAAACTATAGTCGTTTCCAATTTCATGGAGAAGTGGGGATGGGGGCGGAATTAGGGGCGTGGCATCCAAAATTTTGATGCATTTTTTTGGGGAACGTCAATATCTATCTTGACACAAAATTTGATGGCTCTAGCCCAAAAATGTGAAAACTATAGGCGTTTCCAATTTCATGGAGAAGGGGGATGGAGGCGGAATCAGGGGGCGTGGCATCCACAATTTTGGTGCATATTTTTGGGGAACTTCAATATTTATCTTGCCACAAAATTTGGTGGCTCTAGCCCAAAAAATGCGATAACTGAAAACCGATAAAACCAAATATTTCTCACATTCTTACAGCTAGAGTTACCAAATTTTGCACGCAGATAGCTAGTCATGTCCCTGAAAAAACTGCATCAAAATTTTGGATGCCACGCCCACTCCTTCCGCCCCCATCATCCCTGCTCCTTGAAATTGGAAACGCCTATAGTTTTCACATTTTTTGGGCAAGAGCCACCAAATTTTGTGTCAAGATAGATATTGACGTTCCCCAAAAACATGCATCAAAATTTGGATGCCATGCCCCCAGATTCCGCCCCCATCCCCCCTTCTCCATGAAATTGGAAAAGCGCATAGTTTTCACATTTTTTGGGCTAGAGCCACCAAATTTTGTGTCAAATTAGATATTGACGTTCCCCAAAAACATGCATCAAAATTTGGATGCCATGCCCCCAGATTCCGCCCCCATCACCCCTTTCTCCGTGAAATTGGAAACGCCCATAGTTTTCACATTTTTGGGCTAGAGCCACCAAATTTTGTGTCAAGATAGATATTTACGTTCCCCAAAAAAATGCATCAAAATTTGGATGCCATGCCCCCTTATTCCGCCCCCATCCCCCTTCTCCCTGAAATTGGAAACGCCTATAGTTTTCACATATTTTGGGCAAGAGCCCAAATTTTGTGTCAAGATAGGTACTGGCGTTCCCCATCAAAACTTGGGTGCCACGCCCCCTGATTCCGCCCCCATCCCCCCTTCACCAAGAAATTGGAAACGCCTATAGTTTTCACATTTTTTGGGCTAGAGCCACCAAATTTTGTGTGAAGATAGATATTGACGTTCCCCAAAAAATGCATCAAAATTTTGGATGCCACGCCCCCTGATTCCGCCCCCATCCCCCTTCTACTTGAAATTGTAAACGCCTATAGTTTTCACATTTTTCGAGCTAGTGTCACCGAATTTGGTAGGAAGATATATGGTGACATCTACAAAAGATCTGCATCAAAAATTAGGATGCCACGCCCACCTCTGCCGCCCACCATTTAAAATCGGAAATTTCGATATCTCTTATAGTTTTTAAGCTAGAGCCCGTAAATTGGGTAGAAAGATAGAAGGCAGCATCTACCAAAGACCTGCATCAAAATTTTGAATGCCACGCCCACCTAAGCCACCCGCCTTATAAAATCGGAATCGGCTATATCTTTAACAGTTTTTGAGCTAGAGCCACCAAACTTGGTAGGCAGATAGATAGTGACAGCTAAAAACATTTGATTCAAAAATTTGGATGCCACGCCTACCTCTGCCGCCCACCTTTTAAATTTGGGAGTTAAGTTATCTTCCACAGTTTTTGAGCTAAAGTCACCAAATTTGGTAACATGATAGCTGGCGATGTTTACCACATGGGACACTCCCTTCGCCCCTGCATTCCCCCTAATCAACCGTTGTTTTACTGGTATCAAAGTATTCCGCAGTCGGTTGCGTCCGACAGCAACGTTTTTACTTGTTTTAATGTTTATTTGTCACAAAATCTGTTTTTAAAATTTATCTATTAAAGACTCCGAATAATAGTTATTGTTAACCAAACAATGTGGCAGCTCCTTTGTTAGGGACGGTTTTGCACGCATAAACAGAACGGCAAATAGTTTTTGAGATTTGTTAAAGATTTATTAATATCGAAAATCATGAATTAAAAAATGTATTAAATTCAAATGTATTTGCAATATGCAACTAAGCTTAAAATTAACTTTCGAAAAAGTAACAGTTGTTATTCATTAGACATTTAATATTGCTTAAATTAACCAAATCTCGGGCCAAATTTCTTGGGTTTCAAAATCATCTCGAACTGGGCTCAGCTCGAGCTGGTTTTAGGTTGGAATCGGGTTGGTTTTGATGGCTCGTTTTGGCCATTTTCGTTTAACGTATTTGGTCCGAAACATTTTACCGAAAAATGAAATCTCCCTAACTTCGGGCACACCGACGGTTTTTTAGAGATTTGAAAACCAGCTCGACCCAAAATCTGCAAAGATTTCTGGCACACCCCCGATTTTGTCGAGTTCTACAAGAATCAATTATCAGACTTCGGCGCCTGACAAACCGACTCAAAATGAAAGTGCATAGTCAAAAACTGGCGGCGAGATTATGTCGTTTTTTCTCAGAGATCTTATATCATTTCAAAACGTCATAAACTCGCGCGATATTATGACATTTTAAAAACGGCGAGACTGTGGCGGCGATATTATGTCGCTATGCCACTTTTTGCAATTACGTATGCACACAGCTGTCTACTTTCAAAATTGAAACAAATTGAACTTTAATGTAAGTGTATATAGTAAATACGAATTTGCATTTGTTTTCCATTACGAAATCCCTAAAAAAAAAAACAAGTAAAAACGTTTCAGTCGGACGCAACCGACTGCGGAATACTTTGATACCAGTAAAATAACGGTTGATAAGGGGGGACTTAACCTAAAAAACTGTGGAAGATAACTTAACTCCCAAATTTAAAAGGTGGGCGTCTGAGGTAGTCGTGACATCTAAATTTTTGAATCAAATGTTTTTAACTGTCACTATCTATCTGCCTACCAAGTTTGGTGGCTGTAGCTCAAAAACTGTTAAAGATTCCGATTTTATAAGGCGGGTGGCTTAGGTGGGCGTGTCATTCAAAAGATCGAAGAGAAAAAAACGACATAAGATCGCATAAAAATTGTAATCGCGAGATTGTGGCGGCGAGATTATGTCATTATTCCGCAAAAAGTACTTGCATGATCTTCTGGCAGCGTTTTTATACTTTGAAACTGAAAGTATCATAGAATATTGCTTTTGTGCAATGTCCGTCATGGTGTCCCTCCGACACCTTTTGCGACAACCGTAAAGCTAGAGACTTGAAACTTTGCAATTATGTTTGTCTATAGCCGGGTCAGATAAAGTGTCAAGATTGGGGTGCCACGCCTACAAGGAGGCTGTGAAATCGATAATCGATAACTGAAAACCGATAAAACCATATATTTCTAACATTCTCACAGATATCATTACCAAGTTTTGCACGAAGATTGCTACGCACATCCCTCAAAAAACTCCATCAAAATTTTGGATGCCACGCCCTCTCCTTTCGCCCCCATCCTCCCTGCTCCTTGAAATTGGAAACGCCTTTAGTTTTCATATTTTTTGGTCCAAAGCCACAAAATGTTGTGTCAAGATAGGTTATGATGTTTTCCAAAAATATGCTTCAAAATTTTGAATGCCACACCCATTGTTTTCGCCCCTATACTCCCTGCTCTCTGAAACTGGAAACGCCTAAAGTTTTCACATTTTTTTAGATAGAGCCACCAAATTTTGTGTCAAGACAGGTAATGAAGTTTTCCGAAAAACTGCATAAAAAATTTGGATGCCCCGCCTACCCAAGCCACCCGCCTTTTAAAATCGGAATCGGCTATATCGTTAACAGTTTTTGAGCTACAGCCACCAAACTTGGTAAGAAGATAAATGGTGACATTTAAATAAATTTGATTCAAAAACTTGGATGTCACACCCACTTCTGCCGCCCACCTTTTAAATTTTGAGTTGTTCAGTTATCTTCCACAGATTTTGAGCTAAAGTCTCCAAATTTGGTAACGTAACAGCTGGCGATGTTTACCACACGGCCCACCCCTTTCGTCCCTGCGTTCCCCCTTTGCAATAAAGCTCCTTACCATCCTATCTTTTACTAGTATCAAAGTATTCCGCAGTCGATGGTTTCCGGCTGTAACGTTTTCACTTGTTTATACTGAGATTGCGTTAGCGGGCTCGACATCATTGTCAAGGGGGTGACTCGAAACAATTTGAAAATTGTGAATGAAATGATTCGAATTTTGCCAAACATTCTCATCAGTTACCTTTCTGCTTAGAATTATTAAACTCAAACTGATTGTATATGAAACTATAGTCTGGGACAGGAGTTGAACCTGGGAGGTCTCGTTAACGAGGCGGAAGCCTTAGCTAGAGACTTAAAGCTTTGCAATTATGTTTGTCTATACCCGGGTCAGATAAAGTGTCAAGATTGGGGTGCCACGCCTGATAACTGAAAACCGATAAAACCATATATTTCTTACATTGTCTAGCTATAATTATAAACTTTTGCACGAAGATAGCTGTCATGTCTCTCAAATAACAGCATCAAAATTTGGGATGCCATGCCCACTCCTTGCGCCCCTAGCCACCCTCCTCCTTGAAATTAGAAACGCCTGTAGTTTTCATTTTTTGGGCTAATTTTTTGTGAAGATGACATCTACTAAAGATTTGCATCAAAAATGCCGGCCGCCTTTTAAAGTAGAAAATTCCTTAGTTTTTTTTTCTAGAATCACCAAAATTGGTTGCAATGAAGCTAGTGACTTATCCCAAAGAAACAAAATTTGTAGGCCCCGCCCACCCCCTCCTTGGAACTCATTACTTTTATCAACCTCACGCCTTTTTGAATTGAAACTGAAAATAAATCTTCACTAACCTACAATTATAAAGAGTAGCACCAAATGTTTATAATTAAATATCTGTGCTCAGCCACCGAATTTTTTGGGAAGATAAATAGTGACATCCATATTTTTGATGCAAATCTGTGGGATCTGTTACCAGCCGTCTTCTTATCAAATTTAGTGACTCCAGCTTCAAATCTCTGAAAAATACATGTGTCCGTTTTTTGAAGGGTGATACTTTTAGAATGAGAGTATAAAAAGGAATGAGAAACCTCTTGGAAAGTCCCGTTACATTTTATTTGTGTTCCCTTTTATTATTCGTTATGCATGTGTATTACAATATTCAACAATTACGCTATTGCCACAATATTTTATGTGAGTTATTACATGTTTCAGCGGCCATGACTGTGGTTGGGATGAAGTGACTTATGTCCTAGAAGCCGTCATTAAAAAGGCTGCACTCTCTGATGTGTCTTTTGTACGTCCGGCAGCCGAAGATACTGCCTCCTTTTGATTGCCCTGAAGAAGACACATTTCAATAGTTTTTTTTTAGGGATATCGTAATAGAAAACAAATGCAAATTCGTATTTATGCACTTACATTAAAGTTCAATTTGTTTCAATTTTTAAAGTTGACAGCTGTGTGCATACGTAATAGCAAAAAGTACTTGCATGATCTTCTGGCAGCGATTTTTGATTCTAACATTGCTCACATTGTGCTGCCATCTTCGACATAAGCTGCAACTGTAAGGCACGCACAAATTGCTCTTGGTTGCAAACATATCCAAAGATCGGTGCCATTGTTTTTACCACGCGGCTCATTTAGATTCATTCGTCGTCATCATAGTGCCCTACCCCACATATTCACCGGCACTGAATCGTGAACTTTAGTGTTGTTGGTCTAACGATTTTGCAGGTAAAATTTTGAATGCAAGAAAATATTTTTAAGGTTTTCTTAATGAAGTATCCGGTATCTTAGTAATGAATGGTGATATTTAAAAGAGAGCTGCTAACATAAATTAACGATTAATTATGAAAACTATGCTGAGTTTTAAATTAAAATTTAAAATTATGAAAGATTTTTTCGGTTTTTGATTGTTTTAAAGATATATTATTTAGCGTCTACGATTACTGATCGGTACCTTAGAAGTCGTAACGCTTTCGATTAAAAATGAGATGATCCTCTTTAAGAAAGCACAATTTAATGTTCAAACGCAAACTTTTTAAAGCTGAATCAAACTAACCTCAGAATTTGGGGAGCGCTTAAACTGTTTCTTGACAATATCCAACATAGGATCCACCAAATCTGTTTCCGATTTGTCGTCCTCCTCCTCGTTGAAATCCTGCAAGCTAATAGCGTTCAAAATGGTAATGTCAGACGGCAGTGGCTCGTTTTCTTTAGAATTTTCAAATACTAAGCTAACATCATTAATTGGACGCAAATCACCGCCAATCTCGCGGTCACAAAACTTGCAGCACCCAACGATTTTCACTCGCTTAGCCATAATTATTAAAATAATTTCACAATCAGTTGTTTCTGTGTAAGCTATAACTAAGTTTAATATGGTAAAGTTGGACTATCAATGCAATCGCCTGCTTAGATTTATAAGAAATGGCACAAAATGTTGTTTTCGTAATGTTTTTAGCTGGAGTCACTCCGTTTGGAAAACATTTGGTGATGTCCCTTAAAAATAAAACAACTAATATTTCTTAAGAATTGCGAAATTTCCGACTACGGAATACTATGATACCGGTAAAAGAACGGATTGTAAGTAGTCTGCTTTCAATGTGGAATGCGGGGCCGGCAGGAGTGGGCCGGGTTGGGAACATCGCCAGCTATTTTTATACTTTGATGCTGAAAGTATCATAGTATATTGCTTTTGTGCAATGTTCGTCATGGTGTCCGTCCGTCCGTCTGGGTGAACGCAACTTTTTGCGACACCCGTCAAGCTAGAGACTTGAAACTTTGCAATTATATTTGTCTGTAGCCGGGTCAGATAAAGTGTCAAGATTGGGGTGCCACGCCTACAAGTAGGCTGTGAAATCGATAATCGATAACTGAAAACCGAAGATAGCTGTCGTGTCTCTCAAATATTTTTTTGTAAAGATGACATCTACTAAAGATTTGCATCAAAAATGCCGCCCGCATTTTAAAGTAGAAAATCCCTAAGTTTTTTCTTTTTTCTAGAATCACCAAAATTGGTTGCAATGAAGCTAGTGACATATCCCAAAGATAAACAAGTAAGAAGGCTCTTGTCGAGATTTCCCGACTAGGAGATACCCCGACCCCATACTTAACGCATACAGTCATTGTCAGTAGTAGGGAATTGGCGGAATGAAATTTCACACCTGTTTTATATAATTGATTTATGACCGCTTTTATTTTCTTTGTTTGATTTATGACCCCTTTTATTTTGTTTGTTTGTTTTTCTCAGACGATATAGGTCACTCCTGGTCTCACTATGACCTTGGATGACCATGGTATCACTATGACTTTAGATGACCCCTTTTTGTTTGTTTGTTTTTCTCAGATGATATCGGTCACTCCTGGTGACCACTTATATTTAATGATTATTTGTTTGTTTTTCTCAGACGATATCACTCACTCCTGGTCTCATGATGATCTTATATGACCACTTATATCAAATTATTTGTTTGTTTTGTTTTGTAAAATACTTTATAAATTTTTAGCGTTTTTATACTTTGATACCGAAGGTCTCATAGTATATTGGTTTTGTGCAATGTCCGTCATGGTGTCTGTCCGTCTGTCCGTCTGTCTGTCTGTCCGTCTGTCCGTCTGTCCGTATGAACGCAACTTTTTTCGACACCCGTAAAGCTAGAGACTTGAAACTTTGCAAATATATTTGTCTAAAGGCGAGACAGATAAAGTGTCAAGATTGGGGTGCCACGCCTACTAGGAGGCTGGGAAATCGATAAATTCGATAACAGAAAACCGATAAAACTTAATATTTGTCAGATTCTTACAGCTAGAGTTGCCAAATTTTGCTCGCAGATAGCTAATCATGTCCCTGAAAAACTGCATCAAAATTTTGGATGCCACGCCCACTCCTTCCGCCCCCTCATCACTGCTCCTTGAAATTGGAAACGCCCATAGTTTTCACATATTTTGGGCTAGAGCCACCAAATTTTGTGTCAAGATAGATATTTACGTTCCCCAAAAAATGTATCAAAATTTTGGATGCCACGCCCCCTGATTCCGCCCCATCCCCCCTTCTCACTGAAATTGGAAACGCCTATAGTTTTCACATTTTTTGGGCAAGAGCCACCAAATTTTGTGTCAAATTAGATATTGACGTTCCCCAAAAACATGCATCAAAATTTGGATGCCATGCCCCCAGATTCCGCCCCCATCCCCCCTTCTCCCTGAAATTGGAAACGACCATAGTTTTCACATTTTTGGGCTAAAGCCACCAAATTTTGTGTCAAGATAGATATTGACGTTTCCCAAAAAAATGCATCAAAATTTGGATGCCATGCGCCCTGATTCCGCCCCCATCCCCCCTTCTCCGTGAAATTGGAAACGCCCATAGTTTTCACATTTTTTGGGCTAGAGCCACCAAATTTTGTGTGAAGATAGATATTAACGTTCCCCAAAAACATGCATCAAAATTTGGATGCCATGCCCCCAGATTACATGGGACACTCCCTTCGCCCCTGCATTCCCCCTAATCAACCGTTGTTTTACTGGTATCAAAGTATTCCGCAGTCGGTTGCGTCCGACAGCAACGTTTTTACTTGTTCAATATACATTTCTAGAGTGTTGCTGGTGCTATCCTAGATAAGGATGGATTTTGGTTTTGGGATAAGAAAATGCTAAAGACGGACTACAGATTTTCATGTTCGTCGAGTATTGCGGCTTATAGATAAGATAGTGTTAAATGCGTACTAAAGTGCGTCTGCAAATGCGTGTTCAGGTGCGCATGATTTAACATCAATCTGGGCTTGTGTATGCATGCGCAAGTGCGTGTACAAGTGCGTGTGCAAGTGTGTGTGTATGTGTGTGCGTATGCATGTTCAGGTGCATGTGCAAGTGTGTGCGTGTGTGTGTGTGTGTGTGTGTGTATTGTTATGTAGAGATGCGCATGATTTAACATTAAAATGGGCTTGTTGATAAAAATGTGTTTAATGTGTACTGAACATGCTCATATTCGAGATTATCAATTTGGGGGAAAGTGATTCTTGCTGATCCTCCTTCAAGCAATAGGCATCAAACCTGGAGGCTTATCATTCTTAATATTAGGTACCCTCCCTTTAATCTTAGAGGCTTGTTGATTTAAAGCTGTGGTACTATCCCTTACTTGTACTTACGCAAGTTATTTAATTAATGATTAGCTCGCTTGAAAATAATTTATCCCTGATTTCAAAATGAATAAAAGGAGAGTTTCGTTCAATGAACGATCAGTGAAGAGGAGTGTGTGCAACACAGCAACATTAAACGCGCTGGCAGAGATATTCAATGCGGACACACCACCCACTATCAATGGGCCTCCCCACAAGAAGATGAAGGGGACTGTGTGCAACACAGCAACACTGAACGCGCTGGCAGAATGTTTTGCCAACACCTCCTCCTCCTCCAAGCACAACATCACCACCCCCGCCATAAACACAAGGCCCACCACTTTCCGTAACACCACCTTCGCCCTCAACACAACACAACCCTAACGCATCCGCTACCTACCTCAACACACCGTACAACACCAACATTGCTGCCTACCTCAACACATCGCTCAACATCAACACAGGAACCGGCACTACCCATACCACGACAAAATGGTTTGAAGCGTGTAAGATTTTTCTACCTACATATAAGTGTCATGGGCATATAAGATCGAATGCTCATAAAATTTGTGTTTTCCAGCCTGTTAATAGTGCTATAAAGCAGATTTCAGGCGGGTTAAAAAACCGAATTTCAACATTTTCTTTTGAGAATAAGCGTGAGGAGATTCTAGAGCCAAAGGAATTCCTCACAGATGCTTCATCAAACATCATTTCACAAATACTCAAAGTTATGTCTTTACACACATCGTGTAAGATTAACTTTGAAATATTTTCTGAATACATCAAGATGCGCCATGACGGGTTAGATTTACCTATTAAATCCCACCAAACAATCATGTGCGTAGTAACAAATGGAAGTGACCTAGAAGAGGTCTATAAAAATCATGCTGAACAAATAGAGAGGAAAATGGATGAGTTCCAGGAAAGGGACAGTGGATGGACGATGATCCAAATTTTAAGGTTGGAAATTAACCTCAATAAATATACTCCCATCAAAGTTTCCAACTACATTGAGACACCGAAAGAGTTGAGGAAAAAAATGGCACTCATCAATGTAAACAAGTAAAAACGTTGCTGTCGGACGCAACCGACTGCGGAATACTTTGATACCAGTAAAACAACGGTTGATTAGGGGGAATGCAGGGGCGAAGGGAGTGTCCCATGTGGTAAACATCGCCAGCTATCATGTTACCAAATTTGGTGACTTTAGCTCAAAAACTGTGGAAGATAACTTAACTCCCAAATTTAAAAGGTTGGCGGCAGAGGTAGGCGTGGCATCCAAATTTTTGAATCAAATGTTTTTAGCTGTCACTATCTATCTGCCTACCAAGTTTGGTGGCTCTAGCTCAAAAACTGTTAAAGATATAGCCGATTCCGATTTTATAAGGCGGGTGGCTTAGGTGGGCGTGGCATTCAAAATTTTGATGCAGGTCTTTGGTAGATGCTGCCTTCTATCTTTCTACCCAATTTACGGGCTCTAGCTTAAAAACTATAAGAGATATCGAAATTTCCGATTTTAAATGGTGGGCGGCAGAGGTGGGCGTGGCATCCTAATTTTTGATGCAGATCTTTTGTCGATGTCACCATATATCTTCCTACCAAATTCGGTGACACTAGCTCGAAAAATGTGAAAACTATAGGCGTTTCCAATTTCAAGTAGAAGGGGGATGGGGGCGGAATCAGGGGGCGTGGCATCCAAAATTTTGATGCATTTTTTGGGGAACGTCAATATCTATCTTCACACAAAATTTGGTGGCTCTAGCCCAAAAAATGTGAAAACTATAGGCGTTTACAATTTCTTGGTGAAGGGGGGATGGGGGCGGAATCAGGGGACGTGGCACCCAAGTTTTGATGGGGAACGCCAGTACCTATCTTGACACAAAATTTGGGCTCTTGCCCAAAATATGTGAAAACTATAGGCGTTTCCAATTTCAGGGAGAAGGGGGGATGGGGGCGGAATAAGGGGGCATGGCATCCAAATTTTGATGCATTTTTTTTGGGGAACGTCAATATCTATCTTGACACAAAATTTGGTGGCTCTTGCCCAAAAAATGTGAAAACTATGGGCGTTTCCAATTTCAGGGAGAAGGGGGGATGGGGGCGGGACCAGGGAGCGTGGCATCCAAAATTTTGATGCGTTTTTTTGGGGAACGTAAATATCTATCTTGACACAAAATTTGGTGGCTCTAGCCCAAAAAATGTGAAAACTATGGGCGTTTCCAATTTCACGGAGAAAGGGGTGATGGGGGCGGAATCAGGGCGCATGGCATCCAAATTTTGATGCATTTTTTTGGGAAACGTCAATATCTATCTTGACACAAAATTTGGTGGCTCTAGCCCAAAAAATGTGAAAACTATGCGCGTTTCCAATTTCATGGAGAAGGGGGGATGGGGGGCGGAATCTGGGGGCATGGCATCCAAATTTTGATGCATGTTTTTGGGGAACGTTAATATCTATCTTCACACAAAATTTGGTGGCTCTAGCCCAAAAAATGTGAAAACTATGGGCGTTTCCAATTTCACGGAGAAGGGGGGATGGGGGCGGAATCAGGGCGCATGGCATCCAAATTTTGATGCATTTTTTTGGGAAACGTCAATATCTATCTTGACACAAAATTTGGTGGCTTTAGCCCAAAAAATGTGAAAACTATGGTCGTTTCCAATTTCAGGGAGAAGGGGGGATGGGGGCGGAATCTGGGGGCATGGCATCCAAATTTTGATGCATGTTTTTGGGGAACGTTAATATCTATCTTGACACAAAATTTGGTGGCTCTTGCCCAAAAATGTGAAAACTATAGGCGTTTCCAATTTCAGTGAGAAGGGGGGATGGGGCGGAATCAGGGGGCGTGGCATCCAAAATTTTGATGCATTTTTTGGGGAACGTAAATATCTATCTTGACACAAAATTTGGTGGCTCTAGCCCAAAATATGTGAAAACTATGGGCGTTTCCAATTTCAAGGAGCAGTGATGAGGGGGGCGGAAGGAGTGGGCGTGGCATCCAAAATTTTGATGCAGTTTTTTCAGGGACATGATTAGCTACCTGCGAGCAAAATTTGGCAACTCTAGCTGTAAGAATCTGACAAATATTAAGTTTTATCGGTTTTCTGTTATCGAATTTATCGATTTCCCAGCCTCCTAGTAGGCGTGGCACCCCAATCTTGACACTTTATCTGTCTCGCCTATAGACAAATATATTTGCAAAGTTTCAAGTCTCTAGCTTTACGGGTGTCGAAAAAAGTTGCGTTCATACGGACAGACGGACAGACGGACAGACAGACAGACGGACAGACGGACAGACACCATGACGGACATTGCACAAAACCAATATACTATGAGACCTTCGGTATCAAAGTATAAAAATACAGATGAAAATTGCTTTAAATGGGCTCTAATTTCTGCCCTTAAAACACCGCTCGGTACTCATTTAGAGAGATGTTCGAGCTATAGTGTAAATATAATAAGCTCACAAATCAATGTAAGTCATTCACTTACGTTAGATTTTGAGGAGTTAGAGTTTCCTCTTGCACTAAAACAAATTAAAGTGTTTGAAAGGCGGAACTCACAAATAAGTATAAATGTCTTTGGGTTCGATGAGGAGAATGGTAAAGTGATTGGACCACTTTACTTAACGGAGATAGAACGAGAACACCATTTTAGCTTAATGCTTTTGGAGAGTGGTGGACGGGCACATTTTGTGTGGATAAAAAGTTTATCAAGGTAAGAGTTGAAGAAAACATTACTTTTTATACTTTGATACCGAAGGTCTCATAGTATATTGGTTTTGTGCAATGTCCGTCATGGTGTCTGTCCGTCTGTCTGTCTGTCCGTCTGTCCGTCTGTCCGTATGAACGCAACTTTTTTCGACACCCGTAAAGCTAGAGACTTGAAACTTTGCAAATATGTTTGTCTATAGGCGAGACAGATAAAGTGTCAAGATTGGGGTGCCACGCCTACTGGGAAATCGATAAATTCGATAACAGAAAACCGATAAAACCTAATATTTGTCAGATTCTTACAGCTAGAGTTGCCAAATTTTGCTCGCAGATAGCTAATCATGTCCCTGAAAAAACTGCATCAAAATTTTGGATGCCACGCCCACTCCTTCCGCCCCCCTCATCACTGCTCCTTGAAATTGGAAACGCCCATAGTTTTCACATATTTTGGGCTAGAGCCACCAAATTTTGTGTCAAGATAGATATTTACGTTCCCCAAAAAATGCATCAAAATTTGGCTGCCACGCCCCCTGATTCCGCCCCATCCCCCTTCTCACTGAAATTGGAAACGCCTATAGTTTTCACATTTTTGGGCAAGAGCCACCAAATTTTGTGTCAAGATAGATATTAACGTTCCCCAAAAACATGCATCAAAATTTGGATGCCATGCCCCCAGATTCCGCCCCCATCCCCCTTCTCCCTGAAATTGGAAACGCCCATAGTTTTCACATTTTTTGGGCTAGAGCCACCAAATTTTGTGTCAAGATAGATATTGACGTTTCCCAAAAAAATGCATCAAAATTTGGATGCCATGCGCCCTGATTCCGCCCCATCCCCCCTTCTCACTGAAATTGGAAACGCCCATAGTTTTCACATTTTTTGGGCTAGAGCCACCAAATTTTGTGTCAAGATAGATATTAACGTTCCCCAAAAACATGCATCAAAATTTGGATGCCATGCCCCCAGATTCCGCCCCCATCCCCCTTCTCCATGAAATTGGAAACGCGCATAGTTTTCACATTTTTTGGGCTAGAGCCACCAAATTTTGTGTCAAGATAGATATTGACGTTTCCCAAAAAATGCATCAAAATTTGGATGCCATGCGCCCCTGATTCCGCCCCCATCACCCCTTTCTCCGTGAAATTGGAAACGCCTATAGTTTTCACATTTTTTGGGCTAGAGCCACCAAATTTTGTGTCAAGATAGATATTTACGTTCCCCAAAAAAACGCAACAAAATTTTGGATGCCACGCTCCCTGGTCCCGCCCCCATCCCCCCTTCTCCCTGAAATTGGAAACGCCCATAGTTTTCACATTTTTTTGGGCTAGAGCCACCAAATTTTTGTCAAGATAGATATTGACGTTCCCCAAAAAAATGCATCAAAATTTGGATTCCGCCCCCATCCCCCCTTCTCCCTGAAATTGGAAACGCCTATAGTTTTCACATATTTTGGGCAAGAGCCCAAATTTTGTGTCAAGATAGGTAATGGCGTTCCCCATCAAAACTTGGGTGCCACGCCCCCTGATTCCGCCCCCATCCCCCCTTCACCAAGAAATTGGAAACGCTTATAGTTTTCACATTTTTTGGGCTAGAGCCATCAAATTTTGTGTGAAGATAGGTATTGACGTTCCCCAAAAAATGCATCAAAATTTTGGATGCCACGCCCCCTGATTCCGCCGCCATCCCCCCTTCTACTTGAAATTGGAAACGCCTATAGTTTTCACATTTTTCGAGGTAGTGTCACCGAATTTGGTAGGAAGATATATGGTGACATCTACAAAAGATCTGCATCAAAAATTAGGATGCCACGCCCACCTCTGCCGCCCACCATTTAAAATCGGAAATTTCGATATCTCTTATAGTTTTTAAGCTAGAGCCCGTAAATTGGGTAGAAAGATAGAAGGCAGCATCTACCAAAGACCTGCATCAAAATTTTGAATGCCACGCCCACCTAAGCCACCCGCCTTATAAAATCGGAATCGGCTATATCTTTAACAGTTTTTGAGCTAGAGCCACCAAACTTGGTAGGCAGATAGATAGTGACAGCTAAAAACATTTGATTCAAAAATTTGGATGCCACGCCTACCTCTGCCGCCCACCTTTTAAATTTGGGAGTTAAGTTATCTTCCACAGTTTTTGAGCTAAAGTCACCAAATTTGGTAACATGATAGCTGGCGATGTTTACCACATGGGACACTCCCTTCGCCCCTGCATTCCCCCTAATCAACCGTTGTTTTACTGGTATCAAAGTATTCCGCAGTCGGTTGCGTCCGACAGCAACGTTTTTACTTGTTCAATATACATTTCTAGAGTGTTGCTGGTGCTATCCTAGATAAGGATGGATTTTGGTTTTGGGATAAGAAAATGCTAAAGACGGACTACAGATTTTCATGTTCGTCGAGTATTGCGGCTTATAGATAAGATAGTGTTAAATGCGTACTAAAGTGCGTCTACAAATGCGTGTTCAGGTGCGCATGATTTAACATCAATCTGGGCTTGTGTATGCATGCGCAAGTGCGTGTACAAGTGCGTGTGCAAGTGTGTGTGTATGTGTGTGCGTATGCATGTTCAGGTGCATGTGCAAGTGTGTGCGTGTGTGTGTGTGTGTGTGTGTGTATTGTTATGTAGAGATGCGCATGATTTAACATTAAAATGGGCTTGTTGATAAAAATGTGTTTAATGTGTACTGAACATGCTCATATTCGAGATTATCAATTTGGGGGAAAGTGATTCTTGCTGATCCTCCTTCAAGCAATAGGCATCAAACCTGGAGGCTTATCATTCTTAATATTAGGTACCCTCCCTTTAATCTTAGAGGCTTGTTGATTTAAAGCTGTGGTACTATCCCTTACTTGTACTTACGCAAGTTATTTAATTAATGATTAGCTCGCTTGAAAATAATTTATCCCTGATTTCAAAATGAATAAAAGGAGAGTTTCGTTCAATGAACGATCAGTGAAGAGGAGTGTGTGCAACACAGCAACATTAAACGCGCTGGCAGAGATATTCAATGCGGACACACCACCCACTATCAATGGGCCTCCCCACAAGAAGATAAAGGGGACTGTGTGCAACACAGCAACACTGAACGCGCTGGCAGAATGTTTTGCCAACACCTCCTCCTCCTCCAAGCACAACATCACCACCCCCGCCATAAACACAAGGCCCACCACTTTCCGTAACACCACCTTCGCCCTCAACACAACACAACCCTAACGCATCCGCTACCTACCTCAACACACCGTACAACACCAACATTGCTGCCTACCTCAACACATCGCTCAACATCAACACAGGAACCGGCACTACCCATACCACGACAAAATGGTTTGAAGCGTGTAAGATTTTTCTACCTACATATAAGTGGCATGGGCATATAAGATCAAATGCTCATAAAATTTGTGTTTTCCAGCCTGTTAATAGTGCTATAAAGCAGATTTCAGGCGGGTTAAAAAACCGAATTTCAACATTTTCTTTTGAGAATAAGCGTGAGGAGATTCTAGAGCCAAAGGAATTCCTCACAGATGCTTCATCAAACATCATTTCACAAATACTCAAAGTTATGTCTTTACACACATCGTGTAAGATTAACTTTGAAATATTTTCTGAATACATCAAGATGCGCCATGACGGGTTAGATTTACCTATTAAATCCCACCAAACAATCATGTGCGTAGTAACAAATGGAAGTGACCTAGAAGAGGTCTATAAAAATCATGCTGAACAAATAGAGAGGAAAATGGATGAGTTCCAGGAAAGGGACAGTGGATGGACGATGACCCAAATTTTAAGGTTGGAAATTAACCTCAATAAATATACTCCCATCAAAGTTTCCAACTACATTGAGACACCGAAAGAGTTGAGGAAAAAAATGGCACTCATCAATGTAAAAAATACAGATGAAAATTGCTTTAAATGGGCTCTAATTTCTGCCCTTAAAACACCGCTCGGTACTCATTTAGAGAGATGTTCGAGCTATAGTGTAAATATAATAAGCTCACAAATCAATGTAAGTCATTCACTTACGTTAGATTTTGAGGAGTTAGAGTTTCCTCTTGCACTAAAACAAATTAAAGTGTTTGAAAGGCGGAACTCACAAATAAGTATAAATGTCTTTGGGTTCGATGAGGAGAATGGTAAAGTGATTGGACCACTTTACTTAACGGAGATAGAACGAGAACACCATTTTAGCTTAATGCTTTTGGAGAGTGGTGGACGGGCACATTTTGTGTGGATAAAAAGTTTATCAAGGTAAGAGTTGAAGAAAACATTACTTTTTATACTTTGATACCGAAGGTCTCATAGTATATTGGTTTTGTGCAATGTCCGTCATGGTGTCTGTCCGTCTGTCCGTCTGTCTGTCTGTCCGTCTGTCCGTCTGTCCGTATGAACGCAACTTTTTTCGACACCCGTAAAGCTAGAGACTTGAAACTTTGCAAATATGTTTGTCTATAGGCGAGACAGATAAAGTGTCAAGATTGGGGTGCCACGCCTACTAGGAGGCTGGGAAATCGATAAATTCGATAACAGAAAACCGATAAAACCTAATATTTGTCAGATTCTTACAGCTAGAGTTGCCAAATTTTGCTCGCAGATAGCTAATCATGTCCCTGAAAAAACTGCATCAAAATTTTGGATGCCACGCCCACTCCTTCCGCCCCCCTCATCACTGCTCCTTGAAATTGGAAACGCCCATAGTTTTCACATATTTTGAGCTAGAGCCACCAAATTTTGTGTCAAGATAGATATTTACGTTCCCCAAAAAAATGCATCAAAATTTGGCTGCCACGCCCCCTGATTCCGCCCCATCCCCCTTCTCACTGAAATTGGAAACGCCTATAGTTTTCACATTTTTTGGGCAAGAGCCACCAAATTTTGTGTCAAGATAGATATTAACGTTCCCCAAAAACATGAATCAAAATTTGGATGCCATGCCCCCAGATTCCGCCCCCATCCCCCTTCTCCCTGAAATTGGAAACGCCCATAGTTTTCACATTTTTTGGGCTAGAGCCACCAAATTTTGTGTCAAGATAGATATTGACGTTTCCCAAAAAAATGCATCAAAATTTGGATGCCATGCGCCCTGATTCCGCCCCCATCCCCCCCTTCTCACTGAAATTGGAAACGCCCATAGTTTTCACATTTTTTGGGCTAGAGCCACCAAATTTTGTGTCAAGATAGATATTAACGTTCCCCAAAAACATGCATCAAAATTTGGATGCCATGCCCCCAGATTCCGCCCCCATCCCCCCTTCTCCATGAAATTGGAAACGCGCATAGTTTTCACATTTTTTGGGCTAGAGCCACCAAATTTTGTGTCAAGATAGATATTGACGTTCCCCAAAAAAATGCATCAAAATTTGGATGCCATGCCCCCTTATTCCGCCCCCATCCCCCCTTCTCCCTGAAATTGGAAACGCCTATAGTTTTCACATATTTTGGGCAAGAGCCCAAATTTTGTGTCAAGATAGGTACTGGCGTTCCCCATCAAAACTTGGGTGCCACGCCCCCTGATTCCGCCCCCATCCCCCCTTCACCAAGAAATTGGAAACGCTTATAGTTTTCACATTTTTTGGGCTAGAGCCATCAAATTTTGTGTGAAGATAGGTATTGACGTTCCCCAAAAAATGCATCAAAATTTTGGATGCCACGCCCCCTGATTCCGCCGCCATCCCCCTTCTACTTGAAATTGGAAACGCCTATAGTTTTCACATTTTTCGAGGTAGTGTCACCGAATTTGGTAGGAAGATATATGGTGACATCTACAAAAGATCTGCATCAAAAATTAGGATGCCACGCCCACCTCTGCCGCCCACCATTTAAAATCGGAAATTTCGATATCTCTTATAGTTTTTAAGCTAGAGCCCGTAAATTGGGTAGAAAGATAGAAGGCAGCATCTACCAAAGACCTGCATCAAAATTTTGAATGCCACGCCCACCTAAGCCACCCGCCTTATAAAATCGGAATCGGCT
Source organism: Scaptomyza hsui (assembly GCA_018152825.1). Classification (NCBI taxonomy): domain Eukaryota; kingdom Metazoa; phylum Arthropoda; class Insecta; order Diptera; family Drosophilidae; genus Scaptomyza; species Scaptomyza hsui. The sequence goes on from JAECXO010000241.1 coordinate 114,783, forward strand.
ATATCTTTAACAGTTTTTGAGCTAGAGCCACCAAACTTGGTAGGCAGATAGATAGTGACAGCTAAAAACATTTGATTCAAAAATTTGGATGCCACGCCTACCTCTGCCGCCCACCTTTTAAATTTGGGAGTTAAGTTATCTTCCACAGTTTTTGAGCTAAAGTCACCAAATTTGGTAACATGATAGCTGGCGATTTTTACCACATGGGACACTCCCTTCGCCCCTGCATTCCCCCTAATCAACCGTTGTTTTACTGGTATCAAAGTATTCCGCAGTCGGTTGCGTCCGACAGCAACGTTTTTACTTGTTTTTTTAAATTTTTTAACTAATAAACTTTCTTTTTGTTTTTTTTTTTATAAATTTTAGACTGGTTCGCGCACAGGTGACAGAGCACCAACATCAACTATTCTTCTGCAACACCTGCCTAAATTTTTCACACACAGAAAAGTTATCAGAAGAACACAGGAGGAATTGTGGGAAGATGGTGTCTTCGCTTCCATCGTTGGAGAAGGCAAGCATTAAGTTTAAGAATTATAATCGTAGTTTAGATGTACCATTTGTAGTATACGCAGATTTTGAGTGTCGAAAGTTAGTGAGAATGTTATAGCAACAGCTTTACATGTTCCTATAGCATTCTCATACTATATAAAGTGCTCCTTCGACCCATCCCTTGATAAGCTTGTACTAGAGACAGGTAAAGATGCAGGTGTTAAATTTTTTACATCTCTTATTACAGATGCAAATGAAATTTATACATCTTACCTAAGTAATATTAAACCCATGACATTGAGTGCCGATGAGGAAACCAGATTTAAAAATGCAGATAATTGTCATATCTGCAAAAAAAAAATGCTGGGGACCGATCGAGTACGAGACCATTGTCATTTAACTGGTGTCTATAGGGGGCCCGCACACAATGTGTGTAATATTAATTTTCAGATAGCACCTTTTGTCCCAGTTTTCTTTCAATTTTTAAAATATGATTCACATCTCTTTGTAAGAGAGCTTAATAAAGTTGAGGGTGAAATTAAAGTACTGCCTCTTAATAAGGAGCTGTACATTTCACTTTCTAAATTTACTCATATTGCGTCCCATGATAAAAATTTAGAAATTAGATTTTTAGATATTCTCCGCTTTATGGCAACCAGCTTAGAAGCTTTGAGTAGCAATCTAAGTACTGAATGCTTTGAAAGTGTAAAGCGTTTCTATCCCTCCTCCGAGGAATTTAATTTATTGCGTAGGAAGGGAGTTTTCCCATATGAGTATCTAGATTCAGAGAGCCGACTGTCTGATACATCTCTACCTCCAAGAGAAAAATTCTTTAATAGTTTAACTAATAAAGAATGTTCGCTTGAGGACTATTCACATGCCCAACATGTGTGGTCAGTTTTCGGTTGTCAGTCATTAAAAGAATATATGGAGCTTTATCTAAAAACCGATGTTCTTTTTATTAACTGACGTTTTTCAAAACATTCGAGCAATATGCAAGAAAATTTACTCTCTAGATCCTGCTCACTATTACACCACTCCCGGCCTGTCTTGGAACGCAATGCTAAAGACTACTGGGATAGAACTTGAGCTATTTACAGATATCGACATGTATAGATTTATACAAAACGGAATTAGGGGTGGGCTGGTTCAGTGCTCTAAACGGTATTCGAAAGCCAACCATATGTATATGGATGCGTATGATTCAACCAAACCATCCGAATATTTAATGGTTCTGGATGCCAACAATTTGTAAGGTTGGGCAATGTCGCAAAATCTCCCAAATGCTGCTTTTCAGTGGATGAGTGAGAATGAGGTTGCGACATTTGACATTGGCGAAATAAAAGAAAATTCAGAATATGGTTACATTCTTGAAGTTGATCTTTTTTATCCAGATACATTGCATGACTATCACAATGATCTGCCTTTTTTCCGCTTAACCAAAAACCAACGCCCGAGGCGAAGGTTTGCAAACTTGTTGCAGACCTAAGACCTAAACTAAAATATGCAATTCATTATATTAACCTTCAGCAATGTCTAAAAAATGGGTTGATACTTTCAAAGATCCATCGAATTTTGAAATTTAAACAGGCTCCCTGGCTTAAAAAGTATATCGACGTTAACACCCACCATAGAACATTAGCGAAAAACAACTTTGAAAAGACTTTTTCAAATTGTTGAATAACGCTGTCTATGGCAAGACGATGGAGAACATTAAAAAACGTAAAGATGTTAAAATTGTTACTTCATGGGAGTCGACAAGCCGCAATCGCTTGAGTGCACGCTCGCTCATTGCGAAGGTCAGTTTTCATAGTACTGCTCAGTTTTCCGAAGATATGTACGCCATTCAAATGAAGCGATTACATTTTCTTTACGATAAACCTATGTATTTAGGATTTTCGGATTTAGAACTTTCAAAATGGAAGATGTATGACTTTCATTATCAATATATGAAACCGAAATTCCAAGAAAAAGTCTCATTGAATTATATGGATACAGACTCATTCATATATTCAATAGAGACTAGAGATTTTTATAAGGATATTGCTGAAGACGTTCAAATGAAATTTGATACTTCTGAATATCCTGAGGAACTAGCCCTGAAATATGGATTCAAAAGATGTAATAAATAGGTCTTAGGTATGACGAAGGATGAAAACTCAGGTAAACAAATGTCAGAGTTTGTGGGTCTTAGGGCAAAAATGTATTCACTTTCTCTTGATGGGGGAGAATGCATTAAAAAATCTAAAGGAGTTAAAAAGTCTGCGTTTGATAAACTTACTATAAATAGTTATAAAAATTGTTTATTTAATAATGAAATATTTAGTGATGAGATGATGTTGTTTAGATCACATCTTCATAATTTATATACTAATAAAATAAGAAAAACAACTTTAAGTTGTTCAGATGATAAGCGAAAAATAAAGCCTCATGGGCTCCATACATATGCTTGGGGTCACTTTAAAATTGACCCATAGATTTAAAAACCAAAAAAACCAAACAATCAAAATCTAGATTCTTTAAAAAAAAAAAACCTATTAAAAATAAAAATCGGAATGTAATATATGGCTGAAAATAAAATGTTAACGTAAATAAAAAACCAAAACATTAAAAATCTATATTCTTAAAAAAAACAAGTAAAAACGTTGCTGTCGGACGCAACCGACTGCGGAATACTTTGATACCAGTAAAACAACGGTTGATTAGGGGGAATGCAGGGGCGAAGGGAGTGTCCCATGTGGTAAACATCGCCAGCTATCATGTTACCAAATTTGGTGACTTTAGCTCAAAAACTGTGGAAGATAACTTAACTCCCAAATTTAAAAGGTTGGCGGCAGAGGTAGGCGTGGCATCCAAATTTTTGAATCAAATGTTTTTAGCTGTCACTATCTATCTGCCTACCAAGTTTGGTGGCTCTAGCTCAAAAACTGTTAAAGATATAGCCGATTCCGATTTTATAAGGCGGGTGGCTTAGGTGGGCGTGGCATTCAAAATTTTGATGCAGGTCTTTGGTAGATGCTGCCTTCTATCTTTCTACCCAATTTACGGGCTCTAGCTTAAAAACTATAAGAGATATCGAAATTTCCGATTTTAAATGGTGGGCGGCAGAGGTGGGCGTGGCATCCTAATTTTTGATGCAGATCTTTTGTCGATGTCACCATATATCTTCCTACCAAATTCGGTGACACTAGCTCGAAAAATGTGAAAACTATAGGCGTTTCCAATTTCAAGTAGAAGGGGGATGGGGGCGGAATCAGGGGGCGTGGCATCCAAAATTTTGATGCATTTTTTGGGGAACGTCAATATCTATCTTCACACAAAATTTGGTGGCTCTAGCCCAAAAAATGTGAAAACTATAGGCGTTTACAATTTCTTGGTGAAGGGGGGATGGGGGCGGAATCAGGGGACGTGGCACCCAAGTTTTGATGGGGAACGCCAGTACCTATCTTGACACAAAATTTGGGCTCTTGCCCAAAATATGTGAAAACTATAGGCGTTTCCAATTTCAGGGGAGAAGGGGGGATGGGGGCGGAATAAGGGGGCATGGCATCCAAATTTTGATGCATTTTTTTGGGGAACGTCAATATCTATCTTGACACAAAATTTGGTGGCTCTTGCCCAAAAAATGTGAAAACTATGGGCGTTTCCAATTTCAGGGAGAAGGGGGGATGGGGGCGGGACCAGGGAGCGTGGCATCCAAAATTTTGATGCGTTTTTTTGGGGAACGTAAATATCTATCTTGACACAAAATTTGGTGGCTCTAGCCCAAAAAATGTGAAAACTATGGGCGTTTCCAATTTCACGGAGAAAGGGGTGATGGGGGGCGGAATCAGGGCGCATGGCATCCAAATTTTGATGCATTTTTTTGGGAAACGTCAATATCTATCTTGACACAAAATTTGGTGGCTCTAGCCCAAAAAATGTGAAAACTATGCGCGTTTCCAATTTCATGGAGAAGGGGGGATGGGGGCGGAATCTGGGGGCATGGCATCCAAATTTTGATGCATGTTTTTGGGGAACGTTAATATCTATCTTGACACAAAATTTGGTGGCTCTTGCCCAAAAAATGTGAAAACTATAGGCGTTTCCAATTTCAGTGAGAAGGGGGGATGGGGCGGAATCAGGGGGCGTGGCATCCAAAATTTTGATGCATTTTTTGGGGAACGTAAATATCTATCTTGACACAAAATTTGGTGGCTCTAGCCCAAAATATGTGAAAACTATGGGCGTTTCCAATTTCAAGGAGCAGTGATGAGGGGGGCGGAAGGAGTGGGCGTGGCATCCAAAATTTTGATGCAGTTTTTTTCAGGGACATGATTAGCTATCTGCGAGCAAAATTTGGCAACTCTAGCTGTAAGAATCTGACAAATATTAAGTTTTATCGGTTTTCTGTTATCGAATTTATCGATTTCCCAGCCTCCTAGTAGGCGTGGCACCCCAATCTTGACACTTTATCTGTCTCGCCTATAGACAAATATATTTGCAAAGTTTCAAGTCTCTAGCTTTACGGGTGTCGAAAAAGTTGCGTTCATACGGACAGACGGACAGACGGACAGACAGACAGACGGACAGACGGACAGACACCATGACGGACATTGCACAAAACCAATATACTATGAGACCTTCGGTATCAAAGTATAAAAACCTGTAAAAAATAAAAATCTGAATGTAATATGTAATATGAAAATAAAATGTTAATGTAAATAAAAAACACAAGGGTATTAAGTTCTTTATATATATATTTATTTATTATTTAATTTAAAGCGTAAAATAAGAAAAAAAAAAACCAAAACATTAAAAATCTATATTCTTTTTACAAAAAAAATAAAAATAGCCTGTAAACAATAAAGTGCTGAAAATAAATAAATTTAAATAAAATAAAAGTAAAAACACACAAAGACATTTAGTTCTATATATTTATTTTTTATTCATTTTAAATTAAAATTTATTATATATCTAAAGGTTCTAATGGTAAACCATCCAGTTCACCTAATATTTTTTCTAGCTCAGCTACTTCGTCGTCATCTAATGCGTGCTCCATAACCTCATCCTCATCAAGAGTCATAGAGGACATACACTCCATCCTCCAATTCAAATACTCCTCCTCCCGATCGCTCTGCGACATATCCATTAAGTATCTAGCCCGATCCACAACGGGCTCTTGCAGAGGGATCGGGGTCTCCAGCTCATCCTCCACATTCGTTGGCCGAGCGTTCAGCTTCAGCAACCACTCATAGACAGTGCGGGGTGGTGGTGGACGACGCCGTATATGCCCATGTATGTCGGGGTTAAGCACCGTCGAAATATCATCTTCCTCGCTGTATATTGGCCGAGGCATTTTCTGATCCTCGTCACCAATAAGGACGGACAACTTCCGGTGTCCTCACCAACCAATTTAGTAACGTATTGTTGATACTTGTCATCCTTCTTTCGTTGCTGAATGTTCTTCTTTGAATGCTCTAGTTCTCATATAGCTCGCTTTTATATCCTTGAGCTCTAGACACTCTACGCACTTGTACATAGTCACGCGCACACACAACCACACACACATACTCCAGCCAGACATAAACCAGACCCATTATCAGTGATACGCTGAAGTACATACCCAAAACGATTCTCAGCTCGTAAAATGTAGCGTCACACAAGACAAACATTACATATTTTTTTTTTTTTTTGAGCGTGTACTTTTACATCGCTTCATTTTTATCTATCCAAGAGTTGTGAGCATTCGAAAATCCCAACCATTTTACTAATACATGACTATTTCGTCGTTTAATTATTTTTTCAACTAAGTAAGTATGCGGATATTTTGTTTTTCTCAGCTCCTCCTTATAGAAACATCCTTTCACTTCGACATCCTCATAGTTCTTCAATATATATGTAGTAGGATTGGTATTTCATTTCACAAATACTCAAAGTTTTGTCTTTACACACATCGTGTAAGATTAACTTTGAACTATTTTCTGAATACATCAAGATGCGCCATGACGGGTTAGATTTATCTATTAAATCCCACCAAACAATCATGTGCGTAGTAACAAATGGAAGTGACCTAGAAGAGGTCTATAAAAATCATGCTGAACAAATAGAGAGGAAAATGGATGAGTTCCAGGAAAGGGACAGTGGATGGACGATGACCCAAATTTTAAGGTTGGAAATTAACCTCAATAAATATACTCCCATCAAAGTTTCCAACTACATTGAGACACCGAAAGTGTTGAGGAAAAAAATGGCACTCATCAATGTAAACAAGTAAAAACGTTGCTGTCGGAATACTTTGATACCAGTAAAACAACGGTTGATTAGGGGGAATGCAGGGGCGAAGGGAGTGTCCCATGTGGTAAACATCGCCAGCTATCATGTTACCAAATTTGGTGACTTTAGCTCAAAAACTGTGGAAGATAACTTAACTCCCAAATTTAAAAGGTGGGCGGCAGAGGTAGGCGTGGCATCCAAATTTTTGAATCAAATGTTTTTAGCTGTCACTATCTATCTGCCTACCAAGTTTGGTGGCTCTAGCTCAAAAACTGTTAAAGATATAGCCGATTCCGATTTTATAAGGCGGGTGGCTTAGGTGGGCGTGGCATTCAAAATTTTGATGCAGGTCTTTGGTAGATGCTGCCTTCTATCTTTCTACCCAATTTACGGGCTCTAGCTTAAAAACTATAAGAGATATCGAAATTTCCGATTTTAAATGGTGGGCGGCAGAGGTGGGCGTGGCATCCTAATTTTTGATGCAGATCTTTTGTAGATGTCACCATATATCTTCCTACCAAATTCGGTGACACTACCTCGAAAAATGTGAAAACTATAGGCGTTTCCAATTTCAAGTAGAGGGGGGGGATGGCGGCGGAATCAGGGGGCGTGGCATCCAAAATTTTGATGCATTTTTTGGGGAACGTCAATACCTATCTTCACACAAAATTTGATGGCTCTAGCCCAAAAAATGTGAAAACTATAGGCGTTTCCAATTTCTTGGTGAAGGGGGGATGGGGGCGGAATCAGGGGGCGTGGCACCCAAGTTTTGATGGGGAACGCCAGTACCTATCTTGACACAAAATTTGGGCTCTTGCCCAAAATATGTGAAAACTATAGGCGTTTCCAATTTCAGGGAGAAGGGGGGATGGGGGCGGAATAAGGGGGCATGGCATCCAAATTTTGATGCATTTTTTTTGGGGAACGTCAATATCTATCTTGACACAAAATTTGGTGGCTCTAGCCCAAAAAATGTGAAAACTATGGGCGTTTCCAATTTCAGGGAGAAGGGGGGATGGGGGCGGGACCAGGGAGCGTGGCATCCAAAATTTTGTTGCGTTTTTTTGGGGAACGTAAATATCTATCTTGACACAAAATTTGGTGGCTCTAGCCCAAAAAATGTGAAAACTATGGGCGTTTCCAATTTCACGGAGAAAGGGGGGATGGGGGCGGAATCAGGGCGCATGGCATCCAAATTTTGATGCATTTTTTTGGGAAACGTCAATATCTATCTTGACACCAAATTTGGTGGCTCTAGCCCAAAAAATGTGAAAACTATGCGCGTTTCCAATTTCATGGAGAAGGGGGGATGGGGGCGGAATCTGGGGGCATGGCATCCAAATTTTGATGCATGTTTTTGGGGAACGTTAATATCTATCTTGACACAAAATTTGGTGGCTCTTGCCCAAAAAATGTGAAAACTATAGGCGTTTCCAATTTCAGTGAGAAGGGGGGATGGGGGCGGAATCAGGGCGCGTGGCATCCAAATTTTGATGCATTTTTTTGGGAAACGTCAATATCTATCTTGACACAAAATTTGGTGGCTCTAGCCCAAAAAATGTGAAAACTATGGGCGTTTCCAATTTCAGGGAGAAGGGGGATGGGGGCGGAATCTGGGGGCATGGCATCCAAATTTTGATGCATGTTTTTGGGGAACGTTAATATCTATCTTGACACAAAATTTGGTGGCTCTTGCCCAAAAAATGTGAAAACTATAGGCGTTTCCAATTTCAGTGAGAAGGGGGGATGGGGCGGAATCAGGGGGCGTGGCATCCAAATTTTGATGCATTTTTTTGTGGAACGTAAATATCTATCTTGACACAAAATTTGGTGGCTCTAGCCCAAAATATGTGAAAACTATGGGCGTTTCCAATTTCAAGGAGCAGTGATGAGGGGGGCGGAAGGAGTGGGCGTGGCATCCAAAATTTTGATGCAGTTTTTTCAGGGACATGATTAGCTATCTGCGAGCAAAATTTGGCAACTCTAGCTGTAAGAATCTGACAAATATTAGGTTTTATCGGTTTTCTGTTATCGAATTTATCGATTTCCCAGCCTCCTAGTAGGCGTGGCACCCCAATCTTGACACTTTATCTGTCTCGCCTATAGACAAACATATTTGCAAAGTTTCAAGTCTCTAGCTTTACGGGTGTCGAAAAAAGTTGCGTTCATACGGACAGACGGACAGACAGACAGACGGACAGACGGACAGACACCATGACGGACATTGCACAAAACCAATATACTATGAGACCTTCGGTATCAAAGTATAAAAATACAGATGAAAATTGCTTTAAATGGGCTCTAATTTCTGCCCTTAAAACACCGCTCGGTCCTCATTTAGAGAGATGTTCGAGCTATAGTGTAAATATAATAAGCTCACAAATCAATGTAAGTCATTCACTTACGTTAGATTTTGAGGAGTTAGAGTTTCCTCTTGCACTAAAACAAATTAAAGTGTTTGAAAGGCGGAACTCACAAATAAGTATAAATGTCTTTGGGTTCGATGAGGAGAATGGTAAAGTGATTGGACCACTTTACTTAACGGAGATAGAACGAGAACACCATTTTAGCTTAATGCTTTTGGAGAGTGGTGGACGGGCACATTTTGTGTGGATAAAAAGTTTATCAAGGTAAGAGTTGAAGAAAACATTACGTTTTTTTTTAAATTTTTTAACTAATAAACTTTCTTTTGTTTTTTTTTATGAATTTTAGACTGGTTCGCGCACAGGTGACAGAGCACCAACATCAACTATTCTTCTGCAACACCTGCCTTAATTTTTCACACACAGAAAAGTTATCAGAAGAACACAGGAGGAATTGTGGGAAGATGGTGTCTTCGCTTCCATCGTTGGAGAAGGCAAGCATTAAGTTTAAGAATTATAATCGTAGTTTAGATGTACCATTTGTAGTATACGCAGATTTTGAGTGTCGAAAGTTAGTGAGAATGTTATAGCAACAGCTTTACATGTTCCTATAGCATTCTCATACTATATAAAGTGCTCCTTCGACCCATCCCTTGATAAGCTTGTACTAGAGACAGGTAAAGATGCAGGTGTTACATTTTTTACATCTCTTATTACAGATGTAAATGAAATTTATACATCTTACCTAAGTAATATTAAACCCATGACATTGAGTGCCGATGAGGAAACCAGATTTAAAAATGCAGATAATTGTCATATCTGCAAAAAAAATGCTGGGGACCGATCGAGTACGAGACCATTGTCATTTAACTGGTGTCTATAGGGGGCCCGCACACAATGTGTGTAATATTAATTTTCAGATAGCACCTTTTGTCCCAGTTTTCTTTCAATTTTTAAAATATGATTCACATCTCTTTGTAAGAGAACTTAATAAAGTTGAGGGTGAAATTAAAGTACTGCCTCTTAATAAGGAGCTGTACATTTCACTTTCTAAATTTACTCATATTGCGTCCCATGATAAAAATTTAGAAATTAGATTTTTAGATATTCTCCGCTTTATGGCAACCAGCTTAGAAGCTTTGAGTAGCAATCTAAGTACTGAATGCTTTGAAAGTGTAAAGCGTTTCTATCCCTCCTCCGAGGAATTTAATTTATTGCGTAGGAAGGGAGTTTTCCCATATGAGTATCTAGATTCAGAGAGCCGACTGTCTGATACATCTCTACCTCCAAGAGAAAAATTCTTTAATAGTTTAACTAATAAAGAATGTTCGCTTGAGGACTATTCACATGCCCAACATGTGTGGTCAGTTTTCGGTTGTCAGTCATTAAAAGAATATATGGAGCTTTATCTAAAAACCGATGTTCTTTTATTAACTGACGTTTTTCAAAACTTTCGAGCAATATGCAAGAAAATTTACTCTCTAGATCCTGCTCACTATTAAACCACTCCCGGCCTGTCTTGGAACGCAATGCTAAAGACTACTGGGATAGAACTTGAGCTATTTACAGATATCGACATGTATAGATTTATACAAAACGGAATTAGGGGTGGGCTGGTTCAGTGCTCTAAACGGTATTCGAAAGCCAACCATATGTATATGGATGCGTATGATTGAACCAAACCATCCGAATATTTAATGGTTCTGGATGCCAACAATTTGTAAGGTTGGGCAATGTCGCAAAATCTCCCAAATGCTGCTTTTCAGTGGATGAGTGAGAATGAGGTTGCGACATTTGACATTGGCGAAATAAAAGAAAATTCAGAATATGGTTACATTCTTGAAGTTGATCTTTTTTATCCAGATACATTGCATGACTATCACAATGATCTGCCTTTTTCCGCTTAACCAAAAACCAACGCCCGAGGCGAAGGTTTGCAAACTTGTTGCAGACCTAAGACCTAAACTAAAATATGCAATTCATTATATTAACCTTCAGCAATGTCTAAAAAATGGGTTGATACTTTCAAAGATCCATCGAATTTTGAAATTTAAACAGGCTCCCTGGCTTAAAAAGTATATCGACGTTAACACCCACCATAGAACATTAGCGAAAAACAACTTTGAAAAAGACTTTTTCAAATTGTTGAATAACGCTGTCTATGGCAAGACGATGGAGAACATTAAAAAACGTAAAGATGTTAAAATTGTTACTTCATGGGAGTCGACAAGCCGCAATCGCTTGAGTGCACGCTCGCTCATTGCGAAGGTCAGTTTTCATAGTACTGCTCAGTTTTCCGAAGATATGTACGCCATTCAAATGAAGCGATTACATTTTCTTTACGATAAACCTATGTATTTAGGATTTGCGGTTGTAGAACTTTCAAAATGGAAGATGTATGACTTTCATTATCAATATATGAAACCGAAATTCCAAGAAAAAGTCTCATTGAATTATATGGATACAGACTCATTCATATATTCAATAGAGACTAGAGATTTTTATAAGGATATTGCTGAAGACGTTCAAATGAAATTTGATACTTCTGAATATCCTGAGGAACTAGCCCTGAAATATGGATTCAAAAGATGTAATAAATAGGTCTTAGGTATGATGAAGGATGAAAACTCAGGTAAACAAATGTCAGAGTTTGTGGGTCTTAGGGCAAAAATGTATTCACTTTCTCTTGATGGGGGAGAATGCATTAAAAAATCTAAAGGAGATAAAAAGTCTGCGTTTGATAAACTTACTATAAATAGTTATAAAAATTGTTTATTTAATAATGAAATATTTAGTGATGAGATGATGTTGTTTAGATCACATCTTCATAATTTATATACTAATAAAATAAGAAAAACAACTTTAAGTTGTTCAGATGATAAGCGAAAAATAAAGCCTGATGGGCTCCATACATATGCTTGGGGTCACTTTAAAATTGACCCATAGATTTAAAAACCAAAAAAACCAAACAATCAAAATCTAGATTCTTTAAAAAAAAAAAACCTGTTAAAAATAAAAATCGGAATGTAATATATGGCTGAAAAGAAAATGTTAACGTAAATAAAAAACCAAAACATTAAAAATCTATATTCTTAAAAAAAAAACCTGTAAAAAATAAAAATCTGAATGTAATATATGACTGAAAATAAAATGTTAATGTAAATAAAAACAAGTAAAAACGTTGCTGTCGGACGCAACCGACTGCGGAATACTTTGATACCAGTAAAACAACGGTTGATTAGGGGGAATGCAGGGGCGAAGGGACTGTCCCATGTGGTAAACATCGCCAGCTATCATGTTACCAAATTTGGTGACTTTAGCTCAAAAACTGTGGAAGATAACTTAACTCCCAAATTTAAAAGGTGGGCGGCAGAGGTAGACGTGGCATCCAAATTTTTGAATCAAATGTTTTTAGCTGTCACTATCTATCTGCCTACCAAGTTTGGTGGCTCTAGCTCAAAAACTGTTAAAGATATTGCCGATTCCGATTTTATAAGGCGGGTGGCTTAGGTGGGCGTGGCATTCAAAATTTTGATGCAGGTCTTTGGTAGATGCTGCCTTCTATCTTTCTACCCAATTTACGGGCTCTAGCTTAAAAACTATAAGAGATATCGAAATTTCCGATTTTAAATGGTGGGCGGCAGAGGTGGGCGTGGCATCCTAATTTTTGATGCAGATCTTTTGTAGATGTCACCATATATCTTCCTACCAAATTCGGTGACACTAGCTCGAAAAATGTGAAAACTATAGGCGTTTCCAATTTCAAGTAAAAGGGGGGATGGGGGCGGAATCAGGGGGCGTGGCATCCAAAATTTTGATGCATTTTTTGGGGAACGTCAATATCTATCTTCACACAAAATTTGGTGGCTCTAGCCCAAAAAATGTGAAAACTATAGGCGTTTCCAATTTCTTGGTGAAGGGGGGATGGGGGCGGAATCAGGGGGCATGGCACCCAAGTTTTGATGGGGAACGCCATTACCTATCTTGACACAAAATTTGGGCTCTTGCCCAAAATATGTGAAAACTATAGGCGTTTCCAATTTCAGGGAGAAGGGGGGATGGGGGCGGAATAAGGGGGCATGGCATCCAAATTTTGGTGGAATTTTTTGGGGAACGTCAATATCTATCTTGACACAAAATTTGGTGGCTCTAGCCCAAAAAATGTGAAAACTATGGTCGTTTCCAATTTCAGGGAGAAGGGGGGATGGGGGCGGGACCAGGGAGCGTGGCATCCAAAATTTTGATGCGTTTTTTTGGGGAACGTAAATATCTATCTTGACACAAAATTTGGTGGCTCTAGCCCAAAAAATGTGAAAACTATGCGCGTTTCCAATTTCATGGAGAAGGGGGGATGGGGGCGGAATCTGGGGGCATGGCATCCAAATTTTGATGCATGTTTTTGGGGAACGTTAATATCTATCTTGACACAAAATTTGGTGGCTCTAGCCCAAAAAATGTGAAAACTATGGGCATTTCCAATTTCACGGAAAAGGGGTGATGGGGGCGGAATCAGGGCGCATGGCATCCAAATTTTGATGCATTTTTTTGGGAAACGTCAATATCTATCTTGACACAAAATTTGGTGGCTCTAGCCCAAAAAATGTGAAAACTATGGGCGTTTCCAATTTCAGTGAGAAGGGGGATGGGGCGGAATCAGGGGGCGTGGCATCCAAATTTTGATGCATTTTTTTGGGGAACGTAAATATCTATCTTGACACAAAATTTGGTGGCTCTTGCCCAAAATATGTGAAAACTATGGGCGTTTCCAATTTCAAGGAGCAGTGATGAGGGGGGCGGAAGGAGTGGGCGTGGCATCCAAAATTTTGATGCAGTTTTTTCAGGGACATGATTAGCTATCTGCGAGCAAAATTTGGCAACTCTAGCTGTAAGAATCTGACAAATATTAGGTTTTATCGGTTTTCTGTTATCGAATTTATCGATTTCCCAGCCTCCTAGTAGGCGTGGCACCCCAATCTTGACACTTTATCTGTCTCGCCTATAGACAAACATATTTGCAAAGTTTCAAGTCTCTAGCTTTACGGGTGTCGAAAAAAGTTGCGTTCATACGGACAGACGGACAGACGGACAGACAGACAGACGGACAGACGGACAGACACCATGACGGACATTGCACAAAACCAATATACTATGAGACCTTCGGTATCAAAGTATAAACACAAGGGTATTAAGTTCTTTATATATATATTTATTTATTATTTAATTTAAAGCGTAAAATAAGAAAAAAAAACCAAAACATTAAAAATCTATATTCTTTTTACAAAAAAAATAAAAATAGCCTGTAAACAATAAAGTGCTGAAAATAAATAAATTTAAATAAAATAAAAGTAAAACAAGTAAAAACGTTGCTGTCGGACGCAACCGACTGCGGAATACTTTGATACCAGTAAAACAACGGTTGATTAGGGGGGAATGCAGGGGCGAAGGGAGTGTCCCATGTGGTAAACATCGCCAGCTATCATGTTACCAAATTTGGTGACTTTAGCTCAAAAACTGTGGAAGATAATTTAACTCCCAAATTTAAAAGGTTGGCGGCAGAGGTAGGCGTGGCATCTAAATTTTTGAATCAAATGTTTTTAGCTGTCACTATCTATCTGCCTACCAAGTTTGGTGGCTCTAGCTCAAAAACTGTTAAAGATATAGCCGATGCATTTTTTGGGGAACGTCAATATCTATCTTCACACAAAATTTGGTGGCTCTAGCCCAAAAAATGTGAAAACTATAGGCGTTAACAATTTCTTGGTGAAGGGGGGATGGGGGCGGAATCAGGGGACGTGGCACCCATGTTTTGATGGGGAACGCCAGTACCTATCTTGACACAAAATTTGGGCTCTTGCCCAAAATATGTGAAAACTATAGGCGTTTCCAATTTCAGGGAGAAGGGGGGATGGGGGCGGAATAAGGGGGCATGGCATCCAAATTTTGATGCATTTTTTTGGGGAACGTCAATATCTATCTTGACACAAAATTTGGTGGCTCTAGCCCAAAAAATGTGAAAACTATGGGCGTTTCCAATTTCAGGGAGAAGGGGGGATGGTGGCGTGACCAGGGAGCGTGGCATCCAAAATTTTGATGCGTTTTTTTGGGGAACGTAAATATCTATCTTGACACAAAATTTAGTGGCTCTAGCCCAAAAAATGTGAAAACTATGGGCGTTTCCAATTTCACGGAGAAAGGGGTGATGGGGGCGGAATCAGGGCGCATGGCATCCAAATTTTGATGAATTTTTTTGGGAAACGTCAATATCTATCTTGACACAAAATTTGGTGGCTCTAGCCCAAAAAATGTGAAAACTATGCGCGTTTCCAATTTCATGGAGAAGGGGGGATGGGGGCGGAATCTGGGGGCATGGCATCCAAATTTTGATGCATGTTTTTGGGGAACGTTAATATCTATCTTCACACAAAATTTGGTGGCTCTAGCCCAAAAAATGTGAAAACTATGGGCGTTTCCAATTTCACGGAGAAGGGGGGGATGGGGGCGGAATCAGGGCGCATGGCATCCAAATTTTGATGCATTTTTTTGGGGAACGTTAATATCTATCTTCACACAAAATTTGGTGGCTCTAGCCCAAAAAATGTGAAAACTATAGGCGTTTCCAATTTCAGTGAGAAGGGGGGATGGGGCGGAATCAGGGGGCGTGGCATCCAAAATTTTGATGAATTTTTTGGGGAACGTAAATATCTATCTTGACACAAAATTTGGTGGCTCTAGCCCAAAATATGTGAAAACTATGGGCGTTTCCAATTTCAAGGAGCAGTGATGAGGGGGGCGGAAGGAGTGGGCGTGGCATCCAAAATTTTGATGCAGTTTTTTCAGGGACATGATTAGCTATCTGCGAGCAAAATTTGGCAACTCTAGCTGTAAGAATCTGACAAATATTAAGTTTTATCGGTTTTCTGTTATCGAATTTATCGATTTCCCAGCCTCCTAGTAGGCGTGGCACCCCAATCTTGACACTTTATCTGTCTCGCCTATAGACAAATATATTTGCAAAGTTTCAAGTCTCTAGCTTTACGGGTGTCGAAAAAAGTTGCGTTCATACGGACAGACGGACAGACGGACAGACAGACAGACGGACAGACACCATGACGGACATTGCACAAAACCAATATACTATGAGACCTTCGGTATCAAAGTATAAACACACAAAGACATTTAGTTCTATATATTTATTTTTTATTCATTTTAAATTAAAATTTATTATATATCTAAAGGTTCTAATGGTAAACCATCCAGTTCACCTAATATTTTTTCTAGCTCAGCTACTTCGTCGTCATCTAATGCGTGCTCCATAACCTCATCCTCATCAAGAGTCATAGAGGACATACACTCCATCCTCCAATTCAAATACTCCTCCTCCCGATCGCTCTGCGACATATCCATTAAGTATCTAGCCCGATCCACAACGGGCTCTTGCAGAGGGATCGGGGTCTCCAGCTCATCCTCCACATTCGTTGGCCGAGCGTTCAGCTTCAGCAACCACTCATAGACAGTGCGGGGTGGTGGTGGACGACGCCGTATATGCCCATGTATGTCGGGGTTAAGCACCGTCGAAATATCATCTTCCTCGCTGTATATTGGGCGAGGCATTTTCTGATCCTCGTCACCAATAAGGACGGACAACTTCCGGTGTCCTCACCAACCAATTTAGTAACGTATTGTTGATACTTGTCATCCTTCTTTCGTTGCTGAATGTTCTTCTTTGAATGCTCTAGTTCTCATATAGCTCGCTTTTATATCCTTGAGCTCTAGACACTCTACGCACTTGTACATAGTCACGCGCACACACAACCATACACACATACTCCAGCCAGACATACACCAGACCCATTATCAGTGATACGCTGAAGTACATACCCAAAACGATTCTCAGCTCGTAAAATGTAGCGTCACACAAGACAAACATTAAATGTATTTTTATACTTTGATACCGAAGGTCTCATAGTATATTGGTTTTGTGCAATGTCCGTCATGGTGTCTGTCCGTCTGTCCGTCTGTCTGTCTGTCCGTCTGTCCGTCTGTCCGTATGAACGCAACTTTTTTCGACACCCGTAAAGCTAGAGACTTGAAACTTTGCAAATATATTTGTCTATAGGCGAGACAGATAAAGTGTCAAGATTGGGTGCCACGCCTACTAGGAGGCTGGGAAATCGATAAATTCGATAACAGAAAACCGATAAAACTTAATATTTGTCAGATTCTTACAGCTAGAGTTGCCAAATTTTGCTCGCAGATAGCTAATCATGTCCCTGAAAAAACTGCATCAAAATTTTGGATGCCACGCCCACTCCTTCCGCCCCCCTCATCACTGCTCCTTGAAATTGGAAACGCCCATAGTTTTCACATTTTTTGGGCAATAGCCACCAAATTTTGTGTCAAGATAGATATTAACGTTCCCCAAAAACATGCATCAAAATTTGGATGCCATGCCCCCAGATTCCGCCCCCATCCCCCCTTCTCCATGAAATTGGAAACGCGCATAGTTTTCACATTTTTTGGGCTAGAGCCACCAAATTTGGTGTCAAGATAGATATTGACGTTTCTCAAAAAAATGCATCAAAATTTGGATGCCATGCGCCCTGATTCCGCCCCCCATCACCCCTTTCTCCGTGAAATTGGAAACGCCCATAGTTTTCACATTTTTTGGGCTAGAGCCACCAAATTTTGTGTCAAGATAGATATTTACGTTCCCCAAAAAAACGCATCAAAATTTTGGATGCCACGCTCCCTGGTCCCGCCCCCATCCCCCTTCTCCCTGAAATTGGAAACGCCCATAGTTTTCACATTTTTTGGGCTAGAGCCACCAAATTTTGTGTCAAGATAGATATTGACGTTCCCCAAAAAATGCATCAAAATTTGGATGCCATGCACCCTTATTCCGCCCCCATCCCCCCTTCTCCCTGAAATTGGAAACGCCTATAGTTTTCACATATTTTGGGCAAGAGCCCAAATTTTGTGTCAAGATAGGTACTGGCGTTCCCCATCAAAACTTGGGTGCCACGCCCCCTGATTCCGCCCCCATCCCCCCTTCTCCCTGAAATTGGAAACGCCCATAGTTTTCACATTTTTTGGGCTAGAGCCACCAAATTTTGTGTCAAGATAGATATTTACGTTCCCCAAAAAAACGCATCAAAATTTTGGATGCCACGCTCCCTGGTCCCGCCCCCATCCCCCTTCTCCCTGAAATTGGAAACGCCCATAGTTTTCACATTTTTTTGGGCTAGAGCCACCAAATTTTGTGTCAAGATAGATATTGACGTTCCCCAAAAAAATGCATCAAAATTTGGATGCCATGCACCCTTATTCCGCCCCCATCCCCCCTTCTCCCTGAAATTGGAAACGCCTATAGTTTTCACATTTTTTGGGCTAGAGCCACCAAATTTTGTGTGAAGATAGATATTGACGTTCCCCAAAAAATGCATCAAAATTTTGGATGCCACGCCCCCTGATTCCGCCCCCCATCCCCCTTCTACTTGAAATTGGAAACGCCCATAGTTTTCACATTTTTTGGGCTAGAGCCACCAAATTTTGTGTCAAGATAGATATTTACGTTCCCCAAAAAAACGCATCAAAATTTTGGATGCCACGCTCCCTGGTCCCGCCCCCATCCCCCCTTCTCACTGAAATTGGAAACGCCCATAGTTTTCACATTTTTTGGGCTAGAGCCACCAAATTTTGTGTCAAGATAGATATTGACGTTCCCCAAAAAAATGCATCAAAATTTGGATGCCATGCACCCTTATTCCGCCCCCATCCCCCTTCTCCCTGAAATTGGAAACGCCTATAGTTTTCACATTTTTTGGGCTAGAGCCACCAAATTTTGTGTGAAGATAGATATTGACGTTCCCCAAAAAATGCATCAAAATTTTGGATGCCACGCCCCCTGATTCCGCCCCCATCCCCCTTCTACTTGAAATTGGAAACGCCTATAGTTTTCACATTTTTCGAGCTAGTGTCACCGAATTTGGTAGGAAGATATATGGTGACATCTACAAAAGATCTGCATCAAAAATTAGGATGCCACGCCCACCTCTGCCGCCCACCATTTAAAATCGGAAATTTCGATATCTCTTATAGTTTTTAAGCTAGAGCCCGTAAATTGGGTAGAAAGATAGAAGGCAGCATCTACCAAAGACCTGCATCAAAATTTTGAATGCCACGCCCACCTAAGCCACCCGCCTTATAAAATCGGAATCGGCTATATCTTTAACAGTTTTTGAGCTAGAGCCACCAAACTTGGTAGGCAGATAGATAGTGACAGCTAAAAACATTTGATTCAAAAATTTGGATGCCACGCCTACCTCTGCCGCCCACCTTTTAAATTTGGGAGTTAAGTTATCTTCCACAGTTTTTGAGC
Source organism: Scaptomyza hsui (assembly GCA_018152825.1). Taxonomy (NCBI): domain Eukaryota; kingdom Metazoa; phylum Arthropoda; class Insecta; order Diptera; family Drosophilidae; genus Scaptomyza; species Scaptomyza hsui. Next base: position 134,268 of record JAECXO010000241.1, read on the forward strand.
TAAAGTCACCAAATTTGGTAACATGATAGCTGGCGATGTTTACCACATGGGACACTCCCTTCGCCCCTGCATTCACCCTAATCAACCGTTGTTTTACTGGTATCAAAGTATTCCGCAGTCGGTTGCGTCCGACAGCAACGTTTTTACTTGTTTTTTTTTGAGCGTGTACTTTTACATCGCTTTATTTTTATCTATTTAAGAGTTGTGAGCATTCGAAAATCCCAACCATTTTACTAATACATGACTATTTCGTCGTTTAATTATTTTTTCAACTAAGTAAGTATGCGGATATTTTGTTTTTCTCAGCTCCTCCTTATAGAAACATCCTTTCACTTCGACATCCTCATAGTTCTTCAATATATATGTAGTCGGATTGGTATTTTGTATTTTTATACTTTGATACCGAAGGTCTCATAGTATATTGGTTTTGTGCAATGTCCGTCATGGTGTCTGTCCGTCTGTCCGTCTGTCTGTCTGTCCGTCTGTCCGTCTGTCCGTATGAACGCAACTTTTTTCGACACCCGTAAAGCTAGAGACTTGAAACTTTGCAAATATATTTGTCTATAGGCGAGACAGATAAAGTGTCAAGATTGTGGTGCCACGCCTACTAGGAGGCTGGGAAATCGATAAATTCGATAACAGAAAACCGATAAAACTTAATATTTGTCAGATTCTTACAGCTAGAGTTGCCAAATTTTGCTCGCAGATAGCTAATCATGTCCCTGAAAAAACTGCATCAAAATTTTGGATGCCACGCCCACTCCTTCCGCCCCCCTCATCACTGCTCCTTGAAATTGGAAACGCCCATAGTTTTCACATATTTTGGGCTAGAGCCACCACATTTTGTGTCAAGATAGATATTGACGTTCCCCAAAAAATGCATCAAAATTTTGGATGCCACGCCCCCTGATTCCGCCCCCATCCCCCTTCTACTTGAAATTGGAAACGCCTATAGTTTTCACATTTTTCGAGCTAGTGTCACCGAATTTGGTAGGAAGATATATGGTGACATCTACAAAAGATCTGCATCAAAAATTAGGATGCCACGCCCACCTCTGCCGCCCACCATTTAAAATCGGAAATTTCGATATCTCTTATAGTTTTTAAGCTAGAGCCCGTAAATTGGGTAGAAAGATAGAAGGCAGCATCTACCAAAGACCTGCATCAAAATTTTGAATGCCACGCCCACCTAAGCCACCCGCCTTATAAAATCGGAATCGGCTATATCTTTAACAGTTTTTGAGCTAGAGCCACCAAACTTGGTAGGCAGATAGATAGTGACAGCTAAAAACATTTGATTCAAAAATTTGGATGCCACGCCTACCTCTGCCGCCCACCTTTTAAATTTGGGAGTTAAGTTGTCTTCCACAGTTTTTGAGCTAAAGTCACCAAATTTGGTAACATGATAGCTGGCGATGTTTACCACATGGGACACTCCCTTCGCCCCTGCATTCCCCCTAATCAACCGTTGTTTTACTGGTATCAAAGTATTCCGCAGTCGGTTGCGTCCGACAGCAACGTTTTTACTTGTTTTTATTTGAAAAATTTCAGTTGTCCAGTTAGGTGTGTACCCTTTCTCAAATAGATGTTTATGTTTACTTATACGCACATAATCATTCAGCTTACTTCCACCAAAGATTTTAAGGTGACTATAGACAGTATTCAACAACATCGTTTCATTCGATGAATTAACTTCTACTGGTGCCATTTTTATCGTTCTATGATATTGGTGGTTATATGCCTGAATTAACTGCTTGTACATGTCGATCCAATTAAATGTACCATTGAAACTAAACTCTCTCCACATCATTTCCTCTAAGGTTCTATTAAAACGCTCAACAATTGACGCTTTAAGAGCGCTATAGCTCGAGTAATGATTAATTTTCTGTTTTTTGCACAAGTTTTTAAATTCAGTATTAAAAAACTCTTTTCCATCATCGGTTTGTAAATTCTTAGGAATTCTTTTGTCTCTAAAAATACTGGCGAGCGCTTTTGTAACATCTTTTGCAGATTTTGTTTTTAATGCCAATCCCCATGCATATTTTGAAAATGTATCAATTGTTGTTAATAGAAATCGACAGCCTTTATTAGATGTTGAGTGCTTCCCCATCTCCACTAAGTCTGCTTGCCAATGATCACCAATACCTTTCATTACAACTCTTCTACGTTTAACATTTTTGCGTGCAGGAGCATGTAATTCACCCACTATTTCCTTTTTATACTTTGATACCGAAGGTCTCATAGTATATTGGTTTTGTGCAATGTCCGTCATGGTGTCTGTCCGTCTGTCCGTCTGTCTGTCTGTCCGTCTGTCCGTCTGTCCGTATGAACGCAACTTTTTTCGACACCCGTAAAGCTAGAGACTTGAAACTTTGCAAATATATTTGTCTATAGGCGAGACAGATAAAGTGTCAAGATTGGGGTGCCACGCCTACTAGGAGGCTGGGAAATCGATAAATTCGATAACAGAAAACCGATAAAACTTAATATTTGTCAGATTCTTACAGCTAGAGTTGCCAAATTTTGCTCGCAGATAGCTAATCATGTCCCTGAAAAAACTGCATCAAAATTTTGGATGCCACGCCCACTCCTTCCGCCCCCCTCATCACTGCTCCTTGAAATTGGAAACGCCCATAGTTTTCACATTTTTTGGGCAATAGCCACCAAATTTTGTGTCAAGATAGATATTAACGTTCCCCAAAAACATGCATCAAAATTTGGATGCCATGCCCCCAGATTCCGCCCCCATCCCCCCTTCTCCCTGAAATTGGAAACGCCCATAGTTTTCACATTTTTTGGGCTAGAGCCACCAAATTTTGTGTCAAGATAGATATTGACGTTTCCCAAAAAAATGCATCAAAATTTGGATGCCATGCGCCCTGATTCCGCCCCCATCCCCCCTTCTCCGTGAAATTGGAAACGCCCATAGTTTTCACATTTTTTGGGCTAGAGCCACCAAATTTTGTGTGAAGATAGATATTAACGTTCCCCAAAAACATGCATCAAAATTTGGATGCCATGCCCCCAGATTCCGCCCCCATCCCCCCTTCTCCATGAAATTGGAAACGCGCATAGTTTTCACATTTTTTGGGCTAGAGCCACCAAATTTGGTGTCAAGATAGATATTGACGTTTCCCAAAAAAAATGCATCAAAATTTGGATGCCATGCGCCCTGATTCCGCCCCCATCACCCCTTTCTCCGTGAAATTGGAAACGCCCATAGTTTTCACATTTTTTGGGCTAGAGCCACCAAATTTTGTGTCAAGATAGATATTTACGTTCCCAAAAAAACGCATCAAAATTTTGGATGCCACGCTCCCTGGTCCCGCCCCCATCCCCCCTTCTCCCTGAAATTGGAAACGCCCATAGTTTTCACATTTTTTGGGCTAGAGCCACCAAATTTTGTGTCAAGATAGATATTGACGTTTCCCAAAAAAATGCATCAAAATTTGGATGCCATGCACCCTTATTCCGCACCCATCCCCCCTTCTCCCTGAAATTGGAAACGCCTATAGTTTTCACATATTTTGGGCAAGAGCCCAAATTTTGTGTCAAGATAGGTACTGGCGTTCCCCATCAAAACTTGGGTGCCACGCCCCCTGATTCCGCCCCCATCCCCCTTCACCAAGAAATTGGAAACGCCTATAGTTTTCACATTTTTTGGGCTAGAGCCACCAAATTTTGTGTGAAGATAGATATTGACGTTCCCCAAAAAATGCATCAAAATTTTGGATGCCACGCCCCCTGATTCCGCCCCCATCCCCATTCTACTTGAAATTGGAAACGCCTATAGTTTTCACATTTTTCGAGCTAGTGTCACCGAATTTGGTAGGAAGATATATGGTGACATCTACAAAAGATCTGCATCAAAAATTAGGATGCCACGCCCACCTCTGCCGCCCACCATTTAAAATCGGAAATTTCGATATCTCTTATAGTTTTTAAGCTAGAGCCCGTAAATTGGGTAGAAAGATAGAAGGCAGCATCTACCAAAGACCTGCATCAAAATTTTGAATGCCACGCCCACCTAAGCCACCCGCCTTATAAAATCGGAATCGGCTATATCTTTAACAGTTTTTGAGCTAGAGCCACCAAACTTGGTAGTCAGATAGATAGTGACAGCTAAAAACATTTGATTCAAAAATTTGGATGCCACGCCTACCTCTGCCGCCCACCTTTTAAATTTGGGAGTTAAGTTATCTTCCACAGTTTTTGAGCTAAAGTCACCAAATTTGGTAACATGATAGCTGGCGATGTTTACCACATGGGACACTCCCTTCGCCCCTGCATTCCCCCTAATCAACCGTTGTTTTACTGGTATCAAAGTATTCCGCAGTCGGTTGCGTCCGACAGCAACGTTTTTACTTGTTTTTATTTGAAAAATTTCAGTTGTCCAGTTAGGTGTGTACCCTTTCTCAAATAGATGTTTATGTTTACTTATACGCACATAATCATTCAGCTTACTTCCACCAAAGATTTTAAGGTGACTATAGACAGTATTCAACAACATCGTTTCATTCGATGAATTAACTTCTACTGGTGCCATTTTTATCGTTCTATGATATTGGTGGTTATATGCCTGAATTAACTGCTTGTACATGTCGATCCAATTATATGTACCATTGAAACTAAACTCTCTCCACATCATTTCCTCTAAGGTTCTATTAAAACGCTCAACAATTGACGCTTTAAGAGCGCTATAGCTCGAGTAATGATTAATTTTCTGTTTTTTGCACAAGTTTTTAAATTCAGTATTAAAAAACTCTTTTCCATCATCGGTTTGTAAATTCTTAGGAATGCTTTTGTCTCTAAAAATACTGGCGAGCGCTTTTGTAACTTCTTTTGCAGATTTTGTTTTTAATGCCAATCCCCATGCATATTTTGAAAATGTATCAATTGTTGTTAATAGAAATCGACAGCCTTTATTAGATGCAGAGTGCTTCCCCATCTCCACTAAGTCTGCTTGCCAATGATCACCAATACCTTTCATTACAACTCTTCTACGTTTAACATTTTTGCGTGCAGGAGCATGTAATTCACCCACTATTTCCTTTTTATACTTTGATACCGAAGGTCTCATAGTATATTGGTTTTGTGCAATGTCCGTCATGGTGTCTGTCCGTCTGTCCGTCTGTCTGTCTGTCCGTCTGTCCGTCTGTCCGTATGAACGCAACTTTTTTCGACACCCGTAAAGCTAGAGACTTGAAACTTTGCAAATATATTTGTCTATAGGCGAGACAGATAAAGTGTCAAGATTGGGTGCCACGCCTACTAGGAGGCTGGGAAATCGATAAATTCGATAACAGAAAACCGATAAAACTTAATATTTGTCAGATTCTTACAGCTAGAGTTGCCAAATTTTGCTCGCAGATAGCTAATCATGTCCCTGAAAAAACTGCATCAAAATTTTGGATGCCACGCCCACTCCTTCCGCCCCCCTCATCACTGCTCCTTGAAATTGGAAACGCCCATAGTTTTCACATTTTTTGGGCAATAGCCACCAAATTTTGTGTCAAGATAGATATTAACGTTCCCCAAAAACATGCATCAAAATTTGGATGCCATGCCCCCAGATTCCGCCCCCATCCCCCCTTCTCCCTGAAATTGGAAACGCCCATAGTTTTCACATTTTTTGGGCTAGAGCCACCAAATTTTGTGTCAAGATAGATATTGACGTTTCCCAAAAAAATGCATCAAAATTTGGATGCCATGCGCCCTGATTCCGCCCCCATCCCCCCTTCTCCGTGAAATTGGAAACGCCCATAGTTTTCACATTTTTTGGGCTAGAGCCACCAAATTTTGTGTGAAGATAGATATTAACGTTCCCCAAAAACATGCATCAAAATTTGGATGCCATGCCCCCAGATTCCGCCCCCATCCCCCCTTCTCCATGAAATTGGAAACGCGCATAGTTTTCACATTTTTTGGGCTAGAGCCACCAAATTTGGTGTCAAGATAGATATTGACGTTTCCCAAAAAAATGCATCAAAATTTGGATGCCATGCGCCCTGATTCCGCCCCCATCACCCCTTTCTCCGTGAAATTGGAAACGCCCATAGTTTTCACATTTTTTGGGCTAGAGCCACCAAATTTTGTGTCAAGATAGATATTTACGTTCCCCAAAAAAACGCATCAAAATTTTGGATGCCACGCTCCCTGGTCCCGCCCCCATCCCCCCTTCTCCCTGAAATTGGAAACGCCCATAGTTTTCACATTTTTTGGGCTAGAGCCACCAAATTTTGTGTCAAGATAGATATTGACGTTCCCCAAAAAAATGCATCAAAATTTGGATGCCATGCACCCTTATTCCGCCCCCATCCCCCCTTCTCCCTGAAATTGGAAACGCCTATAGTTTTCACATATTTTGGGCAAGAGCCCAAATTTTGTGTCAAGATAGGTACTGGCGTTCCCCATCAAAACTTGGGTGCCACGCCCCCTGATTCCGCCCCCATCCCCCCTTCTCCCTGAAATTGGAAACGCCCATAGTTTTCACATTTTTTGGGCTAGAGCCACCAAATTTTGTGTCAAGATAGATATTTACGTTCCCCAAAAAAACGCATCAAAATTTTGGATGCCACGCTCCCTGGTCCCGCCCCCATCCCCCCTTCTCCCTGAAATTGGAAACGCCCATAGTTTTCACATTTTTTGGGCTAGAGCCACCAAATTTTGTGTCAAGATAGATATTGACGTTCCCCAAAAAAATGCATCAAAATTTGGATGCCATGCACCCTTATTCCGCCCCCATCCCCCCTTCTCCCTGAAATTGGAAACGCCTATAGTTTTCACATTTTTTGGGCTAGGGCCACCAAATTTTATGTGAAGATAGATATTGACGTTCCCCAAAAAATGCATCAAAATTTTGGATGCCACGCCCCCTGATTCCGCCCCCATCCCCCTTCTACTTGAAATTGGAAACGCCCATAGTTTTCACATTTTTTGGGCTAGAGCCACCAAATTTTGTGTCAAGATAGATATTTACGTTCCCCAAAAAAACGCATCAAAATTTTGGATGCCACGCTCCCTGGTCCCGCCCCCATCCCCCCTTCTCCCTGAAATTGGAAACGCCCATAGTTTTCACATTTTTTGGGCTAGAGCCACCAAATTTTGTGTCAAGATAGATATTGACGTTCCCCAAAAAAATGCATCAAAATTTGGATGCCATGCACCCTTATTCCGCCCCCATCCCCCCTTCTCCCTGAAATTGGAAACGCCTATAGTTTTCACATTTTTTGGGCTAGAGCCACCAAATTTTGTGTGAAGATAGATATTGACGTTCCCCAAAAAATGCATCAAAATTTTGGATGCCACGCCCCCTGATTCCGCCCCCATCCCCCTTCTACTTGAAATTGGAAACGCCTATAGTTTTCACATTTTTCGAGCTAGTGTCACCGAATTTGGTAGGAAGATATATGGTGACATCTACAAAAGATCTGCATCAAAAATTAGGATGCCACGCCCACCTCTGCCGCCCACCATTTAAAATCGGAAATTTCGATATCTCTTATAGTTTTTAAGCTAGAGCCCGTAAATTGGGTAGAAAGATAGAAGGCAGCATCTACCAAAGACCTGCATCAAAATTTTGAATGCCACGCCCACCTAAGCCACCCGCCTTATAAAATCGGAATCGGCTATATCTTTAACAGTTTTTGAGCTAGAGCCACCAAACTTGGTAGGCAGATAGATAGTGACAGCTAAAAACATTTGATTCAAAAATTTGGATGCCACGCCTACCTCTGCCGCCCACCTTTTAAATTTGGGAGTTAAGTTATCTTCCACAGTTTTTGAGCTAAAGTCACCAAATTTGGTAACATGATAGCTGGCGATGTTTACCACATGGGACACTCCCTTCGCCCCTGCATTCACCCTAATCAACCGTTGTTTTACTGGTATCAAAGTATTCCGCAGTCGGTTGCGTCCGACAGCAACGTTTTTACTTGTTATTCATGATTACTTGAGTTATGAAGGTGATATGTATGAAGTAGGTTAGGTATTTTGTATATTTGTTTTATTATTTTTATACTTTGATACCGAAGGTCTCATAGTATATTGGTTTTGTGCAATGTCCGTCATGGTGTCTGTCCGTCTGTCCGTCTGTCTGTCTGTCCGTATGTCCGTCTGTCCGTATGAACGCAACTTTTTTCGACACCCGTAAAGCTAGAGACTTGAAACTTTGCAAATATGTTTGTCTATAGGCGAGACAGATAAAGTGTCAAGATTGGGGTGCCACCCCTACTAGGAGGCTGGGAAATCGATAAATTCGATAACAGAAAACCGATAAAACTTAATATTTGTCAGATTCTTACAGCTAGAGTTGCCAAATTTTGCTCGCAGATAGCTAATCATGTCCCTGAAAAAACTGCATCAAAATTTTGGATGCCACGCCCACTCCTTCCGCCCCCTCATCACTGCTCCTTGAAATTGGAAACGCCCATAGTTTTCACATATTTTGGGCTAGAGCCACCAAATTTTGTGTCAAGATAGATATTTACGTTCCCCAAAAAAATGCATCAAAATTTGGATGCCACGCCCCCTGATTCCGCCCCATCCCCCCTTCTCACTGAAATTGGAAACGCCTATAGTTTTCACATTTTTTGGGCAAGAGCCACCAAATTTTGTGTCAAGATAGATATTAACGTTCCCCAAAAACATGCATCAAAATTTGGATGCCATGCCCCCAGATTCCGCCCCCATCCCCCCTTCTCCCTGAAATTGGAAACGCCCATAGTTTTCACATTTTTTGGGCTAGAGCCACCAAATTTTGTGTCAAGATAGATATTGACGTTTCCCAAAAAAATGCATCAAAATTTGGATGCCATGCGCCCTGATTCCGCCCCCATCCCCCCTTCTCCGTGAAATTGGAAACGCCCATAGTTTTCACATTTTTTGGGCTAGAGCCACCAAATTTTGTGTGAAGATAGATATTAACGTTCCCCAAAAACATGCATCAAAATTTGGATGCCATGCGCCCTGATTCCGCCCCCATCACCCCTTTCTCCGTGAAATTGGAAACGCGCATAGTTTTCACATTTTTTGGGCTAGAGCCACCAAATTTGGTGTCAAGATAGATATTGACGTTTCCCAAAAAAATGCATCAAAATTTGGATGCCATGCGCCCTGATTCCGCCCCCATCACCCCTTTCTCCGTGAAATTGGAAACGCGCATAGTTTTCACATTTTTTGGGCTAGAGCCACCAAATTTGGTGTCAAGATAGATATTTACGTTCCCCAAAAAAACGCATCAAAATTTTGGATGCCACGCTCCCTGGTCCCGCCCCCATCCCCCCTTCTCCCTGAAATTGGAAACGCCCATAGTTTTCACATTTTTTGGGCTAAAGCCACCAAATTTTGTGTCAAGATAGATATTGACGTTCCCCAAAAAAATGCATCAAAATTTGGATGCCATGCCCCCTTATTCCGCCCCCATCCCCCTTCTCCCTGAAATTGGAAACGCCTATAGTTTTCACATATTTTGGGCAAGAGCCCAAATTTTGTGTCAAGATAGGTACTGGCGTTCCCCATCAAAACTTGGGTGCCACGCCCCCTGATTCCGCCCCCATCCCCCTTCACGAAGAAATTGGAAACGCCTATAGTTTTCACATTTTTTGGGCTAGAGCCACCAAATTTTGTGTGAAGATAGATATTGACGTTCCCCAAAAAATGCATCAAAATTTTGGATGCCACGCCCCCTGATTCCGCCCCCATCCCCCTTCTACTTGAAATTGGAAACGCCTATAGTTTTCACATTTTTCGAGCTAGTGTCACCGAATTTGGTAGGAAGATATATGGTGACATCTACAAAAGATCTGCATCAAAAATTAGGATGCCACGCCCACCTCTGCCGCCCACCATTTAAAATCGGAAATTTCGATATCTCTTATAGTTTTTAAGCTAGAGCCCGTAAATTGGGTAGAAAGATAGAAGGCAGCATCTACCAAAGACCTGCATCAAAATTTTGAATGCCACGCCCACCTAAGCCACCCGCCTTATAAAATCGGAATCGGCTATATCTTTAACAGTTTTTGAGCTAGAGCCACCAAACTTGGTAGGCAGATAGATAGTGACAGCTAAAAACATTTGATTCAAAAATTTGGATGCCACGCCTACCTCTGCCGCCCACCTTTTAAATTTGGGAGTTAAGTTATCTTCCACAGTTTTTGAGCTAAAGTCACCAAATTTGGTAACATGATAGCTGGCGATGTTTACCACATGGGACACTCCCTTCGCCCCTGCATTCCCCCTAATCAACCGTTGTTTTACTGGTATCAAAGTATTCCGCAGTCGGTTGCGTCCGACAGCAACGTTTTTACTTGTTATTTCTTGTATATGATTAGCGGTTTTTATACTTTGATACCGAAGGTCTCATAGTATATTGGTTTTGTGCAATGTCCGTCATGGTGTCTGTCCGTCTGTCTGTCTGTCCGTCTGTCCGTCTGTCCGTATGAACGCAACTTTTTTCGACACCCGTAAAGCTAGAGACTTGAAACTTTGCAAATATGTTTGTCTATAGGCGAGACAGATAAAGTGTCAAGATTGGGGTGCCACGCCTACTAGGAGGCTGGGAGATTCTTACAGAATCAGATTCTTACAGCTAGAGTTGCCAAATTTGGCTCGCAGATAGATAATCATGTCCCTGAAAAAACTGCATCAAAATTTTGGATGCCACGCCCACTCCTTCCGCCCCCCTCATCACTGCTCCTTGAAATTGGAAACGCCCATAGTTTTCACATATTTTGGGCTAGAGCCACCAAATTTTGTGTCAAGATAGATATTTACGTTCCCAAAAAAATGCATCAAAATTTGGATGCCACGCCCCTGATTCCGCCCCATCCCCCTTCTCACTGAAATTGGAAACGCCCATAGTTTTCACATTTTTTTGGGCAAGAGCCACCAAATTTTGTGTCAAGATAGATATTTACGTTCCCCAAAAACATGCATCAAAATTTGGATGCCATGCCCCAGATTCCGCCCCCATCCCCCCTTCTCCATGAAATTGGAAACGCCCATAGTTTTCACATTTTTTGGGCTAGAGCCACCAAATTTTGTGTCAAGATAGATATTGACGTTTCCCAAAAAAATGCATCAAAATTTGGATGCCATGCGCCCTGATTCCGCCCCCATCCCCCTTCTCCGTGAAATTGGAAACGCCCATAGTTTTCACATATTTTGGGCAAGAGCCCAAATTTTGTGTCAAGATAGATATTAACGTTCCCCAAAAACATGCATCAAAATTTGGATGCCATGCCCCAGATTCCGCCCCCATCCCCCTTCTCCATGAAATTGGAAACGCGCATAGTTTTCACATTTTTTGGGCTAGAGCCACCAAATTTTGTGTCAAGATAGATATTGACGTTTCCCAAAAAAATGCATCAAAATTTGGATGCCATGCGCCCTGATTCCGCCCCCATCACCCCTTTCTCCGTGAAATTGGAAACGCCCATAGTTTTCACATATTTTGGGCAAGAGCCCAAATTTTGTGTCAAGATAGGTACTGGCGTTCCCCATCAAAAATTGGGTGCCACGCCCCCTGATTCCGCCCCCATCCCCCCTTCACCAAGAAATTGGAAACGCCTATAGTTTTCACATTTTTTGGGCTAGAGCCACCAAATTTTGTGTGAAGATAGATATTGACGTTCCCCAAAAAATGCATCAAAATTTTGGATGCCACGCCCCTGATTCCGCCCCCATCCCCCTTCTACTTGAAATTGGAAACGCCTATAGTTTTCACATTTTTCGAGCTAGTGTCACCGAATTTGGTAGGAAGATATATGGTGACATCTACAAAAGATCTGCATCAAAAATTAGGATGCCACGCCCACCTCTGCCGCCCACCATTTAAAATCGGAAATTTCGATATCTCTTATAGTTTTTAAGCTAGAGCCCGTAAATTGGGTAGAAAGATAGAAGGCAGCATCTACCAAAGACCTGCATCAAAATTTTGAATGCCACGCCCACCTAAGCCACCCGCCTTATAAAATCGGAATCGGCTATATCTTTAACAGTTTTTGAGCTAGAGCCACCAAACTTGGTAGGCAGATAGATAGTGACAGCTAAAAACATTTGATTCAAAAATTTGGATGCCACGCCTACCTCTGCCGCCCACCTCTTAAATTTGGGAGTTAAGTTATCTTCCACAGTTTTTGAGCTAAAGTCACCAAATTTGGTAACATGATAGCTGGCGATGTTTACCACATGGGACACTCCCTTCGCCCCTGCATTCCCCCTAATCAACCGTTGTTTTACTGGTATCAAAGTATTCCGCAGTCGGTTGCGTCCGACAGCAACGTTTTTACTTGTTTCTTATGTATTCTACAATTTGTAAAAAAGTTTGGGGATTGGGCCAAACTCTGTTCAAGATTTATATCTATTATGTGTGTGTATAAATATTTAGCTAAAAACTCTTTCTTAGTTCTACCCCTAACTACAACAGTGGTAAAGGTATTCAATGGTTAGAGAATTTCACCAAGACTTAGATAGGAAATGTCCCCTTCAGACCAATCTAGATCATCCACATACTGTTTGGTTATCTTTAAAGTTTTTCTAGTCACTTCATTCAGCTCCCTTTTGTGATAGGGTGGTTTGAAGTGAAAAAAATTGGGTATGATAGATCCAGCTTGCATAAATGCCAACTCTTTGACGAATAACTGCCTTTCGTTTCCAAACACATATCGAAAGTCAACTAGAACACATGAGCTTCTATTAATTATGACCATTTTCCTTCTGTTGTGTATAATGTACTGAGAAACTACAGACAATTCAATACCATAAATAGCATACTTGTTACAATTTATGTTTAGTTTGACCCAAAAGCCTCAACAAGATGGACACACTTCACTAAAAAAAATCAAAGAATTCAAGGAAAAACAAGTAAAAACGTTGCTGTCGGACGCAACCGACTGCGGAATACTTTGATACCAGTAAAACAACGGTTGATTAGGGGGAATGCAGGGGCGAAGGGAGTGTCCCATGTGGTAAACATCGCCAGCTATCATGTTACCAAATTTGGTGACTTTAGCTCAAAAACTGTGGAAGATAACTTAACTCCCAAATTTAAAAGGTGGGCGGCAGAGGTAGGCGTGGCATCCAAATTTTTGAATCAAATGTTTTTAGCTGTCACTATCTATCTGCCTACCAAGTTTGGTGGCTCTAGCTCAAAAACTGTTAAAGATATAGCCGATTCCGATTTTATAAGGCGGGTGGCTTAGGTGGGCGTGGCATTCAAAATTTTGATGCAGATCTTTGGTAGATGCTGCCTTCTATCTTTCTACCCAATTTACGGGCTCTAGCTTAAAAACTATAAGAGATATCGAAATTTCCGATTTTAAATGGTGGGCGGCAGAGGTGGGCGTGGCATCCTAATTTTTGATGCAGATCTTTTGTAGATGTCACCATATATCTTCCTACCAAATTCGGTGACACTAGCTCGAAAAATGTGAAAACTATAGGCGTTTCCAATTTCAAGTAGAAGGGGGATGGGGGCGGAATCAGGGGGCGTGGCATCCAAAATTTTGATGCATTTTTTGGGGAACGTCAATATCTATCTTCACACAAAATTTGGTGGCTCTAGCCCAAAAAATGTGAAAACTATAGGCGTTTCCAATTTCTTGGTGAAGGGGGGATGGGGCGGAATCAGGGGCGTGGCACCCAAGTTTTGATGGGGAACGCCAGTACCTATCTTGACACAAAATTTGGGCTCTTGCCCAAAATATGTGAAAACTATAGGCGTTTCCAATTTCAGGGAGAAGGGGGGATGGGGGCGGAATAAGGGGGCATGGCATCCAAATTTTGATGCATTTTTTTGGGGAACGTCAATATCTATCTTGACACAAAATTTGGTGGCTCTAGCCCAAAAAAATGTGAAAACTATGGGCGTTTCCAATTTCAGGGAGAAGGGGGGATGGGGGCGGGACCAGGGAGCGTGGCATCCAAAATTTTGATGCGTTTTTTTGGGGAACGTAAATATCTATCTTGACACAAAATTTGGTGGCTCTAGCCCAAAAAATGTGAAAACTATGGGCGTTTCCAATTTCACGGAGAAAGGGGTGATGGGGGCGGAATCAGGGCGCATGGCATCCAAATTTTGATGCATTTTTTTGGGAAACGTCAATATCTATCTTGACACAAAATTTGGTGGCTCTAGCCCAAAAAATGTGAAAACTATGCGCGTTTCCAATTTCAGGGAGAAGGGGGATGGGGGCGGAATAAGGGGGCATGGAATCCAAATTTTAATGCATTTTTTTGGGGAACGTCAATATCTATCTTGACACAAAATTTGGTGGCTCTAGCCCAAAAAATGTGAAAACTATGGGCGTTTCCAATTTCACGGAGAAAGGGGTGATGGGGGCGGAATCAGGGCGCATGGCATCCAAATTTTGATGCATTTTTTTGGGAAACGTCAATATCTATCTTGACACCAAATTTGGTGGCTCTAGCCCAAAAAATGTGAAAACTATGCGCGTTTCCAATTTCATGGAGAAGGGGGGATGGGGGCGGAATCTGGGGGCATGGCATCCAAATTTTGATGCATGTTTTTGGGGAACGTTAATATCTATCTTCACACAAAATTTGGTGGCTCTAGCCCAAAAAATGTGAAAACTATGGGCGTTTCCAATTTCACGGAGAAGGGGGGATGGGGGCGGAATCAGGGGGCGTGGCATCCAAAATTTTGATGCATTTTTTTGGGAAACGTCAATATCTATCTTGACACAAAATTTGGTGGCTCTAGCCCAAAAAATGTGAAAACTATGGGCGTTTCCAATTTCAGGGTGAAGGGGGATGGGGGCGGAATCTGGGGGCATGGCATCCAAATTTTGATGCATGTTTTTGGGGAACGTTAATATCTATCTTGACACAAAATTTGGTGGCTCTTGCCCAAAAAATGTGAAAACTATAGGCGTTTCCAATTTCAGTGAGAAGGGGGATGGGGCGGAATCAGGGGGCGTGGCATCCAAATTTTGATGCATTTTTTTGGGGAACGTAAATATCTATCTTGACACTAAATTTGGTGGCTCTAGCCCAAAATATGTGAAAACTATGGGCGTTTCCAATTTCAAGGAGCAGTGATGAGGGGGGCGGAAGGAGTGGGCGTGGCATCCAAAATTTTGATGCAGTTTTTTCAGGGACATGATTAGCTATCTGCGAGCAAAATTTGGCAACTCTAGCTGTAAGAATCTGACAAATATTAAGTTTTATCGGTTTTCTGTTATCGAATTTATCGATTTCCCAGCCTCCTAGTAGGCGTGGCACCCCAATCTTGACACTTTATCTGTCTCGCCTATAGACAAACATATTTGCAAAGTTTCAAGTCTCTAGCTTTACGGGTGTCGAAAAAAGTTGCGTTCATACGGACAGACGGACAGACAGACAGACGGACAGACGGACAGACACCATGACGGACATTGCACAAAACCAATATACTATGAGACCTTCGGTATCAAAGTATAACAAGTAAAAACGTTGCTGTCGGACGCAACCGACTGCGGAATACTTTGATACCAGTAAAACAACGGTTGATTAGGGGGAATGCAGGGGCGAAGGGAGTGTCCCATGTGGTAAACATCGCCAGCTATCATGTTACCAAATTTGGTGACTTTAGCTCAAAAACTGTGGAAGATAACTTAACTCCCAAATTTAAAAGGTGGGCGGCAGAGGTAGGCGTGGCATCCAAATTTTTGAATCAAATGTTTTTAGCTGTCACTATCTATCTGCCTACCAAGTTTGGTGGCTCTAGCTCAAAAACTGTTAAAGATATAGCCGATTCCGATTTTATAAGGCGGGTGGCTTAGGTGGGCGTGGCATCCAAAATTTTGATGCAGGTCTTTGGTAGATGCTGCCTTCTATCTTTCTACCCAATTTAATATAAAAACTATAAGAGATATCGAAATTTCCGATTTTAAATGGTGGGCGGCAGAGGTGGGCGTGGCATCCTAATTTTGATCTTTTGTAGATGTCACCATATATCTTCCTACCAAATTCGGTGACACTAGCTCGAAAAATGTGAAAACTATAGGCGTTTCCAATTTCAAGTAGAAGGGGGATGGGGGCGGAATCAGGGGGCGTGGCATCCAAAATGTTGATGCATTTTTTGGGGAACGCCAATATCTATCTTCACACAAAATTTGGTGGCTCTAGCCCAAAAAATGTGAAAACTATAGGCGTTTCCAATTTCTTGGTGAAGGGGGGATGGGGGCGGAATCAGGGGGCGTGGCACCCAAGTTTTGATGGGGAACGCCAGTACCTATCTTGACACAAAATTTGGGCTCTTGCCCAAAATATGTGAAAACTATAGGCGTTTCCAATTTCAGGGAGAACGGGGGATGGGGGCGGGACCAGGGAGCGTGGCATCCAAAATTTTGATGCGTTTTTTTGGGGAACGTAAATATCTATCTTGACACAAAATTTGGTGGCTCTAGCCCAAAAAATGTGAAAACTATGGGCGTTTCCAATTTCACGGAGAAAGGGGTGATGGGGGCGGAATCAGGGCGCATGGCATCCAAATTTTGATGCATTTTTTTGGGAAACGTCAATATCTATCTTGACACAAAATTTGGTGGCTCTAGCCCAAAAAATGTGAAAACTATGCGCGTTTCCAATTTCATGGAGAAGGGGGGATGGGGGCGGAATCTGGGGGCATGGCATCCAAATTTTGATGCATGTTTTTGGGGAACGTTAATATCTATCTTCACACAAAATTTGGTGGCTCTAGCCCAAAAAATGTGAAAACTATGGGCGTTTCCAATTTCACGGAGAAGGGGGGGGATGGGGGCGGAATCAGGGCGCATGGCATCCAAATTTTGATGCATTTTTTTGGGAAACGTCAATATCTATCTTGACACAAAATTTGGTGGCTCTAGCCCAAAAAATGTGAAAACTATGGGCGTTTCCAATTTCAGGGTGAAGGGGGATGGGGGCGGAATCTGGGGGCATGGCATCCAAATTTTGATGCATGTTTTTGGGGAACGTTAATATCTATCTTGACACAAAATTTGGTGGCTCTTGCCCAAAAATGTGAAAACTATAGGCGTTTCCAATTTCAGTGAGAAGGGGGGATGGGGCGGAATCAGGGGGCGTTGCATCCAAATTTTGATGCATTTTTTTGGGGAACGTAAATATCTATCTTGACACAAAATTTGGTGGCTCTAGCCCAAAATATGTGAAAACTATGGGCGTTTCCAATTTCAAGGAGCAGTGATGAGGGGGGCGGAAGGAGTGGGCGTGGCATCCAAAATTTTGATGCAGTTTTTTCAGGGACATGATTAGCTATCTGCGAGCAAAATTTGGCAACTCTAGCTGTAAGAATCTGACAAATATTAAGTTTTATCGGTTTTCTGTTATCGAATTTATCGATTTCCCAGCCTCCTAGTAGGCGTGGCACCACAATCTTGACACTTTATCTGTCTCGCCTATAGACAAACATATTTGCAAAGTTTCAAGTCTCTAGCTTTACGGGTGTCGAAAAAAGTTGCGTTCATACGGACAGACGGACAGACGGACAGACGGACAGACACCATGACGGACATTGCACAAAACCAATATACTATGAGACCTTCGGTATCAAAGTATAAAAATTCCTAATCTTATAAACGACCTCCATGATTCCCTATCAAACTCAATTTTATTTCCATGTTGATTTAGTATTAATATTCTTTGTCTATCAGTTTTTCTAATTTTAAAATAACACCTTACACTTTCAAGCATTGGATGTTCAATTATTGTATCTGGCATTAGGAAGTCAAAATGTTCAAGTTTCATTTGAATGTACTCTTTATATGCTAATAATTGAAGCCATTCCTCATTTCCCAGTCCAATAAAATTATGTTTATATTGCTGCATCCAAACCATTGGCGTGAACCCTCTACTCGTAGAAAAACCACACTTTAGTTTAAGTTCTAGACTAACAAAATACTCAAATCCAAAAATTATTTCATGATCCTGTTTTTTTTTCCTTGAATTCTTTGATTTTTTTTAGTGAAGTGTGTCCATCTTGTTGAGGCTTTTGGGTCAAACTAAACATAAATTGTAACAAGTATGCTATTTATGGTATTGAATTGTCTGTAGTTTCTCAGTACATTATACACAACAGAACCAAAATGGTCATAATTAATAGAAGCTCATTTGTTCTAGTTGACTTTCGATATGTGTTTGGAAACGAAAGGCAGTTATTCGTCAAAGAGTTGGCATTTATGCAAGCTGGATCTATCATACCCAATTTTTTTCACTTCAAACCACCCTATCACAAAAGGGAGCTGAATGAAGTGACTAGAAAAACTTTAAAGATAACCAAACAGTATGTGGATGATCTAGATTGGTCTGAAGGGCACATTTCCTATCTAAGTCTTGGTGAAATTCTAAAACCATTGAATACCTTTACAACTGTTGTAGTTAGGGGTAGAACTAAGAAAGAGTTTTTAGCTAAATATTTATACACACACATAATAGATATAAATCTTGAACAGAGTTTGGCCCAATCCCCAAACTTCTTTACAAATTGTAGAATACATAAGAAAATATCAAATCAATGTGCACTCAACAATTTAATTATACTGTTTGTAATCTTAGAAAGCTGTAACTTTGAAGTACTTGAAAATTAAAATGAAATAAAAACTATGTTCTAATAAATTTCAACTAGATCTTTAATGGGTTTAATAAAAGGAGTATTTCTCTCACTACTACTTTCAAGGTCGATCGAAACTCCTACATCGATTGGCCCAGTTTTTACTGTTTCGTTCTGATGAGAAAAATCCACAACAACCATCGGTGCCTTATCTCTAAACTCATGTGGTGTTAGCAATGGCTCGGGTTCCTTCATATAGTAGCTTGTCAGAAACCCTGTATAAGCAGGCAAAACGTTCTCTCTTACAATTTATGTTCATATCATCGTACGGAAAGTTCTCTGAGTTCAGGTATACTTTTATGTTTCTCAAATGATTTTGTATCAATTTATTGCCCGCTATAAAAGCAATTATCGCAAACCGAGGGTGTCTCTGTTAGCTGCAAGCTTAACATTCCAAACATGTTGTGTACCTTCTGCTAATGCTGGATTCAGGTATCAATCCCAACTGCGGAACGTAAGTACTTTTAAGTAAGTATATATTTAACGTAAGTATTTTTAGTCATGAGTAATATTAATTCATGTTTACAATTTAGTAAGACCTTGTTATAGTCTTCAGCAAATCCAAGTAAGTATTTGAGAGGAATAGAAAAATTAAAATAGCCGTTTGCGAGCTGTCGGTCCTCTCCATTAAACCATCCAGAATTTTCTAACATTCGGCTCTCCGTATTATTTAAGGAAATATAGCATTTTAAGGTTGTTGAAATACCAACAAAGCGAGTACGATCAATTTCAATTCCATTAAGTTCATAGCGAACCTCATCAAATAGATAACTCATACAATTGTTTTTAAGTTTCCCATCTGTAGCAATCGAACCATCTGCCAAACAAATTGAGCCTTCAACATTAATAAAACTCTCACAAGGTAAAACATATGTCCTGATTCTGAATTGTAATTCTGACTTCATCATTGCTTTTAAAGGCTTGTAGGTAAGGAGAATAGCTGTGATATTCTTTTTTCGTAATACTCTCATCTGAATATGCTTTTCTCGAACATTTAATACACTACTCATTATTTTCGTAGTTTAAGTCCCAATGATTTCAAAAATAATACGTTCTCAAGCGTAAGAGCTTTTTTCAGCTATCTGCTTCCTTCCGAAGTAGAATTCAAAGTGTTAACTGGTGGCAGATAGCCTGCATTTTTATTATTATAAATAATTATTCTCGTCGCCTCAAGTGTAAGCGTAGTGTTAAGCTCTCTTTTCTTAAATTTACCAAATTGCCGTTCTGGTCAATAATTCGTATTATCAACGAGTGTATCTCTCTCGTGTTAACAGACAAATAAATGAGATTATTTGGTTTCTCACTCAATTTATACCCTGGCGGAACGTTAAGTGCAAACTCATGCAGAACATGACTCGACTGCTCATTAACATATGATCCGCTCACTATATTACATTCCAAACGTATGGTATTGACTTTCAAAATGTCAACAGGCTGATCTGATATGTGTAATGCATTAGGCTTAAGTTCTTTTCTATTAAATCCGAATAATTGTCCAGTAGAACGTTTTTTGTTGAAGTATATTGAGTCTTCTTTAGTAGATATCCCTACTTGCTCTCGATCAGCGGATGTTTGGATTCATTTGGTTCTTTTTTCTTCATTTTCTCGCTAATTATTTCATTTATATCATTAAGCTCATACGATCCCACGGGGATCTCAATAACATGCTCTCCAACATGGAATAAATTATTGTCATGGTCAACATTTGGGATCGAGTTGTACATATGAAAATCAATTAGTGCACACTAATACCTTCCACTCAACTCGATAGGGGGGTGATAGTTTGCTACTAAAATAGCGTCGTTACCCGTTAATGTCAGTGTTGTTGTCATTCCGAAAGATTTATGATAAGTGAATTTAAAGTAAAAGTTTCAATCATTTTATTTTAAATTTGAATGAACTCGGCGAATCCTCTGCTATATCGCCCATTATCTAAGGGATCGTCTTAACTTATTAATAAAAATCCGTATTTTTCTCTCCAACAAAATTGACAGATTTTCTTAAATGAATCAAGCGTCATGTCTACACCCACGTGGTCCTGATACACGTGTTTCATATTTAAATCATTTTGTCGAAACATAATAATTAAATTTGCATAATCACGCACAAGATGCTTCGGGATACGTGTATACGTTTGACACAAATAGAACGCGTCAACGCTACTAAGTCTTCCCATACACGAATATTATCCTGTTTTTCACATGCTACGTCATCAAAAATCATTATAGAGTTTTTTTTGGCATCGCTTGGTGCTATTACATTTTCATTGTCAGAAAACGTAAAGTATCCCATTCCTTTTATTGGGCCTATAAGTGCCTTTAAGTATTCATATTTCGGCTGATATAAGGACTTTGAATACAAATAAATGTTCTCAAACTTTAGACCGTTGGGGCTATCAACCAAACTAATCAGAATATTAGTTTTTCCACAGTTAGAAGGTCCGACAATAAGAGCTCGTATTGAATTTGGTAACAAGCAACTATGTCTGAGTTGTTTGATATCACCGCTCTTAGAATCGATATTTTTCACCTCTATATCAGTTTTTTGTTTTATTAAACGCATACTAGTCCTATTCCTTTAATCAACTCGTTACTCACTTAAACGTTCTTGATGAATAAACATCAAATAAAATGGTGATGTGCTTTTATAAACCTAATAGTAGCAAGTTACCGCTCTATCTGGGTGGAGGTATTGTGAATAAAATAATCAACTCTCTTCCAGTTGAACTTCACATACCAGGATATCAGTTTTGTGGCCCCGGAACAAAGCTTAAAACTCGTTTAGAACGTGGGGATAAAGGAATCAATCCCTTGGATACCGCTTGTAGGGAACACGATATAGCCTATTCTAATCATAAAGATTTGCAAAATCGTCATATAGCTGACAAAATACTAGCTGAAAGAGCGTGGGAGCGAGTTAAGGCCTCTGATAGTTCTCTTGGAGAAAAGTCCGCTGCATATTTCGTTACCAACGCAATGAAAGCAAAGAAAAAATTTGGAATGGGTATCAAACAAAGACCAAAGAAACAAAAACAATGTAAAACAAGTAAAAACGTTGCAGTCGGACGCAACCGACTGCGGAATACTTTGATACCAGTAAAATAACGGTTGATAAGGGGGAATGCAGGGGCGAAGGGAGTGGCCCATATGGTAAACATCGCCAGCTATCATGTTACCAAATTTGGTGACTTTAGCTCAAAAACGGTGGAAGATAACTTAACTCCCAAATTTAAAAGGTGGGCGGCAGAGGTAGGCGTGGCATCCAAAATTTTGATGCAGATCTTTGGTAGATGCTGCCTTCTATCTTTCAACCCAATTTACGGGCTCTAGCTTAAAAACTATAAGAGATATCGAAATTTCCGATTTTAAATGGTGGGCGGCAGAGGTGGGCGTGGCATCCTAATTTTTGATGCAGATCTTTTGTAGATGTCACCATATATCTTCCTACCAAATTCGGTGACACTAGCTCGAAAAATGTGAAAACTATAGGCGTTTCCAATTTCAAGTAGAAGGGGGGATGGGGGCGGAATCAGGGCGCGTGGCATACAAAATTTTGATGCATTTTTTGGGGAACGTCAATATCTATCTTCACACAATATTTGGTGGCTCTAGCCCAAAAAATGCGAAAACTATAGGCGTTTCCAATTTCTTTATGAAGGGGAGATGGGGGCGGAATCAGGGGGCGTGAAACCCAAGTCTTGATGGGGAACGCCAGTACCTATCTTGACACAAAATTTGGTTCCTCTTGCCCAAAAAATGTGAAAACTAGGCGTTTCCAATTTCATGGAGAAGGGGGGGGATGGGGGCGGAGTCAGGGGGCGTGGCATCCAAAATTGTGATGCATTTTTTTGGGGAACGCTAATATCTATCTTGACACAAAATTTGGTGGCTCTAGCCCAAAAAATGTGAAAACTATGGGCGCTTCCAATTTCAAGGAGCAGGGATGATGGGGGCGGAAGGAGTGGGCGTGGCATCCAAAATTTTGATGCAGTTTTTTCAGGGACATGACTAGCTATCTGCGTGCAAAATTTGGTAACTCTAGCTGTAAGAATGTGGCAAATATTAGGTTTTATCGGTTTTCTGTTATCGAATTTATCGATTTCCCAGCCTCCTAGTAGGCGTGGCAACCCAATCTTGACACTTTATCTGTCTCGCCTATAGACAAACATATTTGCAAAGTTTCAAGTCTCTAGCTTTACGGGTGTCGAAAAAAATTGCGTTCATACGGACAGACGGACAGACCGACAGACACCATGACGGACATTGCACAAAACCAATATACTATGAGACCTTCGGTATCAAAGTATAAAAAGGAAAGATTTTATGAATCTCGTAAAAGTCGCAAGCAAAGTGTTGAAGAAAGAAAAACCATTCGACATACAATCTGCCATCACAGTAGCGCGAACGGTAATAAACAACAGCATCGGAAATAAGAAAACGAAAAAAGTAATAATTCCTAGAGTAATTAGCGTTCCTAAAATTGGTGGCTTTCTACCACTTGTACCAATCTTAACAGCGCTCAGTGCATTAGGGGGACTTGCATCAGGTGGGGCAGCTATTGCTAAAAGCATAAACAACGCAAAAAATGCTAAAAAAAAAGAGCTGGAAGAGAATAAACGTCATAATAGAACAAGTAAGAAGGCTCTAGTCGAGATATCCCGACTAGGAGATACCCCGAATCCTGTACAAAACGCTTACAGTCATTGTCTGTATGCATCTGTGACTAAACTTCAATCTTCGATATCTCTAGTGTTTATTAACCGATTTCGATGACATTTTCAGAAAAATTATATCGTTACCCATTATTTCAACCCCCATTTTTACATTTTCCAAATTCGATAAATTTTTGTAATCAATCACATGTGTATATCGGAAACGGAAATAGTTATCGAAAATCTAAAACAAACTTGTACTGCCTAGGACTTAGATAAGCTTATGTGCAAAATCTGAAGTCTCTAGCTCTTATAGTCTCTGAGATCGACGCGTTCATACATACAGACAGACGGACAGACGGACATGGCTATATCGACTCGGCTGTTGGTGCTGATCAAGAATATACATACTTTATAGGGTCGGAGATGCTTCCTTCTGCCTGTTACATACTTTTGCACAAAAACATTATACCCCTTTTACCCATTTCATGGGTTCGGGGTATAAAAATGGAAGCCATAGCTTTAGGTAATGGCCTGTATTTGAAACCATATCAAAAAGGATTTGGAATAACCACAGATAAAAACAAGTAAAAACGTTGCTGTCGGAAAATAGTTGACAACAGACTTTTTTTATACTTTGATACCGAAGGCATAGACGAATAAATGTAAAAAGACTGGTAACCAGAGCCGGCGATGTTCTGTTAAACTAACATAGCACAATTGCGAAGCATACACAAGGGGAAACAGAATATAGCGAGGAATTTTTGTCATTTGCTTTGGCAGGTTTCCCCTCCGTACTCGCCGAATTAAGTCGGCCATTATTGTTTTCACTTTGTTTTGATTGCAAAGTGTGCGATGTGCCGGACAAAGATTGTTTGTTGCCGCACTTCATTTCTCTTGTTGTTGTCGCAGAAATTGAGTTTTGCAATTTTAGACTTTTGCTTGAATCTGGTTGCTGTACCCTAGCAAGGAAGGGTAGTTTGACTTTATTTAAACTTTGCGTTATTAAATAGATAAACGCAATATACTTAATTATGATATTTTTAAAATGTGTTTTGGCCACAAGGAAAGGCACTTATAACTAATTAAATGTAATTAAAATATCTTAATGTAAAATTTAGAATAACATTTAAAAAACGTACTATGCTTTCAAATACTTATCTTTCTATACTAAGCTTATATTTGTGGTTTTATAGACAATAACTAATTATTGTGACATAGGGTATTTTTAATCTGTGCAGTTTTAAATGTCAGCAACTGATACTTTAGCTGCCTTGGTGCGTTTTCTTATTCTTCTTGTTCACATACACAATGTGTATTACACATGCATACACACAAATACGAGCCTGACCTAGGTTACGTTTCGTGCGTTTTCTTTGCCTAGGTGTCCACAACAATATGCATACACACAAAGACAGGCCAGACTACGCTTTGAAAGTCAGCCGCCGTTTTTATTTTAAAATAAATAATTGTATTTAATATTATAATATTTATATAAAACACGAATCTACAATATATTTTTAAAAAAAAATGCAAAAAAAAGAAGAAAAAAATAAAGAGTTTGATTAATTTGGCTGGGGGTTGAACTTGGGTCAAAAAACATTTTACAAAGAAGCATCTAGCTAACTGCGCCAAGACCGCTCTTGCAGGTTGATGACTTGAGGTTGGTCTTATTTTGTGTTCAATGTAATGGAACACAAAAGGAAATCAAATCAAAAACAAAAGTTTACGCGCGATAAACAAAGTGGATAAAGGAAAAATAAACCAAAAAATTGCGAGCTTTTAATGCTTATTTGATACTTTTGTGCTGACGATTGAAGCGACTAGTTGAGATCTAAAGCGATTAAACAAAAGTGCGATATACAACAGTTTTTTTCAAAACTAAAAGCGCTAAAATATTATTTATACTTTTATTTGCTTAATTTTATGTTATTTGTTCCATTTCAAAATGGAAAACATTGTTAAAAGAGTAGTTTACAAGTGCGTAGTGAAAAGTTGCGTTGGGGGCAACAAATTGTTCCGCGTACCTGAAGAACTACAAGTGGAGTGGTGCGAAAACATTAAATTGGATAAAAAACAAGTAAAAACGTTGCAGTCGGACGCAACCGACTGCGGAATACTTTGATACCAGTAAAAGAACGGTTGATAAGGGAGAATGCAGGGGCGAAGGGAGTGGGCCATGTGGTAAACATCGCCAGCTATCATGTTACCAAATTTGGTGACTTTAGCTCAAAAGCTGTGGAAGATAACTTAACTCCCAAATTTAAAAGGTGGGCGGCAGAGGTAGGCGTGGCATCTTAATTTTTGAATCAAATGTTTTTAACTGTCACCATCTATATTCATAAAAAGTTTGGTGGCTCAAGCTCAAAAACTGTTAGAGATATAGCCGATTCCGATTCTATAAGGCGGGTGGCTTAGGTGGGCGTGGCATCCAAAATTTTGATGCACATCTTTGGTAGATGCTGCATTCTATCTTTCTACCCAATTTAAGGGCTCTAGCTTAAAAACTATAAGAGATATCGAAATTTCCGATTTTAAATAGTGGGCGGCAGATCTTTTGTAGATGTCACCATACCAAATTTGGTGACTCTAGTTCAAAAAATGTGGAAGATACTCGCATAACCGTTTTGACATCGGCGGGGGGTGGGGGGCGGAAGGTGTGGGCGTGGCATCCAAAGTTTTGATCAATTTTTATGGGGAACGTCAATATCTATCTTCACAAAAAAATTTGGTGGCTCTAGCCCAAAAAATGTGAAAACTATAGGCGTTTCCAATTTCATGGAGAAGGGGGATGGGGGCGGAATTAGGGGGCGTGGCATCCAATTTTTGATGGGGAACGTCAGTACCTATCTTGACACAAAATTTGGTGGCTCTAGCCCAAAAAATGTGAAAACTATAGGTGTTTCCGATTTAATGGAGATGGGGAGATGGGGGCGGAATTACTGGCGTCGCATCCAAAATTTTGATGCATTTTTATGGGGAACGTCAATATCTATCTTGACACAAAATTTGGTGGCTCTAGCCCAAAAAATGTGAAAAGTATAGTCGTTTCCAATTTCATGGAGAAGAGGGGATGGGGGCGGGACCAGGGAGCGTGGCATCCAAAATTTTGATGCATTTTTTTGGGGAACGTCAATGTCTATCTTGACACAAAATTTGATGGCTCTAGCCCAAAAAATGTGAAAACTATAGGCGTTTCCAATTTCATGGAGAAGGGGGGATGGGGGCGGAATCAGGGGGCGTGGCATCCATATTTTGATGGGGAACGTCAGTACCTATCTTGACAGAAAATTTTGGTGGCTCTAGCCCAAAAAATGTGAAAGCTATAGTCGTTTCCAATTTCTTGGAGAAGGGGGGATGGGGGGCGAAATCGGGGGCGTGGCATCCAAGTTTTGATGGGGAACGTCAGTACCTATCTTGATACAACATTTGGTGGCTCTAGCCCAAAAAATGTGAAAACTATAGGCGTTTCCAATTTCATGGAGAAAGTGGATGGGGGCGGAATTAGGGGGCGTGGCATCCAAGTTTTGATGGGGAACGTCAGTACCTATCTTAACACAAAATTTGGTGGCTCTAGCCCAAAAAATGTGAAAACTATAGGCGTTTCCAATTTCACGGATAAGGGGGGATGGGGGCGGAATAAGGTGGCGTGGCATCCAAAATTTTGATGCATTTTTTTGGGGAACGTCACTATCTATCTTGACACAAAATTTTGTGGCTCTAGCCCAAAAAATTTAAAAACTATAGGCGTTTCCAATTTCATGGAGAAGGGGGGATGGGGGCGGAACTAGGGGGCGTGTCATCCAATTTTTGATGGGGAACGTCAGTACCTATCTTAACACAAAATTTGGTGGCTCTAGCCCAAAAAATGTGAAAACTATAGGCGTTTCCAATTTCACGGATAAGGGGGGATGGGGGCGGAATAAGGGGGCGTGGCATCCAAAATTTTGATGCATTTTTTTGGGGAACGTCACTATCTATCTTTACACAAAATTTGGTGGCTCTAGCCCAAAAAATTTAAAAACTATAGGCGTTTCCAATTTCATGGATAAGGGGGGATGGGGGCGGAATAAGGGGTCGTGGCATCCAAAATTTTGATGCATTTTTATGGGGAACGTCAATATCTATCTTGACACACAATTTGGTGGCTCTAGCCCAAAAAATGTGAAAACTATAGTCGTTTCCAATTTCATGGAGAAGAGGGGATGGGGGCGGAATCTGGGGGCGTGGCATCCAAAATTTTGATGCTTTTTTTTGGGGAACGTCAATATCTATCTTGACACAAAATTTGGTGGCTCTAGCCCAAAAAATGTGAAAACTATAGGCGTGTCCAATTTCATGGAGAAGGGGAGATGGTGGCGGAATCGGGGGGCGTGGAATCCACAATTTTGGTGCATTGTTTTGGGGAACGTCAATATCTATCTTGACAAAATTTGGTGGCTCTAGCCCAAAAAATGTGAAAACTATAGGTGTTTCCGATTTCATGGAGATAGGGGGATGGGGGCGGAATTACTGGCGTGGCATCCAAAATTTTGATGCATTTTTATGGGGAACGTCAATATCTATCTTGACACAAAATTTGATGGCTCTAGCCCAAAAAATGTGAAAACTATAGGCGTTTACAATTTCATGGAGAAGGGGGAATGGGGGCGGAATCAGGGGGCGTGGCATCCAAAATTTTGATGAATTTTTTTGGGGAACATCAATATCTATCTTGACACAAAATTTGGTGCCTCTAGCCCAAAAAATGTGAAAACTATAGGCGTTTCCAATTTCAGGGAGAAGGGGAGATGGGGGCGGAATCAGGGGGCGTGGCATCCACAATTTTGGTGCATATTTTTGGGGAACGTCAATATCTATCTTGCCACAAAATTTGGTGCCTCTAGCCCAAAAAATGTGAAAACTATAGGCGTTTCCAATTTCAAGGAGCAGGGATGATGGGGTCGGAAGGAGTGGGCGTGGCATCCAAAATTTTGATGCAGTTTTGTCAGGGACATGACTAGCTATCTGCGTGCAAAATTTGGTAACTCTAGCTGTAAGAATGTGAGAAATATTTGGTTTTATCGGTTTTCAGTTATCGAATTTATCGATTTCCCAGCCTCCTAGTAGGCGTGCCAACCCAATCTTGACACTTTATCTGTACCGTCTATAGATAAACATAATTGCAAAGTTTCAAGTCTCTAGCTTTACGGGTGTCGAAAAAAGTTGCGTTCATACGGACGGACAGACGGACAGACGGACAGACGGTCAGACGGACAGACGGACAGACAGACACCATGACGGACATTGCACAAAACCAATATACTATGAGACCTTCGGTATCAAAGTATAAAAAATATAAACATATATAAAAACATCAACTCGAACGCGGTGTTGAACCCGGGGTCGAACAACTACAGCAGGCAAGCACTTATCCATACATTTTTGCAGCCAGCAAATAATAATATTATTATAAACAAGTAAAAACGTTGCAGTCGGACGCAACCGACTGCGGAATACTTTGATACCAGTAAAAGAACGCTTGATAAGGGAGAATGCAGGGGCGAAGGGAGTGGGCCATGTGGTAAACATCGCCAGCTATCATGTTACCAAATTTGGTGACTTTAGCTCAAAAGCTGTGGAAGATAACTTAACTCCCAAATTTAAAAGGTGGGCGGCAGAGGTAGGCGTGGCATCTAAATTTTTGAATCAAATGTTTTTAACTGTCACTATCTATCTGCCTACCAAGTTTGGTGGCTCTAGCTCAAAAACTCTAAGAGATATAGCCGATTCCGATTTTATAAGGCGGGTGGCTTAGGTGGGCGTGGCATCCAAAATTTTGATGCACATCTTTGGTAGATGCTGCATTCTATCTTTCTACCCAATTTAAGGGCTCTAGCTTAAAAACTATAAGAGATATCGAAATTTCCGATTTTAAATAGTGGGCGGCAGAGGTGGGCGTGGCATCCAAATTTTTCATGCAGATCTTTTGTAGATGTCACCATATATCTTCCTACCAAATTTGGTGACTCTAGTTCAAAAAATGTGGAAGATACTCGCATAACCGTTTTGACATCGGCGGGGGGTGGGGGCGGAAGGTGTGGGCGTGGCATCCAAAGTTTTGATCCATTTTTATGGGGAACGTCAATATCTATCTTCACAAAAAAATTTGGTGGCTCTAGCCCAAAAAAATGTGAAAACTATAGGCGTTTCCAATTTCTTGGTGAAGGGGGGATGGGGGCGGAATCAGGGGGCGTGGCATCCAAGTTTTGATGGGGAACGTCAGTACCTATCTTGACAGAAAATTTTGGTGGCTCTAGCCCAAAAAATGTGAAAGCTATAGTCGTTTCCAATTTCTTGGTTAAGGGGGATGGGGCGGAATCGGGGGCGTGGCATCCAAGTTTTGATGAGGAACGTCAGTACCTATCTTGATACAAAATTTGGTGGCTCTAGCCCAAAAAATGTGAAAACTATAGGTGTTTCCAATTTCATGGAGAAGGGGGATGGGGGCGGAATTAGGGGGCGTGGCATCCAAGTTTTGATGGGGAACGTCAGTACCTATCTTAACACAAAATTTGGTGGCTCTAGCCCAAAAAATGTGAAAACCATAGGCGTTTCCAATTTCATGGAGAAGGGGGGATGGGGGCGGAATTAGGGGGCGTGGCATCCAAGTTTTGATGGGGAACGTCAGTACCTATCTTAACACAAAATTTGGTGGGTCTAGCCCAAAAAATGTGAAAACTATAGTCGTTTCCAATTTCATGGAGAAGAGGGGATGGGGGCGGAATTAGGGGCGTGGCATCCAAAATTTTGATGCATTTTTTTGGGGAACGTCAATATCTATCTTGACACAAAATTTGATGGCTCTAGCCCAAAAAATGTGAAAACTATAGGCGTTTCCAATTTCATGGAGAAGGGGGGATGGGGGCGGAATCAGGGAGCGTGGCTTCCATGTTTTGATGGGGAACGTCAGTACCTATCTTGACAGAAAATTTTGGTGGCTCTAGCCCAAAAAATGTGAAAGCTATAGTCGTTTCCAATTTCTTGGTTAAGGGGGATGGGGGCGGAATCGGGGGCGTGGCATCCAAGTTTTGATGGGGAACGTCAGTACCTATCTTGATACAAAATTTGGTGGCTCTAGCCCAAAAAATGTGAAAACTACAGGCGTTTCCAATTTCATGGAGAAGGGGGATGGGGGAGAATTTAAGGGGGCGTGGCATCCAAGTTTTGATGGGGAACGTCAGTACCTATCTTAACACAAAATTTGGTGGCTCTAGCCCAAAAAATGTGAAAACTATAGGCGTTTCCAATTTCATGGAGAAGGGGGGATGGGGGCGGAATTAGGGGCGTGGCATCCAAAATTTTGATGCATTTTTTTGGGGAACGTCAATATCTATCTTGACACAAAATTTGGTGGCTCTAGCCCAAAAAATGTGAAAACTATAGTCGTTTCCAATTTCATGGAGAAGTGGGGATGGGGGCGGAATTAGGGGCGTGGCATCCAAAATTTTGATGCATTTTTTTGGGGAACGTCAATATCTATCTTGACACAAAATTTGATGGCTCTAGCCCAAAAAATGTGAAAACTATAGGCGTTTCCAATTTCATGGAGAAGGGGGGATGGGGGCGGAATCAGGGGGCGTGGCATCCACAATTTTGGTGCATATTTTTGGGGAACTTCAATATCTATCTTGCCACAAAATTTGGTGCCTCTAGCCCAAAAAATGTGAAAACTAAAGGCGTTTCCAATTTCAAGGAGCAGGGATGATGGGGGCGGAAGGAGTGGGCGTGGCATCCAAAATTTTGATGCAGTTTTTTCAGGGACATGACTAGCTATCTGCGTGCAAAATTTGGTAACTCTAGCTGTAAGAATGTGAGAAATATTTGGTTTTATCGGTTTTCAGTTATCGAATTTATCGATTTCCCAGCCTCCTAGTAGGCGTGGCAACCCAATCTTGACACTTTATCTGTACCTTCTATGGGTAAACATAATTGCAAAGTTTCAAGTCTCTAGCTTTACGGGTGTCGAAAAAAGTTGCGTTCATACGGACGGACAGACGGACAGACGGACAGACAGACACCATGACGGACATTGCACAAAAGCAATATACTATGAGACCTTCGGTATCAAAGTATAATAATATATGCTTTTAACTTAGTTTTCTTAATGTATAATACTATAAAAATTGGCTTCATAATATTTATTCAATCGTAATCAACGCGTAAATGCATATTAGTGCACATGCCCTGCGAAAAAAATCATAATCAGCAGGGCATAAACAAAACGCAAAATACAAATATGGCGCCAAACGCAGGTTGAAAACAAAGAAGCAAAAATCAAAACAAATGCAGCTGTGCGATGTTAGGGGAACTTGCCGCTACTCGTTACTTGTGTATGCTTCGAAAATGTGCTGAGGCTCTCTGTTGCGTTAACATCGCCGGCTCTGGTTACCAGTCTTTTTACATTTATTCGTCTATGCCGAAGGTCTCATAGTATATTGGTTTTGTGCAATGTCCGTCATGGTGTCTGTCCGTCTGTCCGTCTGTCTGTCTGTCCGTCTGTCCGTATGAACGCAACCTTTTTCGACACCCGTAAAGCTAGAGACTTGAAACTTTGCAAATATGTTTGTCTATAGGCGAGACAGATAAAGTGTCAAGATTGGGGTGCCACGCCTACTAGGAGGCTGGGAAATCGATAAATTCGATAACAGAAAACCGATAAAACCTAATATTTGTCAGATTCTTACAGCTAGAGTTGCCAAATTTTGCTCGCAGATAGCTAATCATGTCCCTGAAAAACTGCATCAAAATTTTGGATGCCACGCCCACTCCTTCCGCCCCCCTCATCACTGCTCCTTGAAATTGGAAACGCCCATAGTTTTCACATATTTTGGGCTAGAGCCACCAAATTTTGTGTCAAGATAGATATTTACGTTCCCCAAAAAAATGCATCAAAATTTGGATGCCACGCCCCCTGATTCCGCCCCATCCCCCCTTCTCACTGAAATTGGAAACGCCTATAGTTTTCACATTTTTTGGGCAAGAGACACCAAATTTTGTGTCAAGATAGATATTAACGTTCCCCAAAAACATGCATCAAAATTTGGATGCCATGCCCCCAGATTCCGCCCCATCCCCCCTTCTCCGTGAAATTGGAAACGCCCATAGTTTTCACATTTTTTGGGCTAGAGCCACCAAATTTTGTGTCAAGATAGATATTGACTTTTCCCAAAAAAATGCATCAAAATTTGGATGCCATGCGCCCTGATTCCGCCCCCCATCCCCCCTTCTCCGTGAAATTGGAAACGCCCATAGTTTTCACATTTTTTGGGCTAGAGCCACCAAATTTTGTGTGAAGATAGATATTAACGTTCCCCAAAAACATGCATCAAAATTTGGATGCCATGCCCCCAGATTCCGCCCCCATCCCCCCTTCTCCCTGAAATTGGAAACGCGCATAGTTTTCACATTTTTTGGGCTAGAGCCACCAAATTTGGTGTCAAGATAGATATTGACGTTTCCCAAAAAAATGCATCAAAATTTGGATGCCATGCGCCCTGATTCCGCCCCCATCACCCCTTTCTCCGTGAAATTGGAAACGCCCATAGTTTTCACATTTTTTGGGCTAGAGCCACCAAATTTTGTGTCAAGATAGATATTTACGTTCCCCAAAAAAACGCATCAAAATTTTGGATGCCACGCTCCCTGGTCCCGCCCCCATCCCCCCTTCTCCCTGAAATTGGAAACGCCCATAGTTTTCACATTTTTTGGGCTAGAGCCACCAAATTTTGTGTCAAGATAGGTACTGGCGTTCCCCATCAAAACTTGGGTGCCACGCCCCCTGATTCCGCCCCCATCCCCCCCTTCTCCATGAAATTGGAAACGCGCATAGTTTTCACATTTTTTGGGCTAGAGCCACCAAATTTTGTGTCAAGATAGATATTGACGTTTCCCAAAAAAATGCATCAAAATTTGGATGCCATGCGCCCTGATTCCGCCCCCATCACCCCTTTCTCCGTGAAATTGGAAACGCCCATAGTTTTCACATTTTTTGGGCTAGAGCCACCAAATTTTGTGTCAAGATAGATATTTACGTTCCCCAAAAAAACGCATCAAAATTTTGGATGCCACGCTCCCTGGTCCCGCCCCCATCCCCCCTTCTCCCTGAAATTGGAAACGCCCATAGTTTTCACATTTTTTGGGCTAGAGCCACCAAATTTTGTGTCAAGATAGATATTTACGTTCCCCAAAAAAACGCATCAAAATTTTGGATGCCACGCTCCCTGGTCCCGCCCCCCATCCCCCTTCTCCCTGAAATTGGAAACGCCCATAGTTTTCACATTTTTTGGGCTAGAGCCACCAAATTTTGTGTCAAGATAGATATTGACGTTTCCCAAAAAAATGCATCAAAATTTGGATGCCATGCGCCCTGATTCCGCCCCCATCACCCCTTTCTCCGTGAAATTGGAAACGCCCATAGTTTTCACATTTTTTGGGCTAGAGCCACCAAATTTTGTGTCAAGATAGATATTTACGTTCCCCAAAAAAACGCATCAAAATTTTGGATGCCACGCTCCCTGGTCCCGCCCCCCTTCCCCCCTTCTCCCTGAAATTGGAAACGCCCATAGTTTTCACATTTTTTGGGCTAGAGCCACCAAATTTTGTGTCAAGATAGATATTTACGTTCCCCAAAAAAACGCATCAAAATTTTGGATGCCACGCTCCCTGGTCCCGCCCCCATCCCCCCTTCTCCCTGAAATTGGAAACGCCCATAGTTTTCACATTTTTTGGGCTAGAGCCACAAAATTTTGTGTGAAGATAGATATTGACGTTCCCCAAAAAATGCATCAAAATTTTGGATGCCACGCCCCCTGATTCCGCCCCCATCCCCCTTCTACTTGAAATTGGAAACGCCTATAGTTTTCACATTTTTCGAGCTAGTGTCACCGAATTTGGTAGGAAGATATATGGTGACATCTACAAAAGATCTGCATCAAAAATTAGGATGCCACGCCCACCTCTGCCGCCCACCATTTAAAATCGGAAATTTCGATATCTCTTATAGTTTTTAAGCTAGAGCCCGTAAATTGGGTAGAAAGATAGAAGGCAGCATCTACCAAAGACCTGCATCAAAATTTTGAATGCCACGCCCACCTAAGCCACCCGCCTTATAAAATCGGAATCGGCTATATCTTTAACAGTTTTTGAGCTAGAGCCACCAAACTTGGTAGGCAGATAGATAGTGACAGCTAAAAACATTTGATTCAAAAATTTGGATGCCACGCCTACCTCTGCCGCCCACCTTTTAAATTTGGGAGTTAAGTTATCTTCCACAGTTTTTGAGCTAAAGTCACCAAATTTGGTAACATGATAGCTGGCGATGTTTACCACATGGGACAGTCCCTTCGCCCCTGCATTCCCCCTAATCAACCGTTGTTTTACTGGTATCAAAGTATTCCGCAGTCGGTGGCGTCCAACAGCAACGTTTTTACTTGTTTTAAATGAGCTGCCCAATAAACCGCTTACAAACATAGATATTTTAAAATTTGCACGGAAGCATATCCCCCATTTCAGAGGGGCTTATATGAGGGACTGGCCGTCAGTCGTCAGGTACTACAGGGGGATGATCGCGCAGTGTTTAGTGCTGGCACTTGTACTGGTATCTAAGCTGCGTACCGTATCTGTAGTGCACTGGCGGAAGTGCGACTATACTCTCCTCGTGAGGGCGGCTGGAAACAGGCTCTGCCAATGAGTGCTGGCTAATTGTAGTCGGGCGAGAGAAGACTACTCTCTAAATCACCCCAAGCCAAGGTGGAACAGTATATACCGATGGTTGCGTGGCCGAGGGGAAGCTCGGTCGCTAGTATGCGGACTCAGGGGGAACAGCCGACCCACCCTGTTTTAATTAGGCTTTCCGCGGTACATGGGCTCTGCCGCGGGTGAGGATCCCCTTCCCTATTACTCGTGGGAACAAAAATATGAACCAAATTACTAATAACATAAACAATGAGGCCGACACTCGCCCAAAGTCGGATGGGACTAACACTCCCTCAAATTCTGCGCTGCCTGGTAAGCCAGCGGACAGCGTCACTCCAGCTTCACGTGGCATGGCTCCAGTCAGGCAGCCGAGTCGTGGGGCAAGGCCCGGATATAAGATGCCAGCGAGAGCTCCGCAGAGCAGAAATGCGTCGGGCTCAACCTCCACCCCAAACCGAGCCTCAGCCTCGACAAGGTCTAGCACGACTGGACCATCAAAGCCATCTTATAGCGATAAGAGACGCGCTGCGGGTATTCTCACCCGGAACTGGTCTGGCGCAGACACATCGCCAGAAGGTTCGCAGCTGGTGGAGTGGGCAAAATCCATTTTGCCCGATTTCAAGCCAGCGCCAGCGAAGGAGTCAGCTGACGCTAAGCCCAAGCGACAGCCAACGGAAATGAGCGCACCGCAAGCCAAGCGGCCGCGTCAGCAGCTAGGAGTCAAATCCTACGCCGAGGTGACGAAGGGTAAGGTCCTTCTAGGTGTCCTGGACAAGGGCAAAGAGCGGGGCCAAATCCCGAGAAACCAGTGGCCGTGGGTGGAGAACGAGTTGCAGGGTGCCTTCATGCGCACTATCGTGGAGAAGGGATGTCCACCGCCCGTTTGCCAAGATGCCGGCTGGCATCAAGGCTGCGTTAAGGTCATCGCGTGTGCCGACGTACAATCTGCCCAATTGTACAAGGAGGCCATTTCCGCCCTGGGTGAGGTCTACCCTGGGGCCAAACTGGAGCCTGTCGATTGGAAGGACGTGCCTAACAGGCCTAGGGCTCGGGTGTGGGTGTCGGCTAAACCCGACGACCCAGCCGAGATCCTCAAGGTCTTCCAATTTTGCAACCCTCAGTTGCCGTCAGGCGACTGGCGGGTGGCAAAATTGGAAAAGGCAGACGGACCCCGGCGTCAGATCATAATGGTGCTGAACGACAAGACGGTCGAGCACCTTGCCAAGTTGGGTACACTGCAGTACGGCTTTAAAACCGTGGCTGTGAACGTGTACCGCTCAGACAGCAAGAATGGGTCGGTCGCTCAAGAGCCGGAACTGGAGTTGGAGAGCGAGGAAGACACGTCCCCAGATCCTGCAGGCTACGTCTCCGAGACATCGGAGCTGGTTCGAGGTCTCTCCCGACTAAACCACGGCGGGAACGATCCTGAGGTCGAGGACGATGAAGATGCGGATGTTACTGTGGTTGAGAGGGATTTGGAAGATGTCCTTGAGACTCCTTCAGATAAACCTCCACCACAGTAAGGCAGCATCTGCCGCCCTCCTACTGTACCTGGAGAGGGGTACAGTAGACCTAGTTCTTATCAGGAACCCTGGGTGTGTGGTGGCAGGGTTTCTGGAATGAGGACGCAAGAGTATAAGCTACTAGTAGCTGGAACCGAAGGTAGATATAGAACCTGCATACTCGCAAAAAAAACATTTAAACATATTTTTGCTCCCAAAATACAGTGATTTAGACAACACTGCAGCATGCCTGGAGCTGGAGAAGGAGGAAATCCGGCTAGTCTCTAGCTACTTCGCACACGACCATCAGGGTGATCCTCCGCATCCACTGCTTCGCCAGCTGATTGCTGACTGCGAGCGGGAAGACCTCCGGCTAATTGTGGGCTGCGATGCAAATGCCCATCATCATCAGTGGGGAAGTACTGATACAAATGCAAGGGGTGAGTTGATTTTTGACTACCTTCTGAATACAAATATGCTTTTATGTAATAATGGTCGGTACCCGACCTTTATTGTTAAAAACCGCAGGGAAGTTCTAGATCTCACTCTAGTCTCTGCCTCTTTATGGGATCAAATTCTCTCTTGGAGGGTGCTAGATGAGCACTGCTTCTCTGATCATAGATATATTGAAAATATACTACAGATCCGTAGTCCCAAACCAATCCAGTTCAGATACTTAAGATGAACTGATTGGAAGACCTTCACTGTTTTACTGCAAAGACAGCTCCCTGAAACTCCGCCTGAAGGGCCAGATACCGCCGAGTATGCAACTCAGCTCAAAGGAGTATTCAACAATGCGTGTGAAAACGCCCTAAATGAATCTTGCCCCGTTAGCAGACCAAAAAGGAAAAAGAAACCCCCTTGGTGGACTGCTCAAATTGGAGAATTGAGGGCAGCAGCTAGAAAACTCTTTAATAAAGCCAAGGCTAAAAATGACGAACAATCATGGGCTGACTATAAGATAGGGCTCTCCGTTTTCAAAAAGGGGCTTCGCAAAGCAAAGCGGACCTCTTGGAAAACTTTCTGTTCGGAGATAGAAAGCACTTCCGAAGCAGCCAGACTAAGGAAGTTGCTAAGCAAAACTCCGCAGACTCTAGGGTTCATTAAGAACGCAAACGGTGGGTGTACATCATCCAGTGAAGAACACACATTTTCCGGGGGGAAACAGATCACCAAGACCTTGTGATCTGCACTTTAGCGGGGAGACACAGAAGCTATTGTTACTGCTCAACGATGGGAATATCCATTGGGCAATCAAGAGCTTCAAACCCTACAAATAGACGGGGATGGATAATATCATTCCTGCTCAATTACAATCCGCGGGGAAAACGGCCATCAACTGGCTAAAAGACATATTCTCCAAGTGTTTCAAAAGTGGTACAATCCCAGGGCTATGGCTGGAATCGAAAGTTGTATTCATTCCAAAAGCCGGGAAACCCTCACACTCAACAGCTAAAGATTTTAGACCTGTCAGTCTCTCGTCTTTTCTCTTGAAAGCGATGGAGAGGCTGCTCTGTCTCCATCTGAGAAGTACTATTCCCATATTGCTTCTCTCACCAGATCAGCACGCCTACTCTAAAGGCAAGTCTACCGAGACTGCATTGCATGCGCTTACTGCACACATCGAAAAGTCTCTACATGAAAAGAACTACACGCTAGTAGCCTTCCTAGATATAGAGGGAGCCTTCAACAACGTCACTCCTAAGACTATCACTGAATCGCTGACGGATTTGGGGGTCGGCTCCCTGACGGTGCACCTGATCGATCAGATGCTACAATGCAGGATCGTAAAGGCCACACTGGGGGCAGCGACTGTCACCAAATCCGTCGATCGTGGAACCCCACAAGGCGGAGTCCTCTCGCCTCTTCTATGGAACGTAGCAGTCAACCAACTACTACGATCCATGGATGGGGGAGGGTGCAAAGTGGTAGCCTATGCAGATGATGTTGCTATTGCCTTTTCAGGCAAATTCCCGCAGACGTTATGTGACCGTATGACGGAATCTCTTGCGAGGCTTTCCAGCTGGGCGGAAACATCTGGCTTAAGAGTCAACCCTGCAAAGACGGAACTGGTTTTGTTCACAAGGAAATACAAAATTCCGTCTCTACAACCTCCGATCCTTAATGGGGTTGAACTGTCCTTTAGTGACTCAGCTAAGTACCTAGGTCTAATTCTAGACAAGAAATTGGACTGGAACCTTAATACTAAGGAGCGTATAAAAAAGGCAAATGTTGCCCTTTACGCCTGTAGGTAATCAATCGGACTTAAATGGGGCATGAATCCACAAATCGTCCATTGGCTCTACACTGCGGTAGTCAGACCTAGAAACTAGGAAGGGTGCAACGTACTGCTGCACTCTGCATTACAGGAGCTTTACGTACGACCCCGGGTATCGCTCTCGACGCCATACTGCATCTCCTACCTGTCGAAATGATGGGGCGGAAAGTAGCAAATATGTCAGCGCTTCGAATGAGGGAAGCCAAACAGTGGATAGGCCAGGGTTTTGGACATTCAAGAATCTTGGAAGACAATCCACTCATACTATACAACCCAGACTACCAGATCCCACAGGTGTATATAGACACTCCCTTTAATACCCTAATCCCAACGAGAGAGAACTGGGAAGAGGGCTTGCCCGCAAGACCTGCGGAAGCCGTAGAAATCTTCACAGACGGCTCTAAGTTGGATAACAAAGTAGGAGGCGGCATCTTCTGCGCCAGATTTGACCTACGCAAGGCTTTCAGACTCCCTGATCACTGCAGCGTCTCCCAGGCTTAAGTGCTAGCAATTCAGGAGTCGCTAAATTGCATACCACATATGTGCAATGCCAATGAAATCTACATCTTCACAGAAAGCCAGGCAGCAATTAGATCGCTGGAGTCGAACACATCGAACTCCAAGGCTGTTCATAACTGCCGCTGCATCGCGGATCAACTGGCCAGATTAGGAACTACCATGGAACTCCTTTCAGATAAAGAGAGCATTGGTATACCTATGGCATCTTGCAAACTCAGATTAAAATATTTCTTCGAGACAGAAGCCAACAAAGTATGGCAGGTCTCCAACCTCAACTCAAGCATTGCTCATCAAACCTGGCCAACTCGATGCCGAAATAGATCAAATGAGCTCTGCCTTCTAAGCCGAAAAAAGTGCTCAACTGTCACCAGAGTGATGACCGGGCATTGGCTTGTGGGGGCACATGCGGCCAGACTACTGGTCCCACACAATGACTTCTGCAGAAGTTGTCGGGATGAGGAGGAAGAAGAAACAGTTCTTCACCTTCTTGGCACATGCCCAACCCTATGTAAAACTAGGCGAAGAATCCTTGGGGACTTTTTCTTCGAAAATCTATCAGAGCTATGTAGGTTCATCCAAGCCGCAGGATGGACTCTTGAGGCGGATTCATACCAGGAGTAATAGAGGGGTCTAAGAGACTTCGCGGCATCATAATGGGCCGAATGCGGCCTAAGTGCGCTAAGGGGGGTATCCCTCCTTGGTAACCGCTCTAACCTAACCTAACCTATGAGGGACTCCTTACCGAATCAAGTACGAAAAAGAGAATGCGGTATTGTCAACTTGGACTCGTTAGCCGGAACGGGGACGCATTGGGTAGCTTACTTTAAGGCGGATCAGGAGTGTAGATATTTTGATAGTTTTGGAAATTTACCACCACCTCTAGAACTTATAAGATATTTGGGAGAGAACATACAATACAATAATAAGCAAGAACAAAAATTTGGGACGTTCAACTGAGGACACTTATGCCTACAATTCCTATTGCATAACGCGTCATCGGGTCTTCATAAAAAAAACATGGCTTAAAGTAATTTTCTTCTACTATATCAAAATTGTATCACTATCATTTTATAACTTTTAATAAAAAAAATCATAAAACTTAATAAATGCTTTTAATATGTAGTGTGTGGGTTTAGTTTGTTATGAATATCTGAATAGTTCACATATACCAGCTCTAGCGTTAAACATTAACGTCGAAAAGGAAAACAGCTTCGCGGTTAACATCAACGGCTCGCGGTTTATAAAAAACATCAACCCGGTTAACAACAACGGCCCCCAGTTCTCAGCAAACAGCTCAGCGGCTAACAACAACGGCTCCCGGTTATCATCAACGGGTCCCGGATAACAACAACGGCCCCCAGTTCTCAGCAAACAGCTCCGCGGTTAACAACAACGGCTCCCGGTTACCAACAACGGTCCCCGTATTACAAGACGGTATTCGAAATGAATGAGAATATATTGAAGGAACTGTCAAAAACAAGGAATGCGCTGAAAAGAAAATTTCAAAGTATTAAATTGGGTAGAGCTGCGAATGAATATCAGTTGGAGGAAACATTTAAGCCTTTAACAGAGCCACTTAACAAAATTATTAAAGACAATCTAGATATCAAACCATCCACGCGATACAAAAAAGAAGAAGCAGATAAAAGTATAACAACGATTGAAGGGAATGAAAATCAAAATACTGACTTTTATGATGCGATAGATGGGGAAATAGATAGAAAAGAAATATTTCATGATTCGTTTACACCAAGTGAACAAAGCGATCTTAAGCCAGTTGCAGTAAGCAATGAAGAGTGTTATCAGTCAAATGCATTAGGTAGTGAGAACTTTAATCTCAGTATAAATGAATTATAGCGAGAAAGACGGCTTGATAAAGCATTTGGTCCAACTAAACAAGAAGGAGAAATTAAATTAGGAAGATCTAAAATAAGAGTTTCCAACAAGAAAATTGAGCTGGAATCGGGTGAAAAGTGGGATCTTACTCCTGGACTATATTCTTTGATCTCTTTAAAACATCCTCATTACTACAACGAAATAGATCTCGAATCGTATCGAGAAATCTTAATAAAAACAAATGCACATAAAAACAAGTAAAAACGTTGCTGTCGGACGCAACCGACTGCGGAATACTTTGATACCAGTAAAACAACGGTTGATTAGGGGGAATGCAGGGGCGAAGGGAGTGTCCCATGTGGTAAACATCGCCAGCTATCATGTTACCAAATTTGGTGACTTTAGCTCAAAAACTGTGGAAGATAACTTAACTCCCAAATTTAAAAGGTGGGCGGCAGAGGTAGGCGTGGCATCCAAATTTTTGAATCAAATGTTTTTAGCTGTCACTATCTATCTGCCTACCAAGTTTGGTGGCTCTAGCTCAAAAACTGTTAAAGATATAGCCGATTCCGATTTTATAAGGCGGGTGGCTTAGGTGGGCGTGGCATTCAAAATTTTGATGCAGGTCTTTGGTAGATGCTGCCTTCTATCTTTCTACCCAATTTACGGGCTCTAGCTTAAAAACTATAAGAGATATCGAAATTTCCGATTTTAAATGGTGGGCGGCAGAGGTGGGCGTGGCATCCTAATTTTTGATGCAGATCTTTTGTAGATGTCACCATATATCTTCCTACCAAATTCGGTGACACTAGCTCGAAAAATGTGAAAACTATAGGCGTTTCCAATTTCAAGTAGAAGGGGGATGGGGGCGGAATCAGGGGGCGTGGCATCCAAAATTTTGATGCATTTTTTGGGGAACGTCAATATCTATCTTCACACAAAATTTTGTGGCTCTAGCCCAAAAAATGTGAAAACTATAGGCGTTTCCAATTTCTTCGTGAAGGGGGGATGGGGGCGGAATCAGGGGGCGTGGCACCCAAGTTTTGATGGGGAACGCCAGTACCTATCTTGACACAAAATTTGGGCTCTTGCCCAAAATATGTGAAAACTATGGGCGTTTCCAATTTCAGGGAGAAGGGGGATGGGGGCGGAATAAGGGGGCATGGCATCCAAATTTTGATGCATTTTTTTGGGGAACGTAAATATCTATCTTGACACAAAATTTGGTGGCTCTAGCCCAAAAAATGTGAAAACTATGGGCGTTTCCAATTTCAGGGAGAAGGGGGGGATGGGGGCGGGACCAGGGAGCGTGGCATCCAAAATTTTGATGCGTTTTTTTGGGGAACGTAAATATCTATCTTGACACAAAATTTGGTGGCTCTAGCCCAAAAAATGTGAAAACTATGGGCGTTTCCAATTTCACGGAGAAAGGGGTGATGGGGGCGGAATCAGGGCGCATGGCATCCAAATTTTGATGCATTTTTTTGGGAAACGTCAATATCTATCTTGACACCAAATTTGGTGGCTCTAGCCCAAAAAATGTGAAAACTATGCGCGTTTCCAATTTCATGGAGAAGGGGGGATGGGGGCGGAATCTGGGGGCATGGCATCCAAATTTTGATGCATGTTTTTGGGGAACGTTAATATCCATCTTGACACAAAATTTGGTGGCTCTTGCCCAAAAAATGTGAAAACTATAGGCGTTTCCAATTTCAGTGAGAAGGGGGGATGGGGCGGAATCAGGGGGCGTGGCATCCAAAATTTTGATGCATTTTTTGGGGAACGTAAATATCTATCTTGACACAAAATTTGGTGGCTCTAGCCCAAAATATGTGAAAACTATGGGCGTTTCCAATTTCAAGGAGCAGTGATGAGGGGGGCGGAAGGAGTGGGCGTGGCATCCAAAATTTTGATGCAGTTTTTTCAGGGACATGATTAGCTATCTGCGAGCAAAATTTGGCAACTCTAGCTGTAAGAATCTGACAAATATTAAGTTTTATCGGTTTTCTGTTATCGAATTTATCGATTTCCCAGCCTCCTAGTAGGCGTGGCACCCCAATCTTGACACTTTATCTGTCTCGCCTATAGACAAACATATTTGCAAAGTTTCAAGTCTCTAGCTTTACGGGTGTCGAAAAAAGTTGCGTTCATACGGACAGACGGACAGACGGACAGACAGACAGACGGACAGACGGACAGACACCATGACGGACATTGCACAAAACCAATATACTATGAGACCTTCGGTATCAAAGTATAAAAATCATCACCCTAATGAGCCACTGAAAGGCAATCGCTCAAAAAAATATACTGAAATAATAAGAAATCTGTTCCCTAAAACTATTGAACCAATTGCAATGTCTACACCTTTAAATATAAAACAAGTAAAAACGTTGCAGTCGGACGCAACCGACTGCGGAATACTTTGATACCAGTAAAAGAACGCTTGATAAGGGAGAATGCAGGGGCGAAGGGAGTGGGCCATGTGGTAAACATCGCCAGCTATCATGTTACCAAATTTGGTGACTTTAGCTCAAAAGCTGTGGAAGATAACTTAACTCCCAAATTTAAAAGGTGGGCGGCAGAGGTAGGCGTGGCATCTAAATTTTTGAATCAAATGTTTTTAACTGTCACTATCTATCTGCCTACCAAGTTTGGTGGCTCTAGCTCAAAAACTCTAAGAGATATAGCCGATTCCGATTTTATAAGGCGGGTGGCTTAGGTGGGCGTGGCATCCAAAATTTTGATGCACATCTTTGGTAGATGCTGCATTCTATCTTTCTACCCAATTTAAGGGCTCTAGCTTAAAAACTATAAGAGATATCGAAATTTCCGATTTTAAATAGTGGGCGGCAGAGGTGGGCGTGGCATCCAAATTTTTCATGCAGATCTTTTGTAGATGTCACCATATATCTTCCTACCAAATTTGGTGACTCTAGTTCAAAAAATGTGGAAGATACTCGCATAACCGTTTTGACATCGGCGGGGGGTGGGGGGCGGAAGGTGTGGGCGTGGCATCCAAAGTTTTGATCCATTTTTATGGGGAACGTCAATATCTATCTTCACAAAAAAATTTGGTGGCTCTAGCCCAAAAAATGTGAAAACTATAGGCGTT
Source organism: Scaptomyza hsui (assembly GCA_018152825.1). Taxonomy (NCBI): domain Eukaryota; kingdom Metazoa; phylum Arthropoda; class Insecta; order Diptera; family Drosophilidae; genus Scaptomyza; species Scaptomyza hsui. Next base: position 178,515 of record JAECXO010000241.1, read on the forward strand.
TCCAATTTCTTGGTGAAGGGGGGATGGGGGCGGAATCAGGGGGCGTGGCATCCAAGTTTTGATGGGGAACGTCAGTACCTATCTTGACAGAAAATTTTGGTGGCTCTAGCCCAAAAAATGTGAAAGCTATAGTCGTTTCCAATTTCTTGGTTAAGGGGGATGGGGCGGAATCGGGGGCGTGGCATCCAAGTTTTGATGAGGAACGTCAGTACCTATCTTGATACAAAATTTGGTGGCTCTAGCCCAAAAAATGTGAAAACTATAGGCGTTTCCAATTTCATGGAGAAGGGGGATGGGGGCGGAATTAGGTGGCGTGGCATCCAAGTTTTGATGGGGAACGTCAGTACCTATCTTAACACAAAATTTGGTGGCTCTAGCCCAAAAAATGTGAAAACCATAGGCGTTTCCAATTTCATGGAGAAGGGGGGATGGGGGCGGAATTAGGGGGCGTGGCATCCAAGTTTTGATGGGGAACGTCAGTACCTATCTTAACACAAAATTTGGTGGGTCTAGCCCAAAAAATGTGAAAACTATAGTCGTTTCCAATTTCATGGAGAAGAGGGGATGGGGGCGGAATTAGGGGCGTGGCATCCAAAATTTTGATGCATTTTTTTGGGGAACGTCAATATCTATCTTGACGCAAAATTTGATGGCTCTAGCCCAAAAAATGTGAAAACTATAGGCGTTTCCAATTTCATGGAGAAGGGGGGATGGGGGCGGAATCAGGGAGCGTGGCTTCCATGTTTTGATGGGGAACGTCAGTACCTATCTTGACAGAAAATTTTGGTGGCTCTAGCCCAAAAAATGTGAAAGCTATAGTCGTTTCCAATTTCTTGGTTAAGGGGGTATGGGGTCGGAATCGGGGGCGAGGCATCCAAGTTTTGATGGGGAACGTCAGTACCTATCTTGATACAAAATTTGGTGGCTCTAGCCAAAAAAATGTGAAAACTACAGGCGTTTCCAATTTCATGGAGAAGGGGGATGGGGGCGGAATTAGGGGGTGTGGCATCCAAGTTTTGATGGGGAACGTCAGTACCTATCTTAACACAAAATTTGGTGGCTCTAGCCCAAAAAATGTGAAAACTATAGGCGTTTCCAATTTCATGGAGAAGGGGGGATGGGGGCGGAATTAGGGGCGTGGCATCCAAAATTTTGATGCATTTTTTTGGGAACGTCAATATCTATCTTGACACAAAATTTGGTGGCTCTAGCCCAAAAAATGTGAAAACTATAGGCGTTTCCAATTTCATGGAGAAGGGGGGATGGGGGCGGAATTAGGGGGCGTGGCATCCAATTTTTGATGGGGAACGTCAGTACATATCTTGACACAAAATTTGGTGGCTCTAGCCCAAAAAATGTGAAAACTATAGGTGTTTCCGATTTCATGGAGATGGGGGGATGGGGGCGGAATTACTGGCGTGGCATCCAAAATGTTGATGCATTTTTATGGGGAACGTCAATATCTATCTTGACACAAAATTTGGTGGCTCTAGCCCAAAAAATGTGAAAACTATAGTCGTTTCCAATTTCATGGAGAAGTGGGGATGGGGGCGGAATAAGGGGCGTGGCATCCAAAATTTTGATACATTTTTTTGTGGAACGTCAATATCTATCTTGACACAAAATTTGATGGCTCTAGCCCAAAAAATGTGAAAACTATAGGCGTTTCCAATTTCATGGAGAAGGGGGGATGGGGGCGGAATCAGGGGGCGTGGCATCCACAATTTTGGTGCATATTTTTGGGGAACTTTAATATCTATCTTGCCACAAAATTTGGTGCCTCTAGCCCAAAAAATGTGAAAACTAAAGGCGTTTCCAATTTCAAGGAGCAGGGATGATGGGGGCGGAAGGAGTGGGCGTGGCATCCAAAATTTTGATGCAGTTTTTTCAGGGACATGACTAGCTATCTGCGTGCAAAATTTGGTAACTCTAGCTGTAAGAATGTGAGAAATATTTGGTTTTATCGGTTTTCAGTTATCGAATTTATCGATTTCCCAGCCTCCTAGTAGGCGTGGCAACCCAATCTTGACACTTTATCTGTACCTTCTATGGATAAACATAATTGCAAAGTTTCAAGTCTCTAGCTTTACGGGTGTCGAAAAAAGTTGCGTTCATACGGACGGACAGACGGACAGACAGACACCATGACGGACATTGCACAAAAGCAATATACTATGAGACCTTCGGTATCAAAGTATAAAAATCTACTCATAAAGGTGGAACTCTCATGCTTCTCAACAAAAATAAGCCAAATTATGTATACTGGGATAATCCTAATGAGATTGTTGATAGACTTAAGCTTTTGGTTGCCTCGCAGTAAGCTGGTAACAGTAGTCATAGTAATATGATTGTGTCGATAATTGAGGAGTTGCCAGAGGCGCACATTATTTATTAATATATATGATGCATACTAAATAAGTATATTTATTATTAATATGTCTCTTGACAAATGCTAGGGAACATTCAGAGAAGTTTAAAAGTCAAATTAAAACTTTAACAGGGATTCACATTGATCAGCATGGAAACTTAAATGCCCAGTACAAACGCATTACAAATTCAATTAGTCCTATTAATAACGATGATTTAGTAATAGGATATGTTGATGCAAAAGTAAAAGAACTAAACAAGTAAAAACGTTGCGGTCGGACGCAACCGACTGCGGAATACTTTGATACCAGCAAAATAACGGTTGATAAGGGGGAATGCAGGGGCGAAGGGAGTGGCCCATGTGGTAAACATCGCCAGCTATCATGTTACCAAATTTGGTGACTTTAGCTCAAAAACTGTGGAAGATAACTTAACTCACAAATTTAAAAGGTGGGCGGCAGAGGTAGGCGTGGCATCCAAATTTTTGAATCAAATGTTTTTAGCTGTCACTATCTATCTGCCTACCAAGTTTGGTGGCTCTAGCTCAAAAACTGTTAAAGATATAGCCGATTCCGATTTTATAAGGCGGGTGGCTTAGGTGGGCGTGGCATTCAAAATTTTGATGCAGGTCTTTGGTAGATGCTGCCTTCTATATTTCTACCCAATTTACGGGCTCTAGCTTAAAAACTATAAGAGATATCGAAATTTCCGATTTTAAATGGTGGGCGGCAGAGGTGGGCGTGGCATCCTAATTTTTGATGCAGATCTTTTGTAGATGTCACCATATATCATCCTACCAAATTCGGTGACACTAGCTCGAAAATTTCAAGCAGAAGGGGGGATGGCGGCGGAATCAGGGGGCGTGGCATCCAAAATTTTGATGCATTTCCAAAAAAAGTAAAATTTTTTGGTGAAGGGGGGATGGGGCGGATCAGAGGACTGGCCCAAGTTTTGATGGGGAACGCCAGTACCTATCTTGACACAAAATTTGGGCTCTTGCCCAAAAAATGTGAAAACTATAGGCGTTTCCAATTTCTTCGTGAAGGGGGGATGGGGGCGGAATCAGGGGGCGTGGCAACCAAATTTTGATGCATGTTTTTGGGGAACGTTAATATCTATCTTGACACAAAATTTGGTGGCTCTTGCCCAAAAAATGTGAAAACTATAGGCGTTTCCAATTTCTGTGAGAAGGGGGGATGGGGCGGAATCAGGGGGCGTGGCATCCAAATTTTGATGCATTTTTTTGGGGAACGTCAATATCTATCTTGACACAAAATTTGGTGGCTCTAGCCCAAAAAATATGAGACCTTCGGTATCAAAGTATAAAAAGGAAATAGTGGGTGAATTACATGCTCCTGCACGCAAAAATGTTAAACGTAGAAGAGTTGTAATGAAAGGTATTGATGATCATTGGCAAGCAGACTTAGTGGAGATGGGGAAGCACTCGGCATCTAATAAAGGCTGTCGATTTCTATTAACAACAATTGATACATTTTCAAAATATGCATGGGGATTGGCATTAAAAACAAAATCTGCAAAAGAAGTTACAAAAGCGCTCGCCAGTATTTTTAGAGACAAAAGAATTCCTAAGAATTTACAAACCGATGATGGAAAAGAGTTTTTTAATACTGAATTTAAAAACTTGTGCAAAAAACATAAAATTAATCATTACTCGAGCTATAGCGCTCTTAAAGCGTCAATTGTTGAGCGTTTTAATAGAACCTTAAAGGAAATGATGTGGAGAGAGTTTAGTTTCAATGGTACATTTAATTGGATCGACATGTACAAGCAGTTAATTCAGGCATATAACCACCAATATCATAGAACGATAAAAATGGCACCAGTAGAAGTTAATTCATCGAATGAAACGATGTTGTTGAATACTGTCTATAGTCACCTTAAAATCTTTGGTGGAAGTAAGCTGAATGATTATGTGCGTATAAGTAAACATAAACATCTATTTGAGAAAGGGTACACACCTAACTGGACAACTGAAATTTTTCAAATAAAAACAAGTAAAAACGTTGCTGTCGGACGCAACCGACTGCGGAATACTTTGATACCAGTAAAACAACGGTTGATTAGGGGGAATGCAGGGGCGAAGGGAGTGTCCCATGTGGTAAACATCGCCAGCTATCATGTTACCAAATTTGGTGACTTTAGCTCAAAAACTGTGGAAGATAACTTAACTCCCAAATTTAAAAGGTGGGCGGCAGAGGTAGGCGTGGCATCCAAATTTTTGAATCAAATGTTTTTAGCTGTCACTATCTATCTGCCTACCAAGTTTGGTGGCTCTAGCTCAAAAACTGTTAAAGATATAGCCGATTCCGATTTTATAAGGCGGGTGGCTTAGGTGGGCGTGGCATTCAAAATTTTGATGCAGGTCTTTGGTAGATGCTGCCTTCTATCTTTCTACCCAATTTACGGGCTCTAGCTTAAAAACTATAAGAGATATCGAAATTTCCGATTTTAAATGGTGGGCGGCAGAGGTGGGCGTGGCATCCTAATTTTTGATGCAGATCTTTTGTAGATGTCACCATATATCTTCCTACCAAATTCGGTGACACTAGCTCGAAAAATGTGAAAACTATAGGCGTTTCCAATTTCAAGTAGAAGGGGGATGGGGGCGGAATCAGGGGGCGTGGCATCCAAAATTTTGATGCATTTTTTGGGGAACGTCAATATCTATCTTCACACAAAATTTGGTGGCTCTAGCCCAAAAAATGTGAAAACTATAGGCGTTTCCAATTTCTTCGTGAAGGGGGGATGGGGGCGGAATCAGGGGGCGTGGCACCCAAGTTTTGATGGGGAACGCCAGTACCTATCTTGACACAAAATTTGGGCTCTTGCCCAAAATATGTGAAAACTATAGGCGTTTCCAATTTCAGGGAGAAGGGGGGATGGGGGCGGAATAAGGGGGCATGGCATCCAAATTTTGATGCATTTTTTTGGGGAACGTAAATATTTATCTTGACACAAAATTTGGTGGCTCTAGCCCAAAAAATGTGAAAACTATGGGCGTTTCCAATTTCAGGGAGAAGGGGGGATGGGGGCGGGACCAGGGAGCGTGGCATCCAAAATTTTGATGCGTTTTTTTGGGGAACGTAAATATCTATCTTGACACAAAATTTGGTGGCTCTAGCCCAAAAAATGTGAAAACTATGGGCGTTTCCAATTTCACGGAGAAAGGGGTGATGGGGGCGGAATCAGGGCGCATGGCATCCAAATTTTGATGCATTTTTTTGGGAAACGTCAATATCTATCTTGACACCAAATTTGGTGGCTCTAGCCCAAAAAATGTGAAAACTATGCGCGTTTCCAATTTCATGGAGAAGGGGGGATGGGGGCGGAATCTGGGGGCATGGCATCCAAATTTTGATGCATGTTTTTGGGGAACGTTAATATCTATCTTCACACAAAATTTGGTGGCTCTAGCCCAAAAAATGTGAAAACTATGGGCGTTTCCAATTTCACGGAGAAGGGGGGGATGGGGGCGGAATCAGGGCGCATGGCATCCAAATTTTGATGCATTTTTTTGAGAAACGTCAATATCTATCTTGACACAAAATTTGGTGGCTCTAGCCCAAAAAATGTGAAAACTATGGGCGTTTCCAATTTCAGGGAGAAGGGGGGATGGGGGCGGAATCTGGGGGCATGGCATCCAAATTTTGATGCATGTTTTTGGGGAACGTTAATATCCATCTTGACACAAAATTTGGTGGCTCTTGCCCAAAAAATGTGAAAACTATAGGCGTTTCCAATTTCAGTGAGAAGGGGGGATGGGGCGGAATCAGGGGGCGTGGCATCCAAATTTTGATGCATTTTTTTGGGGAACGTAAATATCTATCTTGACACAAAATTTGGTGGCTCTAGCCCAAAATATGTGAAAACTATGGGCGTTTCCAATTTCAAGGAGCAGTGATGAGGGGGGCGGAAGGAGTGGGCGTGGCATCCAAAATTTTGATGCAGTTTTTTCAGGGACATGATTAGCTATCTGCGAGCAAAATTTGGCAACTCTAGCTGTAAGAATCTGACAAATATTAAGTTTTATCGGTTTTCTGTTATCGAATTTATCGATTTCCCAGCCTCCTAGTAGGCGTGGCACCCCAATCTTGACACTTTATCTGTCTCGCCTATAGACAAACATATTTGCAAAGTTTCAAGTCTCTAGCTTTACGGGTGTCGAAAAAAGTTGCGTTCATACGGACAGACGGACAGTCGGACAGACAGACAGACGGACAGACACCATGACGGACATTGCACAAAACCAATATACTATGAGACCTTCGGTATCAAAGTATAAAAATACAAAATACCAATCCTACTACTATTGAAGAACTATGAGGATGTCGAAGTGAAAGGATGTTTCTATAAGGAGGAGCTGAGAAAAACAAAATATCCGCATACTTACTTAGTTGAAAAAATAATTAAACGACGAAATAGTCATGTATTAGTAAAATGGTTGGGATTTTCGAATGCTCACAACTCTTGGATAGATAAAAATGAAGCGATGTAAAAGTACACGCTCAAAAAAAAAAAATACATGTAATGTTTGTCTTGTGTGACGCTACATTTTACGAGCTGAGAATCGTTTTGGGTATGTACTTCAGCGTATCACTGATAATGGGTCTGGTGTATGTCTGGCTGGAGTATGTGTGTATGGTTGTGTGTGCGCGTGACTATGTACAAGTGCGTAGAGTGTCTAGAGCTCAAGGATATAAAAGCGAGCTATATGAGAACTAGAGCATTCAAAGAAGAACATTCAGCAACGAAAGAAGGATGACAAGTATCAACAATACGTTACTAAATTGGTTGGTGAGGACACCGGAAGTTGTCCTTATTGGTGACGAGGATCAGAAAATGCCTCGCCCAATATACAGCGAGGAAGATGATATTTCGACGGTGCTTAACCCCGACATACATGGGCATATACGGCGTCGTCCACCACCACCCCGCACTGTCTATGAGTGGTTGCTGAAGCTGAACGCTCGGCCAACGAATGTGGAGGATGAGCTGGAGACCCCGATCCCTCTGCAAGAGCCCTTTGTGGATCGGGCTAGATACTTAATGGATATGTCGCAGAGCGATCGGGAGGAGGAGTATTTGAATTGGAGGATGGAGTGTATGTCCTCTATGACTCTTGATGAGGATGAGGTTATGGAGCACGCATTAGATGACGACGAAGTAGCTGAGCTAGAAAAAATATTAGGTGAACTGGATGGTTTACCATTAGAACCTTTAGATATATAATAAATTTTAATTTAAAATGAATAAAAAACAAGTAAAAACGTTGCTGTCGGACGCAACCGACTGCGGAATACTTTGATACCAGTAAAACAACGGTTGGTTAGGGGGAATGCAGGGGCGAAGGGAGTGTCCCATGTGGTAAACATCGCCAGCTATCATGTTACCAAATTTGGTGACTTTAGCTCAAAAACTGTGGAAGATAACTTAACTCCCAAATTTAAAAGGTGGGCGGCAGAGGTAGGCGTGGCATCCAAATTTTTGAATCAAATGTTTTTAGCTGTCACTATCTATCTGCCTACCAAGTTTGGTGGCTCTAGCTCAAAAACTGTTAAAGATATAGCCGATTCCGATTTTATAAGGCGGGTGGCTTAGGTGGGCGTGGCATTCAAAATTTTGATGCAGGTCTTTGGTAGATGCTGCCTTCTATCTTTCTACCCAATTTACGGGCTCTAGCTTAAAAACTATAAGAGATATCGAAATTTCCGATTTTAAATGGTGGGCGGCAGAGGTGGGCGTGGCATCCTAATTTTTGATGCAGATCTTTTGTAGATGTCACCATATATCTTCCTACCAAATTCGGTGACACTAGCTCGAAAAATGTGAAAACTATAGGCGTTTCCAATTTCAAGTAGAAGGGGGATGGGGGCGGAATCAGGGGGCGTGGCATCCAAAATTTTGATGCATTTTTTGGGGAACGTCAATATCTATCTTCACACAAAATTTGGTGGCTCTAGCCCAAAAAATGTGAAAACTATAGGCGTTTACAATTTCTTGGTGAAGGGGGGATGGGGGCGGAATCAGGGGACGTGGCACCCAAGTTTTGATGGGGAACGCCAGTACCTATCTTGACACAAAATTTGGGCTCTTGCCCAAAATATGTGAAAACTATAGGCGTTTCCAATTTCAGGGAGAAGGGGGGATGTGGGCGGAATAAGGGGGCATGGCATCCAAATTTTGATGCATTTTTTTGGGGAACGTCAATATCTATCTTGACACAAAATTTGGTGGCTCTAGCCCAAAAAATGTGAAAACTATAGGCGTTTCCAATTTCAGGGAGAAGGGGGGATGGGGGCGGAATCAGGGGGCGTGGCATCCAAAATTTTGATGCATTTTTTGGGGAACGTAAATATCTATCTTGACACAAAATTTGGTGGCTCTAGCCCAAAATATGTGAAAACTATGGGCGTTTCCAATTTCACGGAGAAAGGGGTGATGGGGGGCGGAATCAGGGCGCATGGCATCCAAATTTTGATGCATTTTTTTGGGAAACGTCAATATCTATCTTGACACAAAATTTGGTGGCTCTAGCCCAAAAAATGTGAAAACTATGCGCGTTTCCAATTTCATGGAGAAGGGGGATGGGGGCGGAATCTGGGGGCATGGCATCCAAATTTTGATGCATGTTTTTGGGGAACGTTAATATCTATCTTGACACAAAATTTGGTGGCTCTTGCCCAAAAAATGTGAAAACTATAGGCGTTTCCAATTTCAGTGAGAAGGGGGATGGGGCGGAATCAGGGGGCGTGGCATCCAAAATTTTGATGCATTTTTTGGGGAACGTAAATATCTATCTTGACACAAAATTTGGTGGCTCTAGCCCAAAATATGTGAAAACTATGGGCGTTTCCAATTTCAAGGAGCAGTGATGAGGGGGGCGGAAGGAGTGGGCGTGGCATCCAAAATTTTGATGCAGTTTTTCAGGGACATGATTAGCTATCTGCGAGCAAAATTTGGCAACTCTAGCTGTAAGAATCTGACAAATATTAAGTTTTATCGGTTTTCTGTTATCGAATTTATCGATTTCCCAGCCTCCTAGTAGGCGTGGCACCACAATCTTGACACTTTATCTGTCTCGCCTATAGACAAATATATTTGCAAAGTTTCAAGTCTCTAGCTTTACGGGTGTCGAAAAAAGTTGCGTTCATACGGACAGACGGACAGACGGACAGACAGACAGACGGACAGACGGACAGACACCATGACGGACATTGCACAAAACCAATATACTATGAGACCTTCGGTATCAAAGTATAATAAATATATAGAACTAAATGTCTTTGTGTGTTTTTACTTCTATTTTATTTAAATTTATTTATTTTCAGCACTTTATTGTTTACAGGCTATTTTTATTTTTTTGTAAAAAGAATATAGATTTTTAATGTTTTGGTTTTTATACTTTGATACCGAAGGTCTCATAGTACTTATATTGCTTTTGTGCAATGTCCGTCATGGTGTCTGTCTGTCCGTCTGTCCTCCGTCCGTATGAACGCAACTTTTTTCGACACCCGTAAAGCTAGAGACCTTGAAACTTTGCAATTATGTTTATCCATAGGCGGGACAGATAAAGTGTCAAGATTGGGTTGCCACGCCTACTAGGAGGCTGGGAAATCGATAAATTCGATAACTGAAAACCGATAAAACCAAATATTTCTCACATTCTTACAGCTAGAGTTACCAAATTTTGCACGCAGATAGCTAATCATGTCCCTGAAAAAACTGCATCAAAATTTTGGATGCCACGCCCACTCCTTCCGCCCCCATCATCCCTGCTCCTTGAAATTGGAAACGCCTATAGTTTTCACATTTTTTGGGCTAGAGGCACCAAATTTTGTGGCAAGATAGATATTGAAGTTCCCCAAAAATATGCACCAAAATTGTGGATGCCACGCCCCCTGTTATTCCGCCCCCATCCCCCTTCTCCATGAAATTGGAAACGCCTATAGTTTTCACATTTTTGGGCTAAGCCCAATTTTTTAAGATAGTATAAACCACATTTTTGGGCTAGAGCCATCAAATTTTGTGTCAAGATAGATATTGACGTTCCCCAAAAAAATGCATCAAAATTTTGGATGCCACGCCCCTAATTCCGCCCCCATCCCCCTTCTCCATGAAATTGGAAACGACTATAGTTTTCACATTTTTTGGGCTAGAGCCACCAAATTTTGTGTTAAGATAGGTACTGACGTTCCCCATCAAAACTTGGATGCCACGCCCCCTAATTCCGCCCCCATCCCCCTTCTCCATGAAATTGGAAACGCCTATAGTTTTCACATTTTTTGGGCTAGAGCCACCAAATTTTGTATCAAGATAGGTACTGACGTTCCCCATCAAAACTTGGATGCCACGCCCCCGATTCCGCCCCATCCCCCTTAACCAAGAAATTGGAAACGACTATAGCTTTCACATTTTTTGGGCTAGAGCCACCAAAATTTTCTGTCAAGATAGGTACTGACGTTCCCCATCAAAACTTGGATGCCACGCCCCCTGATTCCGCCCCCATCCCCCCTTCACCATGAAATTGGAAACGCCTATAGTTTTCACATTTTTTGGGCTAGAGCCACCAAATTTTTTTGTGAAGATAGATATTGACGTTCCCCATAAAAATGGATCAAAACTTTGGATGCCACGCCCACACCTTCCGCCCCCCACCCCCCGCCGATGTCAAAACGGTTATGCGAGTATCTTCCACATTTTTTGAACTAGAGTCACCAAATTTGGTAGGAAGATATATGGTGACATCTACAAAAGATCTGCATGAAAAATTTGGATGCCACGCCCACCTCTGCCGCCCACTATTTAAAATCGGAAATTTCGATATCTCTTATAGTTTTTAAGCTAGAGCCCTTAAATTGGGTAGAAAGATAGAATGCAGCATCTACCAAAGATGTGCATCAAAATTTTGGATGCCACGCCCACCTAAGCCACCCGCCTTATAAAATCGGAATCGGCTATATCTCTTAGAGTTTTTGAGCTAGAGCCACCAAACTTGGTAGGCAGATAGATAGTGACAGTTAAAAACATTTGATTCAAAAATTTAGATGCCACGCCTACCTCTGCCGCCCACCTTTTAAATTTGGGAGTTAAGTTATCTTCCACAGCTTTTGAGCTAAAGTCACCAAATTTGGTAACATGATAGCTGGCGATGTTTACCACATGGCCCACTCCCTTCGCCCCTGCATTCTCCCTTATCAAGCGTTCTTTTACTGGTATCAAAGTATTCCGCAGTCGGTTGCGTCCGACTGCAACGTTTTTACTTGTTTTTTTCTTATTTTACGCTTTAAATTAAATAATAAATAAATATATATATAAAGAACTTAATACCCTTGTGTTTTTTATTTACATTAACATTTTATTTTCAGTCATATATTACATTCAGATTTTTATTTTTTACAGGTTTTTATACTTTGATACCGAAGGTCTCATAGTATATTGCTTTTGTGCAATGTCCGTCATGGTGTCTGTCTGTCCGTCTGTCCGTCCGTATGAACGCAACTTTTTTCGACACCCGTAAAGCTAGAGACTTGAAACTTTGCAATTATGTTTATCCATAGAAGGTACAGATAAAGTGTCAAGATTGGGTTGCCACGCCTACTAGGAGGCTGGGAAATCGATAAATTCGATAACTGAAAACCGATAAAACCAAATATTTCTCACATTCTTACAGCTAGAGTTACCAAATTTTGCACGCAGATAGCTAGTCATGTCCCTGAAAAAACTGCATCAAAATTTTGGATGCCACGCCCACTCCTTCCGCCCCCATCATCCCTGCTCCTTGAAATTGGAAACGCCTATAGTTTTCACATTTTTTGGGCTAGAGCCATCAAATTTTGTGTCAAGATAGATATTGACGTTCCCCAAAAAAATGCATCAAAGTTTTGGATGCCACGCCCCAAATTCCGCCCCCATCCCCTCTTCTCCATGAAATTGGAAACGACTATAGTTTTCACATTTTTTGGGCTAGACCCACCAAATTTTGTGTTAAGATAGGTACTGACGTTCCCCATCAAAACTTGGATGCCACGCCCCCTAATTCCGCCCCCATCCCCCCTTCTCCATGAAATTGGAAACGCCTATGGTTTTCACATTTTTGGGCTAGAGCCACCAAATTTTGTGTTAAGATAGGTACTGACGTTCCCCATCAAAACTTGGATGCCACGCCCCTAATTCCGCCCCCATCCCCCTTCTCCATGAAATTGGAAACGCCTATAGTTTTCACATTTTTTGGGCTAGAGCCACCAAATTTTGTATCAAGATAGGTACTGACGTTCCTCATCAAAACTTGGATGCCACGCCCCCGATTCCGCCCCATCCCCCCTTAACCAAGAAATTGGAAACGACTATAGCTTTCACATTTTTTGGGCTAGAGCCACCAAAATTTTCTGTCAAGATAGGTACTGACGTTCCCCATCAAAACTTGGATGCCACGCCCCCTGATTCCGCCCCCATCCCCCCTTCACCAAGAAATTGGAAACGCCTATAGTTTTCACATTTTTTGGGCTAGAGCCACCAAATTTTTTTGTGAAGATAGATATTGACGTTCCCCATAAAAACGGATCAAAACTTTGGATGCCACGCCCACACCTTCCGCCCCCCACCCCCCGCCGATGTCAAAACGGTTATGCGAGTATCTTCCACATTTTTTGAACTAGAGTCACCAAATTTGGTAGGAAGATATATGGTGACATCTACAAAAGATCTGCATGAAAAATTTGGATGCCACGCCCACCTCTGCCGCCCACCATTTAAAATCGGAAATTTCGATATCTCTTATAGTTTTTAAGCTAGAGCCCGTAAATTGGGTAGAAAGATAGAATGCAGCATCTACCAAAGATGTGCATCAAAATTTTGGATGCCACGCCCACCTAAGCCACCCGCCTTATAAAATCGGAATCGGCTATATCTCTTAGAGTTTTTGAGCTAGAGCCACCAAACTTGGTAGGCAGATAGATAGTGACAGTTAAAAACATTTGATTCAAAAATTTAGATGCCACGCCTACCTCTGCCGCCCACCTTTTAAATTTGGGAGTTAAGTTATCTTCCACAGCTTTTGAGCTAAAGTCACCAAATTTGGTAACATGATAGCTGGCGATGTTTACCACATGGCCCACTCCCTTCGCCCCTGCATTCTCCCTTATCAAACGTTCTTTTACTGGTATCAAAGTATTCCGCTGTCGGTTGCGTCCGACTGCAACGTTTTTACTTGTTTTTTTTTAAGAATATAGATTTTTAATGTTTTGGTTTTTTATTTACGTTAACATTTTATTTTCAGCCATATATTACATTCCGATTTTTATATTTAACAGGTTTTTTTTTTTTAAAGAATCTAGATTTTGATTGTTTGGTTTTTTTTGGTTTTTAAATCTATGGGTCAATTTTAAAGTGACCCCAAGCATATGTATGGAGCCCATCAGGCTTTATTTTTCGCTTATCATCTGAACAACTTAAAGTTGTTTTTCTTATTTTATTAGTATATAAATTATGAAGATGTGATCTAAACAACATCATCTCATCACTAAATATTTCATTATTAAATAAACAATTTTTATAACTATTTATAGTAAGTTTATCAAACGCAGACTTTTTAACTCCTTTCGATTTTTTAATGCATTCTCCCCCATCAAGAGAAAGTGAATACATTTTTGCCCTAAGACCCACAAACTCTGACATTTGTTTACCTGAGTTTTCATCCTTCATCATACCTAAGACCTATTTATTACATCTTTTGAATCCATATTTCAGGGCTAGTTCCTCAGGATATTCAGAAGTATCAAATTTCATTTGAACGTCTTCAGCAATATCCTTATAAAAATCTCTAGTCTCTTGTCTGTATCCATATAATTCAATGAGACTTTTTCTTGGAATTTCGGTTTCATATATTGATAATGAAAGTCATACATCTTCCATTTTGAAAGTTCTAAAACCGCAAATCCTAAATACATAGGTTTATCGTAAAGAAAATGTAATCGCTTCATTTGAATGGCGTACATATCTTCGGAAAACTGAGCAGTACTATGAAAACTGACCTTCGCAATGAGCGAGCGTGCACTCAAGCGATTGCGGCTTGTCGACTCCCATGAAGTAACAATTTTAACATCTTTACGTTTTTCAATGTTCTCCATCGTCTTGCCATAGACAGCGTTATTCAACAATTTGAAAAAGTCTTTTTCAAAGTTGTTTTTCGCTAATGTTCTATGGTGGGTGTTAACGTCGATATACTTTTTAAGCCAGGGAGCCTGTTTAAATTTCAAAATTCGATGGATCTTTGAAAGTATCAACCCATTTTTTAGACATTGCTGAAGGTTAATATAATGAATTGCATATTTTAGTTTAGGTCTTAGGTCTGCAACAAGTTTGCAAACCTTCGCCTCGGGCGTTGGTTTTTGGTTAAGCGGAAAAAAGGCAGATCATTGTGATAGTCATGCAATGTATATGGATAAAAAAGATCAACTTCAAGAATGTAACCATATTCTGAATTTTCTTTTATTTCGCCAATGTCAAATGTCGCAACCTCATTCTCAGTCATCCACTGAAAAGCAGCATTTGGGAGATTTTGCGACATTGCCCAACCTTACAAATTGTTGGCATCCAGAACCATTAAATATTCGGATGGTTTGGTTCAATCATACGCACCCATATACATATGGTTGGCTTTCGAATACCGTTTAGAGCACTGAACCAGCCCACCCCTAATTCCGTTTTGTATAAATCTATACATGTCGATATCTGTAAATAGCTCAAGTTCTATCCCAGTAGTCTTTAGCATTGCGTTCCAAGACAGGCCGGGAGTGGTGTAATAGTGAGCAGGATCCAGAGAGAAAATTTTCTTGCATATTGCTCAAAAGTTTTGAAAAACGTCAGTTAATAAAAGAACATCGGTTTTTAGATAAAGCTCCATATATTCTTTTAATGACTGACAACCGAAAACTGACCACTTATGTTGGGCATGTGAATAGTCCTCAAGCGAACATTCTTTATTAGTTAAACTATTAAAGAATTTTTCTCTTGGAGGTAGAGATGTATCAGACAGTCGGCTCTCTGAATCTAGATACTCATATGGGAAAACTCCCTTCCTACGCAATAAATTAAATTCCTCGGAGGAGGGATAGAAACGCTTTACACTTTCAAAGCATTCAGTACTTAGATTGCTACTCAAAGCATCTAAGCTGGTTGCCATAAAGCGGAGAATATCTAAAAATCTAATTTCTAAATTTTTATCATGGGACGCAATATGAGTAAATTTAGAAAGTGAAATGTACAGCTCCTTATTAAGAGGCAGTACTTTAATTTCACCCTCAACTTTATTAAGTTCTCTTACAAAGAGATGTGAATCATATTTTAAAAATTGAAAGAAAACTGGGACAAAAGGTGCTATCTGAAAATTAATATTACACACATTGTGTGCGGGCCCCCTATAGACACCAGTTAAATGACAATGGTCTCGTACTCGATCGGTCCCCAGCATTTTTTTTTGCAGATATGACAATTATCTGCATTTTTATACTTTGATACCGAAGGTCTCATAGTATATTGGTTTTGTGCAATGTCCGTCATGGTGTCTGTCCGTCTGTCCGTCTGTCTGTCTGTCCGTCTGTCCGTCTGTCCGTATGAACGCAACTTTTTTCGACACCCGTAAAGCTAGAGACTTGAAACTTTGCAAATATATTTGTCTATAGGCGAGACAGATAAAGTGTCAAGATTGTGGTGCCACGCCTACTAGGAGGCTGGGAAATCGATAAATTCGATAACAGAAAACCGATAAAACTTAATATTTGTCAGATTCTTACAGCTAGAGTTGCCAAATTTTGCTCGCAGATAGCTAATCATGTCCCTGAAAAAACTGCATCAAAATTTTGGATGCCACGCCCACTCCTTCCGCCCCCCTCATCACTGCTCCTTGAAATTGGAAACGCCCATAGTTTTCACATATTTTGGGCTAGAGCCACCAAATTTTGTGTCAAGATAGATATTTACGTTCCCCAAAAAATGCATCAAAATTTTGGATGCCACGCCCCCTGATTCCGCCCCATCCCCCCTTCTCACTGAAATTGGAAACGCCTATAGTTTTCACATTTTTTGGGCAAGAGCCACCAAATTTTGTGTCAAGATAGATATTAACGTTCCCCAAAAACATGCATCAAAATTTGGATGCCATGCACCCAGATTCCGCCCCCATCCCCCCTTCTCCCTGAAATTGGAAACGACCATAGTTTTCACATTTTTTGGACTAAAGCCACCAAATTTTGTGTCAAGATAGATATTGACGTTTCCCAAAAAAATGAATCAAAATTTGGATGCCATGCACCCTGATTCCGCCACCATCCCCCCCTTCTCCGTGAAATTGGAAACGCCCATAGTTTTCACATTTTTTGGGCTAGAGCCACCAAATTTTGTGTGATGATAGATATTAACGTTCCCCAAAAACATGCATCAAAATTTGGATGCCATGCCCCCAGATTCCGCCCCCATCCCCCCTTCTCCATGAAATTGGAAACGCGCATAGTTTTCAGATTTTTTGGGCTAGAGCCACCAAATTTTGTGTCAAGATAGATATTGACGTTTCCCAAAAAAATGCATCAAAATTTGGATGCCATGCGCCCTGATTCCGCCCCCATCACCCCTTTCTCCGTGAAATTGGAAACGGCCATAGTTTTCACATTTTTTGGGCTAGAGCCACCAAATTTTGTGTCAAGATAGATATTTACGTTCCCCCAAAAAACGCATCAAAATTTTGGATGCCACGCTCCCTGGTCCCGCCCCCATCCCCCCTTCTCCCTGAAATTGGAAACGCCCATAGTTTTCACATTTTTTGGGCTAGAGCCACCAAATTTTGTGTCAAGATAGATATTGACGTTCCCCAAAAAAATGCATCAAAATTTGGATGCCATGCCCCCTTATTCCGCCCCCATCCCCCTTTCTCCCTGAAATTGGAAACGCCTATAGTTTTCACATATTTTGGGCAAGAGCCCAAATTTTGTGTCAAGATAGGTACTGGCGTTCCCCATCAAAACTTGGGTGCCACGTCCCCTGATTCCGCCCCCATCCCCCCTTCACCAAGAAATTGTAAACGCCTATAGTTTTCACATTTTTTGGGCTAGAGCCACCAAATTTTGTGTGAAGATAGATATTGACGTTCCCCAAAAAATGCATCAAAATTTTGGATGCCACGCCCCCTGATTCCGCCCCCATCCCCCTTCTACTTGAAATTGGAAACGCCTATAGTTTTCACATTTTTCGAGCTAGTGTCACCGAATTTGGTAGGAAGATATATGGTGACATCTACAAAAGATCTGCATCAAAAATTAGGATGCCACGCCCACCTCTGCCGCCCACCATTTAAAATCGGAAATTTCGATATCTCTTATAGTTTTTAAGCTAGAGCCCGTAAATTGGGTAGAAAGATAGAAGGCAGCATCTACCAAAGACCTGCATCAAAATTTTGAATGCCACGCCCACCTAAGCCACCCGCCTTATAAAATCGGAATCGGCTATATCTTTAACAGTTTTTGAGCTAGAGCCACCAAACTTGGTAGGCAGATAGATAGTGACAGCTAAAAACATTTGATTCAAAAATTTGGATGCCACGCCTACCTCTGCCGCCCACCTTTTAAATTTGGGAGTTAAGTTATCTTCCACAGTTTTTGAGCTAATGTCACCAAATTTGGTAACATGATAGCTGGCGATGTTTACCACATGGGACACTCCCTTCGCCCCTGCATTCCCCCTAACCAACCGTTGTTTTACTGGTATCAAAGTATTCCGCAGTCGGTTGCGTCCGACAGCAACGTTTTTACTTGTTATTATACTTTGATACCGAAGGTCTCATAGTATATTGGTTTTGTGCAATGTCCGTCATGGTGTCTGTCCGTCTGTCTGTCTGTCCGTCTGTCCGTATGAACGCAACTTTTTTCGACACCCGTAAAGCTAGAGACTTGAAACTTTGCAAATATATTTGTCTATAGGCGAGACAGATAAAGTGTCAAGATTGTGGTGCCACGCCTACTAGGAGGCTGGGAAATCGATAAATTCGATAACAGAAAACCGATAAAACTTAATATTTGTCAGATTCTTATAGCTAGAGTTGCCAAATTTTGCTCGCAGATAGCTAATCATGTCCCTGAAAAAACTGCATCAAAATTTTGGATGCCACGCCCACTCCTTCCGCCCCCCACATCACTGCTCCTTGAAATTGGAAACGCCCATAGTTTTCACATATTTTGGGCTAGAGCCACCAAATTTTGTGTCAAGATAGATATTTACGTTCCCCAAAAAATGCATCAAAATTTTGGATGCCACGCCCCCTGATTCCGCCCCTTCCCCCCTTCTCACTTAAATTGGTAACGCCTATAGTTTTCACATTTTTTGGGCAAGAGCCACCAAATTTTGTGTCAAGATAGATATTAACGTTCCCCAAAAACATGCATCAAAATTTGAATGCCATGCCCCCAGATTCCGCCCCCATCCCCCCTTCTCCCTGAAATTGGAAACGACCATAGTTTTCACATTTTTTGGGCTAAAGCCACCAAATTTTGTGTCAAGATAGATATTGACGTTTCCCAAAAAAATGCATCAAAATTTGGATGCCATGCGCCCTGATTCCGCCCCCATCCCCCCCCTTCTCCGTGAAATTGGAAACGCCCATAGTTTTCACATTTTTTGGGCTAGAGCCACCAAATTTTGTGTGAAGATAGATATTAACGTTCCCCAAAAACATGCATCAAAATTTGGATGCCATGCCCCCAGATTCCGCCCCCATCCCCCCTTCTCCATGAAATTGGAAACGCGCATAGTTTTCACATTTTTTGGGCTAGAGCCACCAAATTTTGTGTCAAGATAGATATTGACGTTTCCCAAAAAAATGCATCAAAATTTGGATGCCATGCGCCCTGATTCCGCCCCCATCACCCCTTTCTCCGTGAAATTGGAAACGCCCATAGTTTTCACATTTTTTGGGCTAGAGCCACCAAATTTTGTGTCAAGATAGATATTTACGTTCCCCAAAAAACGCATCAAAATTTTGGATTCCACGCTCCCTGGTCCCGCCCCCATCCCCCCTTCTCCCTGAAATTGGAAACGCCCATAGTTTTCACATTTTTTTGGGCTAGAGCCACCAAATTTTGTGTCAAGATAGATATTGACGTTCCCCAAAAAAATGCATCAAAATTTGGATGCCATGCCCCCTTATTCCGCCCCCATCCCCCCTTCTCCCTGAAATTGGAAACGCCTATAGTTTTCACATATTTTGGGCAAGAGCCCAAATTTTGTGTCAAGATAGGTACTGGCGTTCCCCATCAAAACTTGGGTGCCACGTCCCCTGATTCCGCCCCCATCCCCCCTTCACCAAGAAATTGTAAACGCCTATAGTTTTCACATTTTTTGGGCTAGAGCCACCAAATTTTGTGTGAAGATAGATATTGACGTTCCCCAAAAAATGCATCAAAATTTTGGATGCCACGCCCCCTGATTCCGCCCCCATCCCCCTTCTACTTGAAATTGGAAACGCCTATAGTTTTCACATTTTTCGAGCTAGTGTCACCGAATTTGGTAGGAAGATATATGGTGACATCTACAAAAGATCTGCATCAAAAATTAGGATGCCACGCCCACCTCTGCCGCCCACCATTTAAAATCGGAAATTTCGATATCTCTTATAGTTTTTAAGCTAGAGCCCGTAAATTGGGTAGAAAGATAGAAGGCAGCATCTACCAAAGACCTGCATCAAAATTTTGAATGCCACGCCCACCTAAGCCACCCGCCTTATAAAATCGGAATCGGCTATATCTTTAACAGTTTTTGAGCTAGAGCCACCAAACTTGGTAGGCAGATAGATAGTGACAGCTAAAAACATTTGATTCAAAAATTTGGATGCCACGCCTACCTCTGCCGCCCACCTTTTGAATTTGGGAGTTAAGTTATCTTCCACAGTTTTTGAGCTAAAGTCACCAAATTTGGTAACATGATAGCTGGCGATGTTTACCACATGGGACACTCCCTTCGCCCCTGCATTCCCCCTAACCAACCGTTGTTTTACTGGTATCAAAGTATTCCGCAGTCGGTTGCGTCCGACAGCAACGTTTTTACTTGTTATTATACTTTGATACCGAAGGTCTCATAGTATATTGGTTTTGTGCAATGTCCGTCATGGTGTCTGTCCGTCTGTCCGTCTGTCTGTCTGTCCGTCTGTCCGTCTGTCCGTATGAACGCAACTTTTTTCGACACCCGTAAAGCTAGAGACTTGAAACTTTGCAAATATATTTGTCTATAGGCGAGACAGATAAAGTGTCAAGATTGTGGTGCCACGCCTACTAGGGGGCTGGAAAAAAATAAATTTCGATAACAGAAAACCGATAAAACTTAATATTTGTCAGATTCTTACAGCTAGAGTTGCCAAATTTTGCTCGCAGATAGCTAATCATGTCCCTGAAAAAACTGCATCAAAATTTTGGATGCCACGCCCACTCCTTCCGCCCTTGGAAACGCCCATAGTTTTCACATATTTTGGGCTAGAGCCACCAAATTTTGTGTCAAGATAGATATTTACGTTCCCCAAAAAATGCATCAAAATTTTGGATGCCACGCCCCCTGATTCCGCCCCATCCCCCCTTCTCACTGAAATTGGAAACGCCTATAGTTTTCACATTTTTTGGGCAAGAGCCACCAAATTTTGTGTCAAGATAGATATTAACGTTCCCCAAAAACATGCATCAAAATTTGGATGCCATGCCCCCAGATTCCGCCCCCATCCCCCCTTCTCCCTGAAATTGGAAACGACCATAGTTTTCACATTTTTTGGGCTAAAGCCACCAAATTTTGTGTCAAGATAGATATTGACGTTTCCCAAAAAAATGCATCAAAATTTGGATGCCATGCGCCCTGATTCCGCCCCCATCCCCCCCTTCTCCGTGAAATTGGAAACGCCCATAGTTTTCACATTTTTTGGGCTAGAGCCACCAAATTTTGTGTCAAGATAGATATTGACGTTTCCCAAAAAAATGCATCAAAATTTGGATGCCATGCGCCCTGATTCCGCCCCCATCCCCCCCTTCTCCGTGAAATTGGAAACGCCCATAGTTTTCACATTTTTTGGGCTAGAGCCACCAAATTTTGTGTCAAGATAGATATTGACGTTTCCCAAAAAAATGCATCAAAATTTGGATGCCATGCGCCCTGATTCCGCCCCCATCACCCCTTTCTCCGTGAAATTGGAAACGCCCATAGTTTTCACATTTTTTGGGCTAGAGCCACCAAATTTTGTGTCAAGATAGATATTGACGTTCCCCAAAAAAATGAATCAAAATTTGGATGCCATGCCCCCTTATTCCGCCCCCATCCCCCCTTCTCCCTGAAATTGGAAACGCCTATAGTTTTCACATATTTTGGGCAAGAGCCCAAATTTTGTGTCAAGATAGGTACTGGCGTTCCCCATCAAAACTTGGGTGCCACGTCCCCTGATTCCGCCCCCCATCCCCCCTTCACCAAGAAATTGTAAACGCCTATAGTTTTCACATTTTTTGGGCTAGAGCCACCAAATTTTGTGTGAAGATAGATATTGACGTTCCCCAAAAAATGCATCAAAATTTTGGATGCCACGCCCCCTGATTCCGCCCCCATCCCCCTTCTACTTGAAATTGGAAACGCCTATAGTTTTCACATTTTTCGAGCTAGTGTCACCGAATTTGGTAGGAAGATATATGGTGACATCTACAAAAGATCTGCATCAAAAATTAGGATGCCACGCCCACCTCTGCCGCCCACCATTTAAAATCGGAAATTTCGATATCTCTTATAGTTTTTAAGCTAGAGCCCGTAAATTGGGTAGAAAGATAGAAGGCAGCATCTACCAAAGACCTGCATCAAAATTTTGAATGCCACGCCCACCTAAGCCACCCGCCTTATAAAATCGGAATCGGCTATATCTTTAACAGTTTTTGAGCTAGAGCCACCAAACTTGGTAGGCAGATAGATAGTGACAGCTAAAAACATTTGATTCAAAAATTTGGATGCCACGCCTACCTCTGCCGCCCACCTTTTAAATTTGGGAGTTAAGTTATCTTCCACAGTTTTTGAGCTAAAGTCACCAAATTTGGTAACATGATAGCTGGCGATGTTTACCACATGGGACACTCCCTTCGCCCCTGCATTCCCCCTAACCAACCGTAGTTTTACTGGTATCAAAGTATTCCGCAGTCGGTTGCGTCCGACAGCAACGTTTTTACTTGTTATTATACTTTGATACCGAAGGTCTCATAGTATATTGGTTTTGTGCAATGTCCGTCATGGTGTCTGTCCGTCTGTCCGTCTGTCTGTCTGTCCGTCTGTCCGTCTGTCCGTATGAACGCAACTTTTTCGACACCCGTAAAGCTAGAGACTTGAAACTTTGCAAATATATTTGTCTATAGGCGAGACAGATAAAGTGTCAAGATTGTGGTGCCACGCCTACTAGGAGGCTGGGAAATCGATAAATTCGATAACAGAAAACCGATAAAACTTAATATTTGTCAGATTCTTACAGCTAGAGTTGCCAAATTTTGCTCGCAGATAGCTAATCATGTCCCTGAAAAAACTGCATCAAAATTTTGGATGCCACGCCCACTCCTTCCGCCCCCCTCATCACTGCTCCTTGAAATTGGAAACGCCCATAGTTTTCACATATTTTGGGCTAGAGCCACCAAATTTTGTGTCAAGATAGATATTTACGTTCCCCAAAAAATGCATCAAAATTTTGGATGCCACGCCCCTGATTCCGCCCCCATCCCCCCTTCTCACTGAAATTGGAAACGCCTATAGTTTTCACATTTTTTGGGCAAGAGCCACCAAATTTTGTGTCAAGATAGATATTAACGTTCCCCAAAAACATGCATCAAAATTTGGATGCCATGCCCCCAGATTCCGCCCCCATCCCCCTTCTCCATGAAATTGGAAACGACCATAGTTTTCACATTTTTTGGGCTAAAGCCACCAAATTTTGTGTCAAGATAGATATTGACGTTTCCCAAAAAAATGCATCAAAATTTGGATGCCATGCGCCCTGATTCCGCCCCCATCCCCCCTTCTCCGTGAAATTGGAAACGCCCATAGTTTTCACATTTTTTGGGCTAGAGCCACCAAATTTTGTGTGAAGATAGATATTAACGTTCCCCAAAAACATGCATCAAAATTTGGATGCCATGCCCCCAGATTCCGCCCCCATCCCCCTTCTCCATGAAATTGGAAACGCGCATAGTTTTCACATTTTTTTGGGCTAGAGCCACCAAATTTTGTGTCAAGATAGATATTGACGTTTCCCAAAAAAATGCATCAAAATTTGGATGCCATGCGCCCTGATTCCGCCCCCATCACCCCTTTCTCCGTGAAATTGGAAACGCCCATAGTTTTCACATTTTTTTGGGCTAGAGCCACCAAATTTTGTGTCAAGATAGATATTTACGTTCCCCAAAAAACGCATCAAAATTTTGGATGCCACGCTCCCTGGTCCCGCCCCCATCCCCCTTCTCCCTGAAATTGGAAACGCCCATAGTTTTCACATTTTTTGGGCTAGAGCCACCAAATTTTGTGTCAAGATAGATATTGACGTTCCCCAAAAAAATGAATCAAAATTTGGATGCCATGCCCCCTTATTCCGCCCCCATCCCCCTTCTCCCTGAAATTGGAAACGCCTATAGTTTTCACATATTTTGGGCAAGAGCCCAAATTTTGTGTCAAGATAGGTACTGGCGTTCCCCATCAAAACTTGGGTGCCACGTCCCCTGATTCCGCCCCCATCCCCCCTTCACCAAGAAATTGTAAACGCCTATAGTTTTCACATTTTTTGGGCTAGAGCCACCAAATTTTGTGTGAAGATAGATATTGACGTTCCCCAAAAATGCATCAAAATTTTGGATGCCACGCCCCCTGATTCCGCCCCCATCCCCCTTCTACTTGAAATTGGAAACGCCTATAGTTTTCACATTTTTCGAGCTAGTGTCACCGAATTTGGTAGGAAGATATATGGTGACATCTACAAAAGATCTGCATCAAAATTAGGATGCCACGCCCACCTCTGCCGCCCACCATTTAAAATCGGAAATTTCGATATCTCTTATAGTTTTTAAGCTAGAGCCCGTAAATTGGGTAGAAAGATAGAAGGCAGCATCTACCAAAGACCTGCATCAAAATTTTGAATGCCACGCCCACCTAAGCCACCCGCCTTATAAAATCGGAATCGGCTATATCTTTAACAGTTTTTGAGCTAGAGCCACCAAACTTGGTAGGCAGATAGATAGTGACAGCTAAAAACATTTGATTCAAAAATTTGGATGCCACGCCTACCTCTGCCGCCCACCTTTTAAATTTGGGAGTTAAGTTATCTTCCACAGTTTTTGAGCTAAAGTCACCAAATTTGGTAACATGATAGCTGGCGATGTTTACCACATGGGACACTCACTTCGCCCCTAACCAACCGTTGTTTTACTGGTATCAAAGTATTCCGCAGTCGGTTGCGTCCGACAGCAACGTTTTTACTTGTTAAATCTGGTTTCCTCATCGGCACTCAATGTCATGGGTTTAATATTACTTAGGTAAGATGTATAAATTTCATTTACATCTGTAATAAGAGATGTAAAAAATGTAACACCTGCATCTTTACCTGTCTCTAGTACAAGCTTATCAAGGGATGGGTCGAAGGAGCACTTTATATAGTATGAGAATGCTATAGGAACATGTAAAGCTGTTGCTATAGCATTCTCACTAACTTTCGACTCGATGGGGGACAGCATACACTCAAAATCTGCGTATACTACAAATGGTACGTCTAAACTACGATTATAATTCTTAAACTTAATGCTTGCCTTCTACAACGATGGAAGCGAAGACACCATCTTCCCACAATTCCTCCTGTGTTCTTCTGATAACTTTTCTGTGTGTGAAAAATTTAGGCAGGTGTTGCAGAAGAATAGTTGATGTTGGTGCTCTGTCACCTGTGCGCGAACCAGTCTAAAATTCATAAAAAAACAAAAGAAAGTTTATTAGTTAAAAATTAAAAAATTAAAAAAAACAAGTAAAAACGTTGCTGTCGGACGCAACCGACTGCGGAATACTTTGATACCAGTAAAACAACGGTTGGTTAGGGGGAATGCAGGGGCGAAGGGAGTGTCCCATGTGGTAAACATCGCCAGCTATCATGTTACCAAATTTGGTGACTTTAGCTCAAAAACTGTGGAAGATAACTTAACTCCCAAATTTAAAAGGTTGGCGGCAGAGGTAGGCGTGGCATCCAAATTTTTGAATCAAATGTTTTTAGCTGTCACTATCTATCTGCCTACCAAGTTTGGTGGCTCTAGCTCAAAAACTGTTAAAGATATAGCCGATTCCGATTTTATAAGGCGGGTGGCTTAGGTGGGCGTGGCATTCAAAATTTTGATGCAGGTCTTTGGTAGATGCTGCCTTCTATCTTTCTACCCAATTTACGGGCTCTAGCTTAAAAACTATAAGAGATATCGAAATTTCCGATTTTAAATGGTGGGCGGCAGAGGTGGGCGTGGCATCCTAATTTTGATGCAGATCTTTTGTAGATGTCACCATATATCTTCCTACCAAATTCGGTGACACTAGCTCGAAAAATGTGAAAACTATAGGCGTTTCCAATTTCAAGTAGAAGGGGGATGGGGGCGGAATCAGGGGGCGTGGCATCCAAAATTTTGATGCATTTTTGGGGAACGTCAATATCTATCTTCACACAAAAATTTGGTGGCTCTAGCCCAAAAAATGTGAAAACTATAGGCGTTTACAATTTCTTGGTGAAAGGGGGATGGAGGCGGAATCAGGGGACGTGGCACCCAAGTTTTGATGGGGAACGCCAGTACCTATCTTGACACAAAATTTGGGCTCTTGCCCAAAATATGTGAAAACTATAGGCGTTTCCAATTTCAGGGAGAAGGGGGATGGGGGCGGAATAAGGGGGCATGGCATCCAAATTTTGATGCATTTTTTTGGGGAACGTCAATATCTATCTTGACACAAAATTTGGTGGGCTCTAGCCCAAAAAATGTGAAAACTATGGGCGTTTCCAATTTCGGGAGAAGGGGGATGGGGGCGGGACCAGGGAGCGTGGCATCCAAAATTTTGATACATTTTTTGGGGAACGTAAATATCTATCTTGACACAAAATTTGGTGGCTCTAGCCCAAAATATGTGAAAACTATGGGCGTTTCCAATTTCATGGAGAAGGGGGGATGGGGGCGGAATCAGGGCGCATGGCATCCAAATTTTGATGCATTTTTTTGGGGAACGTCAATATCTATCTTGACACAAAATTTGGTGGCTTTAGCCCAAAAAATGTGAAAACTATGGTCGTTTCCAATTTCAGGGAGAAGGGGGGATGGGGGCGGAATCTGGGGGCATGGCATCCAAATTTTGATGCATGTTTTTGGGGAACGTTAATATCTATCTTGACACAAAATTTGGTGGCTCTTGCCCAAAAAATGTGAAAACTATAGGCGTTTCCAATTTCAGTGAGAAGGGGGGATGGGGCGGAATCAGGGTTCGTGGCATCCAAAATTTTGATGCATTTTTTGGGGAACGTAAATATCTATCTTGACACAAAATTTGGTGGCTCTAGCCCAAAATATGTGAAAACTATGGGCGTTTCCAATTTCAAGGAGCAGTGATGAGGGGGCGGAAGGAGTGGGCGTGGCATCCAAAATTTTGATGCAGTTTTTTCAGGGACATGATTAGCTATCTGCGAGCAAAATTTGGCAACTCTAGCTGTAAGAATCTGACAAATATTAAGTTTTATCGGTTTTCTGTTATCGAATTTATCGATTTCCCAGCCTCCTAGTAGGCGTGGCACCCCAATCTTGACACTTTATCTGTCTCGCCTATAGACAAATATATTTGCAAAGTTTCAAGTCTCTAGCTTTACGGGTGTCGAAAAAAGTTGCGTTCATACGGACAGACGGACAGACAGACAGACGGACAGACTCCATGACGGACATTGCACAAAACCAATATACTATGAGACCTTCGGTATCAAAGTATAAAAAGTAATGTTTTCTTCAACTCTTACCTTGATAAACTTTTTATCCACACAAAATGTGCCCGTCCACCACTCTCCAAAAGCATTAAGCTAAAATGGTGTTCTCGTTCTATCTCCGTTAAGTAAAGTGGTCCAATCACTTTACCATTCTCCTCATCGAACCCAAAGACATTTATACTTATTTGTGAGTTCCGCCTTTCAAACACTTTAATTTGTTTTAGTGCAAGAGGAAACTCTAACTCCTCAAAATCTAACGTAAGTGAATGACTTACATTGATTTGTGAGCTTATTATATTTACACTATAGCTCGAACATCTCTCTAAATGAGTACCGAGCGGTGTTTTAAGGGCAGAAATTAGAGCCCATTTAAAGCAATTTTCATCTGTATTTTTTACATTGATGAGTGCCATTTTTTCCTCAACACTTTCGGTGTCTCAATGTAGTTGGAAACTTTGATGGGAGTATATTTATTGAGGTTAATTTCCAACCTTAAAATTTGGGTCATCGTCCATCCACTGTCCCTTTCCTGGAACTCATCCATTTTCCTCTCTATTTGTTCAGCATGATTTTTATAGACCTCTTCTAGGTCACTTCCATTTGTTACTACGCACATGATTGTTTGGTGGGATTTAATAGATAAATCTAACCCGTCATGGCGCATCTTGATGTATTCAGAAAATAGTTCAAAGTTAATCTTACACGATGTGTGTAAAGACAAAACTTTGAGTATTTGTGAAATGAAATACCAATCCTACTACATATATATTGAAGAACTATGAGGATGTCGAAGTGAAAGGATGTTTCGATAAGGAGGAGCTGAGAAAAACAAAATATCCGCATACTTACTTAGTTGAAAAAATAATTAAACGACGAAATAGTCATGTATTAGTAAAATGGTTGGGATTTTCGAATGCTCACAACTCTTGGATAGATAACAAGTAAAAACGTTGCAGTCGGACGCAACCGACTGCGGAATACTTTGATACCAGTAAAAGAACGCTTGATAAGGGAGAATGCCGGGGCGAAGGGAGTGGGCCATGTGGTAAACATCGCCAGCTATCATGTTACCAAATTTGGTGACTTTAGCTCAAAAGCTGTGGAAGATAACTTAACTCCCAAATTTAAAAGGTGGGCGGCAGAGGTAGGCGTGGCATCTAAATTTTTGAATCAAATGTTTTTAACTGTCACTATCTATCTGCCTACCAAGTTTGGTGGCTCTAGCT
Source organism: Scaptomyza hsui (assembly GCA_018152825.1). NCBI lineage: Eukaryota > Metazoa > Arthropoda > Insecta > Diptera > Drosophilidae > Scaptomyza > Scaptomyza hsui. The sequence continues at coordinate 207,141 of JAECXO010000241.1, forward strand.
CAAAAACTCTAAGAGATATAGCCGATTCCGATTTTATAAGGCGGGTGGCTTAGGTGGGCGTGGCATCCAAAATTTTGATGCACATCTTTGGTAGATGCTGCATTCTATCTTTCTACCCAATTTACGGGCTCTAGCTTAAAAACTATAAGAGATATCGATATATCCGATTTTAAATAGTGGGCGGCTGAGGTGGGCGTGGCATCCTAATTTTTGATGCAGACCTTTTGTAGATGTCACCATATATCTTCCTACCAAATTCGGTGACACTAGCTCGAAAAATGTGAAAACTATAGGCGTTTCCAATTTCAAGTAGAAGGGGGATGGGGGCGGAATCAGGGGGCGTGGCATCCAAAATTTTGATGCATTTTTTGGGGAACGTCAATATCTATCTTCACACAAAATTTGGTGGCTCTAGCCCAAAAAATGTGAAAACTATAGGCGTTTACAATTTCTTGGTGAAGGGGGGATGGGGGCGGAATTAGAGGCGTGGCATCCAAAATTTTGATGCATTTTTTTGGGGAACGTCAATATCTATCTTGACACAAAATTTGGTGGCTCTAGCCCAAAAAATGTGAAAACTATAGGCGTTTCCAATTTCATGGAGAAGGGGGATGGGGGCGGAATTAGGGGGCGTGGCATCCAAGTTTTGATGGGGAACGTCAGTACCTATCTTAACACAAAATTTGGTGGCTCTAGCCCAAAAAATGTGAAAACTATAGGCGTTTCCAATTTCATGGAGAAGGGGGGATGGGGGCGGAATTAGAGGCGTGGCATCCAAAATTTTGATGCATTTTTTTGGGGAACGTCAATATCTATCTTGACACAAAATTTGGTGGCTCTAGCCCAAAAAATGTGAAAACTATAGGCGTTTCCAATTTCATGGAGAAGGGGGGGATGGGGGCGGAATTAGGGGGCGTGGCATCCAATTTTTGATGGGGAAAGTCAGTACATATCTTGACACAAAATTTGGTGGCTCTAGCCCAAAAAATGTGAAAACTATAGGCGTTTCCAATTTCATGGAGAAGGGGGGATGGGGGCGGAATCAGGGGGCGTGGCATCCACAATTTTGGTGCATATTTTTGGGGAACTTCAATATCTATCTTGCCACAAAATTTGGTGCCTCTAGCCCAAAAAATGTGAAAACTAAAGGCGTTTCCAATTTCAAGGAGCAGGGATGATGGGGGCGGAAGGAGTGGGCGTGGCATCCAAAATTTTGATGCAGTTTTTTCAGGGACATGACTAGCTATCTGCGTGCAAAATTTGGTAACTCTAGCTGTAAGAATGTGAGAAATATTTGGTTTTATCGGTTTTCAGTTATCGAATTTATCGATTTCCCAGCCTCCTAGTAGGCGTGGCAACCCAATCTTGACACTTTATCTGTACCTTCTATGGATAAACATAATTGCAAAGTTTCAAGTCTCTAGCTTTACGGGTGTCGAAAAAAGTTGCGTTCATACGGACGGACAGACGGACAGACGGACAGACAGACACCATGACGGACATTGCACAAAAGCAATATACTATGAGACCTTCGATATCAAAGTATAAAAATGAAGCGATGTAAAAGTACACGCTCAAAAAAAAAACAAGTAAAAACGTTGCTGTCGGACGCAACCGACTGCGGAATACTTTGATACCAGTAAAACAACGGTTGGTTAGGGGGAATGCAGGGGCGAAGGGAGTGTCCCATGTGGTAAACATCGCCAGCTATCATGTTACCAAATTTGGTGACTTTAGCTCAAAAACTGTGGAAGATAACTTAACTCCCAAATTTAAAAGGTGGGCGGCAGAGGTAGGCGTGGCATCCAAATTTTTGAATCAAATGTTTTTAGCTGTCACTATCTATCTGCCTACCAAGTTTGGTGGCTCTAGCTCAAAAGCTGTTAAAGATATAGCCGATTCCGATTTTATAAGGCGGGTGGCTTAGGTGGGCGTGGCATTCAAAATTTTGATGCAGGTCTTTGGTAGATGCTGCCTTCTATCTTTCTACCCAATTTACGGGCTCTAGCTTAAAAACTATAAGAGATATCGAAATTTCCGATTTTAAATGGTGGGCGGCAGAGGTGGGCGTGGCATCCTAATTTTTGATGCAGATCTTTTGTAGATGTCACCATATATCTTCCTACCAAATTCGGTGACACTAGCTCGAAAAATGTGAAAACTATAGGCGTTTCCAATTTCAAGTAGAAGGGGGATGGGGGCGGAATCAGGGGGCGTGGCATCCAAAATTTTGATGCATTTTTTGGGGAACGTCAATATCTATCTTCACACAAAATTTGGTGGCTCTAGCCCAAAAAATGTGAAAACTATAGGCGTTTACAATTTCTTGGTGAAGGGGGGATGGGGGCGGAATCAGGGGACGTGGCACCCAAGTTTTGATGGGGAACGCCAGTACCTATCTTGACACAAAATTTGGGCTCTTGCCCAAAATATGTGAAAACTATAGGCGTTTCCAATTTCAGGGAGAAGGGGGGATGGGGGCGGAATAAGGGGGCATGGCATCCAAATTTTGATGCATTTTTTTGGGGAACGTCAATATCTATCTTGACACAAAATTTGGTGGCTCTAGCCCAAAAAATGTGAAAACTATGGGCGTTTCCAATTTCAGGGAGAAGGGGGGATGGGGGCGGGACCAGGGAGCGTGGCATCCAAAATTTTGATGCGTTTTTTTGGGGAACGTAAATATCTATCTTGACACAAAATTTGGTGGCTCTAGCCCAAAAAATGTGAAAACTATGGCCGTTTCCAATTTCACGGAGAAAGGGGTGATGGGGGCGGAATCAGGGCGCATGGCATCCAAATTTTGATGCATTTTTTTGGGAAACGTCAATATCTATCTTGACACAAAATTTGGTGGCTCTAGCCCAAAAAATGTGAAAACTATGCGCGTTTCCAATTTCATGGAGAAGGGGGGATGGGGGCGGAATCTGGGGGCATGGCATCCAAATTTTGATGCATGTTTTTGGGGAACGTTAATATCTATCTTCACACAAAATTTGGTGGCTCTAGCCCAAAAAATGTGAAAACTATGGGCGTTTCCAATTTCATGGAGAAGGGGGGGATGGGGGGCGGAATCAGGGCGCATGGCATCCAAATTTTGATGCATTTTTTTGGGAAACGTCAATATCTATCTTGACACAAAATTTGGTGGCTTTAGCCCAAAAAATGTGAAAACTATGGTCGTTTCCAATTTCAGGGAGAAGGGGGGATGGGGGCGGAATCTGGGGGCATGGCATCCAAATTTTGATGCATGTTTTTGGGGAACGTTAATATCTATCTTGACACAAAATTTGGTGGCTCTTGCCCAAAAAATGTGAAAACTATAGGCGTTTCCAATTTCAGTGAGAAGGGGGGATGGGGCGGAATCAGGGGCGTGGCATCCAAAATTTTGATGCATTTTTTGGGGAACGTAAATATCTATCTTGACACAAAATGTGGTGGCTCTAGCCCAAAATATGTGAAAACTATGGGCGTTTCCAATTTCAAGGAGCAGTGATGAGGGGGGCGGAAGGAGTGGGCGTGGCATCCAAAATTTTGATGCAGTTTTTTCAGGGACATGATTAGCTATCTGCGAGCAAAATTTGGCAACTCTAGCTGTAAGAATCTGACAAATATTAAGTTTTATCGGTTTTCTGTTATCGAATTTATCGATTTCCCAGCCTCCTAGTAGGCGTGGCACCACAATCTTGACACTTTATCTGTCTCGCCTATAGACAAATATATTTGCAAAGTTTCAAGTCTCTAGCTTTACGGGTGTCGAAAAAAGTTGCGTTCATACGGACAGACGGACAGACGGACAGACAGACAGACGGACAGACGGACAGACACCATGACGGACATTGCACAAAACCAATATACTATGAGACCTTCGGTATCAAAGTATAAAAATACATGTAATGTTTGTCTTGTGTGACGCTACATTTTACGAGCTGAGAATCGTTTTGGGTATGTACTTCAGCGTATCACTGATAATGGGTCTGGTGTATGTCTGGCTGGAGTATGTGTGTATGGTTGTGTGTGCGCGTGACTATGTACAAGTGCGTAGAGTGTCTAGAGCTCAAGGATATAAAAGCGAGCTATATGAGAACTAGAGCATTCAAAGAAGAACATTCAGCAACGAAAGAAGGATGACAAGTATCAACAATACGTTACTAAATTGGTTGGTGAGGACACCGGAAGTTGTCCTTATTGGTGACGAGGATCAGAAAATGCCTCGCCCAATATACAGCGAGGAAGATGATATTTCGACGGTGCTTAACCCCGACATACATGGGCATATACGGCGTCGTCCACCACCACCCCGCACTGTCTATGAGTGGTTGCTGAAGCTGAACGCTCGGCCAACGAATGTGGAGGATGAGCTGGAGACCCCGATCCCTCTGCAAGAGCCCGTTGTGGATCGGGCTAGATACTTAATGGATATGTCGCAGAGCGATCGGGAGGAGGAGTATTTGAATTGGAGGATGGAGTGTATGTCCTCTATGACTCTTGATGAGGATGAGGTTATGGAGCACGCATTAGATGACGACGAAGTAGCTGAGCTAGAAAAAATATTAGGTGAACTGGATGGTTTACCATTAGAACCTTTAGATATATAATAAATTTTAATTTAAAATGAATAAAAAATAAATATATAGAACTAAATGTCTTTGTGTGTTTTTACTTTTATTTTATTTAAATTTATTTATTTTCAGCACTTTATTGTTTACAGGCTATTTTTATTTTTTTGTAAAAAGAATATAGATTTTTAATGTTTTGGTTTTTTTTTTCTTATTTTACGCTTTAAATTAAATAATAAATAAATATATATATAAAGAACTTAATACCCTTGTGTTTTTTATTTACATTAACATTTTATTTTCAGTCATATATTACATTCAGATTTTTATTTTTTACAGGTTTTTTTTTTTTAAGAATATAGATTTTTAATGTTTTGGTTTTTTATTTACGTTAACATTTTATTTTCAGCCATATATTACATTCCGATTTTTATATTTAACAGGTTTTTTTTTTTAAAGAATCTAGATTTTGATTGTTTTGTTTTTTTTGGTTTTTAAATCTATGGGTCAATTTTAAAGTGACCCCAAGCATATGTATGGAGCCCATCAGGCTTTATTTTTCGCTTATCATCTGAACAACTTAAAGTTGTTTTTCTTATTTTATTAGTATATAAATTATGAAGATGTGATCTAAACAACATCATCTCATCACTAAATATTTCATTATTAAATAAACAATTTTTATAACTATTTATAGTAAGTTTATCAAACGCAGACTTTTTAACTCCTTTCGATTTTTAATGCATTCTCCCCCATCAAGAGAAAGTGAATACATTTTTGCCCTAAGACCCACAAACTCTGACATTTGTTTACCTGAGTTTTCATCCTTCATCATACCTAAGACCTATTTATTACATCTTTTGAATCCATATTTCAGGGCTAGTTCCTCAGGATATTCAGAAGTATCAAATTTCATTTGAACGTCTTCAGCAATATCCTTATAAAAATCTCTAGTCTCTATCCATATAATTCAATGAGACTTTTTCTTGGAATTTCGGTTTCATATATTGATAATGAAAGTCATACATCTTCCATTTTGAAAGTTCTAAAACCGCAAATCCTAAATACATAGGTTTATCGTAAAGAAAATGTAATCGCTTCATTTGAATGGCGTACATATCTTCGGAAAACTGAGCAGTACTATGAAAACTGACCTTCGCAATGAGCGAGCGTGCACTCAAGCGATTGCGGCTTGTCGACTCCCATGAAGTAACAATTTTAACATCTTTACGTTTTTCAATGTTCTCCATCGTCTTGCCATAGACAGCGTTATTCAACAATTTGAAAAAGTCTTTTTCAAAGTTGTTTTTCGCTAATGTTCTATGGTGGGTGTTAACGTCGATATACTTTTTTAAGCCAGGGAGCCTGTTTAAATTTCAAAATTCGATGGATCTTTGAAAGTATCAACCCATTTTTAGACATTGCTGAAGGTTAATATAATGAATTGCATATTTTAGTTTAGGTCTTAGGTCTGCAACAAGTTTGCAAACCTTCGCCTCGGGCGTTGGTTTTTGGTTAAGCGGAAAAAAGGCAGATCATTGTGATAGTCATGCAATGTATATGGATAAAAAAGATCAACTTCAAGAATGTAACCATATTCTGAATTTTCTTTTATTTCGCCAATGTCAAATGTCGCAACCTCATTCTCAGTCATCCACTGAAAAGCAGCATTTGGGAGATTTTGCGACATTGCCCAACCTTACAAATTGTTGGCATCCAGAACCATTAAATATTCGGATGGTTTGGTTCAATCATACGCATCCATATACATATGGTTGGCTTTCGAATACCGTTTAGAGCACTGAACCAGCCCACCCCTAATTCCGTTTTGTATAAATCTATACATGTCGATATCTGTAAATAGCTCAAGTTCTATCCCAGTAGTCTTTAGCATTGCGTTCCAAGACAGGCCGGGAGTGGTGTAATAGTGAGCAGGATCCAGAGAGAAAATTTTCTTGCATATTGCTCAAAAGTTTTGAAAAACGTCAGTTAATAAAAGAACATCGGTTTTTAGATAAAGCTCCATATATTCTTTTAATGACTGACAACCGAAAACTGACCACTTATGTTGGGCATGTGAATAGTCCTCAAGCGAACATTCTTTATTAGTTAAACTATTAAAGAATTTTTCTCTTGGAGGTAGAGATGTATCAGACAGTCGGCTCTCTGAATCTAGATACTCATATGGGAAAACTCCCTTCCTACGCAATAAATTAAATTCCTCGGAGGAGGGATAGAAACGCTTTACACTTTCAAAGCATTCAGTACTTAGATTGCTACTCAAAGCATCTAAGCTGGTTGCCATAAAGCGGAGAATATCTAAAAATCTAATTTCTAAATTTTTATCATGGGACGCAATATGAGTAAATTTAGAAAGTGAAATGTACAGCTCCTTATTAAGAGGCAGTACTTTAATTTCACCCTCAACTTTATTAAGTTCTCTTACAAAGAGATGTGAATCATATTTTAAAAATTGAAAGAAAACTGGGACAAAAGGTGCTATCTGAAAATTAATATTACACACATTGTGTGCGGGCCCCCTATAGACACCAGTTAAATGACAATGGTCTCGTACTCGTTCGGTCCCCAGCATTTTTTTTTGCAGATATGACAATTATCTGCATTTTTAAATCTGGTTTCCTCATCGGCACTCAATGTCATGGGTTTAATATTACTTAGGTAAGATGTATAAATTTCATTTACATCTGTAATAAGAGATGTAAAAAATGTAACACCTGCATCTTTACCTGTCTCTAGTACAAGCTTATCAAGGGATGGGTCGAAGGAGCACTTTATATAGTATGAGAATGCTATAGGAACATGTAAAGCTGTTGCTATAACATTCTCACTAACTTTCGACTCGATGGGGGACAGCATACACTCAAAATCTGCGTATACTACAAATGGTACATCTAAACTACGATTATAATTCTTAAACTTAATGCTTGCCTTCTCCAACGATGGAAGCGAAGACACCATCTTCCCACAATTCCTCCTGTGTTCTTCTGATAACTTTTCTGTGTGTGAAAAATTTAGGCAGGTGTTGCAGAAGAATAGTTGATGTTGGTGCTCTGTCACCTGTGCGCGAACCAGTCTAAAATTCATAAAAAAAACAAAAAGAAAGTTTATTAGTTAAAAAATTTAAAAAAAAACAAGTAAAAACGTTGCTGTCGGACGCAACCGACTGCGGAATACTTTGATACCAGTAAAACAACGGTTGGTTAGGGGGAATGCAGGGGCGAAGGGAGTGTCCCATGTGGTAAAAATCGCCAGCTATCATGTTACCAAATTTGGTGACTTTAGCTCAAAAACTGTGGAAGATAACTTAACTCCCAAATTTAAAAGGTGGGCGGCAGAGGTAGGCGTGGCATCCAAATTTTTGAATCAAATGTTTTTAGCTGACACTATCTATCTGCCTACCAAGTTTGGTGGCTCTAGCTCAAAAACTGTTAAAGATATAGCCGATTCCGATTTTATAAGGCGGGTGGCTTAGGTGGGCGTGGCATTCAAAATTTTGATGCAGGTCTTTGGTAGATGCTGCCTTCTATCTTTCTACCCAATTTACGGGCTCTAGCTTAAAAACTATAAGAGATATCGAAATTTCCGATTTTAAATGGTGGGCGGCAGAGGTGGGCGTGGCATCCTAATTTTTGATGCAGATCTTTTGTAGATGTCACCATATATCTTCCTACCAAATTCGGTGACACTAGCTCGAAAAATGTGAAAACTATAGGCGTTTCCAATTTCAAGTAGAAGGGGGATGGGGGCGGAATCAGGGGGCGTGGCATCCAAAATTTTGATGCATTTTTTGGGGAACGTCAATATCTATCTTCACACAAAATTTGGTGGCTCTAGCCCAAAAATGTGAAAACTATAGGCGTTTACAATTTCTTGGTGAAGGGGGGATGGGGGCGGAATCAGGGGACGTGGCACCCAAGTTTTGATGGGGAACGCCAGTACCTATCTTGACACAAAATTTGGGCTCTTGCCCAAAATATGTGAAAACTATAGGCGTTTCCAATTTCAGGGAGAAGGGGGGATGGGGGCGGAATAAGGGGCATGGCATCCAAATTTTGATGCATTTTTTTGGGGAACGTCAATATCTATCTTGACACAAAATTTGGTGGCTCTAGCCCAAAAAATGTGAAAACTATGGGCGTTTCCAATTTCAGGAGAAGGGGGATGGGGGCGGGACCAGGGAGCGTGGCATCCAAAATTTTGATGCGTTTTTTTGGGGAACGTAAATATCTATCTTGACACAAAATTTGGTGGCTCTAGCCCAAAAATGTGAAAACTATGGGCGTTTCCAATTTCACGGAGAAAGGGTGTGATGGGGGCGGAATCAGGGCGCATGGCATCCAAATTTTGATGCATTTTTTGGGAAACGTCAATATCTATCTTGACACAAAATTTGGTGGCTCTAGCCCAAAAAATGTGAAAACTATGCGCGTTTCCAATTTCATGGAGAAAGGGGGATGGGGGCGGAATCTGGGGGCATGGCATCCAAATTTTGATGCATGTTTTGGGGAACGTTAATATCTATCTTCACACAAAATTTGGTGGCTCTAGCCCAAAAATGTGAAAACTATGGGCGTTTCCAATTTCACGGAGAAGGGGGGATGGGGGCGGAATCAGGGCGCATGGCATCCAAATTTTGATAAAACCTAATATTTGTCAGATTCTTACAGCTAGAGTTGCCAAATTTTGCTCGCAGATAGCTAATCATGTCCCTGAAAAAACTGCATCAAAATTTTGGATGCCACGCCCACTCCTTCCGCCCCCCTCATCACTGCTCCTTGAAATTGGAAACGCCCATAGTTTTCACATATTTTGGGCTAGAGCCACCACATGTTGTGTCAAGATAGATATTTACGTTCCCCAAAAATGCATCAAAATTTTGGATGCCACGCCCCTGATTCCGCCCCATCCCCCTTCTCACTGAAATTGGAAACGCCTATAGTTTTCACATTTTTTGGGCAAGAGCCACCAAATTTTGTGTCAAGATAGATATTAACGTTCCCCAAAAACATGCATCAAAATTTGGATGCCATGCCCCCAGATTCCGCCCCCATCCCCCTTCTCCCTGAAATTGGAAACGACCATAGTTTTCACATTTTTTGGGCTAAAGCCACCAAATTTTGTGTCAAGATAGATATTGACGTTTCCCAAAAAATGCATCAAAATTTGGATGCCATGCGCCCTGATTCCGCCCCCATCCCCCCTTCTCCCTGAAATTGGAAACGACCATAGTTTTCACATTTTTTGGGCTAGAGCCACCAAATTTTGTGTCAAGATAGATATTACCGTTCCCCAAAAACATGCATCAAAATTTGGATGCCATGCCCCAGATTCCGCCCCCATCCCCCTTCTCCATGAAATTGGAAAAGCGCATAGTTTTCACATTTTTGGGCTAGAGCCACCAAATTTTGTGTCAAGATAGATATTGACGTTTCCCAAAAAAATGCATCAAAATTTGGATGGCATGCGCCCTGATCCAAATTTTGATGCATGTTTTTGGGGAACGTTAATATCTATCTTCACACAAAATTTGGTGGCTCTAGCCCAAAAATGTGAAAACTATGGGCGTTTCCAATTTCACGGAGAAGGGGGGATGGGGGCGGAATCAGGGCGCATGGCATCCAAATTTTGATGCATTTTTTGGGAAACGTCAATATCTATCTTGACACAAAATTTGGTGGCTTTAGCCCAAAAAATGTGAAAACTATGGTCGTTTCCAATTTCAGGGAGAAGGGGGATGGGGGCGGAATCTGGGGGCATGGCATCCAAATTTTGATGCATGTTTTTTGGGGAACGTTAATATCTATCTTGACACAAAATTTGGTGGCTCTTGCCCAAAAAATGTGAAACTATAGGCGTTTCCAATTTCAGTGAGAAGGGGGATGGGGCGGAATCAGGGCGTGGCATCCAAAATTTTGATGCATTTTTTGGGGAACGTAAATATCTATCTTGACACAAAATGTGGTGGCTCTAGCCCAAAATATGTGAAAACTATGGGCGTTTCCAATTTCAAGGAGCAGTGATGAGGGGGCGGAAGGAGTGGGCGTGGCATCCAAAATTTTGATGCAGTTTTTCAGGGACATGATTAGCTATCTGCGAGCAAAATTTGGCAACTCTAGCTGTAAGAATCTGACAAATATTAGGTTTTATCGGTTTTCTGTTATCGAATTTATCGATTTCCCAGCCTCCTAGTAGGCGTGGCACCACAATCTTGACACTTTATCTGTCTCGCCTATAGACAAATATATTTGCAAAGTTTCAAGTCTCTAGCTTTACGGGTGTCGAAAAAAGTTGCGTTCATACGGACAGACGGACAGACGGACAGACAGACAGACGGACAGACGGACAGACACCATGACGGACATTGCACAAAACCAATATACTATGAGACCTTCGGTATCAAAGTATAAAAAGTAATGTTTTCTTCAACTCTTACCTTGATAAACTTTTTATCCACACAAAATGTGCCCGTCCACCACTCTCCAAAAGCATTAAGCTAAAATGGTGTTCTCGTTCTATCTCCGTTAAGTAAAGTGGTCCAATCACTTTACCATTCTCCTCATCGAACCCAAAGACATTTATACTTATTTGTGAGTTCCGCCTTTCAAACACTTTAATTTGTTTTAGTGCAAGAGGAAACTCTAACTCCTCAAAATCTAACGTAAGTGAATGACTTACATTGATTTGTGAGCTTATTATATTTACACTATAGCTCGAACATCTCTCTAAATGAGTACCGAGCGGTGTTTTAAGGGCAGAAATTAGAGCCCATTTAAAGCCATTTTCATCTGTATTTTTATACTTTGATACCGAAGGTCTCATAGTATATTGGTTTTGTGCAATGTCCGTCATGGTGTCTGTCCGTCTGTCCGTCTGTCCGTATGAACGCAACTTTTTTCGACACCCGTAAAGCTAGAGACTTGAAACTTTGCAAATATATTTGTCTATAGGCGAGACAGATAAAGTGTCAAGATTTGGGTGCCACGCCTACTAGGGAGGCTGGGAAATCGATAAATTCGATAACAGAAAACCGATAAAACTTAATATTTGTCAGATTCTTACAGCTAGAGTTGCCAAATTTTGCTCGCAGATAGCTAATCATGTCCCTGAAAAAACTGCATCAAAATTTTGGATGCCACGCCCACTCCTTCCGCCCCCCTCATCACTGCTCCTTGAAATTGGAAACGCCCATAGTTTTCACATATTTTGGGCTAGAGCCACCAAATTTTGTGTCAAGATAGATATTTACGTTCCCCAAAAAATGCATCAAAATTTTGGATGCCACGCCACCTGATTCCGCCCCATCCCCCCTTCTCCATGAAATTGGAAACGCCTATAGTTTTCACATTTTTTGTGCAAGAGCCACCAAATTTTGTGTCAAGATAGATATTAACGTTCCCCAAAAACATGTATCAAAATTTGGATGCCATGCCCCAGAATTCCGCCCCCATCCCCCTTCTCCCTGAAATTGGAAACGACCATAGTTTTCACATTTTTTGGGCTAAAGCCACCAAATTTTGTGTCAAGATAGATATTGACGTTTCCCAAAAAATGCATCAAAATTTGGATGCCATGCGCCCTGATTCCGCCCCCATCCCCCCCTTCTCCGTGAAATTGGAAACGCCCATAGTTTTCACATTTTTTGGGCTAGAGCCACCAAATTTTGTGTCAAGATAGATATTAACGTTCCCCAAAAACATGCATCAAAATTTGGATGCCATGCCCCCAGATTCCGCCCCCATCCCCCCTTCTCCATGAAATTGGAAAAGCGCATAGTTTTCACATTTTTTGGGCTAGAGCCACCAAATTTTGTGTCAAGATAGATATTGACGTTTCCCAAAAAAATGCATCAAAATTTGGATGGCATGCGCCCTGATTCCGCCCCCATCACCCCTTTCTCCGTGAAATTGGAAACGCCCATAGTTTTCACATTTTTTGGGCTAGAGCCACCAAATTTTGTGTCAAGATAGATATTTACGTTCCCCAAAAAAATGCATCAAAATTTGGATGCCATGCCCCCTTTTTCCGCCCCCATCCCCCCTTCTCCGTGAAATTGGAAACGCCTATAGTTTTCACATATTTTGGGCAAGAGCCCAAATTTTGTGTCAAGATAGGTACTGGCGTTCCCCATCAAAACTTGGGTGCCACGCCCCCTGATTCCGCCCCCATCCCCCCTTCACCCAGAAATTGGAAACGCCTATAGTTTTCACATTTTTTGGGCTAGAGCCACCAAATTTTGTGTGAAGATAGATATTGACGTTCCCCAAAAAATGCATCAAAATTTTGGATGCCACGCCCCCTGATTCCGCCCCCATCCCCCTTCTACATGAAATTGTAAACGCCTATAGTTTTCACATTTTTCGAGCTAGTGTCACCGAATTTGGTAGGAAGATATATGGTGACATCTACAAAAGATCTGCATCAAAAATTAGGATGCCACGCCCACCTCTGCCGCCCACCATTTAAAATCGGAAATTTCGATATCTCTTATAGTTTTTAAGCTAGAGCCCGTAAATTGGGTAGAAAGATAGAAGGCAGCATCTACCAAAGACCTGCATCAAAATTTTGAATGCCACGCCCACCTAAGCCACCCGCCTTATAAAATCGGAATCGGCTATATCTTTAACAGTTTTTGAGCTAGAGCCACCAAACTTGGTAGGCAGATAGATAGTGACAGCTAAAAACATTTGATTCAAAAATTTGGATGCCACGCCTACCTCTGCCGCCCACCTTTTAAATTTGGGAGTTAAGTTATCTTCCACAGTTTTTGAGCTAAAGTCACCAAATTTGGTAACATGATAGCTGGCGATGTTTACCACATGGGACACTCCCTTCGCCCCTGCATTCTCCCTTATCAACCGTTCTTTTACTGGTATCAAAGTATTCCGCAGTCGGTTGCGTCCGACAGCAACGTTTTTACTTGTTTACATTGATGAGTGCCATTTTTTTCCTCAACACTTTCGGTGTCTCAATGTAGTTGGAAACTTTGATGGGAGTATATTTATTGAGGTTAATTTCCAACCTTAAAATTTGGGTCATCGTCCATCCACTGTCCCTTTCCTGGAACTCATCCATTTTCCTCTCTATTTGTTCAGCATGATTTTTATAGACCTCTTCTAGGTCACTTCCATTTGTTACTACGCACATGATTGTTTGGTGGGATTTAATAGATAAATCTAACCCGTCATGGCGCATCTTGATGTATTCAGAAAATAGTTCAAAGTTAATCTTACACGATGTGTGTAAAGACAAAACTTTGAGTATTTGTGAAATGAAATACCAATCCTACTACATATATATTGAAGAACTATGAGGATGTCGAAGTGAAAGGATGTTTCGATAAGGAGGAGCTGAGAAAAACAAAATATCCGCATACTTACTTAGTTGAAAAAATAATTAAACGACGAAATAGTCATGTATTAGTAAAATGGTTTGGATTTTCGAATGCTCACAACTCTTGGATAGATAAAAATGAAGCGATGTAAAAGTACACGCTCAAAAAAAAAAAAATACATGTAATGTTTGTCTTGTGTGACGCTACATTTTACGAGCTGAGAATCGTTTTGGGTATGTACTTCAGCGTATCACTGATAATGGGTCTGGTTTATGTCTGGCTGGAGTATGTGTGTGTGGTTGTGTGTGCGCGTGACTATGTACAAGTGCGTAGAGTGTCTAGAGCTCAAGGATATAAAAGCGAGCTATATGAGAACTAGAGCATTCAAAGAAGAACATTCAGCATCGAAAGAAGGATGACAAGTATCAACAATACGTTACTAAATTGGTTGGTGAGGACACCGGAAGTTGTCCTTATTGGTGACGAGGATCAGAAAATGCCTCGCCCAATATACAGCGAGGAAGATGATATTTCGACGGTGCTTAACCCCGACATGGGCATATACGGCGTCGTCCACCACCACCCCGCACTGTCTATGAGTGGTTGCTGAAGCTGAACGCTCGGCCAACGAATGTGGAGGATGAGCTGGAGACCCCGATCCCTCTGCAAGAGCCCGTTGTGGATCGGGCTAGATACTTAATGGATATGTCGCAGAGCGATCGGGAGGAGGAGTATTTGAATTGAAGGATGGAGTGTATGTCCTCTACGACTCTTGATGAGGATGAGGTTATGGAGCACGCATTAGATGACGACGAAGTAGCTGAACTAGAAAAAATATTAGGTGAAATGGATGGTTTACCATTAGAACCTTTAGATATATAATAAATTTTAATTTAAAATGAATAAAAAATAAATATATAGAACTAAATGTCTTTGTGTGTTTTTACTTTTATTTTATTTAAATTTATTTATTTTCAGCACTTTATTGTTTACAGGCTATTTTTATTTTTTTGTAAAAAGAATATAGAATTTTAATGTTTTGGTTTTTTTTTCTTATTTTACGCTTTAAATTAAATAATAAATAAATATATATATAAAGAACTTAATACCCTTGTGTTTTTTATTTACATTAACATTTTATTTTCAGTCATATATTACATTCAGATTTTTATTTTTTACAGTTTTTTTTTTTTAAGAATATAGAATTTTAATGTTTTGGTTTTTTATTTACGTTAACATTTTCTTTTCAGCCATATATTACATTCCGATTTTTATTTTTAACAGGTTTTTTTTTTTTTAAAGAATCTAGATTTTGATTGTTTGGTTTTTTTTGGTTTTTAAATCTATGGGTAAATTTTAAAGTGACCCCAAGCATATGTATGGAGCCCATGAGGCTTTATTTTTCGCTTATCATCTGAACAACTTAAAGTTGTTTTTCTTATTTTATTAGTATATAAATTATGAAGATGTGATCTAAACATCATCTCATCACTAAATATTTCATTATTAAATAAACAATTTTTATAACTATTTATAGTAAGTTTATCAAACGCAGACTTTTTAACTCCTTTCGATTTTTTAATGCATTCTCCCCCATCAAGAGAAAGTGAATACATTTTTGCCCTAAGACCCACAAACTCTGACATTTGTTTACCTGAGTTTTCACCCTTCATCATACCCAAGACCTATTTATTACATCTTTTGAATCCATATTTCAGGGCTAGTTCCTCAGGATATTCAGAAGTATCAAATTTCATTTGAACGTCTTCAGCAATATCCTTATAAAAATCTGTAGTCTCTATTGAATATATGAATGAGTCTGTATCCATATAATTCAATGAGACTTTTTCTTGGAATTTCGGTTTCATATATTGATAATGAAAGTCATACATCTTCCATTTTGAAAGTTCTACAACCGCAAATCCTAAATACATAGGTTTATCGTAAAGAAAATGTAATCGCTTCATTTGAATGGCGTACATATCTTCGGAAAACTGAGCAGTACTATGAAAACTGACCTTCGCAATGAGCGAGCGTGCACTCAAGCGATTGCGGCTTGTCGACTCCCATGAAGTAACAATTTTAACATCTTTACGTTTTTTAATGTTCTCCATCGTCTTGCCATAGACAGCGTTATTCAACAGTTTGAAAAGTCTTTTTCAAAGTTGTTTTTCGCTAATGTTCTATGGTGGGTGTTAACGTCGATATACTTTTTAAGCCAGGGAGCCTGTTTAAATTTCAAAATTCGATGGATCTTTGAAAGTATCAACCCATTTTTTAGACATTGCTGAAGGTTAATATAATGAATTGCATATTTTAGTTTAGGTCTTAGGTCTGCAACAAGTTTGCAAACCTTCACCTCGGGCGTTGGTTTTTGGTTAAGCGGAAAAAAGGCAGATCATTGTGATAGTCATGCAATGTATCTGGATAAAAAGATCAACTTCAAGAATGTAACCATATTCTGAATTTTCTTTTATTTCGCCAATGTCAAATGCCGCAACCTCATTCTCACTCATCCACTGAAAAGCAGCATTTGGGAGATTTTGCGACATTGCCCAACCTTACAAATTGTTGGCATCCAGAACCATTAAATATTCGGATGGTTTGGTTCAATCATACGCATCCATATACATATGGTTGGCTTTCGAATACCGTTTAGAGCACTGAACCAGCCCACCCCTAATTCCGTTTTGTATAAATCTATACATGTCGATATCTGTAAATAGCTCAAGTTCTATCCCAGTAGTCTTTAGCATTGCGTTCCAAGACAGGCCGGGAGTGGTGTAATAGTGAGCAGGATCTAGAGAGTAAATTTTCTTGCATATTGCTCGAAAGTTTTGAAAAACGTCAGTTAATAAAAGAACATCGGTTTTTAGATAAAGCTCCATATATTCTTTTAATGACTGACAACCGAAAACTGACCACACATGTGGGGCATGTGAATAGTCCTCAAGCGAACATTCTTTATTAGTTAAACTATTAAAGAATTTTTCTCTTGGAGGTAGAGATGTATCAGACAGTCGGCTCTCTGAATCTAGATACTCATATGGGAAAACTCCCTTCCTACGCAATAAATTAAATTCCTCGGAGGAGGGATAGAAACGCTTTACACTTTCAAAGCATTCAGTACTTAGATTGCTACTCAATTTCACCCTCAACTTTATTAAGCTCTCTTACAAAGAGATGTGAATCATATTTTAAAAATTGAAAGAAAACTGGGACAAAAGGTGCTATCTGAAAATTAATATTACACACATTGTGTGCGGGCCCCCTATAGACACCAGTTAAATGACAATGGTCTCGTACTCGATCGGTCCCCAGCATTTTTTTTTGCAGATATGACAATTATCTGCATGGTTTCCTCATCGGCACTCAATGTCATGGGTTTAATATTACTTAGGTAAGATGTATAAATTTCATTTACATCTGTAATAAGAGATGTAAAAAATGTAACACCTGCATCTTTACCTGTCTCTAGTACAAGCTTATCAAGGGATGGGTCGAAGGAGCACTTTATATAGTATGAGAATGCTATAGGAACATGTAAAGCTGTTGCTATAACATTCTCACTAACTTTCGACTCGATGGGGGACAGCATACACTCAAAATCTGCGTATACTACAAATGGTACATCTAAACTACGATTATAATTCTTAAACTTAATGCTTGCCTTCTCCAACGATGGAAGCGAAGACACCATCTTCCCACAATTCCTCCTGTGTTCTTCTGATAACTTTTCTGTGTGTGAAAAATTTAGGCAGGTGTTGCAGAAGAATAGTTGATGTTGGTGCTCTGTCACCTGTGCGCGAACCAGTCTAAAATTCATAAAAAAAACAAAAAGAAAGTTTATTAGTTAAAAAATTTAAAAAAATAAGTAATGTTTTCTTCAACTCTTACCTTGATAAACTTTTTATCCACACAAAATGTGCCCGTCCACCACTCTCCAAAAGCATTAAGCTAAAATGGTGTTCTCGTTCTATCTCCGTTAAGTAAAGTGGTCCAATCACTTTACCATTCTCCTCATCGAACCCAAAGACATTTATACTTATTTGTGAGTTCCGCCTTTCAAACACTTTAATTTGTTTTAGTGCAAGAGGAAACTCTAACTCCTCAAAATCTAACGTAAGTGAATGACTTACATTGATTTGTGAGCCTATTATATTTACACTATAGCTCGAACATCTCTCTAAATGAGTACCGAGCGGTGTTTTAAGGGCAGAAATTAGAGCCCATTTAAAGCAATTTTCATCTGTATTTTTTACATTGATGAGTGCCATTTTTTTCCTCAACACTTTCGGTGTCTCAATGTAGTTGGAAACTTTGATGGGAGTATATTTATTGAGGTTAATTTCCAACCTTAAAATTTGGGTCATCGTCCATCCACTGTCCCTTTCCTGGAACTCATCCATTTTCCTCTCTATTTGTTCAGCATGATTTTTATAGACCTCTTCTAGGTCACTTCCATTTGTTACTACGCACATGATTGTTTGGTGGGATTTAATAGATAAATCTAACCCGTCATGGCGCATCTTGATGTATTCAGAAAATAGTTCAAAGTTAATCTTACACGATGTGTGTAAAGACAAAACTTTGAGTATTTGTGAAATGATGTTTGATGAAGCATCTGTGAGGAATTCCTTTGGCTCTAGAATCTCCTCACGCTTATTCTCAAAAGAAAATGTTGAAATAGCACTATTAACAGGCTGGAAAACACAAATTTTATGAGCATTTGATCTTATATGCTTACACGCTTCACACCATTTTGTCGTGGTATGGGTAGTGCCGGTTCCTGTGTTGATGTTGAGCGATGTGTTGAGGTAGGCAGCAATGTTGGTGTTGTACGGTGTGTTGAGGTAGGTAGCGGATGCGTTAGGGTTGTGTTGTGTTGAGGGCGAAGGTGGTGTTACGGAAAGTGGTGGGCCTTGTGTTTATGGCGGGGGTGGTGATGTTGTGCTTGGAGGAGGAGGAGGTGTTGGCAAAACATTCTGCCAGCGCGTTCAGTGTTGCTGTGTTGCACACAGTCCTCTTCATCTTCTTGTGGGGAGGCCCATTGATAGTGGGTGGTGTGTCCGCATTGAATATCTCTGCCAGCGCGTTTAATGTTGCTGTGTTGCACACACTCCTCTTCATCTTCTTGTGGGGAGGCCCATTGATAGTGGGTGGTGTGTCCGCATTGAATATCTCTGCCAGCGCGTTTAATGTTGCTGTGTCAAAGATTACTTTGTTTTCCATTTTAAAAGTATTTAATTTATTTTTTCACTTTTTATTTTATGCACTTTAATGTTTATTAATTTTTGTTGAAAACTGATTTTTTTTTTTGTGGAACACTACGTTTTTATGTTGGACACTCACTTCACTTTGCGAGAAACTGATCGTTCATTGAACGAAACTCTCCTTTATTCATTTTGAAATCAGGGACAAATTATTTTCTAGCGAGCTAATCATTAATTAAATAACTTGCGTAAGTACAAGTAAGGGATAGTACCACAGCTTTAAATCAACAAGCCTCTAAGATTAAAGGGAGGGTACCTAATATTAAGAATGATAAGCCTCCAGGTTTGATGCCTATTGCTTGAAGGAGGATCAGCAAGAATCACTTTCCCCCAAATTGATAATCTCGAAAATGAGCATGTTCAGTACACATTAAACACATTTTTATCAAAAAGCCCATTTTAATGTTAAATCATGCGCATCTCTACATAACAATACACACACACACACACACGCACACACTTGCACATGCACCTGAACATGCATACGCACACACATACACACACACTTGCACACGCACTTGTACACGCACTTGCGCATGCATACACAAGCCCAGCTTGATGTTAAATCATGCGCATCTGAACACACATTTGTAGACGCACTTTAGTACGCATTTAACACTATCTTATCTATAAGCCGCAATACTCGACGAACATGAAAATCTGTAGTCCGTCTTTAGCATTTTCTTATCCCAAAACCAAAATCCATCCTTATCTAGGATAGCACCAGCAACACTCTAGAAATGTATATTGAAAAACGCTAAAAAAATTTATAAAGTATTTTACAAAACAAAACAAACAAATAATTTGATATAAGTGGTTATATAAGATCATCATGAGACCAGGAGTGAGTGATATCGTCTGAGAAAAACAAACAAATAATCATTAAATATAAGTGGTCACCAGGAGTGACCGATATCGTCTGAGAAAAACAAACAAACCAAAGGGGTCATCTAAGGTCATAGTGATACCATGGTCATCCAAGGTCATAGTGAGACCAGGAGTGACCTAAATCGTCTGAAAAAAACAAACAAACAAAATAAAAGGGGTCATAAATCAAACAAACAAAATAAAAGGGGTCATAAATCAATCAAATAAAAAAGGTGTGAAATTTCACACCTCAAGTGGTTTCATTCCGCCAATTTCCTACTACTATTGTCTATATGCATCTCTGAATAAACTTCAATCTTCGATATCTCAGGTGTTTCTCAACCGATTTCGATGAACTTTTCAGAAAAGTTCGATCGTTACACATTATTTCAGCCCCCATTTTGACATTTTCCAAATTCGAGATTTTTTTTGTAATCGATTCCATGTGTATATCGGAAACCAGAATAGTTATCGATAATTTGAAACAAACTTTTTCCGCTCATGGTATAGGAAAACTTATATTCCAAATCTGAACTCTCTAGCTCTTGTAGTCTCTGAGATCGGATCGTTCATACAGACAGACAGACAGACAGACGGACGGACAGACGGGCATGGCTATATTGACTCGGCTGTTGATGCTGATCAAGAATATATATTCTTTATAGGGTCGGAGATGCTTCCTTCTGCCTGTTACATACTATTGCACAAAACCATTATACCTTTATTACCCATTTTATGGGTTCAGGGTATAAAAATTTGTAGGCCCCGCCCACCCTCTCCTTGGAACTCATTACTTTTATCAACCTCACGCCTTTTTGAATTGAAACTGAAAATAAATCTTCACTAACCTACAATTATAAAGAGTAGCACCAATTGGTTATAATTAAATATCTGTTGTCAGCCACCGAATTTTCTGGGAAGATAGATAGTGACATCCATATTTTTGATGCAAATCGTTGGGATCTGTTACCAGCCGTCTTCTTATCATATTTAGTGACTCCAGCTTCAAATCTCTGAAAAATACATGTATCCGTATTTTTGAAGGGTGATACTTTTAGAATGAGAGTATAAAAAGGAATGAGAAACCTCTTGGAAAGTCCCGTTACATTTTATTTGTGATCCCTTTTATTATTACAATATTCAACAATTACGCTATTGCCACAATATTTTATGTGAGTTATTACATTTTTCAGCGGCCATGACTGTGGTTGGGATGAAGTAACTTATGTCCTAGAAGCCGTCATTAAAAAGGCTGCACTCTCTGATGTGTCTTTTGTACGTCCGGCAGCCGAAGATACTGCCTCCTTTTGATTGCCCTGAAGAAGACACATTTCAATAGTTTTTTTTTTAGGGATATCGTAATAGAAAACAAATGCAAATTCGTATTTATGCACTTACATTAAAGTTCACTTTGTTTCAATTTTTAAAGTTGACAGCTGTGTGCATACGTAATTGCAAAAAGTACTTGCATGATATTCTGGCAGCGTTTTTATACTTTGATACCGAAGGTCTCATAGTATATTGGTTTTGTGCAATGTCCGTCATGGTGTCTGTCCGTCTGTCCGTCTGTCTGTCTGTCCGTCTGTCCGTCTGTCCGTATGAACGCAACTTTTTTCGACACCCGTAAAGCTAGAGACTTGAAACTTTGCAAATATGTTTGTCTATAGGCGAGACAGATAAAGTGTCAAGATTGGGTTGCCACGCCTACTAGGAGGCTGGGAAATCGATAAATTCGATAACAGAAAACCGATAAAACCTAATATTTGTCAGATTCTTACAGCTAGAGTTGCCAAATTTTGCTCGCAGATAGCTAATCATGTCCCTGAAAAAACTGCATCAAAATTTTGGATGCCACGCCCACTCCTTCCGCCCCCCTCATCACTGCTCCTTGAAATTGGAAACGCCCATAGTTTTCACATTTTTTGGGCTAGAGCCACCAAATTTTGTGTCAAGATAGATATTTACGTTCCCCAAAAAAATGCATCAAAGTTTGGATTCCATCCCCTCTTCTCCCTGAAATTGGAAACGCCTATAGTTTTCACATTTTTTGGGCAAGAGCCACCAAATTTTGTGTCAAGATAGATATTAACGTTCCCCAAAAACATGCATCAAAATTTGGATGCCATGCCCCCAGATTCCGCCCCCATCCCCCTTCTCCCTGAAATTGGAAACGCCCATAGTTTTCACATTTTTTGGGCTAGAGCCACCAAATTTTGTGTCAAGATAGATATTGACGTTTCCCAAAAAAAATGCATCAAAATTTGGATGCCATGCGCCCTGATTCCCCCCCCATCCCCCCCTTCTCCGTGAAATTGGAAACGCCCATAGTTTTCACATTTTTTGGGCTAGAGCCACCAAATTTTGTGTCAAGATAGATATTAACGTTCCCCAAAAACATGCATCAAAATTTGGATGCCATGCCCCCAGATTCCGCCCCCATCCCCCTTCTCCATGAAATTGGAAACGCGCATAGTTTTCACATTTTTTGGGCTAGAGCCACCAAATTTTGTGTCAAGATAGATATTGACGTTTCCCAAAAAAATGCATCAAAATTTGGATGCCATGCGCCCTGATTCCGCCCCCATCACCCCCTTTCTCCGTGAAATTGGAAACGCCCATAGTTTTCACATTTTTTGGGCTAGAGCCACCAAATTTTGTGTCAAGATAGATATTGACGTTTCCCAAAAAAAATGCATCAAAATTTGGATGCCATGCGCCCTGATTCCGCCCCCATCCCCCCTTCTCCGTGAAATTGGAAACGCCCATAGTTTTCACATTTTTTGGGCTAGAGCCACCAAATTTTGTGTCAAGATAGATATTAACGTTCCCCAAAAACATGCATCAAAATTTGGATGCCATGCCCCCAGATTCCGCCCCCCATCCCCCTTCTCCATGAAATTGGAAACGCGCATAGTTTTCACATTTTTTGGGCTAGAGCCACCAAATTTTGTGTCAAGATAGATATTGACGTTTCCCAAAAAAATGCATCAAAATTTGGATGCCATGCGCCCTGATTCCGCCCCCATCACCCCTTTCTCCGTGAAATTGGAAACGCCTATAGTTTTCACATTTTTTGGGCAAGAGCCACCAAATTTTGTGTCAAGATAGATATTAACGTTCCCCAAAAACATGCATCAAAATTTGGATGCCATGCCCCCAGATTCCGCCCCCATCCCCCCTTCTCCCTGAAATTGGAAACGCCCATAGTTTTCACATTTTTTGGGCTAGAGCCACCAAATTTTGTGTCAAGATAGATATTGACGTTTCCCAAAAAAAATGCATCAAAATTTGGATGCCATGCGCCCTGATTCCGCCCCCCATCCCCCTTCTCCGTGAAATTGGAAACGCCCATAGTTTTCACATTTTTTGGGCTAGAGCCACCAAATTTTGTGTCAAGATAGATATTAACGTTCCCCAAAAACATGCATCAAAATTTGGATGCCATGCCCCCAGATTCCGCCCCCATCCCCCCTTCTCCATGAAATTGGAAACGCGCATAGTTTTCACATTTTTTGGGCTAGAGCCACCAAATTTTGTGTCAAGATAGATATTGACGTTTCCCAAAAAAATGCATCAAAATTTGGATGCCATGCGCCCTGATTCCGCCCCCCATCACCCCTTTCTCCGTGAAATTGGAAACGCCCATAGTTTTCACATTTTTTGGGCTAGAGCCACCAAATTTTGTGTCAAGATAGATATTTACGTTCCCCAAAAAAACGCATCAAAATTTTGGATGCCACGCTCCCTGGTCCCGCCCCCATCCCCCTTCTCCCTGAAATTGGAAACGCCCATAGTTTTCACATTTTTTGGGCTAGAGCCACCAAATTTTGTGTCAAGATAGATATTGACGTTCCCCAAAAAAATGCATTAAATTTGGGAGTTAAGTTATCTTCCACAGTTTTTGAGCTAAAGTCACCAAATTTGGTAACATGATAGCTGGCGATGTTTACCACATGGGACACTCCCTTCGCCCCTGCATTCCCCCTAATCAACCGTTGTTTTACTGGTATCAAAGTATTCCGCAGTCGGTTGCGTCCGACAGCAACGTTTTTACTTGTTTGTTTCTAACATTGCTCACATTGTGCTGCCGTCTTCGACATAAGCTGCAATTGTTGGGCACGCATAAATTGCTCTTGGTTGCAAACATATCCAAAGATCGGTGCCATTGTTTTTACCACGCGGCTCATTTAGAATAACACCAAACCACTGACCGTCAGCAAAAGTGGTGCGTCCCACATAGGCGACACGTCCGCAAAGTTTATTCTTGGCCGTTATTTCTACACGGTGCCCCAGACTTGGTTGAGACATATTATATATATTAACTCACTTCATTTTTTTTTACGAATGACCCGCCGCTGAGTATAAAACGAGATTGCGTACCTAATCTCAGTAAACACACGCCGCCAAAGACGAGTACAAAACTGATTCATTCGTCGTCATCATAGTGCCCCACCCCACATATTCAACGGCACTGAATCTTGAACTTTAGTGTTGTTGGTCTAACGATTTTGCAGGTAACATTTTGAATGCAAGAAAATATTTTTAAGGTTCTCTTAATTATTTTTAAATTATTTTGTCTTAGTAATGAATGGTGATATTTAAAAGAGAGCTGCTAACATAAAATAACGATAAATTATGAAAACTATGTTGAGTTTAAAATTAAAATTTAAAATTTTGAAAGATACTTTTCGGTTTTGATTGTTTCAAAGATATATTATTAAGCGTCTACGATTACTGATGGCTGCCTTAGAAGTCGTAACGCTCTCGATTAAAAATGTATCATAGGCAAGCTGCTCTTCTTTTAGCATTGCCATTACGAGCTCAGCATTTTCCACAGAGATGATCCTCTTTATTTTTTTTATTTTATTTATTTTATTTAATTGTTGAATGATACTTAATGCTACAGTATTGCTACTATAAATTAAAGCATTAATCACAGATATTAAACTGTAAAATGTAAGAGTATTAATCTAAATTATATATTTTAAACAATTATTTATAAAATGGAAACAAATGAAAAAGAATTACATATTGAAAGTTATGCGTAAGTTGGACTGTAATGTAGTTTCAGGCGTTAAAATTAAGTTTTATAATATGATTCTAAATTAATTTTAAAACGGTGTGCACTGCGTATAGATTTAATGTAGGGAGGAAGATTGTTCCACAGTCGAACAGCGAAGATAAAGAACTGTCTATCAGAAGAGGCTTGTTTGGTTCTCAAGCAAACGAGGTTGTTCACACGTTGGGACGATGTTAACTTTATGTTGCCATACAAATACTCAGGTTCTTGTGTATATATAATTTTGTGTAGGAAGCGAAGAATTCTAAAGTTAATTAAAGACGTTAGATCTAGATCCAACAGTCTATTAGCGTAACCCGTTACGTGGTCTGCCCTTTTGAGGCCAAACACGTAACGGGCTACATTATTATACGCTACCCTCAACTTCCATTGGCTTGCAGCGTCGCATTTGCCAAAAATTTCAATGCCATGCAAAAGTTTTGGCAATATCAAAGATTTCGCGATCAATATTCTTATGTTAAGGGGTAGGAATTTCTGGGTGAGCCAAAGTTGCCTTAAAACGCCACACGTTTTTCCCACTGCTTTATTCACCTGACTATCCCATGATAAGGTCCTGTTCAGGGTGATTCCTAAGCTTTCAGCTTTATCTACGTAGTGAATTATTGTAGAATCAATTTGCAGCTTGGGAATGTTGTCAGTAATCAGGTGCTTTTTGTAAATTAAGATACATTTGGATTTAGACGGGTTAATACACAAACCATTAACATTGACCCATTGACTAACACGCAACAAGTCTTCATTACATAACTGGACACATTCGTTAATTTTACTAAGCGGACGACTTACATACAATTGGACATCATCAGCATACAAATGGATGTTACATTTAGACAAAACACTTGGTAAATCATTGATATACATACTAAAAAGCAGTGGACCTAAAATTGATCCTTGCGGGACCCCACGAGGGACAACAAGGAAGTCGGACGTTTTAGAAGGAATAACAACGGCTTGTCTACGATTACTTAAGTAAGAGGATATGAGTTTAGTAGCAGTTTGGCCGGATATAGCATTTTTAAACCTATCACTAAAATATTCGCGTTTGGCTCTTTGGATCAGGAAGTTAACATGCCGTCTAGTAGTTATGAATTGCTTATGAAGTGCCTCGGTCCTAAATCTTTTCCATCTCCGATAGGCCGCGTCTCTAACATTTATTGCACACTTTATATCGTTATTAAACCAGGATTTTGTAGAAGGCCTGACCACTTTGCTTTTAATTGGCACGTATTTATTGTACATATAATCCATATAGTATTGTACAAGATTTATTTGGGAGTCAACTGTAGGGAGAGAATATATGAGGTCTAGTTCAGCTGTACAGCTATCTGCATGTAATCCAGCTAGGTCTATGTTAATAAAGTCACGGTATGTTATTTTAAGATTGCAATAGTTGGGTAGAATGTCATAGGTCAGAAATATAAGATCATGTTTGGAGAAGGCCGGGATGGGAATCTGGTCGTAAAGTAGTGTGCATTCTTTTTTGTTTACAAATATTAGGTCAAGTAAAGTACTTAAATTCTTTGTGAAGTGCGTCGGTAATGTATAGTTCACTGGCTCTAAACCAAGAGACTCCATGTCGTCCAGAAGGTGTCGTTCAGTAAGTATGTTGCTATTAAAGTCTCCTGTCAGTATAATGTCAGTGTACCTCATTGTTAGATTTGCGATTATATCTATTATAGGAGAGTAGTCTATATTTTTGTGAGGTCTGTATAAGAAAGAAAGCACAATTTAATGTTCAAACGCAAACTTTTTAAAGCTGAATCAAACTAACCTCAGTATTTGGGGAGCGCTTAAACTGTTTCTTGACAATATCCTACATAGGATCCACCAAATCTGTTTCCGATTTGTCGTCCTCCTCCTCGTTGAAATCCTGCAGACGGCAGTGGCTCGTTTTCTTTAGAATTTTCAAATACTAAGCTAACATCATTAATTGGACGCAAATCACCGCCAATCTCGCGGTCACAAAACTTGCAGCACCCAACGATTTTCACTCGCTTAGCCATAATTATTTAAGTACTTCCACAATCAGTTGTTTCTGTGTAAGCTATAACTAAGTTTAATATGGTAAAGTTGAACAATCAAGGCAATCGCCTGCTTAGATTTATAAGAAATGGCACAAAATGTTGTTTTCGTAATGTTTTCAGCTGGAGTCACCCAATTGTGAAAACAGTTGGTGATGTACCTAGTTTTGCACGAAGATTGCTACGCACATCCTTCAAAAAACTCCATCAAAATTTTGGATGCCACGCCCACTCCTTCCGCCCCCATCCTCCCTGCTCCTTGAAATTGGAAACGCCTTTAGTTTTCATATTTTTTGGGCCAAAGCCACAAAATTTTGTGTCAAGGTAGGTTATGATGTTTTCCAAAAATATGCTTCAAAATTTTGAATGCCACACCCATTGTTTTCGCCCCTATCCTCCCTGCTCTCTTAAACTAGAAACGCCTATAGTTTTCACATTTTTTGAGATAGAGTCACCAAATTTTGTGTCAAGATAGGTAATGAAATTTTCCGAAAAACTGCATAAAAAATTTGGATGCCCCGCCCACCCAAGCCACCCGCCTTTTAAAATCGGAATCGGCTATATCGTAAACAGTTTTTGAGCTACAGCCACCAAACTTGGTAAGAAGATAAATGGTGACATTTTTCGTTCCTTTCGTCCCTGCGTTCCCCCTTTGCAATAAAGCTCCTTACCATCCGTTGTTTTACTAGTATCAAAGTATTCCGCAGTCGATGGTGTCCGACTGTAACGTTTTCACTTGTTTATACTGAGACTGCGTTAGCGGGCTCGACATCATTGTCAAGGGGGTGACTCGAAACAATTTGAAAATTGTGAATGAAATGATTCGAATGTTACCGAACATTCTCATCAGTGACCTTTCTGCTTAGAATTATTAAACTCAAACTGATTGTATATGAAACTATTCTGGGACAGGAGTTGAACCTGGGACGTCTCGTTAACGAGGCGGAAGCCTTAGCTAGAGACTTAAAGCTTTGCAATTATGTTTGTCTATACCCGGGTCAGATAAAGTGTCAAGATTGGGGTGCCACGCCTGATAACTGAAAACCGATAAAACCATATATTTCTTACATTGTCTAGCTATAATTATAAAATTTTGCACGAAGCTGTCATGTCTCTCAAATAACTGCATCAAAATTTGGGATACCATTCCCACTCCTTACGCCCCTAGCCACCCTCCTCCTTGAAATTAGAAACGCCTATAGTATTCAGTTTTTGGGCTAATTTTTTGTGAATATGACATCTACTAAAGATTTGCATCAAAAATGCCGCCCGCCTTTTAAAGTAGAAAATTCCTTAGTTTTTATACTTTGATACCGAAGGTCTCATAGTATATTGGTTTTGTGCAATGTCCGTCATGGTGTCTGTCCGTCTGTCCGTCTGTCTGTCTGTCCGTCTGTCCGTCTGTCCGTATGAACGCAACTTTTTTCGACACCCGTAAAGCTAGAGACTTGAAACTTTGCAAATATGTTTGTCTATAGGCGAGACAGATAAAGTGTCAAGATTGGGGTTGCCACGCCTACTAGGATGCTGGGAAATCGATAAATTCGATAACAGAAAACCGATAAAACTTAATATTTGTCAGATTCTTACAGCTAGAGTTGCCAAATTTTGCTCGCAGATAGCTAATCATGTCCCTGAAAAAACTGCATCAAAATTTTGGATGCCACGCCCACTCCTTCCGCCCCCCTCATCACTGCTCCTTGAAATTGGAAACGCCCATAGTTTTCACATATTTTGGGCTAGAGCCACCAAATTTTGTGTCAAGATAGATATTTACGTTCCCCAAAAAATGCATCAAAATTTGGATGCCACGCCCCCTGATTCCGCCCCATCCCCCTTTCTCACTGAAATTGGAAACGCCTATAGTTTTCACATTTTTTGGGCAAGAGCCACCAAATTTTGTGTCAAGATAGATATTGACGTTTCTCAAAAAAATGCATCAAAATTTGGATGCCATGCGCCCTGATTCCGCCCCCATCCCCCCTTCTCCATGAAATTGGAAACGCGCATAGTTTTCACATTTTTTGGGCTAGAGCCACCAAATTTGGTGTCAAGATAGATATTGACGTTTCCCAAAAAAATGCATCAAAATTTGGATGCCATGCGCCCTGATTCCGCCCCCATCCCCCCTTCTCCATGAAATTGGAAACGCCTATAGTTTTCACATTTTTTGGGCTAGAGCCACCAAATTTTGTGTCAAGATAGATATTTACGTTCCCCAAAAAAACGCATCAAAATTTTGGATGCCACGCTCCCTGGTCCCGCCCCCATCCCCCTTCTCCCTGAAATTGGAAACGCCCATAGTTTTCACATTTTTTGGGCTAGAGCCACCAAATTTTGTGTCAAGATAGATATTGACGTTCCCCAAAAAAATGCATCAAAATTTGGATGCCATGCCCCCTTATTCCGCCCCCATCCCCCCTTCTCCCTGAAATTGGAAACGCCTATAGTTTTCACATATTTTGGGCAAGAGCCCAAATTTTGTGTCAAGATAGGTACTGGCGTTCCCCATCAAAACTTGGGTGCCACGCCCCCTGATTCCGCCCCCATCCCCCCACCTAAGCCACCCGCCTTATAAAATCGGAATCGGCTATATCTTTAACAGTTTTTGAGCTAGAGCCACCAAACTTGGTAGGCAGATAGATAGTGACAGCTAAAAACATTTGATTCAAAAATTTGGATGCCACGCCTACCTCTGCCGCCCACCTTTTAAATTTGGGAGTTAAGTTATCTTCCACAGTTTTTGAGCTAAAGTCACCAAATTTGGTAACATGATAGCTGGCGATGTTTACCACATGGGACACTCCCTTCGCCCCTGCATTCCCCCTAATCAACCGTTGTTTTACTGGTATCAAAGTATTCCGCAGTCGGTTGCGTCCGACAGCAACGTTTTTACTTGTTTTTTCTAGAATCACCAAAATTGGTTGCAATGAAGCTAGTGACATATCCCAAAGATACAAAATTTGTAGGCCCCGCCCACTCCCTCCTTGGAACTCATTACTTTTATCAACAGTAGTAGGGAACTGGCGGTTCTAACTCAATTTACATATATATTGGACGTAGATGTATTTATTTTTATTTATTTATTGTGAACTAATCATAAGGTTAAAACCTTGTGATAAGTGGAATTTAACTAGCAATGGCTGCCGTGGCCTTCAGCTAGATTTAAGTGCTTAAATTAAAAGAGCCTTTCAAATGACAAGTATGTTATTAACTAAATAATAGGATCTCATGTCTTAATTTTTACAAAGCGTTTTGTTTATGATTATGTGTACAGTTTTATAAAGTAATTTTAGCTTTTATAAACTGTTATATACAATGTTGTAAGAGATCGAGTTGTTTTTATACTTTGATACCGAAGGTCTCATAGTATATTGCTTTTGTGCAATGTCCGTCATGGTGTCTGTCTGTCCGTCTGTCCGTCTGTCCGTCCGTATGAACGCAACTTTTTTCGACACCCGTAAAGCTAGAGACTTGAAACTTTGCAATTATGTTTATCCATAGAAGGTACAGATAAAGTGTCAAGATTGGGTTGCCACGCCTACTAGGAGGCTGGGAAATCGATAAATTCGATAACTGAAAACCGATAAAACAAAATATTTCTCACATTCTTACAGCTAGAGTTACCAAATTTTGCACGCAGATAGCTAGTCATGTCCCTGAAAAAACTGCATCAAAATTTTGGATGCCACGCCCACTCCTTCCGCCCCCATCATCCCTGCTCCTTGAAATTGGAAACGCCTTTAGTTTTCACATTTTTTGGGCTAGAGGCACCAAATTTTGTGGCAAGATAGATATTGAAGTTCCCCAAAAATATGCACCAAAATTGTGGATGCCACGCCCCCTGATTCCGCCCCCATCCCCCCTTCTCCATGAAATTGGAAACGCCTACAGTTTTCACATTTTTTGGGCTAGAGCCATCAAATTTTGTGTCAAGATAGATATTGACGTTCCCCAAAAAAATGCATCAAAATTTTGGATGCCACGCCCCTGATTCCGCCCCCATCCCCTCTTCTCCATGAAATTGGAAACGACTATAGTTTTCACATTTTTTGGGCTAGAGCCATCAAATTTTGTGTCAAGATAGATATTGACGTTCCCCAAAAAAATGCATCAAATTTTGGGTGCCACGCCCCTAATTCCGCCCCCATCCCCTCTTCTCCATGAAATTGGAAACGACTATAGTTTTCACATTTTTTGGGCTAGACCCACCAAATTTTGTGTTAAGATAGGTACTGACGTTCCCCATCAAAACTTGGATGCCACGCCCCCTAATTCCGCCCCCATCCTCCTTCTCCATGAAATTGGAAACGCCTATAGTTTTCACATTTTTTGGGCTAGAGCCACCAAATTTTGTATCAAGATAGGTACTGACGTTCCTCATCAAAACTTGGATGCCACGCCCCCGATTCCGCCCCATCCCCCTTAACCAAGAAATTGGAAACGACTATAGCTTTCACATTTTTTTGGGCTAGAGCCACCAAAATTTTCTGTCAAGATAGGTACTGACGTTCCCCATCAAAACTTGGATGCCACGCCCCCTGATTCCGCCCCCATCCCCCCTTCACCAAGAAATTGGAAACGCCTATAGTTTTCACATTTTTTGGGCTAGAGCCACCAAATTTTTTTGTGAAGATAGATATTGACGTTCCCCATAAAAATGGATCAAAACTTTGGATGCCACGCCACACCTTCCGCCCCCCACCCCCCGCCGATGTCAAAACGGTTATGCGAGTATCTTCCACATTTTTTGAACTAGAGTCACCAAATTTGGTAGGAAGATATATGGTGACATCTACAAAAGATCTGCATGAAAAATTTGGATGCCACGCCCACCTCTGCCGCCCACTATTTAAAATCGGAAATTTCGATATCTCTTATAGTTTTTAAGCTAGAGCCCTTAAATTGGGTAGAAAGATAGAATGCAGCATCTACCAAAGATGTGCATCAAAATTTTGGATGCCACGCCCACCTAAGCCACCCGCCTTATAAAATCGGAATCGGCTATATCTCTTAGAGTTTTTGAGCTAGAGCCACCAAACTTGGTAGGCAGATAGATAGTGACAGTTAAAAACATTTGATTCAAAATTTAGATGCCACGCCTACCTCTGCCGCCCACCTTTTAAATTTGGGAGTTAAGTTATCTTCCACAGCTTTTGAGCTAAAGTCACCAAATTTGGTAACATGATAGCTGGCGATGTTTACCACATGGCCCACTCCCTTCGCCCCTGCATTCTCCCTTATCAAGCGTTCTTTTACTGGTATCAAAGTATTCCGCAGTCGGTTGCGTCCGACTGCAACGTTTTTACTTGTTTTTTTAAAATTCATTATTCATATTTTGCTGTATACATCTGCTTTCCTTAAAAACTTAATGATTTTGTGTATGTTTTCTTCTGATGGGTTTCCTAACATATCTAATGGATTGTTGTTTCCGAAAATATCTTTTTTAGTATTAAGTAAAGTGGGGCAAAAGTTGAATATATGTCTTATGTTGCGAGTAGTATTTGACTGGCAAAGAGGACAGGTAGGTTGTATATTCGGCCTAAACTTATGTTGGTGAGTTAGTCTAGTGTGGCCTTGTCTGAGGCGGATTATTTTAATTTGGTCCGATCGTGAAATGGTGTTTTGTAAAGTTTTGTTAAGGTAGTCTTGTACGTGTTTCAAGCTTTTGTTTACGTCACGGTACCATATGTTACACTGGGAGATTCGCCCTTTTAATTGAGAAGAGAATTGTTTTTTAAGATATTTGTTTATGTCAATATAGTTATAATTGGGTGTAAGAATCAAGGGCATGCGCGTGGAAGCTTTAGCCTCGTGGTCAGCTAGCTCATTACCATTAATAGCAGCGTGTCCAGGGATCCATATTAATTTGACTCTAAGGGAGAGGGAGGTTAATAAAGATCTGACTAAGGAGGCATAATATTCTTTATTGTTTAAGTTAGATATGGCGCCTAAAGCTGACATGGAATCAGAGCATAAGACGAAAGCTCCCTTCATCGTATTAATTAATTTTATGGCTTCTAGGATTGCAATTAATTCTGATGAAAAAACAGAAGAATAATGTGGAAGATTGCCGTATTTAAGTGTGTGTGTGTTTCAGTAGTTATAGCATAGCCAGTAGTATTGTTTAGTTAGGATCCGTCAGTGTAGATAAATGTGTGTTTTTTATATTCGTTTTTGATTATAGAGAAATGCTGTCTGTATATGTGAGTAGGGGTACTTTTTTTTGCTATGTATGCGGAGAGAGGTGTCTATTGTGTCATTAGGTAGTAGCCAGGGAGGTTGAAGGAATGGAATTTTGTGTGGTAGGTGAGGGAGACGTTGGATTGTGATATAAGAATTGTTCGTTCTATTGATGCAATGCAATGCATTGTAAAGTAGTGATTTGCCTGGGTACAGATCTCAGTCTGGCCAGGCTCAGCTTACAAGAAAAGTTGTAGTTCGCTGGGATTGTAAAACGGGGTCTAGCACAGTCTAGGGAGGAGTGAGAAAGTTAGTCCCGCAGTCGGGTCGGATGTTAACAACGGGGCGGCAAAACCTCCACACAAGTAACAACACTAATACAACTGGCACAACAGGCGCGTGTGCAACCACAAAATAAATCAACACAAGTGTATATATATATATTTATATATTTATAGTCACCGGCGTGTTTGCTTGGACGCAAGTTCACTGACCGTCACTTTATTATCCTTTTGTTTCTTTTGGCCTAACTCGCTCTATCATTATTATAAACTGGCGCCCTTCCTTATCTACTTACAAGCCTTATAATTCCTCCGGGCACGTGTTAAAAATCCACTCTCTATTCCTTTTTTCTTGTAATTTTTCTTTCTCCGCGCGTCTGCTCTATGGCACCGATCGTTTTTAACTGCCGAGTCGCCCACGCTTCAGCTTCGGCCAGCGCTGCCGTTGCCAAACTCCCCACGCTCGCTCGCGAGCGTGTTGCGTTCGAAGCCCACAGCTGGCGCGCTGCACCCTTTGCGACTCTGCACTATCGGGCGGTCCATTCGAATCTATTATTTAAACTAATCTGCCAACTCCATTTTTAATTCATTTTATAATTGTATAATATTCAATAAAAGAAAGCAAAACGACATTATAAATAAAATCAACTGAAAACTCCTCGCTCCTTGCGTTACGGAAAAATCATAAGAAAAGTAACGAAATCAATAAATCTTTTCCTTATACACTACGCATTAAATCTACAAATTAAATCTACAAATTAAATACTACAAAATCAAGGCTGTTGTGGGGTGGCCAGGGGCCTACTGCACACCCCCCTCTTTCTTCGGGAGAGTGATGGTCATGCATCCATTGGCGTAGGCCGTCACCCCATACCGCTCTCCCTCGACGGTCACTTTAAAGCGGGTGCGTCGTTCCCCCTAACAGCACCGCTCCATCGCCTTGGTGATCTCCTCCACCGCCGTTTCCGTCAGTAAGTCCTCGTCGGGGAGGACCGTCCAACTTGCCGGACATACCGCCCACCTCCTCGGAGATACGCCCCGGCTCGGTACTGGCTGGGTATCGGTCGGCCCCTCGGGCTCCAATGCTGCCTCCAGCCCCTCCTCCAGACCCTCCTCCCACAAATCCACCACGTCCTCCGTCCGACCCGTCGCGTCACTCCAAAAGGCTCCCTCGCTGTGTAGTTCCGGGTCCCCTGCCGGCTCGCCTTCGGGAAGCGGGACGGGTACCCGCTCCTCAGCCCCCGGGTGCCTGCGCGGCGACGGTGGCTCCTCCACATAAGGCCGGGGGGCCGGAAACTGGGCTCATTGACGTAGATGGCGGAGATGTCTCTACCGTCATCAAAATAACGCCTCCGTCGACGATTGTTGCTGACTCCTCCCGGTGGACGAACATCGTATGTCGGCATGAGGTCTCTCCTGAGTTTCCGCTGGTGTCTGCGGCATCCTCCACCTTGGCCCCGGGCTGCGTAAAGTCGCTCATCTTGTGCCGTTTTATCTGTGGGTATACAACAATGCAATGATTAGTCTTAATCGTCAAAATGGTTCTGAGACTCTGAAAATTTGGTTAGTGTTATATAAAAAAAAATCGAAGGAGGGACATAAAGCGTATTGGACTGTTTGATCAGGTTGGTAGCCTTCCTCCCGTTCCTCTGTCTCGCAATAGAACTGTCTCAACTGCGCGATGTTGGCGAGTTTGCTTTTCCGCTGACCTTCTTTTACCAATCGTACGACGTTAGGCGACACAAACTTCTTCACCAAGAACGGTCCGTCATACTTAGGACCGAGCTTTGGCGCAATCCCTTCACTGGCCTTCGACAGCTGGTGCGTCCTTAGCAAAACCAGTGTTGAGTCCTGGCCGCCACTCTCTCCGCCTGAGGTTGTAGTTCCTTCCTTGATCTTTCGAGGCACGTTGCAGATTGGTTTGGACTATGCTGAACACCTCCTTCAGCCTCCTCGCCCTGTCCTCTGGCGCTTGCTGTGTGCTTCCTGATCCGGGTGTGCTCTCGTCATATAAGGAGGCCGGCAAGCGGGGCTCTCGTCGTTGCATCAGGAACGCGGGTGAAAGCCCCGTCGAATCTGCCACGCTGGAATTAACCGCCAACGAAATATCGGGTAATAGTTCGTCCCACGAACTCTGATTTCCTGTTATGAACTGGGCGATCATCGTTTTCACGGTCCTATTCGTCCTCTCGGTCGGGTTTTCCTGCGGGCAGTAAGGGGCGGTATGCTGCACCTCCTCAAGAATGCCTTGAAACTGCGACTTGTGAACTGGACACCGTTATCACACACGAATTTTCTGGGTATCCAAAATCGACATAAGATACGTTCGCGGAACGCTTTCTGTAGCTGTGCCGCCGTCGCTCGCTTTAAGGGGACTAGCTCTACGCATTTCGAAAATGCGTCATGGAATACTAGGAGCATGGTATTCCCATGTTTCGATCTGGGTAACGGACCCACAAAATCGGCGGAAAGTATAGTCATAGGCTCGGCCACCTGACGCGTCAACATCTGTCCCGCCGGCTTGACTTGCAGCGTCTTGAACCTCTGGCATGATTCGCAGCACTTAACATATCTGGCTGCATCTCGGAACATCCCGGGCCAGTAATATCGTCTTCCGTACCCCTTGATGCCCAGCCGTCGGTTCGTCGTGACACTCCAGTAAGACTCTTTTCCTTTGATCCTCACCAACGCACAGTTTCCACGGTATGTAGTCGTCGTCGTCCGCGCGGTGTCCGAGGTGTCTATATAGCTGGCCATTTTCCTCCATGTATTCCGGGTACTTTACCGATTCCTACGCGATTTTCTCTTTCATTGCCTCTATCCACTTGCCGGGTGATTTCTCCTGTACTGCTTGCTGAAGGTCCTCCAAGGGTTGCCGCGAGAGGGCGTCCGCTACCACGTTGAGCTTCCCCCGCCTGTAACGTACGTCAAACTGGTATTGTTGGAGCTCTAAAGCCCAACGCGCGATCCGTACCGACGGGCTTTCGATTGAATTCATCCACTTCAACGCCATATGGTCGGTTATTACCTCAAAACGGTACCCTTCCAGGTAACATCTCAGCTTTCGGATCGACCACACGATTGCTAGGCACTCCTTTTCGGTCGCTGAATAGTTTTCCTCCGCCTTGTTCAGCTTCCGACTCGTATAAGCTATCACACGCTCCTGCTGATCAATCGTCTGGGTCAGCACCGCTCCAAGACCGAAATCGCTTGCATCAGTTTGCAAGATAAACTTCTCTGACAAATCCGGGCACGCCAGTACTGGGGCAGTAGTCAGACTATGCTTAAGGGTCTCCAACGCTGTTTGCTGCTCCTCGTCCCACGGCCATTTCCTCGACTTCTTTAATAAAGTGGTCATCGGCTGCACCAATGTCGCGAAATTCAGCACGAATCGCCTATACCACGAGGCCATCCCCAGACAACGTCGTAATTCCTTACAATTTGCCGGGGCCTTCAGATTCCGGATGGCTTCTACTTTGCCGGGGTCTGTCTTTATCCCATCGACACTCACCACATGTCCCAGGTATACCAGCTCCTTCTGGAAAAACGAGCACTTCTTGCGGTTCAACTTCAGATTTGCAGCTCTGAGCCGCCTAAGCACTTCCTTGAGGTTCGCTACGTGCTCTTCCTTGGTCGCTCCGATCACTACTATGTCGTCCAGATAGGCAAACGCATGGGGCTCCATATCTGGTCCGATAACCGTGTCCAAAGCTCGTTGAAAAGTAGCACAGGCCGAGTGCAATTCAAAAGGCATCACCCGCCACTGAAATAGACCTAGGTACCGTGAACGCGGTACATTCCCGACTATCCGCAGCCATAAGAATTTGCCAGTATCCGTGCTTAAGATCGAGCGTCGAGATATAACGTGCGTGCCTTAGTCGCTCCAAAATGTGGTTAATCCTGGTTACGGGGTATGCATCCGGTACGGAGTGTGCATTGAGCTGCCGGTAATCTATGCACATCCGCCACTCGCCTGTTTTCTTCCGGACGAGTACAATCGGGGCGCTGTGCGGGCTCCGCGACGGCTCTATCGCCCCGGCCTCCAGTAGCTCATCCACCTGCTCGTTAATTACTCTCTGCATCGCTGGGTTTTTGGGGTAGTACTTCTGTTTTATCGGCTTGTCATCCCTCATGGTGTTCCGCTATATGAGACACGTCCTTGAGTCTATCGAAGAGAGCTAGTTCCGCCCTCAGGATTCCCTTGATCTCTGGTTCCAAATCTACTGGCCACTCCTCTTCCTCGGCGGCGACAATTTCCGATCCGGTCGCTGTGGGGCCGGTCATATCGCGCCCTCCTACCTCGCCTAGCCGTTGCACTTCCACGACGGACACCGCATCCCGCCTGGCTTCCTGGATCGCCCCCGCGTCGAGGCCCGGCCAAGGTGCCCCCAGGACTCCCTCCTTTGGCCTCGGACTCCCGCTGCTCTCCGATCCTTCTGCTGTCGGCTTAAGTTCCGCGCGGGTCTGGTCTGGTTCCGTGTCTGGTAGTTCTATCGATTTGAGAGTTAGCCTTGCCTGGCCACACTGGTTGGTCATCCCCACCCGGCACAAAAAGTCTATCCCTAGTATCAGGTTGTCTAGCATCGAGGGCATCACGAGCATATTCATCGTGACCACTGCCCCCGCTAGACCAACCTTTACCCTCAATAGCTTCTTGACCTCTAAGGTCGACCCATCCGCCAAGCGAATTTTCCCACTGGCGTCCAACATCTTACCCCCGTTGGCCACCCTGCTTGAGAATCCCTCACTAACGAAACTCCTCGTAGCCACCGTGTCTACTGTCGCGGTCGCTACCTGATCACCTACGCTTACGGTAGCGACTATCCGCCCTTCTTCCACTCAAAGGGGATACTCTAACTTTGGGATGGGTCGCGTCGGCTCCCACCGGATCCCGTCCCAGATGGTGCCGCTGACCGTTTCCCGCCCCCGTCTTCTGACAACACTGGCCGTTACTGACACCCTTCGCCCCGCACTGCCTACAAAATAGTATTCGAGGGTTGGGACATCCCTTGGCAAAGTGCCCCTCTTGCGAGCAGTTATAACATACCCGTCTTCCCTCGAGCACTCTTGGCTGGTCTTAACCGATCATACCGTTCGTGATCACCCCCGTCGGTAGGAAAGAAGGGGTACCCGCGTTATTGCCGCTCACCCCGGGCTGCGGCTGTGCCCTAATCGGGTTAAAATGCTTCGGGGGGTGGGCCACGCCGACTACCCTATCTGGGTACCTAGGAGCCCCCGCCCGACTGTGGGCTGCACATCCACGACTTTGTTGCCGTACGCTCTCATATTCTGACGCCATCTGTGTCAACTGTGCTAGCGAGGAGAAGTCATGCCTACGAATGTATAAGCGATATTCGGGCGACAGGTTCTCGTACACCCTATGCAGCTCCTGGTCCCCCTTGTAACCAGCCTGCTAATTCTAGCAGATAGTCCTTAAACGTTTCGTCTTCGCGCTATCGTCGAGCCAGGAAACTGTCCTCTAACCGGTCAAAGTATTGAGGGGATAGAAAGAACTCTAAAAACTCCGATTTAAACGTTGCCCATGTCGAGTCCCTAAGCCTACTCACGGTTAGCCACCGTGCTGCTTTGCCGGTTAACGCTTCGATCATCGGCCGGGGCAAACGATCTAGACCTATGTCGTAGGATAAAGCCCGGTCCTCTATAGCCTCCAAGAAGGCTAGCGGATCAGCGCACCCATCAAACCTGATTCCCCACTTTCGGACTAACTCGGGGACAAACCACTCCTGGGGGCACTGTTATTTTCGTTGAAGTGGATAGGGTGATCCGCCCGTCTCACCGGGGTGTCTTCCCCGGATGCAAGGGGCGAATTGATACGTATATCAGGGACACGCGGAGTATATTCGGGGTAGATGGCACCGTGGGATGGCGATAGCAGGTTCCCTGTGCCGCTTGCCCGTACCGCAGACATTACCGTATCGGATTCCGACTTCTGTTGTGGTTTTTGCACCCCGCCGACGAAAGTATCGGTCGGGGCAGGCGACATTGGGGTCTTTGCGAAACGCAACTCCCACTCGGCCAGTCGGGTCCATATTTCGGTGGTATGACCACCTGACTTTATAAAACTACATACCAGCTTCCGGTACTCGTTTACCGTGGGACACTTCTGTAACTGGAACTCCTGCGCGATGCTCTCCAGATCCTCCTTGCGGCAGTTGCAGACCCATTGAACACCCACGCCGGGGTTACCGTTGTCTCCTGCTTCCACTCCGTCGGATCCACTCGTCGCTGCTTTCTCCATGTTCAAAAATTTTTTTTTTTAAAAAAATCCCCGAGCGATTGAACAAAAAACCAGTCAAAAATTAAAATTTTTCCTAAAAAAAAAAAAATTTAGACCGTAGGTGTCCCACTGTATGACAGAAATCAAAATAATTTTTTTTTTTTTTAAATTTCCTCTTTTATTTAGTCCGGTAGCGTTAACGCGATTTTCTGTTTTGTTTTTTTTTAAACCACTGCGCACTCCGCGATCGAGGCCCACTGTGCGACGACTTAATGCTGATTCGGTATCAAAACCGCGCGATTGGACACCGACACACAAAAAACAAGTAAAAACGTTGCTGTCGGACGCAACCGACTGCGGAATACTTTGATACCAGTAAAACAACGGTTGATTAGGGGGAATGCAGGGGCGAAGGGAGTGTCCCATGTGGTAAACATCGCCAGCTATCATGTTACCAAATTTGGTGACTTTAGCTCAAAAACTGTGGAAGATAACTTAACTCCCAAATTTAAAAGGTGGGCGGCAGAGGTAGGCGTGGCATCTAAATTTTTGAATCAAATGTTTTTAGCTGTCACTATCTATCTGCCTACCAAGTTTGGTGGCTCTAGCTCAAAAACTGTTAAAGATATAGCCGATTCCGATTTTATAAGGCGGGTGGCTTAGGTGGGCGTGGCATTCAAAATTTTGATGCAGGTCTTTGGTAGATGCTGCCTTCTATCTTTCTACCCAATTTACGGGCTCTAGCTTAAAAACTATAAGAGATATCGAAATTTCCGATTTTAAATGGTGGGCGGCAGAGGTGGGCGTGGCATCCTAATTTTTGATGCAGATCTTTTGTAGATGTCACCATATATCTTCCTACCAAATTCGGTGACACTAGCTCGAAAAATGTGAAAACTATAGGCGTTTCCAATTTCAAGTAGAAGGGGGATGGGGGCGGAATCAGGGGGCGTGGCATCCACAATTTTGATGCATTTTTTGGGGAACGTCAATATCTATCTTCACACAAAATTTGGTGGCTCTAGCCCAAAAAATGTGAAAACTATAGGCGTTTCCAATTTCTTGGTGAAGGGGGGATGGGGGCGGAATCAGGGGGCGTGGCACCCAAGTTTTGATGGGGAACGCCAGTACCTATCTTGACACAAAATTTGGGATCTTGCCCAAAATATGTGAAAACTATAGGCGTTTCCAATTTTAGGGAGAAGGGGGGATGGGGGCGGAATAAGGGGGCATGGCATCCAAATTTTGATGCATTTTTTTGGGGAACGTCAATATCTATCTTGACACAAAATTTGGTGGCTCTAGCCCAAAAAATGTGAAAACTATGGGCGTTTCCAATTTCAGGGAGA
Organism: Scaptomyza hsui; assembly: GCA_018152825.1. Lineage (NCBI taxonomy): Eukaryota > Metazoa > Arthropoda > Insecta > Diptera > Drosophilidae > Scaptomyza > Scaptomyza hsui. The sequence continues at coordinate 248,344 of JAECXO010000241.1, forward strand.
AGGGGGGATGTGGTCGGAATCTGGGGGCATGGCATCCAAATTTTGATGCATGTTTTTGGGGAACGTTAATATCTATCTTGACACAAAATTTGGTGGCTCTTGCCCAAAAAATGTGAAAACTATAGGCGTTTCCAATTTCATGGAGAAGGGGGGATGGGGCGGAATCAGGGGGCGTGGCATCCAAATTTTGATGCATTTTTTTGGGGAACGTAAATATCTATCTTGACACAAAATTTGGTGGCTCTAGCCCAAAATATGTGAAAACTATGGGCGTTTCCAATTTCAAGGAGCAGTGATGAGGGGGGCGGAAGGAGTGGGCGTGGCATCCAAAATTTTGATGCAGTTTTTTCAGGGACATGATTAGCTATCTGCGAGCAAAATTTGGCAACTCTAGCTGTAAGAATCTGACAAATATTAGGTTTTATCGGTTTTCTGTTATCGAATTTATCGATTTCCCAGCCTCCTAGTAGGCGTGGCACCCCAATCTTGACACTTTATCTGTCTCGCCTATAGACAAACATATTTGCAAAGTTTCAAGTCTCTAGCTTTACGGGTGTCGAAAAAAGTTGGGTTCATACGGACAGACGGACAGACGGACAGACAGACAGACGGACAGACACCATGACGGACATTGCACAAAACCAATATACTATGAGACCTTCGGTATCAAAGTATAAAAATGCACTTTCCGCGGTTCTTGTCCCACCGTGCCACGACTTTTGCCCACACGTTTATTGGCGGTTCGACGCTCTGGCACCGCAGTTCAACGACCGCTTGTATGTCCGCCGATGTTCGCTAACACAAACGCTTTTGAACGCGACCCGTTAGGTTGATCGGTGAATTCGTTTCAACCGTCAACTTCGTTGCGCCGCGACAGACTCAACCGGTACCGATCCCGTTCGTTCTCGGTGCACACGCTTTCGAACACTTTCGTTGTGCCGCGACAATTGCACAAAAACCACGCACGTTTTTGCTGACCGCCGTTTTACATACGCTTATGAAAAACAGTGTATCAGCGGGTATACACGACACTTTTTTTTTTTTTATTAGTTTCACTTTTTCTCTTATTAACCAAAAAAAACAAAAATTCCCTGTCACTTGTTAGTAGTGTTGCTGGGGCTTTAATTCCAGCTCACACCGCACCCACGTTTTTCTAGTCCCTGCTCGGGCGCCACTTGTAAAGTAGTGATTTGCCTGGGTACAGATCTCAGTCTGGCCAGGCTCAGCTTACAAGAAAAGTTGTAGTTCGCTGGGATTGTAAAACGGGGTTTAGCACAGTCTAGGGAGGAGTGAGAAAGTTAGTCCCGCAGTCGGGTCGGATGTTAACAACGGGGCGGCAAAACCTCCACACAAGTAACAACAGTAATACAACTGGCACAACAGGCGCGTGTGCAACCACAAAATAAATCAACACAAGTGTATATCTTTATAGTCACCGGCGTGTTTGCTTGGACGCAAGTTCACTGACCGTCACTTTATTATCCTTTTGTTTCTTTTGGCCTAACTCGCTCTATCATTATTATAAACTGGCGCCCTTCCTTATCTACTTACAAGCCTTATAATTCCTCCGGGCACGTGTTAAAAATCCACTCTCTATTCCTTTTTTTTTGTAATTTTTCTTTCTCCGCGCGTCTGCTCTAAGGCACCGATCGTTTTTAACTGCCGAGTCGCCCACGCTTCAGCTTCGGCAAGCGCTGCCGTTGCCAAACTCCCCACGCTCGCTCGCGAGCGTGGTGCGTTCGAAGCCCACAGCTGGCGCGCTGCACCCTTTGCGACTCTGCGTTATCGGGCGGTCCATTCGAATCTATTATTTAAACTAATCTGCCAACTCCATTTTTAATTCATTTTATAATTGTATAATATTCAATAAAAGAAAGCAAAACGAAATAAAAAACAAGTAAAAACGTTGCAGTCGGACGCAACCGACTGCGGAATACTTTGATACCAGTAACAGAACGGATGGTAAGGAGTCTGCTTGCAAAGGAGTGGGAAGGGTGGTAATCATCGCCAGCTATCATGTTATCAAATTTGGTGACTTTAGCTCAAAAACTGTGGAAGATAACTGAACTTTCAAATTTAGAAGGTGGGCGGCAAGGGTGGGTATGGTATCGAAATTTGTTAATAAAATCTTTTTAAATGTCACCATATATCTTCCTACCAAGTTTGTTGGCTCTAGCTCAAAAACTGTTAAAGATATAGCCGATTCCAATTTTGTAAGGCGGGTGGCTTGGGTGGGCGTGGCATCCAAACTTTTGATGCAGATCTTTGGTAGATGTTGCCTTCTATCTTTCTACCGAATTTGGGGGCTCTAGCTTAAAAACTATAAGAGATATCGAAATTTCCGATTTTAAATGGTGGGCGGCAGATGTGGGCGTGGCATCCAAATTTTTGATGCAGATCTGTTGTAGATGTCACCATATATCTTCCTACCAAATTTGGTGACTCTAGTTCAAAAAATGTGGAAGATACACGCATAACCGTTTTAACAACGGCGGGGATTGGGGGCGGAAGGTGTGGGCGTGGCATCCAAATTTTTGATGCAGTTTTTTGGAAAACTTCGCTACCTATATTGACACTAAATTTGGAGGCTCTGGCCCAAAAAATGTGAAATCTATAGGCGCTTCCAATTTCAAGGAGCAGGCAGGATGGGGGCGGAAGGAGTGGGCGTGGCATCCAAAATTTTGATGCAGTTTTTTCAGGGACGTGACTAGCTATCTTCGTGCAAAATTTGGTAATTCTATCTGTAAGAATAAGAGAAATATTTGGTTTTATCGGTTTTTAGTTATCGAATTTATCGATTTCCCAGCCTCCTAGTAGGCGTGGCACTCCGATCTTAACATTTTATCTGAAATTCTATGGATAAACATAATTGCAAAGTTTCAAGTTTCTAGCTTTACGGGTGTCGAAAAAAGTTGCGTTCATACGGACAGACGGACAGACACCATGACGGACATTGCACAAAACCAATATACTATGATACTTTCAGTATCAAAGTATAATAAAATCAACTGAAAACTCCTCGCTCCTTGCGTTACGGAAAAATCATAAGAAAAATAACGAAATCAATAAATCTTTTCCTTATACACTACGAATTAAATCTACAAATTAAATCTACAAATTAAATACTAACAAGTAAAAACGTTGCTGTCGGACGCAACCGAATGCGGAATACTTTGATACCAGTAAAACAACGGTTGATTAGGGGGAATGCAGGGGCGAAGGGAGTGTCCCATGTGGTAAACATCGCCAGCTATCATGTTACCAAATTTGGTGACTTTAGCTCAAAAACTGTGGAAGATAACTTAACTCCCAAATTTAAAAGGTGGGCGGCAGAGGTAGGCGTGGCATCCAAATTTTTGAATCAAATGTTTTTAGCTGTCACTATCTATCTGCCTACCAAGTTTGGTGGCTCTAGCTCAAAAACTGTTAAAGATATAGCCGATTCCGATTTTATAAGGCGGGTGGCTTAGGTGGGCGTGGCATTCAAAATTTTGATGCAGGTCTTTGGTAGATGCTGCCTTCTATCTTTCTACCCAATTTACGGGCTCTAGCTTAAAAACTATAAGAGATATCGAAATTTCCGATTTTAAATGGTGGGCGGCAGAGGTGGGCGTGGCATCCTAATTTTTGATGCAGATCTTTTGTAGATGTCACCATATATCTTCCTACCAAATTCGGTGACACTAGCTCGAAAAATGTGAAAACTATAGGCGTTTACAATTTCAAGTAGAAGGGGGATGGGGGCGGAATCAGGGGGCGTGGCATCCAAAATTTTGATGCATTTTTTGGGGAACGTCAATATCTATCTTCACACAAAATTTGGTGGCTCTAGCCCAAAAAATGTGAAAACTATAGGCGTTTCCAATTTCTTGGTGAAGGGGGGGATGGGGGCGGAATCAGGGGGCGTGGCACCCAAGTTTTGATGGGGAACGCCAGTACCTATCTTGACACAAAATTTGGGCTCTTGCCCAAAATATGTGAAAACTATAGGCGTTTCCAATTTCAGGGAGAAGGGGGATGGGGGCGGAATAAGGGGGCATGGCATCCAAATTTTGATGCATTTTTTTGGGGAACGTAAATATCTATCATGACACAAAATTTGGTGGCTCTAGCCCAAAAAATGTGATAACTATGGGCGTTTCCAATTTCACGGAGAAAGGGGTGATGGGGCGGAATCAGGGCGCATGCCATCCAAATTTTGATGCATTTTTTTGGGAAACGTCAATATCTATCTTGACACAAAATTTGGTGGCTCTAGCCCAAAAAATGTGAAAACTATGCGCTTTTCCAATTTCATGGAGAAGGGGGGATGGGGGCGGAATCTGGGGGCATGGCATCCAAATTTTGATGCATGTTTTTGGGGAACGTTAATATCTATCTTGACACAAAATTTTGTGGCTCTAGCCCAAAAAAATGTGAAAACTATGGGCGTTTCCAATTTCACGGAGAAGGGGGGATGGGGGCGGAATCAGGGCGCATGGCATCCAAATTTTGATGCATTTTTTTGGGAAACGTCAATATCTATCTTGACACAAAATTTGGTGGCTTTAGCCCAAAAAATGTGAAAACTATGGTCGTTTCCAATTTCAGGGAGATGGGGGGATGGGGGCGGAATCTGGGGGCATGGCATCCAAATTTTGATGCATGTTTTTGGGGAACGTTAATATCTATCTTGACACAAAATTTGGTGGCTCTTGCCCAAAAAATGTGAAAACTATAGGCGTTTCCAATTTCAGTGAGAAGGGGGGATGGGGCGGAATCAGGGGGCGTGGCATCCAAAATTTTGATCCATTTTTTGGGGAACGTAAATATCTATCTTGACACAAAATTTGGTGGCTCTAGCCCAAAATATGTGAAAACTATGGGCGTTTCCAATTTCAAGGAGCAGTGATGAGGGGGGCGGAAGGAGTGGGCGTGGCATCCAAAATTTTGATGCAGTTTTTTCAGGGACATGATTAGCTATCTGCGAGCAAAATTTGGCAACTTTAGCTGTAAGAATCTGACAAATATTAAGTTTTATCGGTTTTCTGTTATCGAATTTATCGATTTCCCAGCCTCCTAGTAGGCGTGGCACCCAAATCTTGACACTTTATCTGTCTCGCCTATAGACAAACATATTTGCAAAGTTTCAAGTCTCTAGCTTTACGGGTGTCGAAAAAAGTTGCGTTCATACGGACAGACGGACAGACGGACAGACACCATGACGGACATTGCACAAAACCAATATACTATGAGACCTTCGGTATCAAAGTATAAAAATTAAATACTACAAAATCAAGGCTGTTGTGGGGGAGGCCAGGGGCCTACTTCACAGCATTTTTCCCCATTTTGTTGTAACATGTTTATTGTTAAGTTTGTTATTATTGGACCTAGATGTATTAACGGACAGTTCATTCAAGTGGCCCAACGATACCAAGCACCGGCTTGTTAACGCGCGGACCCAAGCAAAGAGCAACCAACCTCCCGCCCAACCGACCGAGGGGCACACCGCATAAGAAGATCGCGAACAAGTAGACAAATGACATATGACTAGCTTTTTAAGAGAACCAGTAGAAGTGGCACTGTTTATTATGTGGGATAAGTCGTTATAATTTGAACATAAAATTCGGAAAGGATTATGTATAGCATAGATAGAGTTACAAGCTTGAAGAGCAATAGGTAGAAAATTCCATGTCCTTCTGATCGGAACAGCAAAACTAATCTGACTAATTAATTCCGAGGAATCAATTTCACCATTCATTAGTTTATGTAAAAAGACTACACCTAGCATTGTTCTCCGATTAGAAAGAGAAGGAAGATTTATTAGTAAAAGTCTACTATGGTACACCCAGAAAAAAAATCCGTTCTAAATGTACCAAATCATTACCAAATCATTACCATTTGGTCATGAAAGGCTGCTATGAACGTTTTTTCTTAATTCATGAACGCCGGTCATGTTTTATGAACGAATTTTTTAAGAACGCTGTTCTGTTTTTATGAACGTCTTGGTCATAATTCGTTCCTAAATTAAGAACATTTCGTTCTTAGTTTATGAACGATTTGTGCTTTATTTAAGAACATTTCGTTCTTAATTTATGAACGATTTGTTCTTAATCTATGAACGATTTGTTCTTAATCTAAGAACGAAATGTTCTTAAATTAAGAACAATTTCGTTCTTAATTTATAAACAATTCGTTCTTATTTTAAGCACATTTTGTTCTTAGTATATGAACATTTTGTTCTTATTTTAAGAACATGTCGTTCTTATTTTATGAACAATTGGTTCTTAAATTAATAACATTTTGTTAACAAAATAAAACAATTGAGCGTGTTGATTATTTTTTATATTTTTATTTATTTATCATTTATATGGATGGGCAGGCTTATAAAATCATTGATGTTCTAACAACTAAATTGTCTATACAAGCTTAAATTCATTAATATTTAAAGAGTTACATATGACATATATATTGTTTTCATTGATTACAAACATTTTGATCTTATAAATTTCAATACTTGTGGTAGTCTTATACACTAAATAATTATTACTTTTATACTTAGTTTCCTTAGCAAAAAACACATTTTTGTAAATTAATAGTTGTATTTTCCTTAATATAAATATAAACAGCGTGATCATTAGACAAATAAGTCGTTTTAAAACATTTATAAATTGGATTCAAGCCTTGTTCGTAGTTTAAAATAAATTTTGAAAATTTTATTCCGGTTTTAGTGCCAAATAAAAATTAAAATAATGTATGCACGTTATACAATATTTTTAATTCTTACCAAGTCTAGTGCTCAGGCATCTGTTAACTTTGTCCAAGCCTTTAAAAATTGGCCGCTCTCCAGTTCCTTGATGTCATTTTGTCGTAAAGTAAACGTTTTTCTCCAACTGTCGCTCCAGCTTGAGCTCTCCCTGTTAAGAGCTGCCTTTGTTGCCGTGCCGATTTCAATACCAATTTCGTGCAATGGATTTTGATTGCTTGCGATGAAGGAGTTTTAATCCTCGCCGTCACTGCGGAACGTCAGCTTGCGTTTTTAGCAAGTATAAATTTTATACTTGGTAAAAAGCCTGCCTCTAGCATTGTTTTTACCCTTTCGAGGAATATAATAGTAATCCTGTAAATACAAAATATTTTTAGTTGACATAGTTTTAAATTTTAATGATTTTTTAATTGACTTCATTCCAATTTCCTGTGGAAAAACTGAGCAAATTTGTTCAAATAATACATCAAAATCAACGGGCCTAAGCGTTTTCTTCTTAAACTGGACATTTTCTAAAATTATTTCGATTAAAATGTTCCTGTTGTCGCACGATAATTGCTCATTACTCTTGGCTAATTGTAATAATGAAAGCCCCTTTTGAGATTCCAAGAGTAACTCTTTCATGTTCTGAAAAAGTATTAAAAAATTGTTATTAATATAATGTGTTCTTAATCTACATATACTGCAGAAAAGAAGTTATGAGCAAACAAATTTTACCTTGCCAAGTAAATTACTACACGAATTAGTAGTGGATGGGGTCGCGCACTCATCAATTTTTTCCAGCCAGCTTTCCACCTTCTCCGACACTGTAACTGTGTTGTCATCAATACCAAACTAAATAAAATTAAACAAGTAAAAACGTTGCTGTCGGACGCAACCGACTGCGGAATACTTTGATACCAGTAAAACAACGGTTGATTAGGGGGAATGCAGGGGCGAAGGGAGTGTCCCATGTGGTAAACATCGCCAGCTATCATGTTACCAAATTTGGTGACTTTAGCTCAAAAACTGTGGAAGATAACTTAACTCCCAAATTTAAAAGGTGGGCGGCAGAGGTAGGCGTGGCATCCAAATTTTTGAATCAAATGTTTTTAGCTGTCACTATCTATCTGCCTACCAAGTTTGGTGGCTCTAGCTCAAAAACTGTTAAAGATATAGCCGATTCCGATTTTATAAGGCGGGTGGCTTAGGTGGGCGTGGCATTCAAAATTTTGATGCAGGTCTTTGGTAGATGCTGCCTTCTATCTTTCTACCCAATTTACGGGCTCTAGCTTAAAAACTATAAGAGATATCGAAATTTCCGATTTTAAATGGTGGGCGGCAGAGGTGGGCGTGGCATCCTAATTTTTGATGCAGATCTTTTGTCGATGTCACCATATATCTTCCTACCAAATTCGGTGACACTAGCTCGAAAAATGTGAAAACTATAGGCGTTTCCAATTTCAAGTAGAAGGGGGAATGGGGGCGGAATCAGGGGGCGTGGCATCCAAAATTTTGATGCATTTTTTGGGGAACGTCAATATCTATCTTCACACAAAATTTGGTGGCTCTAGCCCAAAAAATGTGAAAACTATAGGCGTTTCCAATTTCTAGGTGAAGGGGGGATGGGGGCGGAATCAGGGGGCGTGGCACCCAAGTTTTGATGGGGAACGCCAGTACCTATCTTGACACAAAATTTGGGCTCTTGCCCAAAATATGTGAAAACTATAGGCGTTTCCAATTTCAGGGAGAAGGGGGGATGGGGGCGGAATAAGGGGGCATGGCATCCAAATTTTGATGCATTTTTTTGGGGAACGTCAATATCTATCTTGACACAAAATTTGGTGGCTCTAGCCCAAAAAATGTGAAAACTATGGGCGTTTCCAATTTCAGGGAGAAGGGGGGATGGGGGCGGAATCTGGGGGCATGGCATCCAAATTTTGATGCATGTTTTTGGGGAACGTTAATATCTATCTTGACACAAAATTTGGTGGCTCTTGTCCAAAAAATGTGAAAACTATAGGCGTTTCCAATTTCAGTGAGAAGGGGGGATGGGGCGGAATCAGGGGGCGTGGCATCCAAATTTTGATGCATTTTTTTGGGGAACGTAAATATCTATCTTGACACAAAATTTGGTGGCTCTAGCCCAAAATATGTGAAAACTATGCGCGTTTCCAATTTCAAGGAGCAGTGATGAGGGGGGCGGAAGGAGTGGGCGTGGCATCCAAAATTTTGATGCAGTTTTTTCAGGGACATGATTAGCTATCTGCGAGCAAAATTTGGCAACTCTAGCTGTAAGAATCTGACAAATATTAGGTTTTATCGGTTTTCTGTTATCGAATTTATCGATTTCCCAGCCTCCTAGTAGGCGTGGCACCCCAATCTTGACACTTTATCTGTCTCGCCTATAGACAAACATATTTGCAAAGTTTCAAGTCTCTAGCTTTACGGGTGTCGAAAAAAGTTGCGTTCATACGGACAGACGGACAGACGGACAGACAGACAGACGGACAGACGGACAGACACCATGCCGGACATTGCACAAAACCAATATACTATGAGACCTTCGGTATCAAAGTATAAAAATCTGTTTTATAACAATTAAGAATTCATGGTTCAGCTTACCTTAGCCTTTCTCCAATGTAACAATTTAATCCGAAATTCAGTTCGGAGCCCTAAGAGTGGGATCGCTTCGCGGAGGTCTTCCCTGTCTAAATGTTTCAGGCTGTTGTAGGTAACTTGAGCATATATTGTACATAATAGAATGAATATACATAAATTTAGAAATTGTGAGCAATAGTATTTTATGATTAATCTTAAAAATTTAATTTGATAAAAATAAATAAGTAAATAAAAACAAGTAAAAACGTTGCTGTCGGACGCAACCGACTGCGGAATACTTTGATACCAGTAAAACAACGGTTGATTAGGGGGAATGCAGGGGCGAAGGGAGTGTCCCATGTGGTAAACATCGCCAGCTATCATGTTACCAAATTTGGTGACTTTAGCTCAAAAAATGTGGAAGATAACTTAACTCCCAAATTTAAAAGGTGGGCGGCAGAGGTAGGCGTGGCATCCAAATTTTTGAATCAAATGTTTTTAGCTGTCACTATCTATCTGCCTACCAAGTTTGGTGGCTCTAGCTCAAAAACTGTTAAAGATATAGCCGATTCCGATTTTATAAGGCGGGTGGCTTAGGTGGGCGTGGCATTCAAAATTTTGATGCAGGTCTTTGGTAGATGCTGCCTTCTATCTTTCTACCCAATTTACGGGCTCTAGCTTAAAAACTATAAGAGATATCGAAATTTCCGATTTTAAATGGTGGGCGGCAGAGGTGGGCGTGGCATCCTAATTTTTGATGCAGATCTTTTGTCGATGTCACCATATATCTTCCTACCAAATTCGGTGACACTAGCTCGAAAAATGTGAAAACTATAGGCGTTTCCAATTTCAAGTAGAAGGGGGATGGGGGCGGAATCAGGGGGCGTGGCATCCAAAATTTTGATGCATTTTTTGGGGAACGTCAATATCTATCTTCACACAAAATTTGGTGGCTCTAGCCCAAAAAATGTGAAAACTATAGGCGTTTCCAATTTCTTGGTGAAGGGGGGATGGGGGCGGAATCAGGGGGCGTGGCACCCAAGTTTTGATGGGGAACGCCAGTACCTATCTTGACACAAAATTTGGGCTCTTGCCCAAAATATGTGCAAACTATAGGCGTTTCCAATTTCAGGGAGAAGGGGGGATGGGGGCGGAATAAGGGGGCATGGCATCCAAATTTTGATGCATTTTTTTGGGGAACGTCAATATCTATCTTGACACAAAATTTGGTGGCTCTAGCCCAAAAAATGTGAAAACTATGGGCGTTTCCAATTTCAGGGAGAAGGGGGGATGGGGGCGGGACCAGGGAGCGTGGCATCAAAAATTTTGATGCGTTTTTTTGGGGAACGTAAATATCTATCTTGACACAAAATTTGGTGGCTCTAGCCCAAAAAATGTGAAAACTATGGGCGTTTCCAATTTCACGGAGAAAGGGGTGATGGGGGCGGAATCAGGGCGCATGGCATCCAAATTTTGATGCATTTTTTTGGGAAACGTCAATATCTATCTTGACACAAAATTTGGTGGCTCTAGCCCAAAAAATGTGAAAACTATGCGCGTTTCCAATTTCATGGAGAAGGGGGGATGGGGGCGGAATCTGGGGGCATGGCATCCAAATTTTGATGCATGTTTTTGGGGAACGTTAATATCTATCTTCACACAAAATTTGGTGGCTCTAGCCCAAAAAAAGTGAAAACTATGGGCGTTTCCAATTTCACGGAGAAGGGGGGGATGGGGGCGGAATCAGGGCGCATGGCATCCAAATTTTGATGCATTTTTTTGGGAAACGTCAATATCTATCTTGACACAAAATTTGGTGGCTCTAGCCCAAAAAATGTGAAAACTATGGGCGTTTCCAATTTCAGGGAGAAGGGGGGATTGGGGCGGAATCTGGGGGCATGGCATCCAAATTTTGATGCATGTTTTTGGGGAACGTTAATATCTATCTTGACACAAAATTTGGTGGCTCTTGTCCAAAAAATGTGAAAACTATAGGCGTTTCCAATTTCAGGGAGAAGGGGGGATGGGGGCGGGACCAGGGAGCGTGGCATCCAAAATTTTGATGCGTTTTTTTGGGGAACGTAAATATCTATCTTGACACAAAATTTGGTGGCTCTAGCCCAAAAAATGTGAAAACTATGGGCGTTTCCAATTTCACGGAGAAAGGGGTGATGGGGGCGGAATCAGGGCGCATGGCATCCAAATTTTGATGCATTTTTTTGGGAAACGTCAATATCTATCTTGACACAAAATTTGGTGGCTCTAGCCCAAAAAATGTGAAAACTATGCGCGTTTCCAATTTCATGGAGAAGGGGGGATGGGGGCGGAATCTGGGGGCATGGCATCCAAATTTTGATGCATGTTTTTGGGGAACGTTAATATCTATCTTCACACAAAATTTGGTGGCTCTAGCCCAAAAAAAGTGAAAACTATAGGCGTTTCCAATTTCAAGGAGCAGGGATGATGGGGGCGGAATCAGGGCGCATGGCATCCAAATTTTGATGCATTTTTTTGGGAAACGTCAATATCTATCTTGACACAAAATTTGGTGGCTCTAGCCCAAAAAATGTGAAAACTATGGGCGTTTCCAATTTCAGGGAGAAGGGGGGATGGGGCCGGAATCTGGGGGCATGGCATCCAAATTTTGATGCATGTTTTTGGGGAACGTTAATATCTATCTTGACACAAAATTTGGTGGCTCTTGTCCAAAAAATGTGAAAACTATAGGCGTTTCCAATTTCATGGAGAAGGGGGGATGGGGCGGAATCAGGGGGCGTGGCATCCAAATTTTGATGCATTTTTTTGGGGAACGTAAATATCTATCTTGACACAAAATTTGGTGGCTCTAGCCCAAAATATGTGAAAACTATGCGCGTTTCCAATTTCAAGGAGCAGTGATGAGGGGGGGAAGGAGTGGGCGTGGCATCCAAAATTTTGATGCAGTTTTTTCAGGGACATGATTAGCTATCTGCGAGCAAAATTTGGCAACTCTAGCTGTAAGAATCTGACAAATATTAGGTTTTATCGGTTTTCTGTTATCGAATTTATCGATTTCCCAGCCTCCTAGTAGGCGTGGCACCCCAATCTTGACACTTTATCTGTCTCGCCTATAGACAAACATATTTGCAAAGTTTCAAGTCTCTAGCTTTACGGGTGTCGAAAAAAGTTGCGTTCATACGGACAGACGGACAGACGGACAGACAGACAGACGGACAGACGGACAGACACCATGACGGACATTGCACAAAACCAATATACTATGAGACCTTCGGTATCAAAGTATAAAAATATATGTACAATATACGTACAATACCTTATTTTTGATGTATGTATGTACAAAAAAGGTATTGCTTTTCATAAAATAATATTATTTATGTTGGCGTTAAAATACAAGCACATTTTTTTCGCAGCCGTATGTATGAAATTAGCTTGACTACATACATATGTATATCCATATATACAGTAGCGCGCATAGATGAAAAAAAAAACAAAGACGAAAACGTGAAAAAAATAATGCACACAAACAGTTTTAATATTACTTGCATAAATTTGTATGCATACGAATACGACTCAAAATCGTCCAAACTTAATTCATTAAAATTATTTCGAATTTATGTTAATATGTATATTGTACTGAAAAAATCGTCCACGGTTTAACATGTCACGCGCCATTGTCTTTTGTATTTATGAACACACAAACATACATACATGTTCTTTTTCACGGTGGCGTCTTTGATTTTTGTCTAAGCGCATGTTACTGCATGTACATTATTTTGTTGTAAAAAAATTGTCAATTGCTTATTATTTATTTTATGTATGAACGCAACTATGTTTGTCTATAGGCGCGACAGATAAAGTGTCAAGATTGGGTTGCCACGCCTACTAGGAGGCTGGGAAATCGATAAAATCGATAACTGAAAACCGATAAAACCAAATATTTCTCACATTATTACAACTAGAATTACCAAATTTTGCACGCAGATAGCTAGTCACGTCCCTGAAAAACTGCATCAAAATTTTGGATGCCATGCACACTTCTTCCGCCCCTATCCTGCCTGCTCCTTGAAATTGGAAACGGCTATAGTTTTCACATTTTTTGGGCTAGAGCCACCAAATTTTGCTTCAAGATAGATATTGACGTTCCCCAAAAAAATGCATCAAACTTTTGGATGCCATGCCCCCTGATTGCGCCCCCATCCCCCCCTTCTCAAGGAAATTGGAAACGCCTATAGTTTTTACATATTTTGGGCTAGAGCCACCAAATTTTGTGTCAAGATAGGTAGTGAAGTTTTCCAACAAACTGCAACAAAAATTTGGATGCCACGCCCACCCAAGCCACCCGCCTTATAAAATTGGAATCGGCAATATCTTTAACAGTTTTTGACCTAGAGCCACCAAACTTGGTAGGAAGATAAATGGTGACAGTTAAAAACAAAAATTTGGATGCGTCATTAAAACTGACTCTCTGTGTTCTATGAGTAGAATATTCCCTTATCCACCAAATAAGATTGCTTGGAAAACCTAAATGTTGAAGTTTATGAAGTTGTGGGATTAGTTAGTGTTCATCATTTTAATCATTTATTAATAACAATAACTTTAATAGTACAATAAGTTTTGAATAGAAAAAAGCGCGTGGTGCGTTTGTTCTTCCGAATGCTCGAGTTGTGTGTGTGTTCGAGTAATTGAGCTAGTTCAGTTCGTGTTGTCGAACTAGAGTATCGATTACAATAAGTGTGTGCCTATGAACTATCGTGACCGCCACATGTACTCCCCCTCCGATGCTGCTGCTAGGTAGCAAAATGTACGTATCTCTGTGGTGGATTGATTTTACGTCCACTACGGGTTGTAGATACTCTTGGTGGCTCTTGGTTCTCGCTCATTGGCTGGCTAGCGGCAGGAGAAGTTTCTGATGTTTCCAAGAACGCTGCTCTGACCCGATCTATGGTGACGGTAGTGCGCTTGCCATTGATGTCGATGATAAAGGTTTTCCCGTTTAGCTCGAGAACTTGAAATGGCCCGTCGTATGGAGATTTGAGCGGAGCTTTGACTGTGTCGTCTCTCAGAAAAACGTGCGTGCAAGTCTTTAACTCCTTTTGGATAAATGCATTGTCAGTGGTATGATGTGAGGTCTCGGCAGGATTCAACTTTGCCATGGTTGATCGCAGACGGCCGATAAACTCGCTCTCGGTGTATTCCTCTGATGGTTTATCGAAAAATTCTCCCGGCGTAGTGTGGTTCCGTATACCATCTCCGCTGGAGAAGTATTGATATTTTCTTTCACGGTTGTTCGCATGCCTAGGAGTACGATTGGGAGACTGTCCGTCCAATTGGAGCCGGTGTGACACTTGATTGCGCTCTTTAAGGTCCTGTGCAGCCTTTCAACTAGGCCATTTGCTTGCGGGTGGTAGGCTGTTGTGCGCAAATGTTTAGATCCCGTTAGATTTGTAAGCTCTTTGAATAGTCTGGACTCAAATTGTCTCCCTTGGTCGGTTGTGATTAAGCGTGGCATACCAAAGTGTATTATCCAGCCGTTGAGCAGCGCTTTTGCAATTGTTTCGGCTGTTATGTCAGCTATTGGTATCGCGGCCGGCCAGCGAGTGAATCGGTCGATGCAAGTAAGGCAGTACCTGTTGTTGTTAGAAATAGGTAGTGGTCCGATAATATCGATGTTTATGTGTTCGAATCGCTTGTCCGGAAGGGTGAATCTCTGTAAGGCGGACTTGTTGTGCCGACTAACCTTAGCTTTCTGGCATCTGGCGCAGCTGCTAACGATGCGATGTCTCTTTTCATATCCTTCCATACAAAACGTTCTGTAATAAGCTTTACGGTCGCGCGCCTACCTGGATGCGACAAGTTGTGCATGGCATTGAAAATCTGCTTACGAAATTCAAGAGTCACGTACGGGCGGATGCGGTTTTGTGATGTATCGCAATATAGGGATGCCTGGGAGTCATCTAGTTTAATTTGTCTTAGTTGCAGGACAGAGCTTTGGAGCTGCTCTTTCAGTTCTTCGTCCATTTGTTGACTTCTGGCCAGCTTTTTGAAGTCTATTTGATCCTCATTGAAAATAGCTTCTACCCTGGATAGTACGTCTGCAACGATGTTGTTTTTTCCCGGAATATGCTGGATGTCCGTTGTGTACTCGCTGATAAAGCTAAGCTGCCGTGTCTGTTTGGGTGATGTTGTTTCCGGATTTTGTTGGAAAGCAAATGTGAGCGGGTTGTGATCGGTGAGGATAGTACAGCTGCGCCCTTCGACCATATGCGCGAAATATCTAACAGCCATGAAGATTGCTATTAGCTCTCGGTCATACGTGCTTTGCTTTTTTTGCGAGTCTGACATTCTCTTGGAGTAGAAGCCGAGCGGTCTGAGATGCCCGTTTTGAAGTTCGTTTAGTGCTGCGCCTACGCAGCGTTGTGACTTTCGCCAGATCGTGCTTACATTGCTCAAACATTTGGGAAGCCTCCTCAGTCCAAACGATCGGAGTCTTATCCTTTTTTCGGTTGCCCTTTATCAACTTCTGTAATAAACCCTGTTTGTAAGCCGCTTTTGGTAAGCAACGTCTGCTTTGGCTTTTGGAATTCCGCGATTGCCTGAACTCGATCTTTTGTTGGAATGATGCCCTCTTTTGAGATTCGGTATCCTAAGAAGTTGACTTGTAGCTGGCCAAAAATGCATTTTTATGCGTTTATGCGTAGCCCGTATTGACGCAACCTGTTGAGGACATTCCTGATGTGTTGCAAGTGTTGCTCAGAATTGTACGATGCTATGCAGATGTCGTCTATGTAGTGTCAGTGTCTTTTAATATATTTTAATATCAAACACATTGTAGCACTTTGCTGCAATGTTTACGTAAACCAAAGTCCCAAGCATAGCCACAGCGGAAAAGTAATATGATCACACAAGTATGCAATGGGCAGTAGAAGTGCCGTGTCAGCATGTCTCGCATGCGCGACCGTTCCTTCTTTATATATGTATATAACATTCTCTCTCACGCTATCGCTAATGTCAGCGTTTAGCATATAAGTAATACATAATAAGCCAACGTCTCTGCCAGCGTTTACTGGCAGCGAAGTCGCGCAGCTTAGGCTAAGAACCAAAAATGTAAAAGCTAAAGATTCATTCAATAAACGGACTTGAAAGAGTTCAAGTGACTATTAAATAGAACTGAGTTGAGTATTTATTACATGGCGACCGTGAGGCAGTAACTTGCCCACCAAAAAAAAAAAGTGCTGAAGTCGGAGCTAGATGGAGCTGGAACTGGAGCGCACAATAGACGATTTGTGGGGCATTACTTTGGCCCAGGAAGAAGAGCAATCGGAATGCAAAAAGTCGCCGAATCTATTCGGCTTATGGAGCATATTGAACTCGAACCGAATTGTGTTGTTCCTCTGTTCAAGTCATCTGCCGAAGTTGAGGCTGTACTACGGGGCAGTCCAGAGCCGTCCAGTTGGACGTGGAGGAATAAATAAAAATATATGCTGAGTGAGTACGGGGCATGAGCTCGAACTCAAACAAGCCCAGGCGCAGTGGCATAAAGGAACGAATCAGACAAAGAAAGTCTGAAATAGTAAGAATCCTGTATAAATGCGAAAATCCCCCACCATGGCGCACTGCAGTCAAATTAAATGACGAACTCAAACACCTCGAGTCTTTATTAAAATCAAAGAGCTCGCCCTGTCCCTCAGAAACAAAATATAATACAAAAATAACTAAAAACCAGTACAAGTGCCAGAACTAAACACTGCGCGATCATCCCCCTGTAGTACCTGACGACTGACGGCCAGTCCCTCATATAAGCCCCTCTGAAATGGGGGATATGCTTGCGTGCAAATTTTAAAATATCTATGTTTGTAAGCGGTTTATTGGGCAGCTCATTTAAAACAAGTAAAAACGTTGCTGTCGGACGCAACCGACTGCGGAATACTTTGATACCAGTAAAACAACGGTTGATTAGGGGGAATGCAGGGGCAAAGGGAGTGTCCCATGTGGTAAACATCGCCAGCTATCATGTTACCAAATTTGGTGACTTTAGCTCAAAAACTGTGGAAGATAACTTAACTCCCAAATTTAAAAGGTGGGCGGCAGAGGTAGGCGTGGCATCCAAATTTTTGAATCAAATGTTTTTAGCTGTCACTATCTATCTGCCTACCAAGTTTGGTGGCTCTAGCTCAAAAACAGTTAAAGATATAGCCGATTCCGATTTTATAAGGCGGGTGGCTTAGGTGGGCGTGGCATTCAAAATTTTGATGCAGGTCTTTGGTAGATGCTGCCTTCTATCTTTCTACCCAATTTACGGGCTCTAGCTTAAAAACTATAAGAGATATCGAAATTTCCGATTTTAAATGGTGGGCGGCAGAGGTGGGCGTGGCATCCTAATTTTTGATGCAGATCTTTTGTAGATGTCACCATATATCTTCCTACCAAATTCGGTGACACTAGCTCGAAAAATGTGAAAACTATAGGCGTTTCCAATTTCAAGTAGAAGGGGGATGGGGGCGGAATCAGGGGGCGTGGCATCCAAAATTTTGATGCATTTTTTGGGGAACGTCAATATCTATCTTCACACAAAATTTGGTGGCTCTAGCCCAAAAAATGTGAAAACTATAGGCGTTTCCAATTTCTTGGTGAAGGGGGGATGGGGGCGGAATCAGGGGGCGTGGCACCCAAGTTTTGATGGGGAACGCCAGTACCTATCTTGACACAAAATTTGGGCTCTTGCCCAAAATATGTGAAAACTATAGGCGTTTCCAATTTCAGGGAGAAGGGGGGATGGGGGCGGAATAAGGGGGTATGGCATCCAAATTTTGATGCTTTTTTTTGGGGAACGTCAATATCTATCTTGACACAAAATTTGGTGGCTCTAGCCCAAAAAATGTGAAAACTATGGGCGTTTCCAATTTCAGGGAGAAGGGGGGATGGGGGCGGGACCAGGGAGCGTGGCATCCAAAATTTTTATGCGTTTTTTGGGGAACGTAAATATCTATCTTGACACAAAATTTGGTGGCTCTAGCCCAAAAAATGTGAAAACTATGGGCGTTTCCAATTTCACGGAGAAAGGGGTGATGGGGGCGGAATCAGGGCGCATGGCATCCAAATTTTGATGCATTTTTTTGGGAAACGTCAATATCTATCTTGACACAAAATTTGGTGGCTCTAGCCCAAAAAATGTGAAAACTATGCGCGTTTCCAATTTCATGGAGAAGGGGGGATGGGGGCGGAATCTGGGGGCATGGCATCCAAATTTTGATGCATGTTTTTGGGGAACGTTAATATCTATCTTGACACAAAATTTGGTGGCTCTAGCCCAAAAAATGTGAAAACTTTGGCGTTTCCAATTTCACGGAGAAGGGGGGGATGGGGGCGGAATCAGGGCGCATGGCATCCAAATTTTGATGCATTTTTTTGGGAAACGTCAATATCTATCTTGACACAAAATTTGGTGGCTCTAGCCCAAAAAATGTGAAAACTATGCGCGTTTCCAATTTCATGGAGAAGGGGGGATGGGGGCGGAATCTGGGGGCATGGCATCCAAATTTTGATGCATGTTTTTGGGGAACGTTAATATCTATCTTGACACAAAATTTGGTGACTCTAGCCCAAAAAATGTGAAAACTATGGGCGTTTCCAATTTCACGGAGAAGGGGGGGATGGGGGCGGAATCAGGGCGCATGGCATCCAAATTTTGATGCATTTTTTTGGGAAACGTCAATATCTATCTTGACACAAAATTTGGTGGCTCTAGCCCAAAAAATGTGAAAACTATGGGCGTTTCCAATTTCAGGGAGAAGGGGGGATGGGGGCGGAATCTGGGGGCATGGCATCCAAATTTTGATGCATGTTTTTGGGGAACGTTAATATCTATCTTGACACAAAATTTGGTGGCTCTTGCCCAAAAAATGTGAAAACTATAGGCGATTCCAATTTCAGTGAGAAGGGGGGATGGGGCGGAATCAGGGGGCGTGGCATCCAAATTTTGATGCATTTTTTTGGGGAACGTAAATATCTATCTTGACACAAAATTTGGTGGCTCTAGCCCAAAAAATGTGAAAACTATGGGCGTTTCCAATTTCAGGGAGAAGGGGGGATGGGGTGGGACCAGGGAGCGTGGCATCCAAAATTTTTATGCGTTTTTTTGGGGAACGTAAATATCTATCTTGACACAAAATTTGGTGGCTCTAGCCCAAAAAATGTGAAAACTATGGGCGTTTCCAATTTCACGGAGAAAGGGGTGATGGGGGCGGAATCAGGGCGCATGGCATCCAAATTTTGATGCATTTTTTGGGAAACGTCAATATCTATCTTGACACAAAATTTGGTGGCTCTAGCCCAAAAAATGTGAAAACTATGCGCGTTTCCAATTTCATGGAGAAGGGGGGATGGGGGCGGAATCTGGGGGCATGGCATCCAAATTTTGATGCATGTTTTTGGGGAACGTTAATATCTATCTTGACACAAAATTTGGTGGCTCTAGCCCAAAAAATGTGAAAACTATGGGCGTTTCCAATTTCAGGGAGAAGGGGGGATGGGGGCGGAATCAGGGCGCATGGCATCCAAATTTTGATGCATTTTTTTGGGAAACGTCAATATCTATCTTGACACAAAATTTGGTGGCTCTAGCCCAAAAAATGTGAAAACTATGCGCGTTTCCAATTTCATGGAGAAGGGGGGATGGGGGCGGAATCTGGGGGCATGGCATCCAAATTTTGATGCATGTTTTTGGGGAACGTTAATATCTATCTTGACACAAAATTTGGTGGCTCTAGCCCAAAAAATGTGAAAACTATGGGCGTTTCCAATTTCACGGAGAAGGGGGGGATGGGGGCGGAATCAGGGCGCATGGCATCCAAATTTTGATGCATTTTTTTGGGAAACGTCAATATATATCTTGACACAAAATTTGGTGGCTCTAGCCCAAAAAATGTGAAAACTATGGGCGTTTCCAATTTCAGGGAGAAGGGGGGATGGAGGCGGAATCTGGGGGCATGGCATCCAAATTTTGATGCATGTTTTTGGGGAACGTTAATATCTATCTTGACACAAAATTTGGTGGCTCTTGCCCAAAAAATGTGAAAACTATAGGCGATTCCAATTTCAGTGAGAAGGGGGATGGGGCGGAATCAGGGGGCGTGGCATCCAAATTTTGATGCATTTTTTTGGGGAACGTAAATATCTATCTTGACACAAAATTTGGTGGCTCTAGCCCAAAATATGTGAAAACTATGGGCGTTTCCAATTTCAAGGAGCACTGATGAGGGGGGCGGAAGGAGTGGGCGTGGCATCCAAAATTTTGATGCAGTTTTTTCAGGGACATGATTAGCTATCTGCGAGCAAAATTTGGCAACTCTAGCTGTAAGAATCTGACAAATATTAGGTTTTATCGGTTTTCTGTTATCGAATTTATCGATTTCCCAGCCTCCTAGTAGGCGTGGCACCCCAATCTTGACACTTTATCTGTCTCGCCTATAGACAAACATATTTGCAAAGTTTCAAGTCTCTAGCTTTACGGGTGTCGAAAAAAGTTGCGTTCATACGGACAGACGGACAGACAGACAGACGGACAGACGGACAGACACCATGACGGACATTGCACAAAACCAATATACTATGAGACCTTCGGTATCAAGCCACCAGCAAAACAGATTCCAGCACGAAAACACCGATGCCCACCGGACTGTGAGGGTCCGCTCTGCAGCCCCCATTGCGAAGGCACCTGCGGTGTACAGAATCCGGAGTCAACGCAATAGAACGAGTTGCATGAGAGGCAGACCGCCCCTTATGCCTACGAGGGAACGCAACGCAATAGAACGAGTTGCATGAGAGGCAGGCCGCTGCTTATGCCAACGAGGGAGTAGCAGCGAGAGCAACAAACAGCGAGATGACCAGAGCCACCAAGAGCCCCCAACATATTATAGAAACTATATTATATAAAATTATACAATAAGAATTGTAATGCCCGACGACAATTGAGTCGACCGGCAAGACGTTTGGCCTGTACAGCCATTCGAACTACTAGGTAGGAAAGGAAAGCAAAATTGTAAAACATATAAATTCCAACTCAAGATGATAGATTAAATCACTTAACTAACAACCACAATTTTACTAAATATAAAGTGTAAGTTAAAAAAAGAAAAAGAATTTTATATTTCAATAAAATACTAAATAAATATAAACAAGTAAAAACGTTGCAGTCGGACGCAACCGACTTCGGAATACTTTGATACCAGTAAAAGAACGCTTGATAAGGGAGAATGCAGGGGCGAAGGGAGTGGGCCATGTGGTAAACATCGCCAGCTATCATGTTACCAAATTTGGTGACTTTAGCTCAAAAGCTGTGGAAGATAACTTAACTCCCAAATTTAAAAGGTGGGCGGCAGAGGTAGGCGTGGCATCTAAATTTTTGAATCAAATGTTTTTAACTGTCACTATCTATCTGCCTACCAAGTTTGGTGGCTCTAGCTCAAAAACTCTAAGAGATATAGCCGATTCCGATTTTATAAGGCGGGTGGCTTAGGTGGGCGTGGCATCCAAAATTTTGATGCACATCTTTGGTAGATGCTGCATTCTATCTTTCTACCCAATTTAAGGGCTCTAGCTTAAAAACTATAAGAGATATCGAAATTTCCGATTTTAAATAGTGGGCGGCAGAGGTGGGCGTGGCATCCAAATTTTTCATGCAGATCTTTTGTAGATGTCACCATATATCTTCCTACCAAATTTGGTGACTCTAGTTCAAAAAATGTGGAAGATACTCGCATAACCGTTTTGACATCGGCGGGGGGTGGGGGGCGGAAGGTGTGGGCGTGGCATCCAAAGTTTTGATCCATTTTTATGGGGAACGTCAATATCTATCTTCACAAAATTTGGTGGCTCTAGCCCAAAAAATGTGAAAACTATAGGCGTTTCCAATTTCTTGGTGAAGGGGGGATGGGGGCGGAATCAGGGGGCGTGGCATCCAAGTTTTGATGGGGAACGTCAGTACCTATCTTGACAGAAAATTTTGGTGGCTCTAGCCCAAAAAATGTGAAAGCTATAGTCGTTTCCAATTTCTTGGTTAAGGGGGATGGGTCGGAATCGGGGGCGTGGCATCCAAGTTTTGATGAGGAACGTCAGTACCTATCTTGATACAAAATTTGGTGGCTCTAGCCCAAAAAATGTAAAAACTATAGGCGTTTCCAATTACATGGAGAAGGGGATTGGGGGCGGAATTAGGGGGCGTGGCATCCAAGTTTTGATGGGGAACGTCAGTACCTATCTTAACACAAAATTTGGTGGCTCTAGCCCAAAAAATGTGAAAACCATAGGCGTTTCCAATTTCATGGAGAAGGGGGGATGGGGGCGGAATTAGGGGGCGTGGCATCCAAGTTTTGATGGGGAACGTCAGTACCTATCTTAACACAAAATTTGGTGGGTCTAGCCCAAAAAATGTGAAAACTATAGTCGTTTCCAATTTCATGGAGAAGAGGGGATGGGGGCGGAATTAGGGGCGTGGCATCCAAAATTTTGATGCATTTTTTTGGGGAACGTCAATATCTATCTTGACACAAAATTTGATGGCTCTAGCCCAAAAAATGTGAAAACTATAGGCGTTTCCAATTTCATGGAGAAGGGGGGATGGGGGCGGAATCAGGGAGCGTGGCTTCCAAAATTTTGATGCAGTTTTTTCAGGGACATGACTAGCTATCTGCGTGCAAAATTTGGTAACTCTAGCTGTAAGAATGTGAGAAATATTTGGTTTTATCGGTTTTCAGTTATCGAATTTATCGATTTCCCAGCCTCCTAGTAGGCGTGGCAACCCAATCTTGACACTTTATCTGTACCTTCTATGGATAAACATAATTGCAAAGTTTCAAGTCTCTAGCTTTACGGGTGTCGAAAAAAGTTGCGTTCATACGGACGGACAGACGGACAGACGGACAGACAGACACCATGACGGACATTGCACAAAAGCAATATACTATGAGACCTTCGGTATCAAAGTATAAAAAAAACAAATAATGTTTTTGAAAATTAACTAAAAGTATATGTCAATATAAACAAATAAAATAAGTAAATTTGACGAAATAATTAAAAACTTTGATAAAATGGGTATTGTCGCAAACATCATTGAAAACAAATAACACAATATGTAAGTTTGTAACTTTAAGAAAATAAAACAATTTAAATACAATGAATTACAGATAAAACAAAAATATATTAACTAAAGTATGGCTAAACTAAAGGCAATTAGAGAAACATATGATAGAGTTCAGTTTACCCTTATCTTAAAGAAAGAGTTCATATCCATAAAATAATGGAATGGAATGAATTATATTAAGAAATAAATAACATAAAAATTGACTTTGATAAATCATATAAGTCACTTACACAAAACAGACCAATTCAAAGAAATACTATTAAGAAACATGTAGAAATACTAGTAAATTGCTTTAATGAAGCACGTATACTAATACATGGCCAGAGAGAAAAATTAAATCAAGATCATTGGTCCCAAGTATCAAAATTTTTGACCAGACTACGATCTAATTTAATATCCATTAAACTAAAGTTCAATGTAGATATATCAGTACCAACCATAATTAACTCTTCTCTAACAATTGAAACTGGTGATGAACCGGAATCAACAGAACAAACTGACACTGACCAAATAGAGTCAGAAGAGCTTGAGACAAACCCTAAAATAGAAGAACAGGATTTAAATAATCTTACTGTTCCAGCTGTTTTGATGTCAGATCTGGATAATTCTACAGATTCTGATACTTCTTCAAACATAATAGAGAATAAACCAGGCAACAATATCACAATGGCACAAACTAATATTGATTTTATTAATACAGCAACTAAGCTCATACCAGTTTTTGATGGTAAAGCTGAAAACTTACAAAGTTTTGTTGATGCATTACAAATATTGGAGTTAATAACAGGCGAACACGAACAAATAGCAGTTTCGATAATAAAATCAAGGCTAAAAGGTGTCGCCAGAAATTTAGTCGGAAATGAAACAACCATAACTGAAGTCATTTCCAGATTAAAAAACAATGTCAAAGGCGAAACTGTAGAAGTATTGTCAGCAAAACTGATGAACATACAGCAAAGCAATAAAACTGCCAACCAGTACACACTAGAGGTTGAGCAGATGACAAAAATGTTAGAAGGTGCATATATAACAGACGGCTTACCCCTAGAGTTAGCCAGAAGTTATTCCACTCAGCATGCAGTCAAAGCAATGACTAAAAATTGCACAATCGATAAGGTAAAACTTATCATGCAAGCTGGTACCTTCAATACTATGAATGAGGCCGTATGAAAATTTGTAAATTGTTGCACAGAGGCAACCGGACAGCCAAACACTGTCCTATATTACAAAAATAATCCACAGCGCGGCGGAAATTATAGAGGTAATTTTCGCAGTCGCTACAATAATAACAACAACAATAATTACAACAACAATAATTACAATAACAATAATGGACGAGGCCAATATAGAGGAAACTCAAGAGGCCGTGGCAACTCGAATCGAGGCCACAACTATAATAACCCAAGCAATGTCAAGGTAACCAATAATACATCGGAAAACTCGCAGACCCCTTTAAATGTTCAACAGTAGAAAATGCAAGGGTTCATACCGTTAATCTCAGTCAGAACATATTTGTATCATTCAACCATGTGGCTACAGGAAAAGAACTTGTCTTTTTAGTAGACACAGGTGCAGACATTTCAATAGTTAAAGAAAATTCTGATGTCTTTCATGACATAGAAGGCAATTATATTATAGACATAAAAGGAATAAGTCAAGAAGTAACCAAATCCAAGGGGTTAACTTCTATTGAGATACAGACCACTAAGTACATAATCCAACACGATTTTCATATCGTGGATCTACAATTCGCTATTCCTTGTGATGGCATATTAGGAATCGATTTTATTAAAAAATACAACTGTCAATTAGACTTCAAGCCATCTGAAGATTGGCTTATAATTAGACCTAATAACTTAAAATTTCCAATTTATGTTCCAATAACATACAGTTCTGGCAACAACTCAATACGTCTGCCAGCAAGATCCCAAGTAATTAGAAAAATCGATCTAAATTCAAAAGAAGACAGTGTATTGATTCCAAATTTAGAAATTCAGCATGGTATTTACATAGCAAGTACCATAGCAACATCTAAAAACGCTTTTATAAGACTACTCAATACAACAAATAAAGATCAAGTAGTCAGTACAAATAATTAAGTGTATGAATCACTTTCGAACTACGAAGTAGTCAAAACTAATCTAGACAATAGAAAAAAATCTGTATTATCTCAACTAAAAAAAAACTTTCCTCCACAATTCAAATCACAGCTTTCAAGCTTATGCACCCAAGATTGGAATCTGAACCAATTAGCACAAATAATTTTTATAAACAAAAACTGAGATTGAAAGATGATGAACCAGTGTATATAAAAAACAAGTAAAAACGTTGCAGTCGGACGCAACCGACTGCGGAATACTTTGATACCAGTAAAAGAACGGTTGATAAGGGAGAATGCAGGGGCGAAGGGAGTGGGCCATGTGGTAAACATCGCCAGCTATCATGTTACCAAATTTGGTGACTTTAGCTCAAAAACTGTGGAAGATAACTTAACTCCCAAATTTAAAAGGTGGGCGGCAGAGGTAGGCGTGGCATCCAAATTTTTGAATCAAATGTTTTTAGCTGTCACTATCTATCTGCCTACCAAGTTTGGTGGCTCTAGCTCAAAAACTGTTAAAGATATAGCCGATTCCGATTTTATAAGGCGGGTGGCTTAGGTGGGCGTGGCATTCAAAATTTTGATGCAGGTCTTTGGTAGATGCTGCCTTCTATCTTTCTACCCAATTTACGGGCTCTAGCTTAAAAACTATAAGAGATATCGAAATTTCCGATTTTAAATGGTGGGCGGCAGAGGTGGGCGTGGCATCTTAATTTTTGATGCAAATCTTTTGTAGATGTCACCATATATCTTCCTACCAAATTCGGTGACACTAGCTCGAAAATTTCTAGTAGAAGGAATCAGGGGGCGTGGCATCCAAAATTTTGATGCATTTTTTGGGGAACGTCAATATCTATATTCACTCAAAATTTGGTGGCTCTAGCCCAAAAAATGTGAAAACTATAGGCGTTTCCAATTTCAGGGAGAAGGGGGGGATGGGGGAGGAACCAGGGGGCGTGGCATCCAAAATTTTGATGCATTTTTTGGGGAACGTCAATATCTATCTTCACACAAAATTTGGTGGCTCTAGCCCAAAAAATGTGAAAACTATAGGCGTTTCCAATTTCTTGGTAAAGGGGGGATGGGGGCGGAACCAGGGGGCGTAGCACCCAAGTTTTGATGGGGAACGCCAGTACCTATCTTGACACAAAATCTGATCTCTTGCCCAAAAAATGTGAAAACTATAGGCGTTGCCAATTTCAGGGAGAAGGGGGGATGGGGGCGGAATAAGGGGCATGGCACCCAAGTTTTGATGGGGAACGCCAGTTCCTATCTTGACACAATATTTGGGCTCTTGCCCAAAAAATGTGAAAACTATAGGCGTTTCCAATTTCAGGGAGAAGGGGGGATGGGGGCGGAATAAGGGGGCATGGCATTAAAAGTTTGATGCATTTTTTGGGGGAACGACAATATCTATCTTGATACAAAATTTGGTGGCTCTTGCCCAAAAAATGTGAAAACTATAGGCGTTTCCCATTTCTTGGTGAAGGGGGGATGGGGGCGGAATCAGGGGGCGTGGCACCCAAGCTTTGATGGGAAACGCCAGTTCCTATCTTGAAACAAAATTTGGGCTCTTGCCCAAAAAATGTGAAAACTATAGGCGTTTCCATTTTCAGGGAGAAGGGGGATGGGGGCGGAATAAGCGGGCATGGCATCCAAATTTTGATGCATTTTTTTGGGGAACGTCAATATCTATCTTGACACAAAATTTTGTGGCTCTAGCCCAAAAAATGTGAAAACTATTGTCGTTTCCAATTTCAGGGCGAAGGGGGATGGGGGCGGAACCAGGGGGCGTGGCATCCAAAATTTTGATGAATTTTTTTGGGGAACGTAAATATCTATCTTGACACAAAATTTGGTGGCTCTAGCCCAAAAAATGTGAAAACTATGGGCGTTTCCAATTTCAGTGAGAAGGGGGGATGGGGGCGGAATCAGGGGGCTTGGCATCCAAATTGTGATGCATTTTTTTGGGGAACGTAAATATCTATCTTGACACAAAATTTGGTGGCTCTAGCCCAAAAAATGTGAAAACTATGGGCGTTTCCAATTTCAAGGACCAGAGATGAGGGGGGCGGAAGGAGTTGGGCGTGGCAACCAAAATTTTGATGCATTTTTTTGGGGAACGTTAATATCTATCTTGACACAAAATTTGGTGGCTCTAGCCCAAAAAATGTGAAAACTATGGGCGTTTCCAATTTCAAGGAGCAAAGATGAGGGGGGCGGAAGGAGTTGGGCGTGGCATCCAAAATTTTGATGCAGTTTTTTCAGGGACATGATTAGCTATCTGCGTGCAAAATTTGGCAACTCTAGCTGTAAGAATCTGACAAATATTAGGTTTTATCGGTTTTCTGTTATCGAATTTATCGATTTCCCAGCCTCCTAGTAGGCGTGGCACCCCAATCTTGACACTTTATCTGTCTCGCCTATAGACAAACATATTTGCAAAGTTTCAAGTCTCTAGCTTTACGGGTGTCGAAAAAAGTTGCGTTCATACGGACAGACGGACAGACGGACAGACGGACAGACGGACAGACACCATGACGGACATTGCACAAAACCAATATACTATGAGACCTTCGGTATCAAAGTATAAAAAGTTCAAGAGATATATCGTCATTTTCAACGAGCAATGGCTCGTATCGCTTCACGCGATTACCATTCGGACTAAAAATAGCGCCTAATTCATTTCAGAGAATGATGACTATAGCATTCTCTGGATTAGAACCTTCACAAGCATTCCTTTACATGGATGACTTAATAGTTATAGGTTGTTCCGAAAAACATATGCTTAAAAACTTAACAGACGTTTTTGAAAAATGTAGGAAATACAATCTAAAGTTACATCCTGAAAAATGCTCATTTTTTATGCATGAGGTGACTTTTCTCGGTCATAAATGCACTGATAATGGAATACTTCCGGATGACAAGAAATATGATGTCATTATGAATTACCCTACGCCGCACAATGCGGACAGCGCTAGACGTTTCATAGCATTTTGCAATTATTATAGACGTTTCATTAAAAATTTCGCCGAATATTCACGGCACATAACAAGATTATGTAAAAAGAATGTTCCTTTTGAATAGACAGATGAATGCCAAAACGCATTCCAATATTTAAAAACAAAACTCATGGAACCTACTTTGCTACAACATCCTGATTTTAGCAAAGAATTTTGTATAATTACTGATGCAAGTAAGCAAGCGTGTGGAGCGGTTTTAACTCAAAACCATAACGGACTCCAACTTCCCATTGCATACGCATCAAGAGCTTTCACTAAGGGAGAAAGTAATAAGTGTACAACTGAGCAGGAATTAGCTGCAATTCACTGGGCAATATTACATTTTCGACCATATATTTATGGAAAACACTTTACCTTGCATGTAAATGATACGCTATGTCTATTTAAACATGGTAGAAAAATTACTGCAAGATACGATGTTAGCGATTTATATACCAATGGAATCCTAGACTTAGGTCAATTTTTCAAAAGCCTTGAAATGCAAGCCGGTATAACAAAATCAGCCAACTCAAAATGACACCGTGGGAAAATATCTTTGAACATGTTTCAATAGATAATTTTAAACAAATGGGCAATAAAATATTGAATACATTAAGAGTAGCGCTACTCAACCCGGTGACCCTTATAAAAAAACAAAAAGAGAAAGAAGCTATACTGTCTAAATTCCATGACGATCCAATACAAGGAGGTCATAGCGGCATTGCAAAAACCTTGGCCAAGGTCAAAAGACATTATTTTTGGAAAGGTATGACTCGAGATATTACTGAGTACATACGAAAATGTCAAAAATGCCAAAAAGCTAAAATAACCAAGCACAATAAGACACCATTAATAATAACTGATACGCCAATAAATGCTTTCGACAGAGTGATAGTGGACACTATTGGTCCACTACCAAAATCAGAAAATGGCAATGAATATGCAGTCACTCTAATATGTGACCTAACTAAATATTTAGTTGCCATACCAGTTCCAAATAAGAACGCGAACACTGTCGCTAAAGCAATTTTTGAATAATTTATTCTGAAGTACGGTCCAATGAAGACGTTCATTACGGACATGGGAACAGAATATAAGAATTCAATTATAAATGATTTGTGCAAATACCTAAAAATTGAAAATATAACATCTATGGCACACCACCACCAGACAGTTGGAACAATAGAACGTAGTCATAGAACTTTCAATGAATACATACGCTCATATATATCGGTTGATAAAACTGATTGGGACGTATGGCTTCAATACTTCATTTTCTGTTTCAACACGACCCCCTCAATGGCACATAATTACTGTCCATATGAGTTAGTATTTGGTAAAACAAATAATTTACCAAAACAATTTAATAGTATAGATAATATAGAAACCATATACAATATAGATGACTATGCTAAGGAAAGTAAATATAGATTAGAAGTAGCATATAAAAGAGCTAGAATAATGTTAGAAGAAAATAAGAAAAATAAGAAGAAATTATATGATCGGAAAATAAAGAACATAGATATATCAGTAGGTGATAAAGTCTTATTAAGAAATGAAACAGGTCATAAGTTAGATTATAAATATACTGGTCCGTATAAAGTAACGGAAATAGGAGATAGAAATAACATTATAATAACGAATAATAAAAACAAACAAGTAAAAACGTTGCTGTCGGACGCAACCGACTGCGGAATACTTTGATACCAGTAAAACAACGGTTGATTAGGGGGAATGCAGGGGCGAAGGGAGTGTCCCATGTGGTAAACATCGCCAGCTATCATGTTACCAAATTTGGTGACTTTAGCTCAAAAACTGTGGAAGATAACTTAACTCCCAAATTTAAAAGGTGGGCGGCAGAGGTAGGCGTGGCATCCAAATTTTTGAATCAAATGTTTTTAGCTGTCACTATCTATCTGCCTACCAAGTTTGGTGGCTCTAGCTCAAAAACTGTTAAAGATATAGCCGATTCCGATTTTATAAGGCGGGTGGCTTAGGTGGGCGTGGCATTCAAAATTTTGATGCAGGTCTTTGGTAGATGCTGCCTTCTATCTTTCTACCCAATTTACGGGCTCTAGCTTAAAAACTATAAGAGATATCGAAATTTCCGATTTTAAATGGTGGGCGGCAGAGGTGGGCGTGGCATCCTAATTTTTGATGCAGATCTTTTGTAGATGTCACCATATATCTTCCTACCAAATTCGGTGACACTAGCTCGAAAAATGTGAAAACTATAGGCGTTTCCAATTTCAAGTAGAAGGGGGATGGGGGCGGAATCAGGGGGCGTGGCATCCAAAATTTTGATGCATTTTTTGGGGAACGTCAATATCTATCTTCACACAAAATTTGGTGGCTCTAGCCCAAAAAATGTGAAAACTATAGGCGTTTCCAATTTCTTCGTGAAGGGGGATGGGGGCGGAATCAGGGGGCGTGGCACCCAAGTTTTGATGGGGAACGCCAGTACCTATCTTGACACAAAATTTGGGCTCTTGCCCAAAATATGTGAAAACTATAGGCGTTTCCAATTTCAGGGAGAAGGGGGGATGGGGGCGGAATAAGGGGGCATGGCATCCAAATTTTGATGCATTTTTTTGGGGAACGTCAATATCTATCTTGACACAAAATTTGGTGGCTCTAGCCCAAAAAATGTGAAAACTATGGGCGTTTCCAATTTCAGGGAGAAGGGGGGATGGGGGCGGGACCAGGGAGCGTGGCATCCAAAATTTTGATGCGTTTTTTTGGGGAACGTAAATATCTATCTTGACACAAAATTTGGTGGCTCTAGCCCAAAAAATGTGAAAACTATGGGCGTTTCCAATTTCACGGAGAAAGGGGTGATGGGGGCGGAATCAGGGCGCATGGCATCCAAATTTTGATGCATTTTTTTGGGAAACGTCAATATCTATCTTGACACCAAATTTGGTGGCTCTAGCCCAAAAAATGTGAAAACTATGCGCGTTTCCAATTTCATGGAGAAGGGGGGATGGGGGCGGAATCTGGGGGCATGGCATCCAAATTTTGATGCATGTTTTTGGGGAACGTTAATATCTATCTTCACACAAAATTTGGTGGCTCTAGCCCAAAAAAATGTGAAAACTATGGGCGTTTCCAATTTCACGGAGAAGGGGTGGATGGGGGGCGGAATCAGGGCGCATGGCATCCAAATTTTGATGCATTTTTTTGGGGAACGTAAATATCTATCTTGACACAAAATTTGGTGGCTCTAGCCCAAAAAATGTGAAAACTATGGGCGTTTCCAATTTCAGGGAGAAGGGGGGATGGGGGCGGGACCAGGGAGCGTGGCATCCAAAATTTTGATGCGTTTTTTTGGGGAACGTAAATATCTATCTTGACACAAAATTTGGGCTCTTGCCCAAAATATGTGAAAACTATAGGCGTTTCCAATTTCAGGGAGAAGGGGGGATGGGGGCGGAATAAGGGGGCATGGCATCCAAATTTTGATGCATTTTTTGAGAAACGTCAATATCTATCTTGACACAAAATTTGGTGGCTCTAGCCCAAAAAATGTGAAAACTATGGGCGTTTCCAATTTCAGGGAGAAGGGGGGATGGGGGCGGAATCTGGGGGCATGGCATCCAAATTTTGATGCATGTTTTTGGGGAACGTTAATATCTATCTTGACACAAAATTTGGCGGCTCTTGCCCAAAAAATGTGAAAACTATAGGCGTTTCCAATTTCAGTGAGAAGGGGGGATGGGGCGGAATCAGGGGGCGTGGCATCCAAATTTTGATGCATTTTTTTGGGGAACGTAAATATCTATCTTGACACAAAATTTGGTGGCTCTAGCCCAAAATATGTGAAAACTATGGGCGTTTCCAATTTCAAGGAGCAGTGATGAGGGGGCGGAAGGAGTGGGCGTGGCATCCAAAATTTTGATGCAGTTTTTTCAGGGACATGATTAGCTATCTGCGAGCAAAATTTGGCAACTCTAGCTGTAAGAATCTGACAAATATTAAGTTTTATCGGTTTTCTGTTATCGAATTTATCGATTTCCCAGCCTCCTAGTAGGCGTGGCACCCCAATCTTGACACTTTATCTGTCTCGCCTATAGACAAACATATTTGCAAAGTTTCAAGTCTCTAGCTTTACGGGTGTCGAAAAAAGTTGCGTTCATACGGACAGACGGACAGACAGACAGACGGACAGACGGACAGACACCATGACGGACATTGCACAAAACCAATATACTATGAGACCTTCGGTATCAAAGTATAAAAACAAACAGTACATAAGGATAGGTTAAAAATGTTCATTTCATAATTGTATTTAGTATGGCCATGCTAAAACAAAAATACTTCTTTAAATTTGAATATTATTTGTAATTTCATATATATAGCCTAAATTAATTAAATAAAAAATAAACAAGTAAAAACGTTGCTGTCGGACGCAACCGACTGCGGAATACTTTGATACCAGTAAAACAACGGTTGATTAGGGGGAATGCAGGGGCGAAGGGAGTGTCCCATGTGGTAAACATCGCCAGCTATCATGTTACCAAATTTGGTGACTTTAGCTCAAAAACTGTGGAAGATAACTTAACTCCCAAATTTAAAAGGTGGGCGGCAGAGGTAGGCGTGGCATCCAAATTTTTGAATCAAATGTTTTTAGCTGTCACTATCTATCTGCCTACCAAGTTTGGTGGCTCTAGCTCAAAAACTGTTAAAGATATAGCCGATTCCGATTTTATAAGGCGGGTGGCTTAGGTGGGCGTGGCATTCAAAATTTTGATGCAGGTCTTTGGTAGATGCTGCCTTCTATCTTTCTACCCAATTTACGGGCTCTAGCTTAAAAACTATAAGAGATATCGAAATTTCCGATTTTAAATGGTGGGCGGCAGAGGTGGGCGTGGCATCCTAATTTTTGATGCAGATCTTTTGTAGATGTCACCATATATCTTCCTACCAAATTCGGTGACACTAGCTCGAAAAATGTGAAAACTATAGGCGTTTCCAATTTCAAGTAGAAGGGGGATGGGGGCGGAATCAGGGGGCGTGGCATCCAAAATTTTGATGCATTTTTTGGGGAACGTCAATATCTATCTTCACACAAAATTTGGTGGCTCTAGCCCAAAAATGTGAAAACTATAGGCGTTTCCAATTTCTTCGTGAAGGGGGGATGGGGGGCGGAATCAGGGGGCGTGGCACCCAAGTTTTGATGGGGAACGCCAGTACCTATCTTGACACAAAATTTGGGCTCTTGCCCAAAATATGTGAAAACTATAGGCGTTTCCAATTTCAGGGAGAAGGGGGATGGGGGCGGAATAAGGGGGCATGGCATCCAAATTTTGATGCATTTTTTTGGGGAACGTCAATATCTATCTTGACACAAAATTTGGTGGCTCTAGCCCAAAAAATGTGAAAACTATGGGCGTTTCCAATTTCAGGGAGAAGGGGGGATGGGGGCGGGACCAGGGAGCGTGGCATCCAAAATTTTGATGCGTTTTTTTGGGGAACGTAAATATCTATCTTGACACAAAATTTGGTGGCTCTAGCCCAAAAAATGTGAAAACTATGGGCGTTTCCAATTTCATGGAGAAGGGGGGATGGGGGCGGAATCTGGGGGCATGGCATCCAAATTTTGATGCATGTTTTTGGGGAACGTTAATATCTATCTTCACACAAAATTTGGTGGCTCTAGCCCAAAAAATGTGAAAACTATGGGCGTTTCCAATTTCACGGAGAAGGGGTGGATGGGGGCGGAATCAGGGCGCATGGCATCCAAATTTTGATGCATTTTTTTGGGGAACGTAAATATCTATCTTGACACAAAATTTGGTGGCTCTAGCCCAAAAAATGTGAAAACTATGGGCGTTTCCAATTTCAGGGAGAAGGGGGGATGGGGGCGGGACCAGGGAGCGTGGCATCCAAAATTTTGATGCGTTTTTTTGGGGAACGTAAATATCTATCTTGACACAAAATTTGGGCTCTTGCCCAAAATATGTGAAAACTATAGGCGTTTCCAATTTCAGGGAGAAGGGGGGATGGGGGCGGAATAAGGGGGCATGGCATCCAAATTTTGATGCATTTTTTTGGGGAACGTCAATATCTATCTTGACACAAAATTTGGTGGCTCTAGCCCAAAAAATGTGAAAACTATGGGCGTTTCCAATTTCAGGGAGAAGGGGGGATGGGGGCGGAATCTGGGGGCATGGCATCCAAATTTTGATGCATGTTTTTGGGGAACGTTAATATCTATCTTGACACAAAATTTGGTGGCTCTTGCCCAAAAAATGTGAAAACTATAGGCGTTTCCAATTTCAGTGAGAAGGGGGATGGGGCGGAATCAGGGGGCGTGGCATCCAAATTTTGATGCATTTTTTTGGGGAACGTAAATATCTATCTTGACACAAAATTTGGTGGCTCTAGCCCAAAATATGTGAAAACTATGGGCGTTTCCAATTTCAAGGAGCAGTGATGAGGGGGGCGGAAGGAGTGGGCGTGGCATCCAAAATTTTGATGCAGTTTTTTCAGGGACATGATTAGCTATCTGCGAGCAAAATTTGGCAACTCTAGCTGTAAGAATCTGACAAATATTAAGTTTTATCGGTTTTCTGTTATCGAATTTATCGATTTCCCAGCCTCCTAGTAGGCGTGGCACCCCAATCTTGACACTTTATCTGTCTCGCCTATAGACAAACATATTTGCAAAGTTTCAAGTCTCTAGCTTTACGGGTGTCGAAAAAAGTTGCGTTCATACGGACAGACGGACAGACAGACAGACGGACAGACGGACAGACACCATGACGGACATTGCACAAAACCAATATACTATGAGACCTTCGGTATCAAAGTATAAAAACAAACAGTACATAAGGATAGGTTAAAAATGTTCATTTCATAATTGTATTTAGTATGGCCATGCTAAAACAAAAATACTTCTTTAAATTTGAATATTATTTGTAATTTCATATATATAGCCTAAATTAATTAAATAAAAAATAAACAAGTAAAAACGTTGCTGTCGGACGCAACCGACTGCGGAATACTTTGATACCAGTAAAACAACGGTTGATTAGGGGGAATGCAGGGGCGAAGGGAGTGTCCCATGTGGTAAACATCGCCAGCTATCATGTTACCAAATTTGGTGACTTTAGCTCAAAAACTGTGGAAGATAACTTAACTCCCAAATTTAAAAGGTGGGCGGCAGAGGTAGGCGTGGCATCCAAATTTTTGAATCAAATGTTTTTAGCTGTCACTATCTATCTGCCTACCAAGTTTGGTGGCTCTAGCTCAAAAACTGTTAAAGATATAGCCGATTCCGATTTTATAAGGCGGGTGGCTTAGGTGGGCGTGGCATTCAAAATTTTGATGCAGGTCTTTGGTAGATGCTGCCTTCTATCTTTCTACCCAATTTACGGGCTCTAGCTTAAAAACTATAAGAGATATCGAAATTTACGATTTTAAATGGTGGGCGGCAGAGGTGGGCGTGGCATCCTAATTTTTGATGCAGATCTTTTGTAGATGTCACCATATATCTTCCTACCAAATTCGGTGACACTAGCTCGAAAAATGTGAAAACTATAGGCGTTTCCAATTTCAAGTAGAAGGGGGATGGGGGCGGAATCAGGGGGCGTGGCATCCAAAATTTTGATGCATTTTTTGGGGAACGTCAATATCTATCTTCACACAAAATTTGGTGGCTCTAGCCCAAAAAATGTGAAAACTATAGGCGTTTCCAATTTCTTCGTGAAGGGGGGATGGGGGCGGAATCAGGGGGCGTGGCACCCAAGTTTTGATGGGGAACGCCAGTACCTATCTTGACACAAAATTTGGGCTCTTGCCCAAAATATGTGAAAACTATAGGCGTTTCCAATTTCAGGGAGAAGGGGGGATGGGGGCGGAATAAGGGGGCATGGCATCCAAATTTTGATGCATTTTTTTGGGGAACGTCAATATCTATCTTGACACAAAATTTGGTGGCTCTAGCCCAAAAAATGTGAAAACTATGGGCGTTTCCAATTTCAGGGAGAAGGGGGATGGGGGCGGGACCAGGGAGCGTGGCATCCAAAATTTTGATGCGTTTTTTTGGGGAACGTAAATATCTATCTTGACACAAAATTTGGTGGCTCTAGCCCAAAAAATGTGAAAACTATGGGCGTTTCCAATTTCACGGAGAAAGGGGTGATGGGGGCGGAATCAGGGCGCATGGCATCCAAATTTTGATGCATTTTTTGGGAAACGTCAATATCTATCTTGACACCAAATTTGGTGGCTCTAGCCCAAAAAATGTGAAAACTATGCGCGATTCCAATTTCATGGAGAAGGGGGATGGGGGCGGAATCTGGGGGCATGGCATCCAAATTTTGATGCATGTTTTTGGGGAACGTTAATATCTATCTTCACACAAAATTTGGTGGCTCTAGCCCAAAAAATGTGAAAACTATGGGCGTTTCCAATTTCACGGAGAAGGGGGGATGGGGGCGGAATCAGGGCGCATGGCATCCAAATTTTGATGCATTTTTTTGGGGAACGTAAATATCTATCTTGACACAAAATTTGGTGGCTCTAGCCCAAAAAATGTGAAAACTATGGGCGTTTCCAATTTCAGGGAGAAGGGGGGATGGGGGCGGGACCAGGGAGCGTGGCATCCAAAATTTTGATGCGTTTTTTTGGGGAACGTAAATATCTATCTTGACACAAAATTTGGGCTCTTGCCCAAAATATGTGAAAACTATAGGCGTTTCCAATTTCAGGGAGAAGGGGGGATGGGGGCGGAATAAGGGGGCATGGCATCCAAATTTTGATGCATTTTTTTGAGAAACGTCAATATCTATCTTGACACAAAATTTGGTGGCTCTAGCCCAAAAAATGTGAAAACTATGGGCGTTTCCAATTTCAGGGAGAAGGGGGGATGGGGGCGGAATCTGGGTGCATGGCATCCAAATTTTGATGCATGTTTTTGGGGAACGTTAATATCTATCTTGACACAAAATTTGGTGGCTCTTGCCCAAAAAATGTGAAAACTATAGGCGTTTCCAATTTCAGAGAGAAGGGGGGATGGGGCGGAATCAGGGGGCGTGGCATCCAAATTTTGATGCATTTTTTTGGGGAACGTAAATATCTATCTTGACACAAAATTTGGTGGCTCTAGCCCAAAATATGTGAAAACTATGGGCGTTTCCAATTTCAAGGAGCAGTGATGAGGGGGGCGGAAGGAGTGGGCGTGGCATCCAAAATTTTGATGCAGTTTTTTCAGGGACATGATTAGCTATCTGCGAGCAAAATTTGGCAACTCTAGCTGTAAGAATCTGACAAATATTAAGTTTTATCGGTTTTCTGTTATCGAATTTATCGATTTCCCAGCCACCTAGTAGGCGTGGCACCCCAATCTTGACACTTTATCTGTCTCGCCTATAGACAAACATATTTGCAAAGTTTCAAGTCTCTAGCTTTACGGGTGTCGAAAAAAGTTGCGTTCATACGGACAGACGGACAGACAGACAGACGGACAGACGGACAGACGGACAGACGGACAGACACCATGACGGACATTGCACAAAACCAATATACTATGAGACCTTCGGTATCAAAGTATAAAAATAAACAAATAAAAAAAATTAATAATATATATACTTGTATAAGTAATATTTGCTATACACTAACTAAATAGCTTCATGTACTTACGTTATTTTTCAAAAGGAAGGAGATGTAATATACATATACTTATAATACACACTGTACTCAGTGTCTTTTAATATATTTTAATATCAAACACATTGTAGCACTTTGCTGCAATGTTTACGTAAACCAAAGTCCCAAGCTTAGCCACAGCGCAAAAGTAATATGATCACACAAGTATGCAATGGGCAGTAGAAGTGCCGTGTCAGCATGTCTCGCATGCGCGACCGTTCCTTCTTTATATATGTATATAACATTCTCTCTCACGCTATCGCTAATGTCAGCGTTTAGCATATAAGTAATACATAATAAGCAAACGTCTCTGCCAGCGTTTACTGGCAGCGAAGTCGCGCAGCTTAGAACCAAAAATGTAAAAGCTAAAGATTCATTCAATAAACGGACTTGAAAGAGTTCAAGTGACTATTAAATATAACTAAGTTGAGTATTTATTACAGTAGACAGTTACGTAGTCTATGTCCCGAAAAACTTGATCCATAAATCGCTGAAATGTTTGGCTCGCGTTGCATAGGCCGAAGGTCATTACGTAAAATTCGTAGAGTCCGAATGGTGTAATGATGGTGGTTGTTTGTGTTGTGTGTGTGCATGCGTAGGTCGCCGATGTACCTATGTTAAATATTTATGTTTTTATACTTTGATACAGAAGGTCTCATAGTATATTGGTTTTGTGCAATGTCCGTCATGGTGTCTGTCCGTCTGTCTGTCTGTCCGTCTGTCCGTATGAACGCAACTTTTTTCGACACCCGTAATGCTAGAGACTTGAAACTTTGCAAATATGTTTGTCTATAGGCGAGACAGATAAAGTGTCAAGATTGGGGTGCCACGCCTACTAGGAGGCTGGGAAATCGATAAATTCGATAACAGAAAACCGATAAAACCTAATATTTGTCAGATTCTTACAGCTAGAGTTGCCAAATTTTGCTCGCAGATAGCTAATCATGTCCCTGAAAAAACTGCATCAAAATTTTGGATGCCACGCCCACTCCTTCCGCCCCCCTCATCACTGCTCCTTGAAATTGGAAACGCCCATAGTTTTCACATATTTTGGGCTAGAGCCACCAAATTTTGTGTCAAGATAGATATTTACGTTCCCCAAAAAAATGCATCAAAATTTGGATGCCACGCCCCCTGATTCCGCCCCATCCCCCCTTCTCACTGAAATTGGAAACGCCTATAGTTTTCACATTTTTTGGGCAAGAGCCACCAAATTTTGTGTCAAGATAGATATTAACGTTCCCCAAAAACATGCATCAAAATTTGGATGCCATGCCCCCAGATTCCGCCCCCATCCCCCCTTCTCCCTGAAATTGGAAACGCCCATAGTTTTCACATTTTTTGGGCTAGAGCCACCAAATTTTGTGTCAAGATAGATATTGACGTTTCCCAAAAAAATGCATCAAAATTTGGATGCCATGCGCCCTGATTCCGCCCCCATCCCCCCTTCTCCGTGAAATTGGAAACGCCCATAGTTTTCACATTTTTTGGGCTAGAGCCACCAAATTTTGTGTGAAGATAGATATTGACGTTCCCAAAAAATGCATCAAAATTTGGATTCCATGCCCCTTTATTCCGCCCCCATCCCCCCTTCTCCCTGAAATTGGAAACGCGCATAGTTTTCACATTTTTTGGGCTAGAGCCACCAAATTTGGTGTCAAGATAGATATTGACGTTTCCCAAAAAATGCATCAAAATTTGGATGCCATGCGCCCTGATTCCGCCCCCATCACCCCTTTCTCCGTGAAATTGGAAACGCCCATAGTTTTCACATTTTTTGGGCTAGAGCCACCAAATTTTGTGTCAAGATAGATATTTACGTTCCCCAAAAAAACGCATCAAAATTTTGGATGCCACGCTCCCTGGTCCCGCCCCCATCCCCCCTTCTCCCTGAAATTGGAAACGCCCATAGTTTTCACATTTTTTGGGCTAGAGCCACCAAATTTTGTGTCAAGATAGATATTGACGTTCCCCAAAAAAATGCATCAAAATTTGGATGCCATGCCCCCTTATTCCGCCCCCATCCCCCCTTCTCCCTGAAATTGGAAACGCCTATAGTTTTCACATATTTTGGGCAAGAGCCCAAATTTTGTGTCAAGATAGGTACTGGCGTTCCCCATCAAAACTTGGGTGCCACGCCCCTGATTGCGCCCCCATCCCCCCTTCACCAAGAAATTGGAAACGCCTATAGTTTTCACATTTTTTGGGCTAGAGCCACCAAATTTTGTGTGAAGATAGATATTGACGTTCCCCAAAAAATGCATCAAACTTTTGGATGCCACGCCCCCTGATTCCGCCCCCATCCCCCTTCTACTTGAAATTGGAAACGCCTATAGTTTTCACATTTTTCGAGCTAGTGTCACCGAATTTGGTAGGAAGATATATGGTGACATCTACAAAAGATCTGCATCAAAAATTAGGATGCCACGCCCACCTCTGCCGCCCACCATTTAAAATCGGAAATTTCGATATCTCTTATAGTTTTTAAGCTAGAGCCCGTAAATTGGGTAGAAAGATAGAAGGCAGCATCTACCAAAGACCTGCATCAAAATTTTGAATGCCACGCCCACCTAAGCCACCCGCCTTATAAAATCGGAATCGGCTATATCTTTAACAGTTTTTGAGCTAGAGCCACCAAACTTGGTAGGCAGATAGATAGTGACAGCTAAAAACATTTGATTCAAAAATTTGGATGCCACGCCTACCTCTGCCGCCCACCTTTTAAATTTGGGAGTTAAGTTATCTTCCACAGTTTTTGAGCTAAAGTCACCAAATTTGGTAACATGATAGCTGGCGATGTTTACCACATGGGACACTCCCTTCGCCCCTGCATTCCCCCTAATCAACCGTTGTTTTACTGGTATCAAAGTATTCCGCAGTCGGTTGCGTCCGACAGCAACGTTTTTACTTGTTTATTATTATTATCATTGATTATTAAATCATTATTCTGACAATCTTTCGCGTATTTAGTAAAGTACTGCATAAAACTTGTTTATGAACTTAAAGGATTTATCAAACTTTCTTTCAAAACTAAGGTTTTGTTAGATGTTTTGATTTGAACGTTTCCATATAATTTTTTGATTGATTAGTTTCTAAACATTTAAATGCTTACGACTTTTATCCGCCTAAGTTTTGCTAATTTCCTCAAGTTTTTTAATTTTTTTGAAACCCTCTAATTGTGCTAGATACAATAATATTAGGGCCTGTATGGTTTTTTTTATAAGGTTATGTTAGGTTGTGCCGGCTGACCCTCAATGAGGAGTATTACACATAGGCCACTCGGGGTCTTTAGTGGGGCCGTTGTATGGAAAAGGTAGGGACTATATACAATTCTTACCTTGATAAACTTTTTATCCACACAAAATGTGCCCGTCCACCACTCTCCAAAAGCATTAAGCTAACAGTGTGTTCTCGTTCAACCTCCGATAAATAAAGTGGTCCAATAACTTTTCCATTCTCCTCATCGAACCCAAAGACATTTATACTTATTTG
The DNA here is from genome assembly GCA_018152825.1 of Scaptomyza hsui. Taxonomy (NCBI): domain Eukaryota; kingdom Metazoa; phylum Arthropoda; class Insecta; order Diptera; family Drosophilidae; genus Scaptomyza; species Scaptomyza hsui. The sequence goes on from JAECXO010000241.1 coordinate 290,049, forward strand.
GGAGTTCCGCCTTTCAAACACTTTAATTTGTTTTAGTGCAAGCGGAAACTGTAACTCCTCAAAATCTAGTGTAAGTATATCACTAACAGCGATTTTTGAGCTTATAATATTTACATTATAGCGCGAACATCTTTCTGAATTGCGGCTTAGCGGTGTTTTAAGGGCAGAAATTAAAGCCCATTTAAAGCAATATTCATCTGTATTTTTTACATTGATGAGTGCTTTTTATTTCTCAACACTTTCGGTGTCTCAATGTAGTTGGAAACTTTGATGGGAGTATATTTATTGATGTTAATTTCCAACCTTAAAGTTTGGCTCATCGTCCATCCACTGTCCCTTTCCTGGAACTCATCCATTTTCCTTTCAATTTGTTGAGCATGATTTTTATAGACCTCTTCTAGGTCACTTCCATTTGTTACTACACACATGCTGGTTTGGTGCGATTTAATATATAAATCTAACCCATCATGGCGCATATTGATGTATTCAGCAAATAATTCAAAGTTAATCTTATTTATTATGTGTGCAAAGATAAAACGTTGAGTATTTGAGAAATAATGTTTGATGAAGCATACGAGAGGAATTCCTTTGGCTCTAGAATTTCCACACGCTTATTTTCGAAAGCAAATGATAAAATTCGATTTTTAAAACCGCCTGAAATCTGCTTTATAGCACTATTAACAGCATTTGATCTTATATGCCCATGTCCCTTATATGTAGGTATGGGTAGAGCCGGTTCCTGTTTTGGTGTTGAGCGATGAGTTGAGGTAGGTAGCGGGAGCGTTTGGAAATGTGTTGAGGTAGGCAGCAATGTTGGTGTTGTTCGGTGTGTTGTGGTAAGTAGCGGATGCGGTAGGGAATGTGTTGACGCTGGTGAGTGGTGTTGTGTTGATGGCGAAGGTGGTGTTGCGGAAAGTGGTGGGCCTTGTGTTGATAGCGGGGGTGGTGATGTGGCGCTTTGAGGAGGAGGAGGTGTTGGCTAAACATTCTGCCAGCGCGTTCAGTGTTGCTGTGTTGCACACAGTCTTCTTCATCTTCTTGTGGGGAGGCCCATTGATAGTGGGTGGTGTGTCCGCATTGAATATCTCTGCCAGCGCGTTTAATGTTGCTGTGTCGTAGATTACTTTGTTTTCCATTTTAAAAGTATTTAATTATACTTTGATACCGAAGGTCTCATAGTATATTGGTTTTGTGCAATGTCCGTCATGGTGTCTGTCCGTCTGTCCGTCTGTCTGTCTGTCCGTCTGTCCGTCTGTCCGTATGAACGCAACTTTTTTCGACACCCGTAAAGCTAGAGACTTGAAACTTTGCAAATATGTTTGTCTATAGGCGAGACAGATAAAGTGTCAAGATTGGGGTGCCACGCCTACTAGGAGGCTGGGAAATCGATAAATTCGATAACAGAAAACCGATAAAACTTAATATTTGTCAGATTCTTACAGCTAGAGTTGCCAAATTTTGCTCGCAGATAGCTAATCATGTCCCTGAAAAAACTGCATCAAAATTTTGGATGCCACGCCCACTCCTTCCGCCCCCCTCATCACTGCTCCTTGAAATTGGAAACGCCCATAGTTTTCACATATTTTGGGCTAGAGCCACCAAATTTTGTGTCAAGATAGATATTTACGTTCCCAAAAAAATGCATCAAAATTTGGATGCCACGCCCCCTGATTCCGCCCCATCCCCCCTTCTCACTGAAATTGGAAACGCCTATAGTTTTCACATTTATTGGGCAAGAGCCACCAAATTTTGTGTCAAGATAGATATTAACGTTCCCCAAAAACATGCATCAAAATTTGGATGCCATGCCCCCAGATTCCGCCCCCCATCCCCCTTCTCCCTGAAATTGGAAACGCCCATAGTTTTCACATTTTTTGGGCTAGAGCCACCAAATTTTGTGTCAAGATAGATATTGACGTTTCTCAAAAAAATGCATCAAAATTTGGATGCCATGCGCCCTGATTCCGCCCCCATCCCCCCTTCTCCGTGAAATTGGAAACGCCCATAGTTTTCACATTTTTTGGGCTAGAGCCACCAAATTTTGTGTGAAGATAGATATTAACGTTCCCCAAAAACATGCATCAAAATTTGGATGCCATGCATCCAGATTCCGCCCCCATCCCCCCTTCTCCATGAAATTGGAAACGCGCATAGTTTTCACATTTTTTGGGCTAGAGCCACCAAATTTGGTGTCAAGATAGATATTGACGTTTCCCAAAAAAATGCATCAAAATTTGGATGCCATGCGCCCTGATTCCGCCCCCATCCCCCCTTTCTCCGTGAAATTGGAAACGCCCATAGTTTTCACATTTTTTGGGCTAGAGCCACCAAATTTTGTGTCAAGATAGATATTTACGTTCCCCAAAAAAACGCATCAAAATTTTGGATGCCACGCTCCCTGGTCCCGCCCCCATCCCCCTTCTCCCTGAAATTGGAAACGCCCATAGTTTTCACATTTTTTGGGCTAGAGCCACCAAATTTTGTGTCAAGATAGATATTGACGTTCCCCAAAAAAATGCATCAAAATTTGGATGCCATGCCCCCTTATTCCGCCCCCATCCCCCCTTCTCCCTGAAATTGGAAACGCCTATAGTTTTCACATATTTTGGGCAAGAGCCCAAATTTTGTGTCAAGATAGGTACTGGCGTTCCCCATCAAAACTTGGGTGCCACGCCCCCTGATTCCGCCCCCATCCCCCTTCACGAAGAAATTGGAAACGCCTATAGTTTTCACATTTTTTGGGCTAGAGCCACCAAATTTTGTGTGAAGATAGATATTGACGTTCCCCAAAAATGCATCAAAATTTTGGATGCCACGCCCCCTGATTCCGCCCCCATCCCCCTTCTACTTGAAATTGGAAACGCCTATAGTTTTCACATTTTTCGAGCTAGTGTCACCGAATTTGGTAGGAAGATATATGGTGACATCTACAAAAGATCTGCATCAAAAATTAGGATGCCACGCCCACCTCTGCCGCCCACCATTTAAAATCGTAAATTTCGATATCTCTTATAGTTTTTAAGCTAGAGCCCGTAAATTGGGTAGAAAGATAGAAGGCAGCATCTACCAAAGACCTGCATCAAAATTTTGAATGCCACGCCCACCTAAGCCACCCGCCTTATAAAATCGGAATCGGCTATATCTTTAACAGTTTTTGAGCTAGAGCCACCAAACTTGGTAGGCAGATAGATAGTGACAGCTAAAAACATTTGATTCAAAAATTTGGATGCCACGCCTACCTCTGCCGCCCACCTTTTAAATTTGGGAGTTAAGTTATCTTCCACAGTTTTTGAGCTAAAGTCACCAAATTTGGTAACATGATAGCTGGCGATGTTTACCACATGGGACACTCCCTTCGCCCCTGCATTCCCCCTAATCAACCGTTGTTTTACTGGTATCAAAGTATTCCGCAGTCGGTTGCGTCCGACAGCAACGTTTTTACTTGTTTTTAATTGATTTTAAAAATATATTAAAGTCATGTTTTAGGTTACTAGTTAATAATAATTCTAGTCTAAGGTTAAGAATATGCAATTAAAAAGAGTACATCGCATACAACAAGATGATGTTTAAGCCCACGACTGTAACGGGAGATCATGGCGCAGTAGTATAAGCGTGTGCAATATTGAGCATTTACGTCCCCCGAGTCCCGGGCTCGAATCCGCAATAAGAAAACTTTATTTTTTATACTTTGATACCGAAGGTCTCATAGTATATTGGTTTTGTGCAATGTCCGTCATGGTGTCTGTCCGTCTGTCCGTCTGTCTGTCTGTCCGTCTGTCCGTCTGTCCGTATGAACGCAACTTTTTTCGACACCCGTAAAGCTAGAGACTTGAAACTTTGCAAATATGTTTGTCTATAGGCGAGACAGATAAAGTGTCAAGATTGGGGTGCCACGCCTACTAGGAGGCTGGGAAATCGATAAATTCGATAACAGAAAACCGATAAAACTTAATATTTGTCAGATTCTTACAGCTAGAGTTGCCAAATTTTGCTCGCAGATAGCTAATCATGTCCCTGAAAAAACTGCATCAAAATTTTGGATGCCACGCCCACTCCTTCCGCCCCCATCATCCCTGCTCCTTGAAATTGGAAACGCCTATAGTTTTCACATTTTTTGGGCTAGAGGCACCAAATTTTGTGGCAATTCCGCCCCCATCCCCCTTCTCCATGAAATTGGAAACGCCTATATCACATTTGGATGCCACGCCCACTCCTTCCGCCCCCATCCCCCTTCTCCATGAAATTGGAAACGCCCATAGTTTTCACATTTTTTGGGCTAGAGCCACCAAATTTTGTGTCAAGATAGATATTTACGTTCCCCAAAAAAACGCATCAAAATTTTGGATGCCACGCTCCCTGGTCCCGCCCCCATCCCCCCTTCTCCCTGAAATTGGAAACGCCCATAGTTTTCACATTTTTTGGGCTAGAGCCACCAAATTTTGTGTCAAGATAGATATTGACGTTTCTCAAAAAAATGCATCAAAATTTGGATGCCATGCGCCCTGATTCCGCCCCCATCCCCCCTTCTCCGTGAAATTGGAAACGCCCATAGTTTTCACATTTTTTGGGCTAGAGCCACCAAATTTTGTGTGAAGATAGATATTAACGTTTCCCAAAAACATGCATCAAAATTTGGATGCCATGCATCCAGATTCCGCCCCCATCCCCCCTTCTCCATGAAATTGGAAACGCGCATAGTTTTCACATTTTTGGGCTAGAGCCACCAAATTTGGTGTCAAGATAGATATTGACGTTTCCCAAAAAAATGCATCAAAATTTGGATGCCATGCGCCCTGATTCCGCCCCCATCACCCCTTTCTCCGTGAAATTGGAAACGCCCATAGTTTTCACATTTTTTGGGCTAGAGCCACCAAATTTTGTGTCAAGATAGATATTTACGTTCCCCAAAAAAATGCATCAAAATTTTGGATGCCACGCTCCCTGGTCCCGCCCCCATCCCCCCTTCTCCCTGAAATTGGAAACGCCCATAGTTTTCACATTTTTTGGGCTAGAGCCACCAAATTTTGTGTCAAGATAGATATTGACGTTCCCCAAAAAAATGCATCAAAATTTGGATGCCATGCCCCTTATTCCGCCCCCATCCCCCCTTCTCCCTGAAATTGGAAACGCCTATAGTTTTCACATATTTTGGGCAAGAGCCCAAATTTTGTGTCAAGATAGGTACTGGCGTTCCCCATCAAAACTTGGGTGCCACGCCCCCTGATTCCGCCCCCATCCCCCTTCACGAAGAAATTGGAAACGCCTATAGTTTTCACATTTTTTGGGCTAGAGCCACCAAATTTTGTGTGAAGATAGATATTGACGTTCCCCAAAAAATGCATCAAAATTTTGGATGCCACGCCCCCTGATTCCGCCCCCATCCCCCTTCTACTTGAAATTGGAAACGCCTATAGTTTTCACATTTTTCGAGCTAGTGTCACCGAATTTGGTAGGAAGATATATGGTGACATCTACAAAAGATCTGCATCAAAAATTAGGATGCCACGCCCACCTCTGCCGCCCACCATTTAAAATCGTAAATTTCGATATCTCTTATAGTTTTTAAGCTAGAGCCCGTAAATTGGGTAGAAAGATAGAAGGCAGCATCTACCAAAGACCTGCATCAAAATTTTGAATGCCACGCCCACCTAAGCCACCCGCCTTATAAAATCGGAATCGGCTATATCTTTAACAGTTTTTGAGCTAGAGCCACCAAACTTGGTAGGCAGATAGATAGTGACAGCTAAAAACATTTGATTCAAAAATTTGGATGCCACGCCTACCTCTGCCGCCCACCTTTTAAATTTGGGAGTTAAGTTATCTTCCACAGTTTTTGAGCTAAAGTCACCAAATTTGGTAACATGATAGCTGGCGATGTTTACCACATGGGACACTCCCTTCGCCCCTGCATTCCCCCTAATCAACCGTTGTTTTACTGGTATCAAAGTATTCCGCAGTCGGTTGCGTCCGACAGCAACGTTTTTACTTGTTATACTTTGATACCGAAGGTCTCATAGTATATTGCTTTTGTGCAATGTCCGTCATGGTGTCTGTCTGTCCGTCTGTCCGTCTGTCCGTCCGTATGAACGCAACTTTTTTCGACACCCGTAAAGCTAGAGACTTGAAACTTTGCAATTATGTTTATCCATAGAAGGTACAGATAAAGTGTCAAGATTGGGTTGCCACGCCTACTAGGAGGCTGGGAAATCGATAAATTCGATAACTGAAAACCGATAAAACCAAATATTTCTCACATTCTTACAGCTAGAGTTACCAAATTTTGCACGCAGATAGCTAGTCATGTCCCTGAAAAAACTGCATCAAAATTTTGGATGCCACGCCCACTCCTTCCGCCCCCATCATCCCTGCTCCTTGAAATTGGAAACGCCTTTAGTTTTCACATTTTTTGGGCTAGAGGCACCAAATTTTGTGGCAAGATAGATATTGAAGTTCCCCAAAAATATGCACTAAAATTGTGGATGCCACGCCCCCTGATTCCGCCCCCATCCCCCTTCTCCATGAAATTGGAAACGCCTATAGTTTTCACATTTTTTGGGCTAGAGCCATCAAATTTTGTGTCAAGATAGATATTGACGTTCCCCAAAAAAATTCATCAAAATTTTGGATGCCACGCCCCTAATTCCGCCCCCATCCCCACTTCTCCATGAAATTGGAAACGACTATAGTTTTCACATTTTTTGGGCTAGAGCCACCAAATTTTGTGTCAAGATAGATATTGACGTTCCCCATAAAAATGCATCAACATTTTGGATGCCACGCCAGTAATTCCGCCCCCATCCCCCCATCTCCATGAAATCGGAAACACCTATAGTTTTCACATTTTTTGGGCTAGAGCCACCAAATTTTGTGTCAAGATATGTACTGACGTTCCCCATCAAAAATTGGATGCCACGCCCCCTAATTCCGCCCCCATCCCCCCTTCTCCATGAAATTGGAAACGGCTATAGTTTTCACATATTTTGGGCTAGAGCGACCAAATTTTGTGTCAAGATAGATATTGACGTTCCCCAAAAAAATGCTTCAAAATTTTGGATGCCACGCCCCTAATTCCGCCCCCATCCCCCCTTCTCCATGAAATTGGAAACGCCTATAGTTTTCACATTTTTTGGGCTAGAGCCACCAAATTTTGTGTTAAGATAGGTACTGACGTTCCCCATCAAAACTTGGATGCCACGCCCCCTAATTCCGCCCCCATCCCCTCTTCTCCATGAAACTGGAAACGACTATAGTTTTCACATTTTTTGGGCTAGACAAACCAAATTTTGTGTTAAGATAGGTACTGACGTTCCCCATCAAAACTTGGATGCCACGCCCCCTAATTCCGCCCCCATCCCCCCTTCTCCATGAAATTGGAAACGCCTATGGTTTTCACATTTTTTGGGCTAGAGCCACCAAATTTTGTGTTAAGATAGGTACTGACGTTCCCCATCAAAACTTGGATGCCACGCCCCCTAATTCCGCCCCCATCCCCCTTCTCCATGAAATTGAAAACGCCTATAGTTTTCACATTTTTTGGGCTAGAGCCACCAAATTTTGTATCAAGATAGGTACTGACGTTCCTCATCAAAACTTGGATGCCACGCCCCCGATTCCGCCCCATCCCCCCTTAACCAAGAAATTGGAAACGACTATAGCTTTCACATTTTTTGGGCTAGAGCCACCAAAATTTTCTGTCAAGATAGGTACTGACGTTCCCCATCAAAACTTGGATGCCACGCCCCCTGATTCCGCCCCCATCCCCCCTTCACCAAGAAATTGGAAACGCCTATAGTTTTCACATTTTTTGGGCTAGAGCCACCAAATTTTTTTGTGAAGATAGATATTGACGTTCCCCATAAAAATGGATCAAAACTTTGGATGCCACGCCCACACCTTCCGCCCCCACCCCCCGCCGATGTCAAAACGGTTATGCGAGTATCTTCCACATTTTTTGAACTAGAGTCACCAAATTTGGTAGGAAGATATATGGTGACATCTACAAAAGATCTGCATGAAAAATTTGGATGCCACGCCCACCTCTGCCGCCCACTATTTAAAATCGGAAATTTCGATATCTCTTATAGTTTTTAAGCTAGAGCCCTTAAATTGGGTAGAAAGATAGAATGCAGCATCTACCAAAGATGTGCATCAAAATTTTGGATGCCACGCCCACCTAAGCCACCCGCCTTATAAAATCGGAATCGGCTATATCTCTTAGAGTTTTTGAGCTAGAGCCACCAAACTTGGTAGGCAGATAGATAGTGACAGTTAAAAACATTTGATTCAAAAATTTAGATGCCACGCCTACCTCTGCCGCCCACCTTTTAAATTTGGGAGTTAAGTTATCTTCCACAGCTTTTGAGCTAAAGTCACCAAATTTGGTAACATGATAGCTGGCGATGTTTACCACATGGCCCACTCCCTTCGCCCCTGCATTCTCCCTTATCAAGCGTTCTTTTACTGGTATCAAAGTATTCCGCAGTCGGTTGCGTCCGACTGCAACGTTTTTACTTGTTTTTTAATTATTTTTTTATTATTGACTTTATATCTTACAAATAAATTATAAATCAAATAACATTATTCATTTTTACATACTAATACATTTTTACCATCTAAACTTGACACACTGTCTGTGCTTGCTTTGTTTTTGTTTTGCATTTTGCAAATGCACCAGCCGCTTATTCGGCAAAAGGGCAAAGCAAAATATCTATTTATAGCTTTCAAGGACAGTCAAATGTAAGAATAAGAAGTGAGCAAACGCCACTAGCCAGCTGGGCGTGCGCTTACGTTTGCTAGGGCGCATACAAAAAGCAAGTGCAGCTGGCTTTGGCTGTCTATTATAGGACAGGGGGGCGCCAGCGGAAAGCAAGTAATGGTAAAAATTCATTAGTATTTGTATACGTGTGCATTTTGTTTCCATTCTTGCTGGGCTAGCTTTGCCGAGATTTTTGGATTTTTCCTGTCTCATGCCCTTGCATATGCAAGTGTGTGCATACATGTACATGTACACGCAGTACGTTAAAGTGTATGCGTAGCAATTCATTGTTTCGGCATTTTTTTTACCTACCACAACATTTATGATTTTGTATATACATATTTATAAAATGCAAATATGTATATTTTTTATTAAATACATATTTATTATTATTATTAAATAACTTTTAAAATTTGTACATGTTTATTCTATTTTAAGTTATAACTTATGTTTAAATTACAAAGATATATAATTATGTACTGTCGGCCCTAGAATGTTAATAGCAAATAAACTTGAAATTCCGTCGGTATTTCGATATTTATTTAATTGTTTAGATTAAATTAATTTGTTTTTGGTGCATATTATATAATTATATTTAAAGTTATTATTTATTTTAAAACAACATAAATTATTATCTACTTGCTTAGTAAATGCCGGTAGCCAATATTTATAATTCTAATTTGGAGCGCACTTGACTCCGCCTACAAAGTACAAATACGAGTAGTAAAAATAGAATGCTCTAGTTAAAAAAGTCGACTAGGAGATACCATAAGTCCTACACATTATCCGTACATATATGGCCAAATCGATTCGCCTTCTGATGCTGATCAAGAATATATATATATATTTGGGTCAGAAATATTTCCTTTTGCCTGTTACATACATTCATACAAACCAATATACCCGTCTCGTTTATAGAAAATCAAAATGTTCTCGTCTAATTTCACAACAGGCAGCAGCGTTCTGTGTGTATACACATCGAGAATGGGCAAATGCAAAAGAGCAAAACAACAACACTTTGCCGGTTGCTGAGACGCACAAACAGCACAAAGTAAATCTACCCTTTGTTCCAATATTCAATTATAGTCAATAAAACCACTTAATAAATAATTTTCAAATAAATACAACTTGTTTTAAGTATTTAAATACAAAATACGATTATTTTATTGCGTATTTATTATTATACTTTGATACCGAAGGTCTCATAGTATATTGGTTTTGTGCAATGTCCGTCATGGTGTCTGTCCGTCTGTCCGTCTGTCTGTCTGTCCGTCTGTCCGTCTGTCCGTATGAACGCAACTTTTTTCGACCCCGTAAAGCTAGAGACTTGAAACTTTGCAAATATATTTGTCTATAGGCGAGACAGATAAAGTGTCAAGATTGGGGTGCCACGCCTACTAGGAGGCTGGGAAATCGATAAATTCGATAACAGAAAACCGATAAAACTTAATATTTGTCAGATTCTTACAGCTAGAGTTGCCAAATTTTGCTCGCAGATAGCTAATCATGTCCCTGAAAAAACTGCATCAAAATTTTGGATGCCACGCCCACTCCTTCCGCCCCCTCATCACTGCTCCTTGAAATTGGAAACGCCCATAGTTTTCACATATTTTGGGCTAGAGCCACCAAATTTTGTGTCAAGATAGATATTTACGTTCCCCAAAAAATGCATCAAAATTTGGATGCCACGCCCCCTGATTCCGCCCCATCCCCCTTCTCACTGAAATTGGAAACGCCTATAGTTTTCACATATTTTGGGCAAGAGCCCAAATTTTGTGTCAAGATAGGTACTGGCGTTCCCCATCAAAACATGGGTGCCACGTCCCCTGATTCCGCCCCCATCCCCCTTCACCAAGAAATTGTAAACGCCTATAGTTTTCACATTTTTTGGGCTAGAGCCACCAAATTTTGTGTGAAGATAGATATTGACGTTCCCCAAAAAATGCATCGGCTATATCTTTAACAGTTTTTGAGCTAGAGCCACCAAACTTGGTAGGCAGATAGATAGTGACAGCTAAAAACATTTGATTCAAAAATTTGGATGCCACGCCTACCTCTGCCGCCAACCTTTTAAATTTGGGAGTTAAGTTATCTTCCACAGTTTTTGAGCTAAAGTCACCAAATTTGGTAACATGATAGCTGGCGATGTTTACCACATGGGACACTCCCTTCGCCCCTGCATTCCCCCTAATCAACCGTTGTTTTACTGGTATCAAAGTATTCCGCAGTCGGTTGCGTCCGACAGCAACGTTTTTACTTGTTTTTTATTCAACTTGATAAATTAATTATTATGCTCAAATATATAAGCAAACATGTACTATGAATGTCATATTTATTTATCTTGCGTTTATCTATTTTATTACGCAAAGTTTATTTAAAGTCAAACTACCCTCCCTTGCTAGGGTAGCAGCAAGCGATTGAATTAAAACTCTAAAATTGCCAAACTGAATTTCTGTAACAGCAGCAAGAGAAATGAAGGACGGCAACGTATAATCTGTTCACATGCCTCACACTTTCAGCCATTAAGGCTGTTTAGTTAGACACAAAACAAATACTACAAAAAATTATAGCAAGTTATGGACTACAGGTCACTTCCCCAGGCACCAGCTGGCTGTCGACGAGTACTTTGAACGAAACATAAGCAAACGGGTTGGTTACTCGTTGGACCGAGCTAGCTTGGCGCACCATCTGTTTCGAGTACGAGTACTTTTGTGCTATCATCGTCTCTTGGTTTTAATTCTCATTGATTCACATCAAACACAGTGCAACTCTGTGTTTACATGCAATCGGAATAAGGCAAAGCAAAATTAGAAGAAAAATTAACGACTTAACAAGTAGTGAATTTTTGTTTGAAATTTTACCCCTCTACTCCCCTTGCCTACAAACAAAAGATTCAGAGAGAAAATTCACGAAAAAACTTCAGCGTGTAAATAGGCTCTTATTATTGGGATGGAACATTTAAGTAATCAGCTACCCAATAAATAAATCAGTGAAACGAAATTTGAATGAGTCATTAGGAAGAGGCATGTAGGTCGAGAGTAAAAATGAAGCAACGCAATTCCGAGAAAACATTCTGCAGACAATTAACTAAGATAAAGAAAAAATTGTAAGAGGACTAATTTAGTTAGGCTAGATATTATTAAATCGATAATTATTATTTTTAAGTTACTAATTGAGTTTAAAACTAATTCTTTATACCTGCTTAATGTAAGCAACTTTATTCGAAAAACAAAGTAAAAACATATCTGTTCTAACAAAACTAAAATCAATCTCTTTAGAACATTAGTCATCTAAAAATATATTAAAAATATCATGCCTTTTTTTTTCTATTAATTTCCTTATGTCGCTACTTAAATTTTTCAATCTTAATTTTACATATGAAATGTATAGTAAAGTATTGTTCTGAATCAATTGCATAGACAATTAAAGATTTTGTTAATGAGGCTAGAAGCATACGCATTGGAAAATGAATGCGTGCAAGAAAGGGAGGGCGTCAAACAATTAAAATGTGGCGACTATATGAACTGATCTTGTTGACCTGCTCACAGGTAAGAAGGCTAGAAGCATACGCACTAGAAAACAAGTAAAAACGTTTCAGTCGGACGCAACCGACTGCGGAATACTTTGATACCAGTAAAAGAACGGTTGATAAGGGGGAATGCAGGGGCGAAGGGAGTGGGCCATGTGGTAAACATCGCCAGCTATCATGTTACCAAAATTGGTGACTTAACCTAAAAAACAGTGGAAGATAACTTAACTCCCAAATTTAAAAGGTGGGCGTCTGAGGTAGGCGTGGCATCTAAATTTTTGAATCAAATGTTTTTAACTGTCACTATCTATCTGCCTACCAAGTTTGGTGGCTCTAGCTCAAAAACTGTTAGAGATTCCGATTTTATAAGGCGGGTGGCTTAGGTGGGCGTGTCATTCAAAAGATCGAAGAGAAAAAAACGAAAACCGATAAAACCATATATTTCTAACATTATCACAGATATCATTACCAAGTTTTGCACGAAGATTGCTACGCACATCCCTCAAAAAACTCCATCAAAATTTTGGATGCCACGCCCTCTCCTTCCGCCCCCATCCTCCCTGCTCCTTGAAATTGGAAACGCCTTTAGTTTTCATATTTTTTGGGCCAAAGCCACAAAATGTTGTGTCAAGATAGGTTATGATGTTTTCCAAAAATATGCTTCAAAATTTTGAATGCCACACCCATTGTTTTCGCCCCTATCCTCCCTGCTCTCTGAAACTGGAAACGCCTAAAGTTTTCACATTTTTTTAGATAGAGCCACCAAATTTTGTGTCAAGACAGGTAATGAAGTTTTCCGAAAAACTGCATAAAAAATTTGGATGCCCCGCCTACCAAAGCCACCCGCCTTTTAAAATCGGAATCGGCTATACCTTAAACAGTTTTTGAGCTACAGCCACCAAACTTGGTAAGAAGATAAATGGTGACATTTAAATAAATATGATTTAAAAAATTGGATGTCACACCCACTTCTGCCGCCCACCTTTTAAATTTTGAGTTGTTCAGTTATCTTCCACAGTTTTTGAGCTAAAGTCTCAAAATTTGGTAACGTAACAGCTGGCGATGTTTACCACACGGCCCACCCCTTTCGTCCCTGCGTTCCCCCTTTGCAATAAAGCTCCTTACCATCCGTTCTTTTACTAGTATCAAAGTATTTCGCAGTCGATGGTTTCCGACTGTAACGTTTTCACTTGTTTATACTGAGATTGCGTTAGCGGGCTCGACATCATTGTCAATTGGGTGACTCGAAACAATTTGAAAATTGTGAATGAAATGATTCGAATTTTGCCAAACATTCTCATCAGTTACCTTTCTGCTTAGAATTATTAAACTCAAACTGATTGTATATGAAACTATAGTCTGGGACAGGAGTTGAACCTGGGAGGTCTCGTTAACGAGGCGGAAGCCTTAGCTAGAGACTTAAAGCTTTGCAATTATGTTTGTCTATACCCGGGTCAGATAAAGTGTCAAGATTGGGGTGCCACGCCTGATAACTGAAAACCGATTAAACCACTCCTTACGCCCCTAGCCACCCTCCTCCTTGAAATTAGAAACGCCTATAGTTTTCATTTTTTGGGCTAATTTTTTGTGAAGATGACATCTACTAAAGATTTGCATCAAAAATGCCGCCCGCCTTTTAAAGTAGAAAATTCCTTACTTTTTTTTTTCTAGAATCACCAAAATTGGTTGCAATGAAGCTAGTGACTTATCCCAAAGAAACAAAATTTGTAGGCCCCGCCCACCCCTCCTTGGAACTCATTACTTTTATCAACGTCACGCCTTTTTGAATTGAAACTGAAAATAAAGCTTCACTAACCTACAATTATAAAGAGTAGCACCAAATGTTTATAATTAAATATCTGTGCTCAGCCACCGAATTTTTTGGGAAGATAAATAGTGACATCCATATTTTTGATGCAAATCTGTGGGATCTGTTACCAGCCGTCTTCTTATCATATTTAGTGACTCCAGCTTCAAATCTCTGAAAAATACATGTGTCCGTTTTTTGAAGGGTGATACTTTTAGAATGAGAGTATAAAAAGGAATGAGAAACCTCTTGGAAAGTCCCGTTACATTTTATTTGTGTTCGCTTTTATTATTCGTTATGCATGTGTATTACAATATTCAACAATTACGCTATTGCCACAATATTTTATGTGAGTTATTACATGTTTCAGCGGCCATGACTGTGGTTGGGATGAAGTGACTTATGTCCTAGAAGCCGTCATTAAAAAGGCTGCACTTTACGTCCGGCAGCCGAAGATACTGCCTCCTTTTGATTGCCCTGAAGAAGACACATTTCAATAAATTTTTTTTTTAGGGATATCGTAATAGAAAACAAATACAAATTCGTATTTATGCACTTACATTAAAGTTCAATTTGTTTCAATTTTTAAAGTTGACAGCTGTGTGCATACGCAATGCAAAAGTACTTGCATGATCTTCTGGCAGCGTTTTTATACTTTGATACCGAAGGTCTCATAGTATATTGGTTTTGTGCAATGTCCGTCATGGTGTCTGTCCGTCTGTCTGTCTGTCCGTCTGTCCGTATGAACGCAACTTTTTTCGACACCCGTAAAGCTAGAGACTTGAAACTTTGCAAATATGTTTGTCTATAGGCGAGACAGATAAAGTGTCAAGATTGGGGTGCCACGCCTACTAGGAGGCTGGGAAATCGATAAATTCGATAACAGAAAACCGATAAAACCTAATATTTGTCAGATTCTTACAGCTAGAGTTGCCAAATTTTGCTCGCAGATAGCTAATCATGTCCCTGAAAAAACTGCATCAAAATTTTGGATGCCACGCCCACTCCTTCCGCCCCCCTCATCACTGCTCCTTGAAATTGGAAACGCCCATAGTTTTCACATTTTTTGGGCTAGAGCCAATAAATTTTGTGTCAAGATAGATATTGACGTTTCCCAAAAAAATGCATCAAAATTTGGATGCCATGCGCCCTGATTCCGCCCCCATCCCCCCTTCTCCGTGAAATTGGAAACGCCCATAGTTTTCTCAAATTTTTTGGGCTAGAGCCACCAAATTTTGTGTCAAGATAGATATTTACGTTCCCCAAAAAAATGCATCAAAATTTTGGATGCCACGCCCCCTGATTCCGCCGCCATCCCCCCTTCTACTTGAACGAGATTGCGTACCTAATCTCAGTTAACACACGCCGCCAAAGACGAGAACTAAACTGATTCATTCGTCGTCATCATAGTGCCCCACCCCACATATTCACCGGCACTGAATCGTGAACTTTAGTGTTGTTGGTCTAACGATTTTGCAGGTAAAATTTTGAATGCAAGAAAATATTTTTAAGGTTTTCTTAATGAAGTATCCGGTATCTTAGTAATGAATGGTGATATTTAAAAGAGAGCTGCTAACATAAATTAACGATAAATTATGAAAACTATGCTGAGTTTTAAATTAAAATTTAAAATTATGAAAGATATTTTTCGGTTTTTGATTGTTTTAAAGATATATTATTTAGCGTCTACGATTACTAATCGGTGCCTTAGAAGTCGTAACGCTTTCGATTAAAAATGTATCATAGGCAAGCTGCTCTTCTTTTAGCATTGCCATTACGAGCTCAGCATTTTCCACAGAGATGATCCTCTTTAAGAAAGCACAATTTAATGTTCAAACGCAAACTTTTTTAAGCTGAATCAAACTAACCTCAGAATTTGGGGAGCGCTTAAACTGTTTCTTGACAATATCCAACATAGGATCCACCAAATCTGTTTCCGATTTGTCGTCCTCCTCCTCGTTGAAATCCTGCAAGCTAATAGCGTTCAAAATGGTAATGTCAGACGGCAGTGGCTCGTTTTCGTTAGAATTTTCAAATACTAAGCTAACATCATTAATTGGACGCAAATCAACGCCAATCTCGCGGTCACAAAACTTGCAGCACCCAACGATTTTCACTCGCTTAGCAATAATTATTTAAATAATTTCACAATCAGTTGTTTCTGTGTAAGCTATAACTAAGTTTAATATGGTAAAGTTGGACTATCAATGCAATCGCCTGCTTAGATTTATAAGAAATGGCACAAAATGTTGTTTTCGTAATGTTTTCAGCTGGAGTCACCCCATTTGGAAAACAGTTTGGTGATGTCCTTTATAAATAAAACAACTAATATTTCTTAAGAATTGCGAAATTTCCGACTACGGAATACTATGATACCAGTAAAAGAACGGATTGTAAGTAGTCTGCTTGCAATGTGATATGCGGGGCCGGCAGGAGTGGGCCGGGTTGGGAACATCGCCAGCTATTTTTATACTTTGATACTGAAAGTAACATAGAATATTGCTTTTGTGCAATGTCTGTCATGGTGTCCGTCCGTCCGTCTGTATCAACGCAACTTTTTGCGACACCCGTAAAGCTAGAGACTTGAAACTTTGCAATTATGTTTGTCTATAGCCGGGTAAGATAAAGTGTCAAGATTGGGGTGACACGCCTACAAGTAGGCTGTGAAATCGATAATCGATAACTGAAAACCGATAAAACCATATATTTCTTACATTCTCATGGCTATAATTACCAAATTTTGCACGAATATAGCTGTCACGTCTCTCAAATAATTTTTTGTAAAGATGACATCTACTAAAGATTTGCATCAAAAATGCCGCCCGCCTTTTAAAGTAGAAAATTCCTTAGTTTTTTTTTTTCTAGAATCCCCAAAATTGGTTGGAATGAAGCTAGTGACATATCCCAAAGATAAAAAATTTGTAGGCCCCGCCCACCCTCTCCTTGGAACTCATTACTTTTATCAACCTCACGCCTGTTTGAATTGAAACTGAAAATAAAGCTTCACTAACCTACAATTATAAAGAGTAGCACCAATTGGTTATAATTAAATATCTGTGCTCAGCCACCGAATTTTTTGGGAAGATAGATAGTGACATCCATATTTTTGATGAAAATCTTTGGGATCTGTTACCAGCCGTCTTCTTATCATATTTAGTGACTCCAGCTTCAAATCTCTGAAAAATACATGTACCCGTATTTTTGAAGGGTGATACTTTTAGAATGAGAGTATAAAAAGGAATGAGAAACCTCTTGGAAAGTCCCGTTACATTTTATTTGTGTTCGCTTTTATTATTCGTTATGCATGTGTATTACAATATTCAACAATTACGCTATTGCCAAAGATAAAAAATTTGTAGGCCCCGCCCACCCTCTCCTTGGAACTCATTACTTTTATCAATCTCACGACTGTTTGAATTGAAACTGAAAATAAAGCTTCACTAACCTACAATTATAAAGAGTAGCACCAATTGGTTATAATTAAATATCCGTGCTCAGCCACCGAATTTTTTGGGAAGATAGATAGTGACATCTATATTTTTGATGAAAATCTTTGGGATCTGTTACCAGCCGTCTTCTTATCATATTTAGTGACTCCAGCTTCAAATCTCAGAAAAATACATGTACCCGTATTTTTGAAGGGTGATACTTTTAGAATGAGAGTATAAAAAGGAATGAGAAACCTCTTGGAAAGTCCCGTTACATTTTATTTGTGTTCGCTTTTATTATTCGTTATGCATGTGTATTACAATATTCAACAATTACGCTATTTTATGTGAGTTATTACATGTTTCAGCGGCCATGACTGTGGTTGGGATGAAGTTACTTATGTCCTAGAAGCCGTCATTAAAAAAGGCGGCACTCTCTGATGTGTCTTTTGTACGTCCGGCAGCCGAAGATACTGCCTCCTTTTGATTGCCCTGAAGAAGACACATTTGAATAGTTTTTTTTTAGGGATATCGTAATAGAAAACAAATGCAAATTCGTGTTTATACACTTACATTAAAGTTCAATTTGTTTCAATTTTTAAAGTTGACAGCTGTGTGCATACGTAATTGCAAAAAGTACTTGCATGATATTCTGGCAGCGTTTTTATACTTTGATACCGAAGGTCTCATAGTATATTGGTTTTGTGCAATGTCCGTCATGGTGTCTGTCCGTCTGTCCGTCTGTCTGTCTGTCCGTCTGTCCGTCTGTCCGTATGAACGCAACTTTTTTCGACACCCGTAAAGCTAGAGACTTGAAACTTTGCAAATATGTTTGTCTATAGGCGAGACAGATAAAGTGTCAAGATTGGGGTGCCACGCCTACTAGGAGGCTGGGAAATCGATAAATTCGATAACAGAAAACCGATAAAACTTAATATTTGTCAGATTCTTACAGCTAGAGTTGCCAAATTTTGCTCGCAGATAGCTAATCATGTCCCTGAAAAAACTGCATCAAAATTTTGGATGCCACGCCCAATCCTTCCGCCCCCCTCATCACTGCTCCTTGAAATTGGAAACGCCCATAGTTTTCACATATTTTGGGCTAGAGCCACCAAATTTTGTGTCAAGATAGATATTTACGTTCCCCAAAAAAATGCATCAAAATTTGGATGCCACGCCCCCTGATTCCGCCCCATCCCCCTTCTCACTGAAATTGGAAACGCCTATAGTTTTCACATTTTTTGGGCAAGAGCCACCAAATTTTGTGTCAAGAGAGATATTAACGTTCCCCAAAAACATGCATCAAAATTTGGATGCCATGCCCCCAGATTCCGCCCCCATCCCCCCTTCTCCATGAAATTGGAAACGCCCATAGTTTTCACATTTTTTGGGCTAGAGCCACCAAATTTTGTGTCAAGATAGATATTGACGTTTCTCAATAAAATGCATCAAAATTTGGATGCCATGCGCCCTGATTCCGCCCCCATCCCCCCTTCTCCATGAAATTGGAAACGCCCATAGTTTTCACATTTTTTGGGCTAGAGCCACCAAATTTTGTGTGAAGATAGATATTAACGTTCCCCAAAAACATGCATCAAAATTTGGATGCCATGCCCCCAGATTCCGCCCCCATCCCCCCTTCTCCATGAAATTGGAAACGCGCATAGTTTTCACATTTTTTGGGCTAGAGCCACCAAATTTGGTGTCAAGATAGATATTGACGTTTCCCAAAAAAATGCATCAAAATTTGGATGCCATGCGCCCTGATTCCGCCCCCATCACCCCTTTCTCCGTGAAATTGGAAACGCCCATAGTTTTCACATTTTTGGGCTAGAGCCACCAAATTTTGTGTCAAGATAGATATTTACGTTCCCCAAAAAAACGCATCAAAATTTTGGATGCCACGCTCCCTGGTCCCGCCCCCATCCCCCCTTCTCCCTGAAATTGGAAACGCCCATAGTTTTCACATTTTTTGGGCTAGAGCCACCAAATTTTGTGTCAAGATAGATATTGACGTTCCCCAAAAAAATGCATCAAAATTTGGATGCCATGCCCCCTTATTCCGCCCCCATCCCCCTTCTCCCTGAAATTGGAAACGCCTATAGTTTTCACATATTTTGGGCAAGAGCCCAAATTTTGTGTCAAGATAGGTACTGGCGTTCCCCATCAAAACTTGGGTGCCACGCCCCCTGATTCCGCCTCCATCCCCCTTCACGAAGAAATTGGAAACGCCTATAGTTTTCACATTTTTTGGGCTAGAGCCACCAAATTTTGTGTGAAGATAGATATTGACGTTCCCCAAAAAATGCATCAAAATTTTGGATGCCACGCCCCCTGATTCCGCCCCCATCCCCCCTTCTACTTGAAATTGGAAACGCCTATAGTTTTCACATTTTTCGAGCTAGTGTCACCGAATTTGGTAGGAAGATATATGGTGACATCTACAAAAGATCTGCATCAAAAATTAGGATGCCACGCCCACCTCTGCCGCCCACCATTTAAAATCGTAAATTTCGATATCTCTTATAGTTTTTAAGCTAGAGCCCGTAAATTGGGTAGAAAGATAGAAGGCAGCATCTACCAAAGACCTGCATCAAAATTTTGAATGCCACGCCCACCTAAGCCACCCGCCTTATAAAATCGGAATCGGCTATATCTTTAACAGTTTTTGAGCTAGAGCCACCAAACTTGGTAGGCAGATAGATAGTGACAGCTAAAAACATTTGATTCAAAAATTTGGATGCCACGCCTACCTCTGCCGCCCACCTTTTAAATTTGGGAGTTAAGTTATCTTCCACAGTTTTTGAGCTAAAGTCACCAAATTTGGTAACATGATAGCTGGCGATGTTTACCACATGGGACACTCCCTTCGCCCCTGCATTCCCCCTAATCAACCGTTGTTTTACTGGTATCAAAGTATTCCGCAGTCGGTTGCGTCCGACAGCAACGTTTTTACTTGTTTGTTTCTAACATTGCTCACATTGTGCTGCAGTCTTCGACATAAGCTGCAACTGTAAGGCACGCACAAATTGCTCTTGGTTGCAAACATATCCAAAGATCGGTGCCATTGTTTTTACCACGCGGCTCATTTAGAATAACACCAAACCACTGACCGTCAGCAAAAAGTGGTGCGTCCCACATAGGCGACACGTCCGCAAAGTTTATTCTTGGCCGTTATTTGTACACGGTGACCCAGACTTGGTTGAGACATATTATATATATAAGCTCACTTCATTTTTTTTAAGAATGACCCGCCGCTGAGTATAAAACGAGATTGCGTACCTAATCTCAGTTAACACACGCCGCCAAAGATGAGTACAAAACTGATTCATTCGTCGTCATCATAGTGCCCCACCCCACATATTCAACGGCACTGAATCGTGAACTTTAGGGTTGTTGGTCTAACGATTTTGCAGGTAAAATTTTGAATGCAAGAAAATATTTTTAAGGTTTTCTTAATGAATAAAATAAGTTATTTTTAAATAATTTTGTCTTAGAAATGAATGGTGATATTTAAAAGAGAGCTGCTAACATAAATAAACGATAAATTATGAAAACTATGCTGAGTTTTAAATCAAAATTTAAAATTTGGAAAGATATTTTTTGGTTTTGATTGTTTTAAAGATATATTATTTAGCGCCTACGATTACTGATCGGTGCCTTAGAAGTCGTAACGCTCTCGATTAAAAATATATCATAGGCAAGCTGCTCTTCTTTTAGCATTTCCATTACGAGCAATTTCCACAGATATGATCCTCTTTAAGAAAGCACAATTTAATGTTGAAACGCAAACTTTTAAAGCTGAATCAAACTAACCTCAGAATTTGGGGAGCGCTTAAACTGTTTCTTGACAATATCCAACATAGGATCCACCAAATCTGTTTCCGATTTGTCGTCCTCCTCCTCGTTGAAACCCTGCAAGCTAATAGCGTTCAAAATGGTAATGTCTGACGGCAGTGGCTCGTTTTCTTCAGAATCTTCAAATAATAAGCTAACATCATTAATTGGACGCAAATCACCGCCAATCTCGCGGTCACAAAACTTGCAGCACCCAACGATTTTCACTCGCTTAGCCATAATTATTAGAATAATTTCACAATCAGTTGTTTCTATGTAAGCTATAACTAATATGGTGTTCACACTACGGTTGCGTTTTGCGTTTTGCGTTAAATGCCAACAAGCCGCTTCTTTCCCAATACAAATAGCATAGGGGCCTAGTGGTGACAAAAAGCTGAGTTTAGTTTGGATGCAGTTGCGTGTATTCGGTTTACGTAACTAATATATTCGATTGACTCAAAAGGAACTGCCCATTTTCGTATATCGTTCTCAACTATAACCACTCATTCAAAAAACGGTTTGCTGGCAAACAATGAAAAAAAATAAACAGCAATTAATTGTTAACATGTCGCAACAAAATGGTAAGCAATTGTTTTTTTTAATATAATATGTATGTTTAAAACATTTTAACTTAATTACAGGCTATAATAAGAGATTTTTGTGGTCGACTGCCGCAACGAAAGCGCTTATAGAGCTTTGGGAAGACAACATTGATGGGGTTCGGGGAGCCCGGAAAACTCCCACATTTATAAGGAAATGGCGGAACAATTGAAGGATTATGGACCATCGCACATGGAAATAAAAAACAAGGTGGAAAATCTAATGAAAAAATACAGGCAAGTTAAAAAAAAATAACAGCATTTTGATTAACTTATGTTAATTGCTTATTTACATAAATGTATTTATAGGGCTGAATGTGCAAAGATAGGACCTTCCGGTGGCACGCCGTCTACATGGGAGTATTTTGAGAGCGTGGCCAGAGCACTCAACAAGTCGGACACTGTGGACTGCCATCCCATAGCCGATAGCCTAGGTAATATATTGAATTAAATATTGCATATATTTAATATAATAGATACTATTCTTACAGACTTCTCGCGGTTAATTGAAGAGAAGCCGAGCTGCAGCGACAACGCGATGACAGAGCCGTCATGTTCGGGGGCAAAGAGACGGCGGGTCGACAACGCGGCTAAATTAGTTGCCATTTAGGAGGAAAAATTGGCGGTTATGAAGCAATTGGATATTAAATGCTTCCCTTTCTAAACGGAAGCTCTCCTTAAAAAATGCGTCCGAATTATTTGGAACGTCACTCTCCCAAAAACATCCATATCGTGGCTTGGGATATTTTAAGGAAAACAATAATATGTTAATAAAAGATTATTGGCAAGAATTAACTATTTTTTTCTCACAAGTGTCCAAATGCTACGACGGCGTCCTGGGTCATCTAGCAAAGCAAATGTTGCTGCAGACGTTCCCGCCATATTCATGGATTTTGCCAACATTGCATTATTTTGGTCCATTGCACATAACAATTCCAAAAGATTGCTTGAATTCATTTTATAATAATATTTTAATACAATTTTTTCGTATCAGCGAAATCAAAACAAAGCAGCTGCTGCTTACTTCACGTATAACGCATAACGCACTTTTGTGCCAGTGTGAACACCAATTCTGCGTTATTGCGTCGATGACGATATCGATAGCAAACTCGCTGTAGTATAAACGCCACATAAGTTTAATATGGTAAAGTTGGACTATCAATGCAATCGCCTGCTTAGATTTATAAGAAATGGCACAAAATGTTGTTTTCGTAATGTTTTTAGCTGGAGTCACTCCGTTTGGAAAACATTTGGTGATGTCCCTTAAAAATAAAACAACTAATATTTCTTAAGAATTGCGAAATTTCCGACTACGGAATACTATGATACCAGTAAAAGAACGGATTGTTAGTAGTCTGCTTTCAATGTGGAATGCGGGGCCGGCAGGAGTGGGCCGGGTTGGGAACATCGCCA
Organism: Scaptomyza hsui; assembly: GCA_018152825.1. NCBI lineage: Eukaryota > Metazoa > Arthropoda > Insecta > Diptera > Drosophilidae > Scaptomyza > Scaptomyza hsui. The sequence continues at coordinate 313,417 of JAECXO010000241.1, forward strand.
GCTATTTTTATACTTTGATACTGAAAGTAACATAGAATATTGCTTTTGTGCAATGTCTGTCATGGTGTCCGTCCGTCCGTCTGTATCAACGCAACTTTTTGCGACACCCGTAAAGCTAGAGACTTGAAACTTTGCAATTATGTTTGTCTATAGCCGGGTAAGATAAAGTGTCAAGATTGGAGTGACACGCCTACAAGTAGGCTGTGAAATCGATAATCGATAACTGAAAACCGATAAAACCATATATTTCTTACATTCTCATGGCTATAATTACCAAATTTTGCACGAATATAGCTGTCACGTCTCTCAAATAATTTTTTGTAAAGATGACATCTACTAAAGATTTGCATCAAAAATGCCGCCCGCCTTTTAAAGTAGAAAATTCCTTAGTTTTTTTTTTCTAGAATCCCCAAAATTGGTTGGAATGAAGCTAGTGACATATCCCAAAGATAAAAAATTTGTAGGCCCCGCCCACCCTCTCCTTGGAACTCATTACTTTTATCAACCTCACGCCTGTTTGAATTGAAACTGAAAATAAAGCTTCACTAACCTACAATTATAAAGAGTAGCACCAATTGGTTATAATTAAATATCTGTGCTCAGCCACCGAATTTTTTGGGAAGATAGATAGTGACATCCATATTTTTGATGAAAATCTTTGGGATCTGTTACCAGCCGTCTTCTTATCATATTTAGTGACTCCAGCTTCAAATCTCTGAAAAATACATGTACCCGTATTTTTGAAGGGTGATACTTTTAGAATGAGAGTATAAAAAGGAATGAGAAACCTCTTGGAAAGTCCCGTTACATTTTATTTGTGTTCGCTTTTATTATTCGTTATGCATGTGTATTACAATATTCAACAATTACGCTATTTTATGTGAGTTATTACATGTTTCAGCGGCCATGACTGTGGTTGGGATGAAGTTACTTATGTCCTAGAAGCCGTCATTAAAAAGGCGGCACTCTCTGATGTGTCTTTTGTACGTCCGGCAGCCGAAGATACTGCCTCCTTTTGATTGCCCTGAAGAAGACACATTTGAATAGTTTTTTTTTAGGGATATCGTAATAGAAAACAAATGCAAATTCGTGTTTATACACTTACATTAAAGTTCAATTTGTTTCAATTTTTAAAGTTGACAGCTGTGTGCATACGTAATTGCAAAAAGTACTTGCATGATATTCTGGCAGCGTTTTTATACTTTGATACCGAAGGTCTCATAGTATATTGGTTTTGTGCAATGTCCGTCATGGTGTCTGTCCGTCTGTCCGTCTGTCTGTCTGTCCGTCTGTCCGTCTGTCCGTATGAACGCAACTTTTTTCGACACCCGTAAAGCTAGAGACTTGAAACTTTGCAAATATGTTTGTCTATAGGCGAGACAGATAAAGTGTCAAGATTGGGGTGCCACGCCTACTAGGAGGCTGGGAAATCGATAAATTCGATAACAGAAAACCGATAAAACTTAATATTTGTCAGATTCTTACAGCTAGAGTTGCCAAATTTTGCTCGCAGATAGCTAATCATGTCCCTGAAAAAACTGCATCAAAATTTTGGATGCCACGTCCACTCCTTCCGCCCCCCTCATCACTGCTCCTTGAAATTGGAAACGCCCATAGTTTTCACATATTTTGGGCTAGAGCCACCAAATTTTGTGTCAAGATAGATATTTACGTTCCCCAAAAAAATGCATCAAAATTTGGATGCCACGCCCCCTGATTCCGCCCCATCCCCCTTCTCACTGAAATTGGAAACGCCTATAGTTTTCACATTTTTTGGGCTAGAGCCACCAAATTTTGTGTCAAGATAGATATTAACGTTCCCCAAAAACATGCATCAAAATTTGGATGCCATGCCCCCAGATTCCGCCCCCATCCCCCCTTCTCCCTGAAATTGGAAACGCCCATAGTTTTCACATTTTTTGGGCTAGAGCCACCAAATTTTGTGTCAAGATAGATATTGACGTTTCTCAATAAAATGCATCAAAATTTGGATGCCATGCGCCCTGATTCCGCCCCCATCCCCCCTTCTCCATGAAATTGGAAACGCCCATAGTTTTCACATTTTTTGGGCTAGAGCCACCAAATTTTGTGTGAAGATAGATATTAACGTTCCCCAAAAACATGCATCAAAATTTGGATGCCATGCCCCCAGATTCCGCCCCCATCCCCCCTTCTCCATGAAATTGGAAACGCGCATAGTTTTCACATTTTTGGGCTAGAGCCACCAAATTTGGTGTCAAGATAGATATTGACGTTTCCCAAAAAAATGCATCAAAATTTGGATGCCATGCGCCCTGATTCCGCCCCCATCACCCCTTTCTCCGTGAAATTGGAAACGCCCATAGTTTTCACATTTTTTGGGCTAGAGCCACCAAATTTTGTGTCAAGATAGATATTTACGTTCCCCAAAAAACGCATCAAAATTTTGGATGCCACGCTCCCTGGTCCCGCCCCCATCCCCCCTTCTCCCTGAAATTGGAAACGCCCATAGTTTTCACATTTTTTGGGCTAGAGCCACCAAATTTTGTGTCAAGATAGATATTGACGTTTCCCAAAAAAATGCATCAAAATTTGGATGCCATGCCCCCTTATTCCGCCCCCATCCCCCTTCTCCCTGAAATTGGAAACGCCTATAGTTTTCACATATTTTGGGCAAGAGCCCAAATTTTGTGTCAAGATAGGTACTGGCGTTCCCCCATCAAAACTTGGGTGCCACGCCCCCTGATTCCACCCCCATCCCCCCTTCACGAAGAAATTGGAAACGCCTATAGTTTTCACATTTTTTGGGCTAGAGCCACCAAATTTTGTGTGAAGATAGATATTGACGTTCCCCAAAAAATGCATCAAAATTTTGGATGCCACGCCCCCTGATTCCGCCCCCATCCTCTTCTACTTGAAATTGGAAACGCCTATAGTTTTCACATTTTTCGAGCTAGTGTCACCGAATTTGGTAGGAAGATATATGGTGACATCTACAAAAGATCTGCATCAAAAATTAGGATGCCACGCCCACCTCTGCCGCCCACCATTTAAAATCGGAAATTTCGATATCTCTTATAGTTTTTAAGCTAGAGCCCGTAAATTGGGTAGAAAGATAGAAGGCAGCATCTACCAAAGACCTGCATCAAAATTTTGAATGCCACGCCCACCTAAGCCACCCGCCTTATAAAATCGGAATCGGCTATATCTTTAACAGTTTTTGAGCTAGAGCCACCAAACTTGGTAGGCAGATAGATAGTGACAGCTAAAAACATTTGATTCAAAAATTTGGATGCCACGCCTACCTCTGCCGCCCACCTTTTAAATTTGGGAGTTAAGTTATCTTCCACAGTTTTTGAGCTAAAGTCACCAAATTTGGTAACATGATAGCTGGCGATGTTTACCACATGGGACACTCCCTTCGCCCCTGCATTCCCCCTAATCAACCGTTGTTTTACTGGTATCAAAGTATTCCGCAGTCGGTTGCGTCCGACAGCAACGTTTTTACGTGTTTGTTTCTAACATTGCTCACATTGTGCTGCTGTCTTCGACATAAGCTGCAACTGTAAGGCACGCACAAATTGCTCTTGGTTGCAAACATATCCAAAGATCGGTGCCATTGTTTTTACCACGCGGCTCATTTAGAATAACACCAAACCACTGACCGTCAGCAAAAGTGGTGCGTCCCACATAGGCGACACGTCCGCAAAGTTTATTCTTGGCCGTTATTTGTACACGGTGACCCAGACTTGGTTGAGACATATTATATATATAAGCTCACTTCATTTTTTTTAAGAATGACCCGCCGCTGAGTATAAAACGAGATTGCGTACCTAATCTCAGTTAACACACGCCGCCAAAGATGAGTACAAAACTGATTCATTCGTCGTCATCATAGTGCCCCACCCCACATATTCAACGGCACTGAATCGTGAACTTTAGGGTTGTTGGTCTAACGATTTTGCAGGTAAAATTTTGAATGCAAGAAAATATTTTTAAGGTTTTCTTAATGAATAAAATAAGTTATTTTTAAATAATTTTGTCTTAGAAATGAATGGTGATATTTAAAAGAGAGCTGCTAACATAAATTGACGATAAATTATGAAAACTATGCTGAGTTTTAAGTTAAAATTTAAAATTTTGAAAGAAATTTTTCGGTTTTGATTGTTTTAAAGATATATTATTTAGCGTCTACGATTACTGATCGGTGCCTTAGAAGTCGTAACGCTCTCGATTAAAAATGTATCATAGGCAAGCTGCTCTTCTTTTAGCATTGCCATTACGAGCTCAGCATTTTCCACAGAGATGATCCTCTTTAAGAAAGCACAATTTAATGTTCAAACGCAAACTTTTTAAAGCTGAATCAAACTAACCTCAGAATTTAGGGAGCGCTTAAACTGTTTCTTGACAATATCCAACATAGGATCCACCAAATCTGTTTCCGATTTGTCGTCCTCCTCCTCGTTGAAATCCTGTAAGCTAATAGCGTTCAAAATGGTAATGTCAGACGGCAGTGGCTCGTTTTCTTTAGAATTTTCAAATACTAAGCTAACATCATTAATTGGACGCAAATCACCGCCAATCTCGCGGTCACAAAACTTGCAGCACCCAACGATTTTCACTCGCTTAGCCATAATTATTAGAATAATTTCACAATCAGTTGTTTCTATGTAAGCTATAACTAATATGGTGTTCACACTACGGTTGCGTTTTGCGTTTTGCGTTAAATGCCAACAAGCCGCTTCTTTCCCAATACAAATAGCATAGGGGCCTAGTGGTGACAAAAAGCTGAGTTTAGTTTGGATGCAGTTGCGTGTATTCGGTTTACGTAACTAATATATTCGATTGACTCAAAAGGAACTGCCCATTTTCGTATATCGTTCTCAACTATAACCACTAATTCAAAAAACGGTTTGCTGGCAAACAATGAAAAAAAATAAACAGCAATTAATTGTTAACATGTCGCAACAAAATGGTAAGCAATTGTTTTTTTTTAATATAATATGTATGTTTAAAACATTTTAACTTAATTACAGGCTATAATAAGAGATTTTTGTGGTCGACTGCCGCAACGAAAGCGCTTATAGAGCTTTGGGAAGACAACATTGATGGGGTTCGGGGAGCCCGGAAAAACTCCCACATTTATAAGGAAATGGCGGAACAATTGAAGGATTATGGACCATCGCACATGGAAATAAAAAACAAGGTGGAAAATCTAATGAAAAAATACAGGCAAGTTAAAAAAAAAATAACAGCATTTTGATTAACTTATGTTAATTGCTTATTTACATAAATGTATTTATAGGGCTGAATGTGCAAAGATAGGACCTTCCGGTGGCACGCCGTCTACATGGGAGTATTTTGAGAGCGTGGCCAGAGCACTCAACAAGTCGGACACTGTGGACTGCCATCCCATAGCCGATAGCCTAGGTAATATATTGAATTAAATATTGCATATATTTAATATAATAGATACTATTCTTACAGACTTCTCGCGGTTAATTGAAGAGAAGCCGAGCTGCAGCGACAACGCGATGACAGAGCCGTCATGTTCGGGGGCAAAGAGACGGCGGGTCGACAACGCGGCTAAATTAGTTGCCATTTAGGAGGAAAAATTGGCGGTTATGAAGCAATTGGATATTAAATGCTTCCCTTTCTAAACGGAAGCTCTCCTTAAAAAATGCGTCCGAATTATTTGGAACGTCACTCTCCCAAAAACATCCATATCGTGGCTTGGGATATTTTAAGGAAAACAATAATATGTTAATAAAATATTATTGGCAAGAATTAACTATTTTTTTTCTCACAAGTGTCCAAATGCTACGACGGCGTCCTGGGTCATCTAGCAAAGCAAATGTTGCTGCAGACGTTCCCGCCAGATTCATGCATTTTGCCAACATTGCATTATTTTGGTCCATTGCACATAACAATTCCAAAAGATTGCTTGAATTCATTTTATAATAATATTTTAATACAATTTTTTCGTATCAGCGAAATCAAAACAAAGCAGCTGCTGCTTACTTCACGTATAACGCATAACGCACTTTTGTGCCAGTGTGAACACCAATTCTGCGTTATTGCGTCGATGACGATATCGATAGCAAACTCGCTGTAGTATAAACGCCACATAAGTTTAATATGGTAAAGTTGGACTATCAATGCAATCGCCTGCTTAGATTTATAAGAAATGGCACAAAATGTTGTTTTCGTAATGTTTTTAGCTGGAGTCACTCCGTTTGGAAAACATTTGGTGATGTCCCTTAAAAATAAAACAACTAATATTTCTTAAGAATTGCGAAATTTCCGACTACGGAATACTATGATACCAGTAAAAGAACGGATTGTTAGTAGTCTGCTTTCAATGTGGAATGCGGGGCCGGCAGTAGTGGGCCGGGTTGGGAACATCGCCAGCTATTTTTATACTTTGATGCTGAAAGTATCATAGTATATTGCTTTTGTGCAATGTCCGTCATGGTGTCCGTCCGTCCGTCTGGATGAACACAACTTTTTGCGACACCCGTAAAGCTAGAGACTTGAAACTTTGCAATTATGTTTGTCTGTAGCCGGGTCAGATAAAGTGTCAAGATTGGGGTGCCACGCCTACAAGGAGGCTGTAACTGAAAACCGAAGATAGCTGTCACGTCTCTCAAATATTTTTTTGTAAAGATGACATCTACTAAAGATTTGCATCAAAAATGCCGCCCGCATTTTAAAGTAGAAAATCCCTAAGTTTTTTCTTTTTTCTAGAATCACCAAAATTGGTTGCAATGAAGCTAGTGACATATCCCAAAGATAAACAAGTAAGAAGGCTCTTGTCGAGATTTCCCGACTAGGAGATACCCCGACCCCATACTTAACGCATACAGTCATTGTCAGTAGTAGGGAATTGGCGGAATGAAACCACTTGAGGTGTGAAATTTCACACCTGTTTTATATAATTGATTTATGACCCCTTTTATTTTGTTTGTTTGATTTATGACCCCTTTTATTTTGTTTGTTTGTTTTTCTCAGACGATATAGGTCACTCCTGGTCTCACTATGACCTTGGATGACCAAGGTATCACTATGACCTTAGATGACCCCTTTTTGTTTGTTTGTTTTTCTCAGACGATATCGGTCACTCCTGGTGACCACTTATATTTAATGATTATTTGTTTGTTTTTCTCAGACGATATCACTCACTACTGGTCTCATGATGATCTTATATAACCACTTATATCTAATGATTATTTGTTTGTTTTGTTTTGTAAAATACTTTATAATTTTTTAGCGTTTTTATACTTTGATACCGAAGGTCTCATAGTATATTGGTTTTGTGCAATGTCCGTCATGGTGTCTGTCCGTCTGTCCGTCTGTCTGTCTGTCCGTCTGTCCGTCTGTCCGTATGAACGCAACTTTTTTCGACACCCGTAAAGCTAGAGACTTGAAACTTTGCAAATATGTTTGTCTATAGGCGAGACAGATAAAGTGTCAAGATTGGGGTGCCACGCCTACTAGGAGGCTGGGAAATCGATAAATTCGATAACAGAAAACCGATAAAACCTAATATTTGTCAGATTCTTACAGCTAGAGTTGCCAAATTTTGCTCGCAGATAGCTAATCATGTCGCTGAAAAAACTGCATCAAAATTTTGGATGCCACGCCCACTCCTTCCGCCCCCCTCATCACTGCTCCTTGAAATTGGAAACGCCCATAGTTTTCACATATTTTGGGCTAGAGCCACCAAATTTTGTGTCAAGATAGATATTTACGTTCCCCAAAAAAATGCATCAAAATTTGGATGCCACGCCCCCTGATTCCGCCCCCATCCCCACTTCTCACTGAAATTGATAACGCCTATAGTTTTCACATTTTTTGGGCAAGAGCCCAAATTTTGTGTCAAGATAGGTACTGGCGTTCCCCATCAAAACTTGGGTGCCACGCCCCCTGATTCCGCCCCCATCCCCCCTTCACCAAGAAATTGGAAACGCCCATAGTTTTCACATTTTTTGGGCTCGAGCCACCAAATTTTGTGTCAAGATAGATATTAACGTTCCCCAAAAACATGCATCAAAATTTGGATGCCATGCCCCCAGATTCCGCCCCCATCCCCCTTCTCCATGAAATTGGAAACGCGCATAGTTTTCACATTTTTTGGGCTAGAGCCACCAAATTTTGTGTCAAGATAGATATTAACGTACCCCAAAAACATGCATCAAAATTTGGATGCCATGCCCCCAGATTCCGCCCCCATCCCCCTTCTCCATGAAATTGGAAACGCGCATAGTTTTCACATTTTTTGGGCTAGAGCCACCAAATTTTGTGTCAAGATAGATATTGACGTTTCCCAAAAAAATGCATCAAAATTTGGATGCCATGCGCCCTGATTCCGCCCCCATCACCCCTTTCTCCGTGAAATTGGAAACGCCCATAGTTTTCACATTTTTTGGGCTAGAGCCACCAAATTTTGTGTCAAGATAGATATTTACGTTCCCCAAAAAAACGCATCAAAATTTTGGATGCCACGCTCCCTGGTCCCGCCCCCATCCCCCCTTCTCCCTGAAATTGGAAACGCCCATAGTTTTCACATTTTTTGGGCTAGAGCCACCAAATTTTGTGTCAAGATAGATATTGACGTTCCCCAAAAAAATGCATCAAAATTTGGATGCCATGCCCCCTTATTCCGCCCCCATCCCATCTTCTCCCTGAAATTGGAAACGCCTATAGTTTTCACATATTTTGGGCAAGAGCCCAAATTTTGTGTCAAGATAGGTACTGGCGTTCCCCATCAAAACTTGGGTGCCACGCCCCCTGATTCCGCCCCCATCCCCCCTTCACGAAGAAATTGGAAACGCCTATAGTTTTCACATTTTTCGAGCTAGTGTCACCGAATTTGGTAGGAAGATATATGGTGACATCTACAAAAGATCTGCATCAAAAATTAGGATGCCACGCCCACCTCTGCCGCCCACCATTTAAAATCGTAAATTTCGATATCTCTTATAGTTTTTAAGCTAGAGCCCGTAAATTGGGTAGAAAGATAGAAGGCAGCATCTACCAAAGACCTGCATCAAAATTTTGAATGCCACGCCCACCTAAGCCACCCGCCTTATAAAATCGGAATCGGCTATATCTTTAACAGTTTTTGAGCTAGAGCCACCAAACTTGGTAGGCAGATAGATAGTGACAGCTAAAAACATTTGATTCAAAAATTTGGATGCCACGCCTACCTCTGCCGCCCACCTTTTAAATTTGGGAGTTAAGTTATCTTCCACAGTTTTTGAGCTAAAGTCACCAAATTTGGTAACATGATAGCTGGCGATGTTTACCACATGGGACACTCCCTTCGCCCCTGCATTCCCCCTAATCAACCGTTGTTTTACTGGTATCAAAGTATTCCGCAGTCGGTTGCGTCCGACAGCAACGTTTTTACTTGTTATACTTTGATACCGAAGGTCTCATAGTATATTGCTTTTGTGCAATGTCCGTCATGGTGTCTGTCTGTCCGTCTGTCCGTCTGTCCGTCCGTATGAACGCAACTTTTTCGACACCCGTAAAGCTAGAGACTTGAAACTTTGCAATTATGTTTATCCATAGAAGGTACAGATAAAGTGTCAAGATTGGGTTGCCACGCCTACTAGGAGGCTGGGAAATCGATAAATTCGATAACTGAAAACCGATAAAACCAAATATTTCTCACATTCTTACAGCTAGAGTTACCAAATTTTGCACGCAGATAGCTAGTCATGTCCCTGAAAAAACTGCATCAAAATTTTGGATGCCACGCCCACTCCTTCCGCCCCCATCATCCCTGCTCCTTGAAATTGGAAACGCCTTTAGTTTTCACATTTTTTGGGCTAGAGGCACCAAATTTTGTGGCAAGATAGATATTGAAGTTCCCCAAAAATATGCACTAAAATTGTGGATGCCACGCCCCCTGATTCCGCCCCCATCCCCCCTTCTCCATGAAATTGGAAACGCCTATAGTTTTCACATTTTTTGGGCTAGAGCCATCAAATTTTGTGTCAAGATAGATATTGACGTTCCCCAAAAAAATTCATCAAAATTTTGGATGCCACGCCCCTAATTCCGCCCCCATCCCCACTTCTCCATGAAATTGGAAACGACTATAGTTTTCACATTTTTTTGGGCTAGAGCCACCAAATTTTGTGTCAAGATAGATATTGACGTTCCCCATAAAAATGCATCAACATTTTGGATGCCACGCCAGTAATTCCGCCCCCATCCCCCATCTCCATGAAATCGGAAACACCTATAGTTTTCACATTTTTTTGGGCTAGAGCCACCAAATTTTGTGTCAAGATATGTACTGACGTTCCCCATCAAAATTGGATGCCACGCCCCCTAATTCCGCCCCCATCCCCCCTTCTCCATGAAATTGGAAACGGCTATAGTTTTCACATTTTTTGGGCTAGAGCGACCAAATTGTGTGTCAAGATAGATATTGACGTTCCCCAAAAAAATGCATCAAAATTTTGGATGCCACGCCCCTAATTCCGCCCCCATCCCCCCTTCTCCATGAAATTGGAAACGCCTATAGTTTTCACATTTTTTGGGCTAGAGCCACCAAATTTTGTGTTAAGATAGGTACTGACGTTCCCCATCAAAACTTGGATGCCACGCCCCCTAATTCCGCCCCCATCCCCCTTCTCCATGAAATTGGAAACGCCTGTAGTTTTCACATTTTTTGGGCTAGAGCCACCAAATTTTGTATCAAGATAGGTACTGACGTTCCCCATCAAAACTTGGATGCCACGCCCCCGATTCCGCCCCCATCCCCCCTTAACCAAGAAATTGGAAACGACTATAGCTTTACACTTTTTTGGGCTAGAGCCACCAAAATTTTCTGTCAAGATAGGTACTGACGTTCCCCATCAAAACATGGAAGCCACTCTCCCTGATTCCGCCCCCATCCCCCTTCTCCATGAAATTGGAAACGCCTATAGTTTTCACATTTTTTGGGCTAGAGCCATCAAATTTTGTGTCAAGATAGATATTGACGTTCCCCAAAAAAATGCATCAAAATTTTGGATGCCACGCCCCTAATTCCGCCCCCATCCCCTCTTCTCCATGAAATTGGAAACGACTATAGTTTTCACATTTTTTGGGCTAGACCCACCAAATTTTGTGTTAAGATAGGTACTGACGTTCCCCATCAAAACTTGGATGCCACGCCCCCTAATTCCGCCCCCATCCCCCCTTCTCCATGAAATTGGAAACGCCTATGGTTTTCACATTTTTTGGGCTAGAGCCACCAAATTTTGTGTTAAGATAGGTACTGACGTTCCCCATCAAAACTTGGATGCCACGCCCCCTAATTCCGCCCCCATCCCCCCTTCTCCATGAAATTGAAAACGCCTATAGTTTTCACATTTTTTGGGCTAGAGCCACCAAATTTTGTATCAAGATAGGTACTGACGTTCCTCATCAAAACTTGGATGCCACGCCCCCGATTCCGCCCCATCCCCCCTTAACCAAGAAATTGGAAACGACTATAGCTTTCACATTTTTTGGGCTAGAGCCACCAAAATTTTCTGTCAAGATAGGTACTGACGTTCCCCATCAAAACTTGGATGCCACGCCCCCTGATTCCGCCCCCATCCCCCTTCACCAAGAAATTGGAAACGCCTATAGTTTTCACATTTTTTGGGCTAGAGCCACCAAATTTTTTTGTGAAGATAGATATTGACGTTCCCCATAAAAATGGATCAAAACTTTGGATGCCACGCCCACACCTTCCGCCCCCCACCCCCCGCCGATGTCAAAACGGTTATGCGAGTATCTTCCACATTTTTTGAACTAGAGTCACCAAATTTGGTAGGAAGATATATGGTGACATCTACAAAAGATCTGCATGAAAAATTTGGATGCCACGCCCACCTCTGCCGCCCACTATTTAAAATCGGAAATTTCGATATCTCTTATAGTTTTTAAGCTAGAGCCCTTAAATTGGGTAGAAAGATAGAATGCAGCATCTACCAAAGATGTGCATCAAAATTTTGGATGCCACGCCCACCTAAGCCACCCGCCTTATAAAATCGGAATCGGCTATATCTCTTAGAGTTTTTGAGCTAGAGCCACCAAACTTGGTAGGCAGATAGATAGTGACAGTTAAAAACATTTGATTCAAAAATTTAGATGCCACGCCTACCTCTGCCGCCCACCTTTTAAATTTGGGAGTTAAGTTATCTTCCACAGCTTTTGAGCTAAAGTCACCAAATTTGGTAACATGATAGCTGGCGATGTTTACCACATGGCCCACTCCCTTCGCCCCTGCATTCTCCCTTATCAAGCGTTCTTTTACTGGTATCAAAGTATTCCGCAGTCGGTTGCGTCCGACTGCAACGTTTTTACTTGTTTTTTAATTATTTTTTTATTATTGACTTTATATCTTACAAATAAATTATAAATCAAATAACATTATTCATTTTTACATACTAATACATTTTTACCATCTAAACTTGACACACTGTCTGTGCTTGCTTTGTTTTTGTTTTGCATTTTGCAAATGCACCAGCCGCTTATTCGGCAAAAGGGCAAAGCAAAATATCTATTTATAGCTTTCAAGGACAGTCAAATGTAAGAATAAGAAGTGAGCAAACGCCACTAGCCAGCTGGGCGTGCGCTTACGTTTGCTAGGGCGCATACAAAAAGCAAGTGCAGCTGGCTTTGGCTGTCTATTATAGGACAGGGGAGGCGCCAGCGGAAAGCAAGTAATGGTAAAAAATGCATTAGTATTTGTATACGTGTGCATTTTGTTTCCATTCTTGCTGGGCTAGCTTTGCCGAGATTTTTGGATTTTTCCTGTCTCATGCCCTTGCATATGCAAGTGTGTGCATACATGTACATGTACACGCAGTACGTTAAAGTGTATGCGTAGCAATTCATTGTTTCGGCATTTTTTTTACCTACCACAACATTTATGATTTTGTATATACATATTTATAAAATGCAAATATGTATATTTTTTATTAAATACATATTTATTATTATTATTAAATAACTTTTAAAATTTGTACATGTTTATTCTATTTTAAGTTATAACTTATGTTTAAATTACAAAGATATATAATTATGTACTGTCGGCCCTAGAATGTTAATAGCAAATAAACTTGAAATTCCGTCGGTATTTCGATATTTATTTAATTGTTTAGATTAAATTAATTTGTTTTTGGTGCATATTATATAATTATATTTAAAGTTATTATTTATTTTTAAACAACATAAATTATTATCTACTTGCTTAGTAAATGCCGGTAGCCAATATTTATAATTCTAATTTGGAGCGCACTTGACTCCGCCTACAAAGTACAAATACGAGTAGTAAAAATAGAATGCTCTAGTTAAAAAAGTCGACTAGGAGATACCATAAGTCCTACACATTATCCGTACATATATGGCCAAATCGATTCGCCTTCTGATGCTGATCAAGAATATATATATATATTTGGGTCAGAAATATTTCCTTTTGCCTGTTACATACATTCATACAAACCAATATACCCGTCTCGTTTATAGAAAATCAAAATGTTCTCGTCTAATTTCACAACAGGCAGCAGCGTTCTGTGTGTATACACATCGAGAATGGGCAAATGCAAAAGAGCAAAACAACAACACTTTGCCGGTTGCTGAGACGCACAAACAGCACAAAGTAAATCTACCCTTTGTTCCAATATTCAATTATAGTCAATAAAACCACTTAATAAATAATTTTCAAATAAATACAACTTGTTTTAAGTATTTAAATACAAAATACGATTATTTTATTGCGTATTTATTATTATACTTTGATACCGAAGGTCTCATAGTATATTGGTTTTGTGCAATGTCCGTCATGGTGTCTGTCCGTCTGTCCGTCTGTCTGTCTGTCCGTCTGTCCGTCTGTCCGTATGAACGCAACTTTTTTCGACACCCGTAAAGCTAGAGACTTGAAACTTTGCAAATATATTTGTCTATAGGCGAGACAGATAAAGTGTCAAGATTGGGGTGCCACGCCTACTAGGAGGCTGGGAAATCGATAAATTCGATAACAGAAAACCGATAAAACTTAATATTTGTCAGATTCTTACAGCTAGAGTTGCCAAATTTTGCTCGCAGATAGCTAATCATGTCCCTGAAAAAACTGCATCAAAATTTTGGATGCCACGCCCACTCCTTCCGCCCCCCTCATCACTGCTCCTTGAAATTGGAAACGCCCATAGTTTTCACATATTTTGGGCAAGAGCCCAAATTTTGTGTCAAGATAGGTACTGGCGTTCCCCATCAAAACATGGGTGCCACGTCCCCTGATTCCGCCCCCATCCCCCCTTCACCAAGAAATTGTAAACGCCTATAGTTTTCACATTTTTTGGGCTAGAGCCACCAAATTTTGTGTGAAGATAGATATTGACGTTCCCCAAAAAATGCATCGGCTATATCTTTAACAGTTTTTGAGCTAGAGCCACCAAACTTGGTAGGCAGATAGATAGTGACAGCTAAAAACATTTGATTCAAAAATTTGGATGCCACGCCTACCTCTGCCGCCAACCTTTTAAATTTGGGAGTTAAGTTATCTTCCACAGTTTTTGAGCTAAAGTCACCAAATTTGGTAACATGATAGCTGGCGATGTTTACCACATGGGACACTCCCTTCGCCCCTGCATTCCCCCTAATCAACCGTTGTTTTACTGGTATCAAAGTATTCCGCAGTCGGTTGCGTCCGACAGCAACGTTTTTACTTGTTTTTTATTCAACTTGATAAATTAATTATTATGCTCAAATATATAAGCAAACATGTACTATGAATGTCATATTTATTTATCTTGCGTTTATCTATTTTATTACGCAAAGTTTATTTAAAGTCAAACTACCCTCCCTTGCTAGGGTAGCAGCAAGCGATTGAATTAAAACTCTAAAATTGCCAAACTGAATTTCTGTAACAGCAGCAAGAGAAATGAAGGACGGCAACGTATAATCTGTTCACATGCCTCACACTTTCAGCCATTAAGGCTGTTTAGTTAGACACAAAACAAATACTACAAAAAATTATAGCAAGTTATGGACTACAGGTCACTTCCCCAGGCACCAGCTGGCTGTCGACGAGTACTTTGAACGAAACATAAGCAAACGGGTTGGTTACTCGTTGGACCGAGCTAGCTTGGCGCACCATCTGTTTCGAGTACGAGTACTTTTGTGCTATCATCGTCTCTTGGTTTTAATTCTCATTGATTCACATCAAACACAGTGCAACTCTGTGTTTACATGCAATCGGAATAAGGCAAAGCAAAATTAGAAGAAAAACAAGTAAAAACGTTGCAGTCGGACGCAACCGACTGCGGAATACTTTGATACCAGTAAAAGAACGGTTGATAAGGGGGAATGCAGTGGCCCATGGCCCATCGCCAGCTATCATGTTACCAAATTTGGTGACTTTAGCTCAAAAACTGTGGAAGATAACTTAACTCCCAAATTTAAAAGGTGGGCGGCAGAGGTAGGCGTGGCATCCAAATTTTTGAATCAAATGTTTTTAGCTGTCACTATCTATCTGCCTACCAAGTTTGGTGGCTCTAGCTCAAAAACTGTTAAAGATATAGCCGATTCCGATTTTATAAGGCGGGTGGCTTAGGTGGGCGTGGAATTAAAAAATTTTGATGCAGGTCTTTGGTAGATGTTGCCTTCTATCTTTCTACCCATTTTACGGGCTCTAGCTTAAAAACTATAAGAGATATCGAAATATCCGATTTTAAATGGTGGGCGGCAGAGGTGGGCGTGGTATCCTAATTTTTGATGCAGATCTTTTGTAGATGTCACCATACATCTTCCTACCAACTTCGGTGACACTAGCTTGAAAAATGTGAAAACTAAAGGCGTTTCCAATTTAAAGTATAATGGGGGTTGGGGGCGGAATCAGGGGGCGTGGCATTCAAAATTTTGATGCATTTTTTTGTTGAACGTCAATATCTATCTTCACACAAAATTTGGTGGCTCTAGCCCAAAAAATGTAAAAACTATAGGCGTTTCCAATTTCTTGGTGAAGGGGGGATGGGGGCGGAATCAGGGGGTGTGGCACCCAAGTTTTGATGGGGAACGCCAGTACCTATCTTGACACAAAATTTGGTGGCTCTTGCTCAAAAAATGTGAAAACTATAGGCGTTTCCTATTTCAGGGAGAAGGGGGGATGGGGGCTGAATCAAGTTGCGTGGCATCCAAATTTTGATGAATTTTTTTGGGGAACGTTAATATCTATGTTGACACAAAATTTGGTGGCTCTTGCCCAGAAAATGTGAAAACTATAGGCGTTTCCAATTTCAGGGAGAAGGGGGATGGGGGCGGAATCAGTGGGCGTGGCATCCACATTTTTGATGCATTTTTTGGGGAACGTCAATATCTATCTTGACACAAAATTTAGTGGCTCTAGCCAAAAAAATGTGAAAACTATGGGCGTTTCCAATTTCATGGAGAAGGGGGGGGAATGGGGACGGAACCCGGGGGCGTGGCATCCAAAATTTTGATGCATTTTTTTGTGGAACGTCAATATAAATCCTGACACAAAATTTGGTGTCTCTAGCCCAAAAAATGTAAAAACTATAGGCGTTTCCAGTTTCAAGGAGCAGGGATGATGGGGGCGGAAGGAGTGGGCGTGGCATCCAAAATTTTGATGCAGTTTTTTCAGGGACATGACTAGCTATCTACGTGCAAAATTTGGTAACTCTATCTGTAAGAATGTGAGAAATATTTGGTTTTATCGGTTTTCAGTTATCGAATTTATCGATTTCCCAGCCTCCTAGTAGGCGTGGCACCCCAATCTTGACACTTTATCTGTCGCGCCTATAGAAAAACATAATTGCAAAGTTTCAAGTCTCTAGCTTTACGGGTGTCGAAAAAAGTTGCGTTCATACGGACAGACGGACAGACGGACAGACAGACAGACGGACAGACGGACAGACACCATGACGGACATTGCACAAAACCAATATACTATGAGACCTTCGGTATCAAAGTATAATTAACGACTTAACAAGTAGTGAATTTTTGTTTGAAATTTTACCCCTCTACTCCCCTTGCCTACAAACAAAAGATTCAGAGAGAAAATTCACGAAAAAACTTCAGCGTGTAAATAGGCTCTTATTATCGGGATGGAACATTTAAGTAATCAGCTACCCAATAAATAAATCAGTGAAACGAAATTTGAATGAGTCATTAGGAAGAGGCATGTAGGTCGAGAGTAAAAATGAAGCAACGCAATTCCGAGAAAACATTCTGCAGACAATTAACTAAGATAAAGAAAAAATTGTAAGAGGACTAATTTAGTTAGGCTAGATATTATTAAATCGATAATTATTATTTTTAAGTTACTAATTGAGTTTAAAACTAATTCTTTATACCTGCTTAATGTAAGCAACTTTATTCGAAAAACAAAGTAAAAACATATCTGTTCTAACAAAACTAAAATCAATCTCTTTAGAACATTAGTCATCTAAAAATATATTAAAGATATCATGCCTTTTTTTCTATTAATTTCCTTATGTCGCTACTTAAATTTTTCAATCTTAATTTTACATATGAAATGTATAGTAAAGTATTGTTCTGAATCAATTGCATAGACAATTAAAGATTTTGTTAATGAGGCTAGAAGCATACGCATTGGAAAATGAATGCGTGCAAGAAAGGGAGGGCGTCAAACAATTAAAATGTGGCGACTATATGAACTGATCTTGTTGACCTGCTCACAGGTAAGAAGGCTAGAAGCATACGCACTAGAAAACAAGTAAAAACGTTTCAGTCGGACGCAACCGACTGCGGAATACTTTGATACCAGTAAAAGAACGGTTGATAAGGGGGAATGCAGGGGCGAAGGGGAGTGGGCCATGTGGTAAACATCGCCAGCTATCATGTTACCAAAATTGGTGACTTAACCTAAAAAACAGTGGAAGATAACTTAACTCCCAAATTTAAAAGGTGGGCGTCTGAGGTAGGCGTGGCATCTAAATTTTTGAATCAAATGTTTTTAACTGTCACTATCTATCTGCCTACCAAGTTTGGTGGCTCTAGCTCAAAAACTGTTAGAGATTCCGATTTTATAAGGCGGGTGGCTTAGGTGGGCGTGTCATTCAAAAGATCGAAGAGAAAAAAACGAAAACCGATAAAACCATATATTTCTAACATTATCACAGATATCATTACCAAGTTTTGCACGAAGATTGCTACGCACATCCCTCAAAAAACTCCATCAAAATTTTGGATGCCACGCCCTCTCCTTCCGCCCCCATCCTCCCTGCTCCTTGAAATTGGAAACGCCTTTAGTTTTCATATTTTTTGGGCCAAAGCCACAAAATGTTGTGTCAAGATAGGTTATGATGTTTTCCAAAAATATGCTTCAAAATTTTGAATGCCACACCCATTGTTTTCGCCCCTATCCTCCCTGCTCTCTGAAACTGGAAACGCCTAAAGTTTTCACATTTTTTTAGATAGAGCCACCAAATTTTGTGTCAAGACAGGTAATGAAGTTTTCCGAAAAACTGCATAAAAAATTTGGATGCCCCGCCTACCAAAGCCACCCGCCTTTTAAAATCGGAATCGGCTATACCTTAAACAGTTTTTGAGCTACAGCCACCAAACTTGGTAAGAAGATAAATGGTGACATTTAAATAAATATGATTTAAAAAATTGGATGTCACACCCACTTCTGCCGCCCACCTTTTAAATTTTGAGTTGTTCAGTTATCTTCCACAGTTTTTGAGCTAAAGTCTCAAAATTTGGTAACGTAACAGCTGGCGATGTTTACCACACGGCCCACCCCTTTCGTCCCTGCGTTCCCCCTTTGCAATAAAGCTCCTTACCATCCGTTCTTTTACTAGTATCAAAGTATTTCGCAGTCGATGGTTTCCGACTGTAACGTTTTCACTTGTTTATACTGAGATTGCGTTAGCGGGCTCGACATCATTGTCAATTGGGTGACTCGAAACAATTTGAAAATTGTGAATGAAATGATTCGAATTTTGCCAAACATTCTCATCAGTTACCTTTCTGCTTAGAATTATTAAACTCAAACTGATTGTATATGAAACTATAGTCTGGGACAGGAGTTGAACCTGGGAGGTCTCGTTAACGAGGCGGAAGCCTTAGCTAGAGACTTAAAGCTTTGCAATTATGTTTGTCTATACCCGGGTCAGATAAAGTGTCAAGATTGGGGTGCCACGCCTGATAACTGAAAACCGATTAAACCACTCCTTACGCCCCTAGCCACCCTCCTCCTTGAAATTAGAAACGCCTATAGTTTTCATTTTTTGGGCTAATTTTTTGTGAAGATGACATCTACTAAAGATTTGCATCAAAAATGCCGCCCGCCTTTTAAAGTAGAAAATTCCTTACTTTTTATACTTTGATACCGAAGGTCTCATAGTATATTGGTTTTGTGCAATGTCCGTCATGGTGTCTGTCCGTCTGTCCGTCTGTCTGTCTGTCCGTCTGTCCGTCTGTCCGTATGAACGCAACTTTTTTCGACACCCGTAAAGCTAGAGACTTGAAACTTTGCAAATATGTTTGTCTATAGGCGAGACAGATAAAGTGTCAAGATTGGGGTGCCACGCCTACTAGGAGGCTGGGAAATCGATAAATTCGATAACAGAAAACCGATAAAACTTAATATTTGTCAGATTCTTACAGCTAGAGTTGCCAAATTTTGCTCGCAGATAGCTAATCATGTCCCTGAAAAAACTGCATCAAAATTTTGGATGCCACGCCCACTCCTTCCGCCCCCCTCATCACTGCTCCTTGAAATTGGAAACGCCCATAGTTTTCACATATTTTGGGCTAGAGCCACCAAATTTTGTGTCAAGATAGATATTGACGTTCCCCAAAAAATGCATCAAAATTTGGATGCCACGCCCCCTGATTCCGCCCCATCCCCCCTTCTCACTGAAATTGGAAACGCCTATAGTTTTCACATTTTTTGGGCAAGAGCCACCAAATTTTGTGTCAAGAGAGATATTAACGTTCCCCAAAAACATGCATCAAAATTTGGATGCCATGCCCCCAGATTCCGCCCCCATCCCCCCTTCTCCATGAAATTGGAAACGCCCATAGTTTTCACATTTTTTGGGCTAGAGCCACCAAATTTTGTGTCAAGATAGATATTGACGTTTCTCAATAAAATGCATCAAAATTTGGATGCCATGCGCCCTGATTCCGCCCCCATCCCCCCCTTCTCCGTGAAATTGGAAACGCCCATAGTTTTCACATTTTTTTGGCTAGAGCCACCAAATTTTGTGTGAAGATAGATATTAACGTTCCCCAAAAACATGCATCAAAATTTGGATGCCATGCCCCCAGATTCCGCCCCCATCCCCCTTCTCCATGAAATTGGAAACGCGCATAGTTTTCACATTTTTTGGGCTAGAGCCACCAAATTTGGTGTCAAGATAGATATTGACGTTTCCCAAAAAAATGCATCAAAATTTGGATGCCATGCGCCCTGATTCCGCCCCCATCACCCCTTTCTCCGTGAAATTGGAAACGCCCATAGTTTTCACATTTTTTGGGCTAGAGCCACCAAATTTTGTGTCAAGATAGATATTTACGTTCCCCAAAAAAACGCATCAAAATTTTGGATGCCACGCTCCCTGGTCCCGCCCCCATCCCCCCTTCTCCCTGAAATTGGAAACGCCCATAGTTTTCACATTTTTTGGGCTAGAGCCACCAAATTTTGTGTCAAGATAGATATTGACGTTCCCCAAAAAAATGCATCAAAATTTGGATGCCATGCCCCCTTATTCCGCCCCCATCCCCCCTTCTCCCTGAAATTGGAAACGCCTATAGTTTTCACATATTTTGGGCAAGAGCCCAAATTTTGTGTCAAGATAGGTACTGGCGTTCCCCATCAAAACTTGGGTGCCACGCCCCCTGATTCCGCCTCCATCCCCCTTCACGAAGAAATTGGAAACGCCTATAGTTTTCACATTTTTTGGGCTAGAGCCACCAAATTTTGTGTGAAGATAGATATTGACGTTCCCCAAAAATGCATCAAAATTTTGGATGCCACGCCCCCTGATTCCGCCCCCATCCCCTTCTACTTGAAATCGGAAACGCCTATAGTTTTCACATTTTTCGAGCTAGTGTCACCGAATTTGGTAGGAAGATATATGGTGACATCTACAAAAGATCTGCATCAAAAATTAGGATGCCACGCCCACCTCTGCCGCCCACCATTTAAAATCGGAAATTTCGATATCTCTTATAGTTTTTAAGCTAGAGCCCGTAAATTGGGTAGAAAGATAGAAGGCAGCATCTACCAAAGACCTGCATCAAAATTTTGAATGCCACGCCCACCTAAGCCACCCGCCTTATAAAATCGGAATCGGCTATATCTTTAACAGTTTTTGAGCTAGAGCCACCAAACTTGGTAGGCAGATAGATAGTGACAGCTAAAAACATTTGATTCAAAAATTTGGATGCCACGCCTACCTCTGCCGCCCACCTTTTAAATTTGGGAGTTAAGTTATCTTCCACAGTTTTTGAGCTAAAGTCACCAAATTTGGTAACATGATAGCTGGCGATGTTTACCACATGGGACACTCCCTTCGCCCCTGCATTCCCCCTAATCAACCGTTGTTTTACTGGTATCAAAGTATTCCGCAGTCGGTTGCGTCCGACAGCAACGTTTTTACTTGTTTTTTTCTAGAATCACCAAAATTGGTTGCAATGAAGCTAGTGACTTATCCCAAAGAAACAAAATTTGTAGGCCCCGCCCACCCCCTCCTTGGAACTCATTACTTTTATCAACCTCACGCCTTTTTGAATTGAAACTGAAAATAAAGCTTCACTAACCTACAATTATAAAGAGTAGCACCAAATGTTTATAATTAAATATCTGTGCTCAGCCACCGAATTTTTTGGGAAGATAAATAGTGACATCCATATTTTTGATGCAAATCTGTGGGATCTGTTACCAGCCGTCTTCTTATCATATTTAGTGACTCCAGCTTCAAATCTCTGAAAAATACATGTGTCCGTTTTTTGAAGGGTGATACTTTTAGAATGAGAGTATAAAAAGGAATGAGAAACCTCTTGGAAAGTCCCGTTACATTTTATTTGTGTTCGCTTTTATTATTCGTTATGCATGTGTATTACAATATTCAACAATTACGCTATTGCCACAATATTTTATGTGAGTTATTACATGTTTCAGCGGCCATGACTGTGGTTGGGATGAAGTGACTTATGTCCTAGAAGCCGTCATTAAAAAGGCTGCACTTTACGTCCGGCAGCCGAAGATACTGCCTCCTTTTGATTGCCCTGAAGAAGACACATTTCAATAAATTTTTTTTTTTAGGGATATCGTAATAGAAAACAAATACAAATTCGTATTTATGCACTTACATTAAAGTTCAATTTGTTTCAATTTTTAAAGTTGACAGCTGTGTGCATACGCAATGCAAAAAGTACTTGCATGATCTTCTGGCAGCGTTTTTATACTTTGATACCGAAGGTCTCATAGTATATTGGTTTTGTGCAATGTCCGTCATGGTGTCTGTCCGTCTGTCTGTCTGTCCGTCTGTCCGTATGAACGCAACTTTTTTCGACACCCGTAAAGCTAGAGACTTGAAACTTTGCAAATATGTTTGTCTATAGGCGAGACAGATAAAGTGTCAAGATTGGGGTGCCACGCCTACTAGGAGGCTGGGAAATCGATAAATTCGATAACAGAAAACCGATAAAACCTAATATTTGTCAGATTCTTACAGCTAGAGTTGCCAAATTTTGCTCGCAGATAGCTAATCATGTCCCTGAAAAAACTGCATCAAAATTTTGGATGCCACGCCCACTCCTTCCGCCCCCCTCATCACTGCTCCTTGAAATTGGAAACGCCCATAGTTTTCACATATTTTGGGCTAGAGCCACCAAATTTTGTGTCAAGATAGATATTTACGTTCCCCAAAAAATGCATCAAAATTTGGATGCCATGCCCCCTGATTCCGCCCCCATCCCCCCTTCTCACTGAAATTGGAAACGCCTATAGTTTTCACATTTTTTGGGCAAGAGCCACCAAATTTTGTGTCAAGATAGATATTAACGTTCCCCAAGAAAAATGCATCAAAATTTGGATGCCATGCCCCCTGATTCCGCCCCCATCCCCCCTTCTCACTGAAATTGGAAACGCCCATAGTTTTCACATTTTTTGGGCTAGAGCCAATAAATTTTGTGTCAAGATAGATATTGACGTTTCCCAAAAAAATGCATCAAAATTTGGATGCCATGCGCCCTGATTCCGCCCCCCATCCCCCTTCTCCGTGAAATTGGAAACGCCCATAGTTTTCTCAAATTTTTTGGGCTAGAGCCACCAAATTTTGTGTCAAGATAGATATTTACGTTCCCCAAAAAAAATGCATCAAAATTTTGGATGCCACGCCCCCTGATTCCGCCGCCATCCCCCTTCTACTTGAACGAGATTGCGTACCTAATCTCAGTTAACACACGCCGCCAAAGACGAGAACTAAACTGATTCATTCGTCGTCATCATAGTGCCCCACCCCACATATTCACCGGCACTGAATCGTGAACTTTAGTGTTGTTGGTCTAACGATTTTGCAGGTAAAATTTTGAATGCAAGAAAATATTTTTAAGGTTTTCTTAATGAAGTATCCGGTATCTTAGTAAAGAATGGTGATATTTAAAAGAGAGCTGCTAACATAAATTAACGATAAATTATGAAAACTATGCTGAGTTTTAAATTAAAATTTAAAATTATGAAAGATATTTTTCGGTTTTTGATTGTTTTAAAGATATATTATTTAGCGTCTACGATTACTAATCGGTGCCTTAGAAGTCGTAACGCTTTCGATTAAAAATGTATCATAGGCAAGCTGCTCTTCTTTTAGCATTGCCATTACGAGCTCAGCATTTTCCACAGAGATGATCCTCTTTAAGAAAGCACAATTTAATGTTCAAACGCAAACTTTTTTAAGCTGAATCAAACTAACCTCAGAATTTGGGGAGCGCTTAAACTGTTTCTTGACAATATCCAACATAGGATCCACCAAATCTGTTTCCGATTTGTCGTCCTCCTCCTCGTTGAAATCCTGCAAGCTAATAGCGTTCAAAATGGTAATGTCAGACGGCAGTGGCTCGTTTTCGTTAGAATTTTCAAATACTAAGCTAACATCATTAATTGGACGCAAATCAACGCCAATCTCGCGGTCACAAAACTTGCAGCACCCAACGATTTTCACTCGCTTAGCAATAATTATTTAAATAATTTCACAATCAGTTGTTTCTGTGTAAGCTATAACTAAGTTTAATATGGTAAAGTTGGACTATCAATGCAATCGCCTGCTTAGATTTATAAGAAATGGCACAAAATGTTGTTTTCGTAATGTTTTCAGCTGGAGTCACCCCATTTGGAAAACAGTTTGGTGATGTCCTTTATAAATAAAACAACTAATATTTCTTAAGAATTGCGAAATTTCCGACTACGGAATACTATGATACCAGTAAAAGAACGGATTGTAAGTAGTCTGCTTGCAATGTGATATGCGGGGCCGGCAGGAGTGGGCCGGGTTGGGAACATCGCCAGCTATTTTTATACTTTGATACTGAAAGTAACATAGAATATTGCTTTTGTGCAATGTCTGTCATGGTGTCCGTCCGTCCGTCTGTATCAACGCAACTTTTTGCGACACCCGTAAAGCTAGAGACTTGAAACTTTGCAATTATGTTTGTCTATAGCCGGGTAAGATAAAGTGTCAAGATTGGGGTGACACGCCTACAAGTAGGCTGTGAAATCGATAATCGATAACTGAAAACCGATAAAACCATATATTTCTTACATTCTCATGGCTATAATTACCAAATTTTGCACGAATATAGCTGTCACGTCTCTCAAATAATTTTTTGTAAAGATGACATCTACTAAAGATTTGCATCAAAAATGCCGCCCGCCTTTTAAAGTAGAAAATTCCTTAGTTTTTTTTTTCTAGAATCCCCAAAATTGGTTGGAATGAAGCTAGTGACATATCCCAAAGATAAAAAATTTGTAGGCCCCGCCCACCCTCTCCTTGGAACTCATTACTTTTATCAACCTCACGCCTGTTTGAATTGAAACTGAAAATAAAGCTTCACTAACCTACAATTATAAAGAGTAGCACCAATTGGTTATAATTAAATATCTGTGCTCAGCCACCGAATTTTTTGGGAAGATAGATAGTGACATCCATATTTTTGATGAAAATCTTTGGGATCTGTTACCAGCCGTCTTCTTATCATATTTAGTGACTCCAGCTTCAAATCTCTGAAAAATACATGTACCCGTATTTTTGAAGGGTGATACTTTTAGAATGAGAGTATAAAAAGGAATGAGAAACCTCTTGGAAAGTCCCGTTACATTTTATTTGTGTTCGCTTTTATTATTCGTTATGCATGTGTATTACAATATTCAACAATTACGCTATTGCCAAAGATAAAAAATTTGTAGGCCCCGCCCACCCTCTCCTTGGAACTCATTACTTTTATCAATCTCACGACTGTTTGAATTGAAACTGAAAATAAAGCTTCACTAACCTACAATTATAAAGAGTAGCACCAATTGGTTATAATTAAATATCCGTGCTCAGCCACCGAATTTTTTGGGAAGATAGATAGTGACATCTATATTTTTGATGAAAATCTTTGGGATCTGTTACCAGCCGTCTTCTTATCATATTTAGTGACTCCAGCTTCAAATCTCAGAAAAATACATGTACCCGTATTTTTGAAGGGTGATACTTTTAGAATGAGAGTATAAAAAGGAATGAGAAACCTCTTGGAAAGTCCCGTTACATTTTATTTGTGTTCGCTTTTATTATTCGTTATGCATGTGTATTACAATATTCAACAATTACGCTATTTTATGTGAGTTATTACATGTTTCAGCGGCCATGACTGTGGTTGGGATGAAGTTACTTATGTCCTAGAAGCCGTCATTAAAAAGGCGGCACTCTCTGATGTGTCTTTTGTACGTCCGGCAGCCGAAGATACTGCCTCCTTTTGATTGCCCTGAAGAAGACACATTTGAATAGTTTTTTTTTAGGGATATCGTAATAGAAAACAAATGCAAATTCGTGTTTATACACTTACATTAAAGTTCAATTTGTTTCAATTTTTAAAGTTGACAGCTGTGTGCATACGTAATTGCAAAAAGTACTTGCATGATATTCTGGCAGCGTTTTTATACTTTGATACCGAAGGTCTCATAGTATATTGGTTTTGTGCAATGTCCGTCATGGTGTCTGTCCGTCTGTCCGTCTGTCTGTCTGTCCGTCTGTCCGTCTGTCCGTATGAACGCAACTTTTTTCGACACCCGTAAAGCTAGAGACTTGAAACTTTGCAAATATGTTTGTCTATAGGCGAGACAGATAAAGTGTCAAGATTGGGGTGCCACGCCTACTAGGAGGCTGGGAAATCGATAAATTCGATAACAGAAAACCGATAAAACCTAATATTTGTCAGATTCTTACAGCTAGAGTTACCAAATTTTGCTCGCAGATAGCTAATCATGTCCCTGAAAAAACTGCATCAAAATTTTGGATGCCACGCCACCTCCATCCGCCCCCCTCATCCCTGCTCCTTGAAATTGGAAACGCCCATAGTTTTCACATATTTTGGGCTAGAGCCACCAAATTTTGTGTCAAGATAGATATTTACGTTCCCCAAAAAAATGCATCAAAATTTGGATGCCACGCCCCCTGATTCCGCCCCATCCCCCCTTCTCACTGAAATTGGAAACGCCTATAGTTTTCACATTTTTTGGGCAAGAGCCACCAAATTTTGTGTCAAGATAGATATTAACGTTCCCCAAAAACATGCATCAAAATTTGGATGCCATGCCCCCAGATTCCGCCCCCATCCCCCTTCTCCCTGAAATTGGAAACGCCCATAGTTTTCACATTTTTTGGGCTAGAGCCACCAAATTTTGTGTCAAGATAGATATTGACGTTTCTCAATAAAATGCATCAAAATTTGGATGCCATGCGCCCTGATTCCGCCCCCATCCCCCCTTCTCCGTGAAATTGGAAACGCCCATAGTTTTCACATTTTTGGGCTAGAGCCACCAAATTTTGTGTGAAGATAGATATTAACGTTCCCCAAAAACATGCATCAAAATTTGGATGCCATGCCCCCAGATTCCGCCCCCATCCCCCCTTCTCCATGAAATTGGAAACGCGCATAGTTTTCACATTTTTTGGGCTAGAGCCACCAAATTTGGTGTCAAGATAGATATTGACGTTTCCCAAAAAAATGCATCAAAATTTGGATGCCATGCGCCCTGATTCCGCCCCCATCACCCCCTTTCTCCGTGAAATTGGAAACGCCCATAGTTTTCACATTTTTTGGGCTAGAGCCACCAAATTTTGTGTCAAGATAGATATTTACGTTCCCCAAAAAAACGCATCAAAATTTTGGATGCCACGCTCCCTGGTCCCGCCCCCATCCCCCCTTCTCCCTGAAATTGGAAACGCCCATAGTTTTCACATTTTTTGGGCTAGAGCCACCAAATTTTGTGTCAAGATAGATATTGACGTTCCCCAAAAAAATGCATCAAAATTTGGATGCCATGCCCCCTTATTCGGCCCCATCCCCCCTTCTCCCTGAAATTGGAAACGCCTATAGTTTTCACATATTTTGGGCAAGAGCCCAAATTTTGTGTCAAGATAGGTACTGGCGTTCCCCATCAAAACTTGGGTGCCACGCCCCCTGATTCCGCCTCCATCCCCCCTTCACGAAGAAATTGGAAACGCCTATAGTTTTCACATTTTTTGGGCTAGAGCCACCAAATTTTGTGTGAAGATAGATATTGACGTTCCCCAAAAAATGCATCAAAATTTTGGATGCCACGCCCCCTGATTCCGCCCCCATCCCCCTTCTACTTGAAATTGGAAACGCCTATAGTTTTCACATTTTTCGAGCTAGTGTCACCGAATTTGGTAGGAAGATATATGGTGACATCTACAAAAGATCTGCATCAAAAATTAGGATGCCACGCCCACCTCTGCCGCCCACCATTTAAAATCGGAAATTTCGATATCTCTTATAGTTTTTAAGCTAGAGCCCGTAAATTGGGTAGAAAGATAGAAGGCAGCATCTACCAAAGACCTGCATCAAAATTTTGAATGCCACGCCCACCTAAGCCACCCGCCTTATAAAATCGGAATCGGCTATATCTTTAACAGTTTTTGAGCTAGAGCCACCAAACTTGGTAGGCAGATAGATAGTGACAGCTAAAAACATTTGATTCAAAAATTTGGATGCCACGCCTACCTCTGCCGCCCACCTTTTAAATTTGGGAGTTAAGTTATCTTCCACAGTTTTTGAGCTAAAGTCACCAAATTTGGTAACATGATAGCTGGCGATGTTTACCACATGGGACACTCCCTTCGCCCCTGCATTCCCCCTAATCAACCGTTGTTTTACTGGTATCAAAGTATTCCGCAGTCGGTTGCGTCCGACAGCAACGTTTTTACTTGTTTGTTTCTAACATTGCTCACATTGTGCTGCTGTCTTCGACATAAGCTGCAACTGTAAGGCACGCACAAATTGCTCTTGGTTGCAAACATATCCAAAGATCGGTGCCATTGTTTTTACCACGCGGCTCATTTAGAATAACACCAAACCACTGACCGTCAGCAAAAGTGGTGCGTCCCACATAGGCGACACGTCCGCAAAGTTTATTCTTGGCCGTTATTTGTACACGGTGACCCAGACTTGGTTGAGACATATTATATATATAAGCTCACTTCATTTTTTTTAAGAATGACCCGCCGCTGAGTATAAAACAAGATTGCGTACCTAATCTCAGTTAACACACGCCGCCAAAGATGAGTACAAAACTGATTCATTCGTCGTCATCATAGTGCCCCACCCCACATATTCAACGGCACTGAATCGTGAACTTTAGGGTTGTTGGTCTAACGATTTTGCAGGTAAAATTTTGAATGCAAGAAAATATTTTTAAGGTTTTCTTAATGAATAAAATAAGTTATTTTTAAATAATTTTGTCTTAGAAATGAATGGTGATATTTAAAAGAGAGCTGCTAACATAAATTGACGATAAATTATGAAAACTATGCTGAGTTTTAAGTTAAAATTTAAAATTTTGAAAGAAATTTTTCGGTTTTGATTGTTTTAAAGATATATTATTTAGCGTCTACGATTACTGATCGGTGCCTTAGAAGTCGTAACGCTCTCGATTAAAAATGTATCATAGGCAAGCTGCTCTTCTTTTAGCATTGCCATTACGAGCTCAGCATTTTCCACAGAGATGATCCTCTTTAAGAAAGCACAATTTAATGTTCAAACGCAAACTTTTTAAAGCTGAATCAAACTAACCTCAGAATTTAGGGAGCGCTTAAACTGTTTCTTGACAATATCCAACATAGGATCCACCAAATCTGTTTCCGATTTGTCGTCCTCCTCCTCGTTGAAATCCTGTAAGCTAATAGCGTTCAAAATGGTAATGTCAGACGGCAGTGGCTCGTTTTCTTTAGAATTTTCAAATACTAAGCTAACATCATTAATTGGACGCAAATCACCGCCAATCTCGCGGTCACAAAACTTGCAGCACCCAACGATTTTCACTCGCTTAGCCATAATTATTAGAATAATTTCACAATCAGTTGTTTCTATGTAAGCTATAACTAATATGGTGTTCACACTACGGTTGCGTTTTGCGTTTTGCGTTAAATGCCAACAAGCCGCTTCTTTCCCAATACAAATAGCATAGGGGCCTAGTGGTGACAAAAAGCTGAGTTTAGTTTGGATGCAGTTGCGTGTATTCGGTTTACGTAACTAATATATTCGATTGACTCAAAAGGAACTGCCCATTTTCGTATATCGTTCTCAACTATAACCACTAATTCAAAAAACGGTTTGCTGGCAAACAATGAAAAAAAATAAACAGCAATTAATTGTTAACATGTCGCAACAAAATGGTAAGCAATTGTTTTTTTTAATATAATATGTATGTTTAAAACATTTTAACTTAATTACAGGCTATAATAAGAGATTTTTGTGGTCGACTGCCGCAACGAAAGCGCTTATAGAGCTTTGGGAAGACAACATTGATGGGGTTCGGGGAGCCCGGAAAAACTCCCACATTTATAAGGAAATGGCGGAACAATTGAAGGATTATGGACCATCGCACATGGAAATAAAAAACAAGGTGGAAAATCTAATGAAAAAATACAGGCAAGTTAAAAAAAAAATAACAGCATTTTGATTAACTTATGTTAATTGCTTATTTACATAAATGTATTTATAGGGCTGAATGTGCAAAGATAGGACCTTCCGGTGGCACGCCGTCTACATGGGAGTATTTTGAGAGCGTGGCCAGAGCACTCAACAAGTCGGACACTGTGGACTGCCATCCCATAGCCGATAGCCTAGGTAATATATTGAATTAAATATTGCATATATTTAATATAATAGATACTATTCTTACAGACTTCTCGCGGTTAATTGAAGAGAAGCCGAGCTGCAGCGACAACGCGATGACAGAGCCGTCATGTTCGGGGGCAAAGAGACGGCGGGTCGACAACGCGGCTAAATTAGTTGCCATTTAGGAGGAAAAATTGGCGGTTATGAAGCAATTGGATATTAAATGCTTCCCTTTCTAAACGGAAGCTCTCCTTAAAAAATGAGTCCGAATTATTTGGAACGTCACTCTCCCAAAAACATCCATATCGTGGCTTGGGATATTTTAAGGAAAACAATAATATGTTAATAAAATATTATTGGCAAGAACTAACTATTTTTTTCTCACAAGTGTCCAAATGCTACGACGGCGTCCTGGGTCATCTAGCAAAGCAAATGTTGCTGCAGACGTTCCCGCCAGATTCATGCATTTTGCCAACATTGCATTATTTTGGTCCATTGCACATAACAATTCCAAAAGATTGCTTGAATTCATTTTTATACTTTGATACCGAAGGTCTCATAGTATATTGGTTTTGTGCAATGTCCGTCATGGTGTCTGTCCGTCTGTCCGTCTGTCTGTCTGTCCGTCTGTCCGTCTGTCCGTATGAACGCAACTTTTTTCGACACCCGTAAAGCTAGAGACTTGAAACTTTGCAAATATGTTTGTCTATAGGCGAGACAGATAAAGTGTCAAGATTGGGGTGCCACGCCTACTAGGAGGCTGGGAAATCGATAAATTCGATAACAGAAAACCGATAAAACTTAATATTTGTCAGATTCTTACAGCTAGAGTTGCCAAATTTTGCTCGCAGATAGCTAATCATGTCCCTGAAAAAACTGCATCAAAATTTTGGATGCCACGCCCACTCCTTCCGCCCCCCTCATCACTGCTCCTTGAAATTGGAAACGCCCATAGTTTTCACATATTTTGGGCTAGAGCCACCAAATTTTGTGTCAAGATAGATATTTACGTTCCCCAAAAAAATGCATCAAAATTTGGATGCCACGCCCCCTGATTCCGCCCCATCCCCCCTTCTCACTGAAATTGGAAACGCCTATAGTTTTCACATTTTTTGGGCAAGAGCCACCAAATTTTGTGTCAAGATAGATATTAACGTTCCCCAAAAACATGCATCAAAATTTGGATGCCATGCCCCCAGATTCCGCCCCCATCCCCCCTTCTCCATGAAATTGGAAACGCGCATAGTTTTCACATTTTTTGGGCTAGAGCCACCAAATTTGGTGTCAAGATAGATATTGACGTTTCCCAAAAAAATGCATCAAAATTTGGATGCCATGCGCCCTGATTCCGCCCCCATCACCCCTTTCTCCGTGAAATTGGAAACGCCCATAGTTTTCACATTTTTTGGGCTAGAGCCACCAAATTTTGTGTCAAGATAGATATTTACGTTCCCCAAAAAAACGCATCAAAATTTTGGATGCCACGCTCCCTGGTCCCGCCCCCATCCCCCTTCTCCCTGAAATTGGAAACGCCCATAGTTTTCACATTTTTTGGGCTAGAGCCACCAAATTTTGTGTCAAGATAGATATTGACGTTCCCCAAAAAAATGCATCAAAATTTGGATGCCATGCCCCCTTATTCGGCCCCATCCCCCCTTCTCCCTGAAATTGGAAACGCCTATAGTTTTCACATATTTTGGGCAAGAGCCCAAATTTTGTGTCAAGATAGGTACTGGCGTTCCCCATCAAAACTTGGGTGCCACGCCCCCTGATTCCGCCTCCATCCCCCTTCACGAAGAAATTGGAAACGCCTATAGTTTTCACATTTTTTGGGCTAGAGCCACCAAATTTTGTGTGAAGATAGATATTGACGTTCCCCAAAAAATGCATCAAAATTTTGGATGCCACGCCCCCTGATTCCGCCCCCATCCCCCTTCTACTTGAAATTGGAAACGCCTATAGTTTTCACATTTTTCGAGCTAGTGTCACCGAATTTGGTAGGAAGATATATGGTGACATCTACAAAGATCTGCATCAAAAATTAGGATGCCACGCCCACCTCTGCCGCCCACCATTTAAAATCGGAAATTTCGATATCTCTTATAGTTTTTAAGCTAGAGCCCGTAAATTGGGTAGAAAGATAGAAGGCAGCATCTACCAAAGACCTGCATCAAAATTTTGAATGCCACGCCCACCTAAGCCACCCGCCTTATAAAATCGGAATCGGCTATATCTTTAACAGTTTTTGAGCTAGAGCCACCAAACTTGGTAGGCAGATAGATAGTGACAGCTAAAAACATTTGATTCAAAAATTTGGATGCCACGCCTACCTCTGCCGCCCACCTTTTAAATTTGGGAGTTAAGTTATCTTCCACAGTTTTTGAGCTAAAGTCACCAAATTTGGTAACATGATAGCTGGCGATGTTTACCACATGGGACACTCCCTTCGCCCCTGCATTCCCCCTAATCAACCGTTGTTTTACTGGTATCAAAGTATTCCGCAGTCGGTTGCGTCCGACAGCAACGTTTTTACTTGTTTTATAATAATATTTTAATACAATTTTTTCGTATCAGCGAAATCAAAACAAAGCAGCTGCTGCTTACTTCACGTATAACGCATAACGCACTTTTGTGCCAGTGTGAACACCAATTCTGCGTTATTGCGTCGATGACGATATCGATAGCAAACTCGCTGTAGTATAAACGCCACATAAGTTTAATATGGTAAAGTTGGACTATCAATGCAATCGCCTGCTTAGATTTATAAGAAATGGCACAAAATGTTGTTTTCGTAATGTTTTTAGCTGGAGTCACTCCGTTTGGAAAACATTTGGTGATGTCCCTTAAAAATAAAACAACTAATATTTCTTAAGAATTGCGAAATTTCCGACTACGGAATACTATGATACCAGTAAAAGAACGGATTGTTAGTAGTCTGCTTTCAATGTGGAATGCGGGGCCGGCAGGAGTGGGCCGGGTTGGGAACATCGCCAGCTATTTTTATACTTTGATACTGAAAGTAACATAGAATATTGCTTTTGTGCAATGTCTGTCATGGTGTCCGTCCGTCCGTCTGTATCAACGCAACTTTTTGCGACACCCGTAAAGCTAGAGACTTGAAACTTTGCAATTATGTTTGTCTATAGCCGGGTAAGATAAAGTGTCAAGATTGGGGTGACACGCCTACAAGTAGGCTGTGAAATCGATAATCGATAACTGAAAACCGATAAAACCATATATTTCTTACATTCTCATGGCTATAATTACCAAATTTTGCACGAATATAGCTGTCACGTCTCTCAAATAATTTTTTGTAAAGATGACATCTACTAAAGATTTGCATCAAAAATGCCGCCCGCCTTTTAAAGTAGAAAATTCCTTAGTTTTTTTTTTCTAGAATCCCCAAAATTGGTTGGAATGAAGCTAGTGACATATCCCAAAGATAAAAAATTTGTAGGCCCCGCCC
Source organism: Scaptomyza hsui (assembly GCA_018152825.1). Classification (NCBI taxonomy): domain Eukaryota; kingdom Metazoa; phylum Arthropoda; class Insecta; order Diptera; family Drosophilidae; genus Scaptomyza; species Scaptomyza hsui. Next base: position 347,246 of record JAECXO010000241.1, read on the forward strand.
ACCCTCTCCTTGGAACTCATTACTTTTATCAACCTCACGCCTGTTTGAATTGAAACTGAAAATAAAGCTTCACTAACCTACAATTATAAAGAGTAGCACCAATTGGTTATAATTAAATATCTGTGCTCAGCCACCGAATTTTTTGGGAAGATAGATAGTGACATCCATATTTTTGATGAAAATCTTTGGGATCTGTTACCAGCCGTCTTCTTATCATATTTAGTGACTCCAGCTTCAAATCTCTGAAAAATACATGTACCCGTATTTTTGAAGGGTGATACTTTTAGAATGAGAGTATAAAAAGGAATGAGAAACCTCTTGGAAAGTCCCGTTACATTTTATTTGTGTTCGCTTTTATTATTCGTTATGCATGTGTATTACAATATTCAACAATTACGCTATTGCCAAAGATAAAAAATTTGTAGGCCCCGCCCACCCTCTCCTTGGAACTCATTACTTTTATCAATCTCACGACTGTTTGAATTGAAACTGAAAATAAAGCTTCACTAACCTACAATTATAAAGAGTAGCACCAATTGGTTATAATTAAATATCCGTGCTCAGCCACCGAATTTTTTGGGAAGATAGATAGTGACATCTATATTTTTGATGAAAATCTTTGGGATCTGTTACCAGCCGTCTTCTTATCATATTTAGTGACTCCAGCTTCAAATCTCAGAAAAATACATGTACCCGTATTTTTGAAGGGTGATACTTTTAGAATGAGAGTATAAAAAGGAATGAGAAACCTCTTGGAAAGTCCCGTTACATTTTATTTGTGTTCGCTTTTATTATTCGTTATGCATGTGTATTACAATATTCAACAATTACGCTATTTTATGTGAGTTATTACATGTTTCAGCGGCCATGACTGTGGTTGGGATGAAGTTACTTATGTCCTAGAAGCCGTCATTAAAAAGGCGGCACTCTCTGATGTGTCTTTTGTACGTCCGGCAGCCGAAGATACTGCCTCCTTTTGATTGCCCTGAAGAAGACACATTTGAATAGTTTTTTTTAGGGATATCGTAATAGAAAACAAATGCAAATTCGTGTTTATACACTTACATTAAAGTTCAATTTGTTTCAATTTTTAAAGTTGACAGCTGTGTGCATACGTAATTGCAAAAAGTACTTGCATGATATTCTGGCAGCGTTTTTATACTTTGATACCGAAGGTCTCATAGTATATTGGTTTTGTGCAATGTCCGTCATGGTGTCTGTCCGTCTGTCTGTCTGTCCGTCTGTCCGTCTGTCCGTATGAACGCAACTTTTTTCGACACCCGTAAAGCTAGAGACTTGAAACTTTGCAAATATGTTTGTCTATAGGCGAGACAGATAAAGTGTCAAGATTGGGGTGCCACGCCTACTAGGAGGCTGGGAAATCGATAAATTCGATAACAGAAAACCGATAAAACTTAATATTTGTCAGATTCTTACAGCTAGAGTTGCCAAATTTTGCTCGCAGATAGCTAATCATGTCCCTGAAAAAACTGCATCAAAATTTTGGATGCCACGCCCACTCCTTCCGCCCCCCTCATCACTGCTCCTTGAAATTGGAAACGCCCATAGTTTTCACATATTTTGGGCTAGAGCCACCAAATTTTGTGTCAAGATAGATATTTACGTTCCCCAAAAAAATGCATCAAAATTTGGATGCCACGCCCCCTGATTCCGCCCCATCCCCCCTTCTCACTGAAATTGGAAACGCCTATAGTTTTCACATTTTTTGGGCAAGAGCCACCAAATTTTGTGTCAAGATAGATATTAACGTTCCCCAAAAACATGCATCAAAATTTGGATGCCATGCCCCCAGATTCCGCCCCCATCCCCCCTTCTCCCTGAAATTGGAAACGCCCATAGTTTTCACATTTTTTGGGCTAGAGCCACCAAATTTTGTGTCAAGATAGATATTGACGTTTCTCAATAAAATGCATCAAAATTTGGATGCCATGCGCCCTGATTCCGCCCCCATCCCCCCCTTCTCCGTGAAATTGGAAACGCCCATAGTTTTCACATTTTTTGGGCTAGAGCCACCAAATTTTGTGTGAAGATAGATATTAACGTTCCCCAAAAACATGCATCAAAATTTGGATGCCATGCCCCCAGATTCCGCCCCCATCCCCCTTCTCCATGAAATTGGAAACGCGCATAGTTTTCACATTTTTTGGGCTAGAGCCACCAAATTTGGTGTCAAGATAGATATTGACGTTTCCCAAAAAAATGCATCAAAATTTGGATGCCATGCGCCCTGATTCCGCCCCCCATCACCCCTTTCTCCGTGAAATTGGAAACGCCCATAGTTTTCACATTTTTTGGGCTAGAGCCACCAAATTTTGTGTCAAGATAGATATTTACGTTCCCCAAAAAAACGCATCAAAATTTTGGATGCCACGCTCCCTGGTCCCGCCCCCATCCCCCCTTCTCCCTGAAATTGGAAACGCCCATAGTTTTCACATTTTTTGGGCTAGAGCCACCAAATTTTGTGTCAAGATAGATATTGACGTTCCCCAAAAAAATGCATCAAAATTTGGATGCCATGCCCCCTTATTCCGCCCCCATCCCCCCTTCTCCCTGAAATTGGAAACGCCTATAGTTTTCACATATTTTGGGCAAGAGCCCAAATTTTGTGTCAAGATAGGTACTGGCGTTCCCCATCAAAACTTGGGTGCCACGCCCCCTGATTCCGCCCCCATCCCCCACCTAAGCCACCCGCCTTATAAAATCGGAATCGGCTATATCTTTAACAGTTTTTGAGCTAGAGCCACCAAACTTGGTAGGCAGATAGATAGTGACAGCTAAAAACATTTGATTCAAAAATTTGGATGCCACGCCTACCTCTGCCGCCCACCTTTTAAATTTGGGAGTTAAGTTATCTTCCACAGTTTTTGAGCTAAAGTCACCAAATTTGGTAACATGATAGCTGGCGATGTTTACCACATGGGCCACTCCCTTCGCCCCTGCATTCCCCCTTATCAACCGTTATTTTACTGGTATAAAAGTATTCCGCAGTCGGTTGCGTCCGACAGCAACGTTTTTACTTGTTTAATATACATTTCTAGAGTGTTGCTGGTGCTATCCTAGATAAGGATGGATTTTGGTTTTGGGATAAGAAAATGCTAAAGACGGACTACAGATTTTCATCTTCGTCGAGTATTGCGGCTTATAGATAAGATAGTGTTAAATGCGTACTAAAGTGCGTCTACAAATGTGTGTTCAGGTGCGCATGATTTAACATCAAGCTGGGCTTGTGTATGCATGCGCAAGTGCGTGTGCAAGTGCGTGTGCAAGTGTATGTGTATGTGTGTGCGTATGCATGTTCAGGTGCATGTGCAGGTGTGTGCGTGTGTGTGTGTGTGTGTGTGTATTGTTACCCGCCAGTTCACTTTGTAGTTAGTTCCAAAATTCCACTAGTTCTAAACTAGTTATTTTGCAACTAGTTCTCAATTAGCTATTTTGCAACTAGTTCTCAACTAGTTCTCAACTAGCTATTTTGCATCTAGTTCTAAAGTAATGCGACGGTAGTCAGTTGTAAAACGTTTTCATAATCTTTATGCGTTCAGTGCTCTCTTGCTCTCTTTGCTGATACCATTAGCGAGAGCAATTTCTTTGCTATGCCTTAGCGAATGGAGAGAGACAAAGAGAGAGGAAAAGAGTTAGCGAGCGCATTTGCAAGCAGCAACACAACAACGAATTATGTGCTGTAACTGTTTGTTATCCCTTTGTCTTCTTTAATATTTACCGGTTGAATTTTGTTTTCTGTGTTATGCGTTTTATGCTTGGCTAATTTATGCCAGTTTCAGTGCAATTGTGATCACGCTGTGCTGTGCATTATAAAATTTTGATTAAAAATCGAAAATCAATTAAAACTAAACAAATAAATCGAAAAACAATTAAAAACAAGTGTATAAAAATACAACAGTTCTACAAACAAAACAACAACAAGTTTTTAAATAAAAACATAAAAAGTTTTACAACAACAAAGGAGTCAGCAACAATAAGGAGCCACATAAATACATAAAAAATATATATTCAACAAATAAATAAAAATACGCTAAGTACTAAACTTTATTTATTTAACTAACTTATTACATATATACATAAAAAAACATGATCGGCAAAAGGCATATGAGGCGTTTGGTAAAAAAAGAGCGGGAGAACATTGTACAAGAAGCAGTGGCAAGTGAAACAGAAGTGTGCGGTGTAAAAAGAAAATATAGCGAAATTTGTGAAAATAAGAATATTAATGGTGAGGGTGTTGAAGTTAATAAAGTTAACTTTGACTTTGGTGACGTCTTAGACGAAAACAATGATTCTATGTTCGAAATTCCAGATGACGAAACACAGTTGTCTTTAAATGAAAAGCTAAAGTTTTGGTTTCTTGAATTTAACCCAAGGAGGGATGCAGTTATTGCCCTTATTAAAGTTCTCCAAAGTGAAGGTTTGTGTGTGAACAATTTTTATAAGTTTTCATCAGAAAAAAACCCTATATTGAGAGTATGTGCGGTGGTAACTACTTGAATGTAGGGTTAAAAAACCAGTTAATTAAACTATCGGGGGCAGTGCAGCTTCCAAGCGACATCAATATTGATGTTAATATAGACGGACTGCCTCTGTTTAAAAGTTCAAGAGCACAGCTTTGGCCCATTTTAGTGAGAGTAAATAATGTTAGAAACACACCAATTTTTCCGGCCGGCGTCTTTTTAGGTAATACCAAACCAGAAAATAGTGATAAATATTTAGAAAAATTTTGTAATGAGTTGTGCGAACTTGCAGAAAGTGGATTGGATTTAAACGGGAGGAGAATAGGTGTAGGGCTTAGAGCTATTGTTTGCGATGCACCAGCTAGAGCGTTTATAAGTGGAACACCGGGGCACACTTCTTGTCACGGTTGCACCAAATGCACTCAGGTTGCCAAAAAAATTAATGGCACGCTAACATATAGCATAAAGTGTGAACAGTTAATAACAGACGATGACTTTTTATCTAGGAAATATCCAAACCATCATTTACCAAAATACTTAGACCACAAATCAGTTTTAGAAAATATTAAGGTAGGTATGGTTACCCAGATACCCTTAGATTGTATGCATCTTATAGAATTAGGAGTGATGAGAAAATTTTTAGTGCGGTTGCAAAAAAATAAAGTCTTAAAAAAAATTTCATTGGAAAATAAAAAAAATATTTCTGAAAAATTGGTCAGCTTCCGTAATTTTGTACCAAAAGAGTTTGCGCGAAAACCAAGGGCGTTAGAAGAGCTTATGCATTGGAAGGCAACTGAGTTTCGGCAATTTTGTTGTACACTGGAATCGTCGCTTTAAAAGATGAAGTTGATGGTGACCAGTATTATGTTTTTTGTTTACTGCATTGTGCCTATAGGTTACTTTGTTGTCCACTGCAACGCGTCAAGAACTTAGAAATGTCTCAACAAATGTTAAAACTGTTTGTTGAGAACTTTCCAGCTATCTTTGGCGAAAATAGTGTGTCGTACAATGTACACAGCTTGCTGCACGTTAAGAATACAGTCGAAATAGTTGGTGATCCAGTGCATGGCTCTTGTTATGCTTTTGAGAATTATTTACAAACACTTAAAAACTGTGTCCGAAAGCCTACAAAGATTCTTCAGCAAATACATAGGAGAATTTCTGAAGTACAATTTAAAAATAAAATAGAATTAAATCAACCCATCATTACTAATAATAAATGTTATTTTAAAGATTTTTTGCTTACTTCTTATTGCCCTAACAATTATTGCTACATTAAAAAGAACATACCCGTTAAAATTTTAAAATTTACTGAAGATAATGGGGGAACTATTATAGGTATACGGTTACAAAATATTAGGAACTTTTTCATTGAACCCGTAGAATCAAAAACTATTGGGATATTTTTAGTTGATAATTACGCATCGAGCTGTGAGGAACAATTTTTAGTTTCAGAGTTAGAATCTAAAGCTATCGGGATACCATACAGGGGGGAGTTGTTGTTAATGCCACTGCTTCACTGCTATACTAGCTAAAACATGTTTTTTTATTTATATATAATACGTCAATTTTTTTTTAAAAAGACATTTGCATAGGAGGTCTTTAGTCCGTATGCGCTCCTAACATTTAGTGTTAAGTGCGAATCGGGCATACTCTTTATAACGGTATTGAGAGTATCTTAAGAAGATTTCCCTACCTTGGTTCGCAAGCCAAAAAAAAAGAAAACAGTTGCAAAGTCTTAAATAAAAAATTGATGTATTCTTATCATAATAAAATTTTCAGAAATATTTTAGAAAATGCCTTCCACCCCATCAAAAGTCAAGCGCGTTTGCTTCAACGACAATGGTGAGAACCGTTTTAAGTACCAATATCTTTATATCTTGCCTATATTTATATACATATTTATTTAATTGCAGAGACTGATACCGGTAGCATGAACGCAAACACCAAAATTGAGGAGTTGCAAAGAGCAATGGTTGAATTAAAAGGTAATCAGATAAACAAATTCAAATGTGCATAAAGTAATTTAATTGAGTAATTGATTTTATTTTCAGAAACAATACTGCAGGCAAATAAGCAGATTTTGGGTATGCCTTAAATGTTTAAGTATGATCTTAATACAATTCATAATTTCTTACAGAAACAGTGCAGAGGGAGAATTTGCTCTTGCAGCAGGAATGCGGAGCTTTGAAAAGTATGAAACCCTTATGCTTTACTATAATTTCAGACATACATATATTAAAAACCTTTTTTTTTAAAGATCAACTCAACGTAGCTCTTAGTGGGATAGCTGAGCAAAAGGTAATGTTGGCACAATTGCTGCGGCATAAGACGGCGGAAAATGTATATCTCACAAGATTTCCTCTGGAGACCGAGGAGCACCTTATTGAACTGAACAATGGTATAACAGAGGAAACAAGAGATTACTATGTGAGTAAAAATAATAATATTTTTAAATTCCCCTGCGTTTACTTATACATTCTTATTGCGTTTTCTTATACATTTTAGATCAAGGCTTTAAGATCCTTAATTCAGCCGGTTGGGTTGAAAAAGGGGCTGCAACGTGTGCTGTCCGACAATGTAATACAAATGTACAACATTTGTGGCACCCACGGCAAGAAATCATTGAGATTACATAGTAATTTCTACAATGTGCTTTTAGGTAATAGTTTATATACCCATTGAATGTATACCTATTTTATAAAAAAACAATAAATTTATATCTTTCAGCTTCAATACCAGAGGGGAATAAACCGCCAGAAGAAGAGCTGAGGGCGGCAATTCAAGTGCAGAAAAAGCGTTTTTTTAAAAATATATGCGTTGGCAAAAAAAACTTGCCTACGTCACCAGAGGTGTAAGCAACATAAAGAAATGTTTTGTTAATAAAAAAAAATTGTTGAAATGAAGATGCATTTTTTTTTGTATTACCAATAATCTTATTCCTTTTCAGCCCAAAAAAATAGTGCACAACTTGTTGTTTTAAGTCAAAATTAAAACTATTTGCAATCCTTTTTTTGCAATCTAAGTAGTCAGTTGGCAACTAGTTCTTATTTTGACTCAAAGTAGTCAGTTGGCAACTAGTTCTTATTTTGACTCAAAGTAGTCAGTTGGCAACTAGTTCTAATTTTGACTTAAAGTAGTCAGTTGGCAACTAGTTCTAGTTTTGACTTAAAGTAGTCAGTTGGCAACTAGTTCTAGTTCTCACTTAAAGTAGTCAGTTGGCAACTAGTTCTAGTTTTGACCAAAAAGAACTAGTGCAGAACTAGTTCGAAAGTAATGCTAAGCAGAACTAGTTGCCCTCCTAGGACATCCCCATGTTAATGTAAACAGTTGTTAGCATTGAAAAGCAATCGAGCGAGAACTAGTTATGTCCACTTTGCAACTAGTTCTAGACTAGTTCTGAACTAGTCGCAAATACTGGCGGGTATGTAGAGATGCGCATGATTTAACATTAAACTGGGCTTGTTGATATAAATGTGTTTAATGTGTACTGAACATGCTCATATTCGAGCTTATCAATTTGGGGGAAAGTGATTCTTGCTGATCCTCCTTCAAGCAATAGGCATCAGACCTGGAGGCTTATCATTCTTAATATTAGGTACCCTCCCTTAAATCTTAGAGGCTTGTTGATTTAAAGCAGTGGTGCTATCCCTTTCTTGTACGTACGCAAGTTATTTAATTAATGATTAGCTCGCTAGAAAATAATTTATCCCTGATTTCAAAATGAATAAAAGGAGAGTTTTTTTGTGTGTTAATAATAAAATTTATTCATTAAAGTTATAACAATTGCTATTATTTAATCTTTTGCTTAAATTTTTGTATTGTGAAATAATCTTCTCCAGTTTCGCTAGACGCATTCCATAGAAATAGCAGCCACATGTGTCAACTCCCTCTGTAGCTACATCGGATGACCAGGAGCATGTTGTAAGATGTTCACCAAATTTCGATTTTACTAGACGACAGCTTATATACTTTGAGAAATACTCTCGGTATTCTTCAAGCAATTTGCGATGCTCGGGAAATAACATTTCATCAAATTCCTTCAAAAAATCGTTGATTTTCCTCACAATTGTTGGCAATCCAAAGTTAGAGAACAGACCCATTTTGTACTTTACTTATAAAACTTTCAATCAAGACTGAATACAATTTTTATTTTTACATCTCTTTTTATGTCTTTTCTCATATTTTTAAAACTCAATGCAAAGACTTGCATGTTCGAACATGTCTGACTAAATTTTTATCTCTGTTTTTCTCACGTTTCTATTTTTTTATTCTTACAAAGTTGTTTTCTAAACTGACTTACATCTCTTTTGATTTCTTTGCCCATCTTTTTTGATATTTCAAAGCATAGACGAGTAAGGTCAATTTCTACTTCATAGTCATAAATTGCTTTTAAATCTGACAGTTGTACACTATATTTACACAGTTCTGAACACTTTGGAATAATATAATCAAAATATATATTTCTAATTTGATTTGTTATTAGTGTATTCCAACACAAAAATGTTGTAAAAAAAATTCCTAATCTTATAAACGACCTCCATGATTCCCTATCTAATTCAATTTTATTTTCATGTTGATTTAGTATTAATATTCTTTGTCTATCAGTTTTTCTAATTTTAAAATAACACCTAACACTTCCAAGCATTGGATGTTCAATTATTGTATCTGGCATTAGGAAGTCAAAATGTTCAAGTTTCATTTGAATGTTCTCTTTATATGCTAATAATTGAAGCCATTCCTCCTTTCCCAGTCCAATAAAATTATGTTTATGTTGCTGCATCCAAACCATTGGCGTGAACCCTCTACTCGTAGAAAAACCACACTTTAGTTTAAGTTCTAGACTAACAAAATACTCAAATCCAAAAATTATTTCATGATCCTGTTTTTTCCTTGAATTCTTTGATTTTTTTAAGTGAAGTGTGTCCATCTTGTTGAGGCTTTTGGGTCAAACTAAACATAAATTGTAACAAGTATGCTATTTATGGTATTGAATTGTCTGTAGTTTCTCAGTACATTATACACAGCAGAAGGAAAATGGTCATAATTAATAGAAGCTCATGTGTTCTAGTTGACTTTCGATATGTGTTTGGAAACGAAAGGCAGTTATTCGTCAAAGAGTTGGCATTTATGCAAGCTGGATCTATCATACCCAATTTTTTTCACTTCAAACCACCCTATCACAAAAGGGAGCTGAATGAAGTGACTAGAAAAACTTTAAAGATAACCAAACAGTATGTGGATGATCTAGATTGGTCTGAAGGGGACATTTCCTATCTAAGTCTTGGTGAAATTCTTAAACCATTGAATACCTTTACCACTGTTGTAGTTAGGGGTAGAACTAAGAAAGAGTTTTTAGCTAAATATTTATACACACACATAATAGATAGAAATCTTGAACAGAGTTTGGCCCAATCCCCAAACTTTTTTACAAATTGTAGAATACATAAGAAACAAGTAAAAACGTTGCTGTCGGACGCAACCGACTGCGGAATACTTTGATACCAGTAAAACAACGGTTGATAAGGGGGAATGCAGGGGCGAAGGGAGTGGCCCATGTGGTAAACATCGCCAGCTATCATGTTACCAAATTTGGTGACTTTAGCTCAAAAACTGTGGAAGATAACTTAACTCCCAAATTTAAAAGGTGGGCGGCAGAGGTAGGCGTGGCATCCAAATTTTTGAATCAAATGTTTTTAGCTGTCACTATCTATCTGCCTACCAAGTTTGGTGGCTCTAGCTCAAAAACTGTTAAAGATATAGCCGATTCCGATTTTATAAGGCGGGTGGCTTAGGTGGGCGTGGCATTCAAAATTTTGATGCAGGTCTTTGGTAGATGCTGCCTTCTATCTTTCTACCCAATTTACGGGCTCTAGCTTAAAAACTATAAGAGATATCGAAATTTCCGATTTTAAATGGTGGGCGGCAGAGGTGGGCGTGGCATCCTAATTTTTGATGCAGATCTTTTGTAGATGTCACCATATATCTTCCTACCAAATTCGGTGACACTAGCTCGTAAAATGTGAAAACTATAGGCGTTTCCAATTTCAAGTAGAAGGGGGATGGGGGCGGAATCTGGGGGCGTGGCATCCAAAATTTTGATCCATTTTTTGGGGAACGTCAATATCTATCTTCACACAAAATTTGGTGGCTCTAGCCCAAAAAATGTGAAAACTATAGGCGTTTCCAATTTCTTGGTGAAGGGGGGATGGGGGCGGAATAAGGGGGCGTGGCACCCAAGTTTTGATGGGGAACGCCAGTACCTATCTTGACACAAAATTTGGGCTCTTGCCCAAAAAATGTGAAAACTATAGGCGTTTTCAATTTCAGTGAGAAGGGGCGATGGGGGCGGAATCAGGGGGCGTGGCATCCAAATTTTGATGCATTTTTTTGGGGAACGTAAATATCTATCTTGACACAAAATTTGGTGGCTCTAGCCCAAAATATGTGAAAACTATGGGCGTTTCCAATTTCAGTGAGAAGGGGCGATGGGGGCGGAATCAGGGGGCGTGGCATCCAAATTTTGATGCATTTTTTTGGGGAACGTAAATATCTATCTTGACACAAAATTTGGTGGCTCTAGCCCAAAATATGTGAAAACTATGGGCGTTTCCAATTTCAAGGAGCAGTGATGAGGGGGCGGATGGAGGTGGCGTGGCATCCAAAATTTTGATGCAGTTTTTTCAGGGACATGATTAGCTATCTGCGAGCAAAATTTGGTAACTCTAGCTGTAAGAATCTGACAAATATTAGGTTTTATCGGTTTTCTGTTATCGAATTTATCGATTTCCCAGCCTCCTAGTAGGCGTGGCACCCCAATCTTGACACTTTATTTGTCTCGCCTATAGACAAACATATTTGCAAAGTTTCAAGTCTCTAGCTTTACGGGTGTCGAAAAAAGTTGCGTTCATACGGACAGACGGACAGACAGACAGACGGACAGACGGACAGACACCATGACGGACATTGCACAAAACCAATATACTATGAGACCTTCGGTATCAAAGTATAAAAATGATGACATGCCACAAGATGAATTGGCTTTCTTTCTAAATGCTCAAAATCTGGAACTAAAGCGCAATTTCATTGATGCTTGGGACGAAATGAGATCAGTCCACCCAAAGCTTTACACTCTTGCCAACAAATATTGCCATAAAGAAACAGATTAACCACAAAACGTTTGGGAAAACTTTTATTCCTGCAGTCATGGTTAAATCACTGATTTGTGTATTAAATTTCGTTTTGTATTTAATTTCATTTTGTATTAAATTTCTTTGTTCAGATCAAAATAATTAAATTTTTAATTTGAAAATCACATTTAAATTAAAGAGGTCTATAAAAATCATGCTCAACAAATTGAAAGGAAAATGGATGAGTTCCAGGAAAGGGACAGTGGATGGACAATGAGCCAAATTTTAAGGTTGGAAATTAACCTCAATAAATATACTCCCATCAAAGATTCCAACTACATTGAGACACCGAAAGTGTTGAGAAAAAAAAGCACTCATCAATGTAAAAAATACAGATGAATATTGCTTTAAATGGGCTTTAATTTCTGCCCATAAAACACCGTTGAACCGCAATTCAGAAAGATGTTCGCGCTATAATGTAAATATTATAAGCTCAAAAATCGCTGTTAGTGATATACTTACACTCGATTTTGAGGAGTTACAGTTTCCGCTTGCACTAAAACAAATTAAAGTGTTTGAAAGGCGGAACTCCCAAATAAGTATAAATGTCTTTGGGTTCGATGAGGAGAATGGAAAAGTTATTGGACCACTTTATTTATCGGAGGTTGAACGAGAACACACTGTTAGCTTAATGCTTTTGGAGAGTGGTGGACGGGCACATTTTGTGTGGATAAAAAGTTTATCAAGGTAAGAATTGTATATAGTCCCTACCTTTTCCATACAACGGCCCCACTAAAGACCCCGAGTGGCCTATGTGTAATACTCCTCATTGAGGGTCAGCCGGCACAACCTAACATAACCTTATAAAAAAAACCATACAGGCCCTAATATTATTGTATCTAGCACAATTAGAGGGTTTCAAAAAAATTAAAAAACTTGAGGAAATTAGCAAAACTTAGGCGGATAAAAGTCGTAAGCATTTAAATGTTTAGAAACTAATCAATCAAAAAATTATATAGAAACGTTCAAATCAAAACATCTAACAAAACCTTAGTTTTGAAAGAAAGTTTGATAAATCTTTTAAGTTCATAAGCAAGTTAATGCAGTACTTTACTAAATACGCAAAAAATTGACAGAATAATGATTTAATAATCAATGATAATAAAAATGATAATAAATAGATGGATTGTCATTACAGAGAAGGAGGCAGTGTACCTAAATGTGTTTCCCTAAATTGACATGAGCTGTTCCGTTTCCCCTATGAAAGCAAGCAGATCTCTTGTCGAGGCATTCCTGATTTGCGTGTTCGTCAGAAACTCGCTATGCTGGTGCCTTCTTCTTAGCCAAATAATGGGTGGACATTCACAGAGAATGTGATTTGTCGTCTCGTTGTACTCTTTGTAGAGTCTACACCACACATCGGGGGATAAACGCATTTAAAAGGAATTTAACAACGTGGTAGTCAGTGAGGTATGCAACTAGTAGTTTCAAATCCATCCTGGAACACCCTATATTGTTTCTATCTATAAATGGTTGCATCAGGTCCTTAGCTTGGTGGCATCCACTTTTGAGATTTAGTACTTGACTTTCTTTCATTTGCTCCACCCTTCTACCATTGTTTTAGTACAGGCCCAATCAAAGCCACAGAAAGCCCCCGGATCCTATAGAGAAGTCGCGGAGCCAGCACTAGCCAGCTCATCCGCAATCTCATTCCCATAATCTATGATAAGAATACTAAAAATTTTCTTGATTTAGTATCGAGATGCAACATTTAAGTAATCAGCTACCTAATAAATAAATCAGTGAAACGAAATTTGAATGAGTCATTAGGAAGAGTAATGTAGGTCGAGAGTAAAAATGAACCAAAGCCATCCCGAGAGAAAAATAATAATAAATTTGAAAACAATGAAAACATTCTCTAGACAATTAACTAAGTTAAAGAGAAAAATTGTAAGAGTACTTATTTAGTTAGGCTAGATATAGTTAAATCGAACAATATACGGTATCAGCATTACATCATCAGGAGATTAATTATCTTTTCTAAATGAGCTTAAAACTAATTCTTTATACCTGCTTATTGTAAGCAACACACTAGGAAATACAAAAGTAACAAGTAATAAGGCTCTAGTCGAGATTTCCCGACTAGGAGATACCCCGAACCCTATATTTAACGCGTACAGTCATTGTCTGTATGCATCTGTGACTAAACTTAAATCTTCGATATCTCTGTTGTTTCTCAACCGATTTTGATGAAATTTTCAGAAAAGTTCTATCGTTACCTATTATATCAACTACTATTTCTACATTTTCGATATTCGATATTTTTATGTTATCGATCACATGTGAATATCGGAAAATCGGAAACAAACTTGTACTGCCTAGGACTTAGATGAGCTTATGTGCAAAATCTGAAGTCTCTAGCTCTTATAGTCTCTGAGATCTACGCGTTCATACACACAGACGGACAGACGGACATGGCTATATCGACTCGGCTGTTGATGCTGATCAAGAATATATATACTTTATAGGGTCGGAGATTCTTCTGTCTGTTACATACATTTGCACAAAACCATTATACCCCTTTTACCCATTTTATGGGTTAGGGGTATAAAAATATTTTACAAATACTACTTAAATTTTTCAATCATAATTCTATATTTGAAATGTGAAGTAAAGTATTGTTCTGAAACAATTGCATAGACAATTGAAGATTTTGTTAATGAGTTTTCTGAAATGATTTTTCCCGAGCATCGTAAATTGGTTGAAGAATATAGAGAATCTTTCTTGAAGTTTCCTAGCTTTAGTCTAGTGAATTCGAAATTTGGCGAACATCTTACAACGTGTTCCTGGTCATCCGATGAAGGAGTTGAGCAAAACTGGAAGCTGCCTACAGGTGACAATTTTAGAAGCATTCGCACTAGAAAAAGAGTGTGTGCAAGAAAGGGAGGGCGTCAAACAATTAAAATGTTGCGACTAAAGGAACTGGTCTTGTTGACCTGCCTACAGGTAACAAGGTTAGAAGCATACGCTCTAAAAAATGAGTACTTAGAAAAAAGGGGGTGTGAACAAACATTTAAAATGTTGCGACTATATGAACTGATCTTGTTGACCTGAGTAGTAGATGACTGCCGGTTCGTCCTCAATTTATGGCTTTTTTGACCTGTCAAAATTTGACAGTTATATTACCCCCCCACCATCAAATTTAATTACCCCCATCACATTTTATTACCCCTCCCTATTTGGTGATGGGGGACGGAGATCATGATATCACTATGACCTTAGATGACCCCCTTTTGTCTGTTTTCTAAATACTTTTTTTAATACACATTTGTAGAGTGTTGCTGGTGCTATCCTAGATAAGGATGGATTTTGGTTTAGGGATAAGATATTGTTAATTGCATACTGAACATGTTCATGCTCATCGAGTATTGTGGCTTATAGATAAGATATTGTTAATTGCATACTGAACATGTTTATGCTCGTCGAGTATTGCGGCTTATAGATAAGATAGTGTTAAATGCGTACTTTAGTGCGTATGCAAGTGCGTGTGGGTGTGTGTGTGTATTGTAATGTACAGATGAGCATGTTTTATCATTAAACTCTGCTTGTTGATAAAAATGTGTTTAATGTGTACTGAAATAGGACACTACTGGGCTTGTGAGTGCATCTTCAAGTGCGTATGCAAGTGTGGGTGTGTGCGTGTGTATTGTAATGTACAGATGCGCATGTTTTAACATTAAACTGGGCTTGGTGTTAAAAATATGTTTATTGTGTACTGAACATGCTCATATTCATGCTTATCAATTTGGGGGAAAATGATTCTTACTGATCCTCCTTCAAGCAATAGGCATCAAACCTATAGGCTTATCATTCTTAATATTTGGTGCCCTCCCCCTTTTATCTTAGAGGCTTATTGATTTAAAGCTGTGGTGCTATCCCTTTCTTGTACGTACCCAACTTATTTAAGTAATGATTAGCTCGCTAGAAAAAAATATATCCCTGGTTTCAAAATGAATAAAGGAGAGTTTCGTTCAATGAACGATCAGTTTCTCTCAAAGTGAAGTGAGTGTCCAACATAAAACGCAGTGTCCCAAAAAAAAACAAGTAAAAACGTTGCAGTCGGACGCAACCGACTGCGGAATACTTTGATACCAGTAAAAGAACGCTTGATAAGGGAGAATGCAGGGGCGAAGGGAGTGGGCCATGTGGTAAACATCGCCAGCTATCATGTTACCAAATTTGGTGACTTTAGCTCAAAAGCTGTGGAAGATAACTTAACTCCCAAATTTAAAAGGTGGGTGGCAGAGGTAGGCGTGGCATCTAAATTTTTGAATCAAATGTTTTTAACTGTCACTATCTATCTGCCTACCAAGTTTGGTGGCTCTAGCTCAAAAACTCTAAGAGATATAGCCGATTCCGATTTTATAAGGCGGGTGGCTTAGGTGGGCGTGGCATCCAAAATTTTGATGCACATCTTTGGTAGATGCTGCATTCTATCTTTCTACCCAATTTAAGGGCTCTAGCTTAAAAACTATAAGAGATATCGAAATTTCCGATTTTAAATAGTGGGCGGCAGAGGTGGGCGTGGCATCCAAATTTTTCATGCAGATCTTTTGTAGATGTCACCATATATCTTCCTACCAAATTTGGTGACTCTAGTTCAAAAAATGTGGAAGATACTCGCATAACCGTTTTGACATCGGCGGGGGGTGGGGGGCGGAAGGTGTGGGCGTGGCATCCAAAGTTTTGATCCATTTTTATGGGGAACGTCAATATCTATCTTCACAAAAAAATTTGGTGGCTCTAGCCCAAAAAATGTGAAAACTATAGGCGTTTCCAATTTCTTGGTGAAGGGGGGATGGGGGCGGAATCAGGGGGCGTGGCATCCAAGTTTTGATGGGGAACGTCAGTACCTATCTTGACAGAAAATTTTGGTGGCTCTAGCCCAAAAAATGTGAAAGCTATAGTCGTTTCCAATTTCTTGGTTAAGGGGGGATGGGGCGGAATCGGGGGCGTGGCATCCAAGTTTTGATGAGGAACGTCAGTACCTATCTTGATACAAAATTTGGTGGCTCTAGCCCAAAAAAATGTGAAAACTATAGGCGTTTCCAATTTCATGGAGAAGGGGGATGGGGGCGGAATTAGGGGGCGTGGCATCCAAGTTTTGATGGGGAACGTCAGTACCTATCTTAACACAAAATTTGGTGGGTCTAGCCCAAAAAATGTGAAAACTATAGTCGTTTCCAATTTCATGGTGAAGAGGGGATGGGGGCGGAATTAGGGGCGTGGCATCCAAAATTTTGATGCATTTTTTTGGGGAACGTCAATATCTATCTTGACACAAAATTTGATGGCTCTAGCCCAAAAAATGTGAAAACTATAGGCGTTTCCAATTTCTTGGTGAAGGGGGATGGGGGCGGAATCAGGGGGCGTGGCATCCAAGTTTTGATGGGGAACGTCAGTACCTATCTTGACAGAAAATTTTGGTGGCTCTAGCCCAAAAAATGTGAAAGCTATAGTCGTTTCCAATTTCTTGGTTAATGGGGGATGGGGGCGGAATCAGGGGCGTGACATCCAAGTTTTGACGGGGAACGTCAGTACCTATCTTGATACAAAATTTGGTGGCTCTAGCCCAAAAAATGTGAAAACTATAGGCGTATCCAATTTCATGGAGAAGGGGGATGGGGGCGGAATTAGGGGGCGTGGCATCCAAGTTTTGATGGGGAACGTCAGTACCTATCTTGACAGAAAATTTTGGTGGCTCTAGCCCAAAAAATGTGAAAGCTATAGTCGTTCCCAATTTCTTGGTTAAGGGGGGATGGGGGCGGAATCGGGGGCGTGGCATCCAAGTTTTGATGGGGAACGTCAGTACCTATCTTGATACAAAATTTGGTGGCTCTAGCCCAAAAAATGTGAAAACTACAGGCGTTTCCAATTTCAGGGCGAAGGGGGATGGGGGCGGAATTAGGGGGCGTGGCATCCAAGTTTTGATGGGGAACGTCAGTACCTATCTTAACACAAAATTTGGTGGCTCTAGCCCAAAAAATATGAAAACTATAGGCGTTTCCAATTTCATGGAGAAGGGGGGATGGGGGCGGAATTAGGGGCGTGGCATCCAAAATTTTGATGCATTTTTTTGGGGAACGTCAATATCTATCTTGACACAAAATTTGGTGGCTCTAGCCCAAAAAATGTGAAAACTATAGGCGTTTCCAATTTCATGGAGAAGGGGGATGGGGGCGGAATTAGGGGGCGTGGCATCCAATTTTTGATGGGGAACGTCAGTACATATCTTGACACAAAATTTGGTGGCTCTAGCCCAAAAAATGTGAAAACTATAGGTGTTTCCGATTTCATGGAGATGGGGGGATGGGGGCGGAATTACTGGCGTGGCATCCAAAATGTTGATGCATTTTTATGGGGAACGTCAATATCTATCTTGACACAAAATTTGGTGGCTCTAGCCCAAAAAATGTGAAAACTATAGTCGTTTCCAATTTCATGGAGAAGTGGGGATGGGGGCGGAATTAGGGGCGTGGCATCCAAAATTTTGATGCATTTTTTTGGGGAACGTCAATATCTATCTTGACACAAAATTTGATGGCTCTAGCCCAAAAAATGTGAAAACTATAGGCGTTTCCAATTTCATGGAGAAGGGGGATGGGGGCGGAATCAGGGGGCGTGGCATCCACAATTTTGGTGCATATTTTTGGGGAACTTCAATATCTATCTTGCCACAAAATTTGGTGCCTCTAGCCCAAAAAAATGTGAAAACTAAAGGCGTTTCCAATTTCAAGGAGCAGGGATGATGGGGGCGGAAGGAGTGGGCGTGGCATCCAAAATTTTGATGCAGTTTTTTCAGGGACATGACTAGCTATCTGCGTGCAAAATTTGGTAACTCTAGCTGTAAGAATGTGAGAAATATTTGGTTTTATCGGTTTTCAGTTATCGAATTTATCGATTTCCCAGCCTCCTAGTAGGCGTGGCAACCCAATCTTGACACTTTATCTGTACCTTCTATGGATAAACATAATTGCAAAGTTTCAAGTCTCTAGCTTTACGGGTGTCGAAAAAAGTTGCGTTCATACGGACGGACAGACGGACAGACGGACAGACAGACACCATGACGGACATTGCACAAAAGCAATATACTATACTTCGTCCTCAATTTATGGCTTTTTTGACCTGCCAAAATTTGACAGTTATATTACCCCCCCACCATCAAATTTAATTACCCCCATCACATTTTATTACCCCTCCCTATTTGGTGATGGGGGACGGAGATCATGATATCACTATGACCTTAGATGACCCCCTTTTGTCTGTTTTCTAAATACTTTTTTTAATACACATTTGTAGAGTGTTGCTGGTGCTATCCTAGATAAGGATGGATTTTGGTTTAGGGATAAGATATTGTTAATTGCATACTGAACATGTTCATGCTCATCGAGTATTGTGGCTTATAGATAAGATATTGTTAATTGCATACTGAACATGTTTATGCTCGTCGAGTATTGCGGCTTATAGATAAGATAGTGTTAAATGCGTACTTTAGTGCGTATGCAAGTGCGTGTGGGTGTGTGTGTGTATTGTAATGTACAGATGAGCATGTTTTATCATTAAACTCTGCTTGTTGATAAAAATGTGTTTAATGTGTACTGAAATAGGACACTACTGGGCTTGTGAGTGCATCTTCAAGTGCGTATGCAAGTGTGGGTGTGTGCGTGTGTATTGTAATGTACAGATGCGCATGTTTTAACATTAAACTGGGCTTGGTGTTAAAAATATGTTTATTGTGTACTGAACATGCTCATATTCATGCTTATCAATTTGGGGGAAAATGATTCTTACTGATCCTCCTTCAAGCAATAGGCATCAAACCTATAGGCTTATCATTCTTAATATTTGGTGCCCTCCCTTTTATCTTAGAGGCTTATTGATTTAAAGCTGTGGTGCTATCCCTTTCTTGTACGTACCCAACTTATTTAAGTAATGATTAGCTCGCTAGAAAAAAATATATCCCTGGTTTCAAAATGAATAAAAGGAGAGTTTCGTTCAATGAACGATCAGTTTCTCTCAAAGTGAAGTGAGTGTCCAACATAAAACGCAGTGTCCCAAAAAAAAACAAGTAAAAACGTTGCAGTCGGACGCAACCGACTGCGGAATACTTTGATACCAGTAAAAGAACGCTTGATAAGGGAGAATGCAGGGGCGAAGGGAGTGGGCCATGTGGTAAACATCGCCAGCTATCATGTTACCAAATTTGGTGACTTTAGCTCAAAAGCTGTGGAAGATAACTTAACTCCCAAATTTAAAAGGTGGGTGGCAGAGGTAGGCGTGGCATCTAAATTTTTGAATCAAATGTTTTTAACTGTCACTATCTATCTGCCTACCAAGTTTGGTGGCTCTAGCTCAAAAACTCTAAGAGATATAGCCGATTCCGATTTTATAAGGCGGGTGGCTTAGGTGGGCGTGGCATCCAAAATTTTGATGCACATCTTTGGTAGATGCTGCATTCTATCTTTCTACCCAATTTAAGGGCTCTAGCTTAAAAACTATAAGAGATATCGAAATTTCCGATTTTAAATAGTGGGCGGCAGAGGTGGGCGTGGCATCCAAATTTTTCATGCAGATCTTTTGTAGATGTCACCATATATCTTCCTACCAAATTTGGTGACTCTAGTTCAAAAAATGTGGAAGATGTGGAAGATGGGGGCGGAAGGTGTGGGCGTGGCATCCAAAGTTTTGATCCATTTTTATGGGGAACGTCAATATCTATCTTCACAAAAAAATTTGGTGGCTCTAGCCCAAAAAATGTGAAAACTATAGGCGTTTCCAATTTCTTGGTGAAGGGGGGATGGGGGCGGAATCAGGGGGCGTGGCATCCAAGTTTTGATGGGGAACGTCAGTACCTATCTTGACAGAAAATTTTGGTGGCTCTAGCCCAAAAAATGTGAAAGCTATAGTCGTTTCCAATTTCTTGGTTAAGGGGGGATGGGGCGGAATCGGGGGCGTGGCATCCAAGTTTTGATGAGGAACGTCAGTACCTATCTTGATACAAAATTTGGTGGCTCTAGCCCAAAAAATGTGAAAACTATAGGCGTTTCCAATTTCATGGAGAAGGGGGATGGGGGCGGAATTAGGGGGCGTGGCATCCAAGTTTTGATGGGGAACGTCAGTACCTATCTTAACACAAAATTTGGTGGGTCTAGCCCAAAAAATGTGAAAACTATAGTCGTTTCCAATTTCATGGTGAAGAGGGGATGGGGGCGGAATTAGGGGCGTGGCATCCAAAATTTTGATGCATTTTTTTGGGGAACGTCAATATCTATCTTGACACAAAATTTGATGGCTCTAGCCCAAAAAATGTGAAAACTATAGGCGTTTCCAATTTCTTGGTGAAGGGGGGATGGGGGCGGAATCAGGGGGCGTGGCATCCAAGTTTTGATGGGGAACGTCAGTACCTATCTTGACAGAAAATTTTGGTGGCTCTAGCCCAAAAAATGTGAAAGCTATAGTCGTTTCCAATTTCTTGGTTAATGGGGGATGGGGGCGGAATCAGGGGCGTGACATCCAAGTTTTGACGGGGAACGTCAGTACCTATCTTGATACAAAATTTGGTGGCTCTAGCCCAAAAAATGTGAAAACTATAGGCGTTTCCAATTTCATGGAGAAGGGGGGATGGGGGCGGAATTAGGGGGCGTGGCATCCAAGTTTTGATGGGGAACGTCAGTACCTATCTTGACAGAAAATTTTGGTGGCTCTAGCCCAAAAAATGTGAAAGCTATAGTCGTTCCCAATTTCTTGGTTAAGGGGGATGGGGGCGGAATCGGGGGCGTGGCATCCAAGTTTTGATGGGGAACGTCAGTACCTATCTTGATACAAAATTTGGTGGCTCTAGCCCAAAAAATGTGAAAACTACAGGCGTTTCCAATTTCAGGGCGAAGGGGGATGGGGGCGGAATTAGGGGGCGTGGCATCCAAGTTTTGATGGGGAACGTCAGTACCTATCTTAACACAAAATTTGGTGGCTCTAGCCCAAAAAATATGAAAACTATAGGCGTTTCCAATTTCATGGAGAAGGGGGGATGGGGGCGGAATTAGGGGCGTGGCATCCAAAATTTTGATGCATTTTTTTGGGGAACGTCAATATCTATCTTGACACAAAATTTGGTGGCTCTAGCCCAAAAATGTGAAAACTATAGGCGTTTCCAATTTCATGGAGAAGGGGGATGGGGGCGGAATTAGGGGGCGTGGCATCCAATTTTTGATGGGGAACGTCAGTACATATCTTGACACAAAATTTGGTGGCTCTAGCCCAAAAAATGTGAAAACTATAGGTGTTTCCGATTTCATGGAGATGGGGGGATGGGGGCGGAATTACTGGCGTGGCATCCAAAATGTTGATGCATTTTTATGGGGAACGTCAATATCTATCTTGACACAAAATTTGGTGGCTCTAGCCCAAAAAATGTGAAAACTATAGTCGTTTCCAATTTCATGGAGAAGTGGGGATGGGGGCGGAATTAGGGGCGTGGCATCCAAAATTTTGATGCATTTTTTTGGGGAACGTCAATATCTATCTTGACACAAAATTTGATGGCTCTAGCCCAAAAAATGTGAAAACTATAGGCGTTTCCAATTTCATGGAGAAGGGGGATGGGGGCGGAATCAGGGGGCGTGGCATCCACAATTTTGGTGCATATTTTTGGGGAACTTCAATATCTATCTTGCCACAAAATTTGGTGCCTCTAGCCCAAAAAATGTGAAAACTAAAGGCGTTTCCAATTTCAAGGAGCAGGGATGATGGGGGCGGAAGGAGTGGGCGTGGCATCCAAAATTTTGATGCAGTTTTTTCAGGGACATGACTAGCTATCTGCGTGCAAAATTTGGTAACTCTAGCTGTAAGAATGTGAGAAAAATTTGGTTTTATCGGTTTTCAGTTATCGAATTTATCGATTTCCCAGCCTCCTAGTAGGCGTGGCAACCCAATCTTGACACTTTATCTGTACCTTCTATGGATAAACATAATTGCAAAGTTTCAAGTCTCTAGCTTTACGGGTGTCGAAAAAAGTTGCGTTCATACGGACGGACAGACGGACAGACGGACAGACAGACACCATGACGGACATTGCACAAAAGCAATATACTATGAGACCTTCGGTATCAAAGTATAAATATTCAGTTTTCAACAAAAATTTATAAACAATGTAGTGCTTAAAATAAAAAGTGAAAAAAAAAAATTAAATACTTTCAAAATGGAAAACAAAGTAATCTACGACACAGCAACATTAAACGCGCTGGCAGAGATATTCAATGCGGACACACCACCCACTATCAATGGGCCTCCCCACAAGAAGATGAAGAAGACTGTGTGCAACACAGCAACACTGAACGCGCTGGCAGAATGTTTTGCCAACACCTCCTCTTCCACCAATCACCACCCCCGCCATCAACACAAGGCCCACCACTTTCCGCAACACCACCTTCGCCATCAACACAACACCACTCACCAGCGTCAACACATTCCCTACCGCATCCGCTACCTATCTCAACACACCGAACAACACCAACATTGCTGCCTACCTCAACACATTTCCAAACGCTCCAGCTACCTACCTCAACACATCGCTTAACACCAACACAGGAACCGGCTCTACCCATACCACGACAAAATGGTGTGAAGCGTGTAAGATTTTTGTACCTACATATAAGTGGCATGGGCATATAAGATCAAATGCTCATAAAATTTGTGTTTTCCTGCCTGTTAATAGTGCTATAAAGCAGATTTCAGGCGGTTTTAAAAACCGAATATTAACATTTTCTTTTGGTCAATGTAAAAAATACAGATGAATATTGCTTTAAATGGGCTTTAATTTCTGCCCTTAAAACACCGCTAGACCGCAATTCAGAAAGATGTTCGCGCTATAATGTAAATATTATAAGCTCAAAAATCGCTGTTAGTGATATACTTACACTAGGAGGAATGGAAAAGGAGGAGAATGGAAAAGTTATTGGACCACTTTATTTATCGGAGGTTGAACGAGAACACCATGTTAGCATAATGCTTTTGGAGAGTGGTGGACGGGCACATTTTGTATGGATAAAAAGTTTATCAAGGTAAGAGTTGTAGAAAACATTACTTTTTTAAAAAAATTTAACTAATAAAGTTTCTTATGTTTTTTTTTTTTATGAATTTTAGACTGGTTCGCGCACAGGTGACAGAGCACCAACATCAACTATTCTTCTGCAACACGTGCCTAAATTTTTCACACACAGAAAAGTTATCAGAAGAACACAGGAGGAATTGTGGGAAGATGGTGTCTTCGCTTCCATCGCTGGAGAAGGCAAGCATTAAGATTAAGAATTATAATCGCAGTTTAGATGTACCATTTGTAGTATACGCAGATTTTGAGTGTATGCTATCCCTCATCGAGTCGAAAGTTAGTGAGAATGATATAGCAACAGCTTTACATGTTCCTATAGCATTCTCGTACTATGTGAAGTGCTCCTTCGACCCATCCCTGGATAAACTTGTGCTAGAGACAGGTAAAGATGCAGGTGTTAAATTTTTTACATCTCTTATTACAGATGTAAATGAAATTTACACATCTTACCTGAGTAATATTAAACCCATGACATTGAGTGCCGATGAGGAAACCAGATTTAACAAGTAAAAACGTTGCTGTCGGACGCAACCGACTGCGGAATACTTTGATACCAGTAAAATAACGGTTGATAAGGGGGAATGCAGGGGCGAAGTTAGTGGCCCATGTGGTAAACATCGCCAGCTATCATGTTACCAAATTTGGTGCCTTTAGCTCAAAAACTGTGGAAGATAACTTAACTCCCAAATTTAAAAGGTGGGCGGCAGAGGTAGGCGTGGCATCCAAATTTTTGAATCAAATGTTTTTAGCTGTCACTATCTATCTGCCTACCAAGTTTGGTGGCTCTAGCTCAAAAACTGTTAAAGATATAGCCGATTCCGATTTTATAAGGCGGGTGGCTTAGGTGGGCGTGGCATTCAAAATTTTGATGCAGGTCTTTGGTAGATGATTCCTTCTATCTTTCTACCCA
Source organism: Scaptomyza hsui (assembly GCA_018152825.1). NCBI lineage: Eukaryota > Metazoa > Arthropoda > Insecta > Diptera > Drosophilidae > Scaptomyza > Scaptomyza hsui. The sequence goes on from JAECXO010000241.1 coordinate 371,933, forward strand.
ATTTACGGGCTCTATCTTAAAAACTATAAGAGATATCGAAATTTCCGATTTTAAATGGTGGGCGGCAGAGGTGGGCGTGGCATCCTAATTTTTGATGCAGATCTTTTGTAGATGTCACCATATATCTTCCTACCAAATTCGGTGACACTAGCTCGAAAATTTCAAGTAGAAGGGGGGATGGCGGCGGAATCAGGGGGCGTGGCATCCAAAATTTTGATGCATTTTTTGGGGAACGTCAATATCTATCTTCACAAAAAATTTGGTGGCTCTAGCCCAAAAAATGTGAAAACTATAGGCGTTTCCAATTTCTTGGTGAAGGGGGGATGGGGGCGGAATCAGGGGGCGTGGCACCCAAGTTTTGATGGGGAACGCCAGTACCTATCTTGACACAAAATTTGGGCTCTTGCCCAAAAAATGTGAAAACTATAGGCGTTTCCAATTTCAGTGAGAAGGGGGGATGGGGCGGAATCAGGGGGCGTGGCATCCAAATTTTGATGCATTTTTTTGGGGAACGTAAATATCTATCTTGACACAAAATTTGGTGGCTCTAGCCCAAAATATGTGAAAACTATGGGCGTTTCCAATTTCAAGGAGCAGTGATGAGGGGGGCGGAAGGAGTGGGCGTGGCATCCAAAATTTTGATGCAGTTTTTTCAGCGACATGATTAGCTATCTGCGAGCAAAATTTGGCAACTCTAGCTGTAAGAATCTGACAAATATTAGGTTTTATCGGTTTTCTGTTATCGAATTTATCGATTTCCCAGCCTCCTAGTAGGCGTGGCACCCCAATCTTGACACTTTATCTGTCTCGCCTATAGACAAACATATTTGCAAAGTTTCAAGTCTCTAGCTTTACGGGTGTCGAAAAAAGTTGCGTTCATACGGACAGACGGACAGACGGACAGACAGACAGACGGACAGACGGACAGACACCATGACGGACATTGCACAAAACCAATATACTATGAGACCTTCGGTATCAAAGTATAAAAATGCAGCAAATTGCCATATCTGCAAAAAAAAAATGCTGGGAACTGACCGAGTACGTGACCATTGTCATTTAAGTGGTGTTTATAGGGGGCTCGCACACAATGTGTGTAATATTAATTTTCAGATAGCACCTTTTGTCCCTGTTTTCTTTCACAATTTTTCGAAATATGATTCACATCTCTTTGTAAGAGAGCTTAATAAAGTTGAGGGTGAAATTAAAGTACTGCCTCTAAATAAGGAGCTGCACATTTCACTATCCAAATTTACTCATATTGCGTCCCGTAATGAAAACTTGGAAATTTGGTTTTTAGATACTCTTCGCTTTACGGCAACCAGCTTAGATGCTTTAACTAACAATCTAAGTACTGAATGCTTTGAAAGCGTAAAGTGTTTCTACCCCTCCCCCGAGGAATTTAATTTACTGCGTAGGAAGGGAGTTTTCCCATATGAGTATCTTGATTCAGAGAGCCGACTGTCTGATACATCTCTACCTTCAAGAGAAAAATTCTTTAATAGTTTAACTAATAAAGAATGTTCGCTTGAGGACTATTCACATGCCCAACATGTGTGTTCAGTTTTCGGAACTTGAGCTATTTACAGATATCGACATGTATAGATTAATACAAAACGGAATTAGGGGTTGGCTGGTTCAGTGCTCTAAATGGTATTCGAAAGCCAACCACATGTATATGGGTGCGTATGATTCAACCAAACCATCTGAATATTTAATTTATCTAGATGCCAACAATTTGTAAGGTTGGGCAATGTCGCAAAATCTCCCATATGCTGCTTTTCAGTGGATGAGTGAGAATGAGGTTGCGACATTTGACATTGGCGAAATAAAAGAAAATTCAGAATATGGTTACATTCTTGAAGTTAATCTTTTATATCCAGATGCATTACATGACTATCACAATGATGTTAAAGTTGTTACTTCATGGGAGTTAACAAGCTGCAATCGGTTGAAGGCCAGTTTTCATAGTACTGCTCAATTTTCCGAAGATATGTACGCCATTCAAATGAAGCGATTACATTTTCTTTACGATAAACCTATGTATTTAGGATTTGCGGTTTTAGAACTTTCAAAATGGAAGATGTATGACTTTCATTATCCATATATGAAACCGAAGTTCCAAGAAAAAGTCTCATTGAATTATATGGATACAGACTCATTCATATATTCAATAGAGACTAGAGATTTTTATAAGGATATTGCTGAAGACGCTCAAGTGAAATTTGATACGTCTGAATATCCTGAGGAACTAGCCCTGAAATATGGAATCAAAAGATGTAATAAATAGGTCTTGGGTATGATGAATGATGAAAACTCAGGTAAACAAATGTCAGAGTTTGTGGGTCTTAGGGCAAAAATGTATTCACTTTCTCTTGATGGGGGAGAATGCATTAAAAAATCGAAAGGAGTTAAAAAGTCTGAGTTAGATAAACTTACTATAAATAGTTATAAAAATTGTTTATTTAATAATGAAATATTTAGTGATGAGATGATGTTGTTTAGATCACATCTTCATAATTTATATACTAATAAAATAAGAAAAACAACTTTAAGTTGTTCAGGTGATAAGCGAAAAATAAAGCCTGATGGGCTCAATGGATCACTTTAAAATTTACCGATAGATTTAAAAAACCAAAAAAAAACCAAACATTAAAAATCTATATTCTTTAAAAACCTGTAAAAAATAAAAATCTGAATGTAATATATGGCTGAAAATAAAATGTTAATGTAAATAAGAAACACAAAGGTATTAAGTTCTTTATATATATATTTATTTATTATTTAATTCAAAGCGTAAAATAAGAAAAAAAAAAAAAAACAACATTAAAAATCTATATTCTTTAAAAACCTGTAAAAAATAAAAATCTGAATGTAATATATGACTGAAAAAAAATGTTAATGTAAATAAAACACACAAATAAGAAAAAAAAAACATAAAATAACCAAACATTAAAAATCTATATTCTTAAAAAAAAAACCTGTAAACAATAAATAAATAAATAAATAAACAAATATATAAAATAAAAGTAACAAGTAATAAGGCTCTAGTCGAGATTTCCCGACTAGGAGATACCCCGAACCCTATACTTAACGCGTACAGTCATTGTCTGTATGCATCTGTGACTAAACTTAAATCTTCGATATCTCTGTTGTTTCTCAACCGATTTTGATGAAATTTTCAGAAAAGTTCTATCGTTACCTATTATATCAACTACTATTTCTACATTTTCGATATTCGATATTTTTATGTTATCGATCACATGTGAATTTTGGAAAATCGGAAACAAACTTGTACTGCCTAGGACTTAGATGAGCTTATGTGCAAAATTTGAAGTCTCTAGCTCTTATAGTCTCTGAGATCTACGCGTTCATACACACAGACGGACAGACGGACGGACAGACGGACATGGCTATATCGACTCGGCTGTTGATGCTGATCAAGAATATATATACTTTATAGGGTCGGAGATGCTTCTGTCTGTTACATACATTTGCACAAAACCATTATACACCTTTTATATATATACTTTATGGGGTCGGAGATGCTTCCTTCTGCCTGTTACATACTTTTGCACAAAACCATTATACCCCTTTTACCCATTTTATGGGTTAGGGGTATAAAAACACAAAGGAATTAAGTTCTTTATATATTTATACTTTGATACCGAAGGTCTCATAGTATATTGGTTTTGTGCAATGTCCGTCATGGTGTCTGTCCGTCTGTCTGTCTGTCCGTCTGTCCGTATGAACGCAACTTTTTTCGACACCCGTAAAGCTAGAGACTTGAAACTTTGCAAATATGTTTGTCTATAGGCGAGACAGATAAAGTGTCAAGATTGGGGTGCCACGCCTACTAGGAGGCTGGGAAATCGATAAATTCGATAACAGAAAACCGATAAAACCTAATATTTGTCAGATTCTTACAGCTAGAGTTACCAAATTTTGCTCGCAGATAGCTAATCATGTCCCTGAAAAAACTGCATCAAAATTTTGGATGCCACGCCACCTCCATCCGCCCCCCTCATCCCTGCTCCTTGAAATTGGAAACGCCCATAGTTTTCACATATTTTGGGCTAGAGCCACCAAATTTTGTGTCAAGATAGATATTTACGTTCCCCAAAAAAATGCATCAAAATTTGGATGCCACGCCCCCTGATTCCGCCCCCATCGCCCCTTCTCACTGAAATTGGAAACGCCCATAGTTTTCACATATTTTGGGCTAGAGCCACCAAATTTTGTGTCAAGATAGATTTTTACGTTCCCCAAAAAAATGCATCAAAATTTGGATGCCACGCCCCCTGATTCCGCCCCCATCGCCCCTTCTCACTGAAATTGAAAACGCCTATAGTTTTCACATTTTTTGGGCAAGAGCCCAAATTTTGTGTCAAAATAGGTACTGGCGTTCCCCATCAAAACTTGGGTGCCACGCCCCCTTATTCCGCCCCCATCCTCCCTTCACCAAGAAATTGGAAACGCCTATAGTTTTCACATTTTTTGGGCTAGAGCCACCAAATTTTGTGTGAAGATAGATATTGACGTTCCCCAAAAAATGGATCAAAATTTTGGATGCCACGCCCCCTGATTCCGCCCCCTTCCCCCTTTTAATTGAAATTGGAAACGCCTATAGTTTTCACATTTTTCGAGCTAGTGTCACCGAATTTGGTAGGAAGATATATGGTGACATCTACAAAAGATCTGCATCAAAAATTAGGATGCCACGCCCACCTCTGCCGCCCACCATTTAAAATCGGAAATTTCGATATCTCTTATAGTTTTTAAGCTAGAGCCCGTAAATTGGGTAGAAAGATAGAAGGCAGCATCTACCAAAGACCTGCATCAAAATTTTGAATGCCACGCCCACCTAAGCCACCCGCCTTATAAAATCGGAATCGGCTATATCTTTAACAGTTTTTGAGCTAGAGCCACCAAACTTGGTAGGCAGATAGATAGTGACAGCTAAAAACATTTGATTCAAAAATTTGGATGCCACGCCTACCTCTGCCGCCCACCTTTTAAATTTGGGAGTTAAGTTATCTTCCACAGTTTTTGAGCTAAAGTCACCAAATTTGGTAACATGATAGCTGGCGATGTTTACCACATGGGCCACTCCCTTCGCCCCTGCATTCCCCCTTATCAACCGTTGTTTTACTGGTATCAAAGTATTCCGCAGTCGGTTGCGTCCGACAGCAACGTTTTTACTTGTTTTTTATTAATTTTAAATTCAAATTTCTAGCAGTTACATTGCGGCTCTAGAGGTAAATTATCTAGTTCAGCTAATATTCTCTCTAACTCAGCTAGACTATCATCATCATCGTCGTCCTCTAGGGGCTGCTCCATATCCTCATACTCATCGAGAGTCATAGTGGTCATACGCTCCCTCCTCCAATTGAAATACTCCTCCTCCCGATCGCTCTGTGACAAATCCATTAAGTATCGAGCCCGATCCACAATGGGATCTTGCAGAGGGATCGTTCTCTCCAGCTCATCCTCCACATTCGTTGGCCGACCGTTCAGCTTCAGCAACCATTCATAGACAGTGCGTGGTGGTGGTGGGCGACGCCGTATTTGCCCGTATATGTCGGGGTTAAGCACAGTTGAAATGTCGTCTTCCTCGTTGTATATTGGGCGAGGCATTTTATGATCCTCGTCACCAATAAGGACAGCTTCAGTATCTATGATATTGATGGTTGTATTCTTCGATCAACTGCTTGTACATTTCAATCCAATTATATGTGCCATTGAAACTAAATTCTTGCAACATCATTTCCTTTAAAGTTCTATTAAAACGCTCAACAATTGACGCTTTAAGAGCGCTATAGCTCGAGTAATTATTAATATTATGTTTTCTGCACAAGTTTTTAAATTCAGTATTATAAAACTCTTTTCCATCATCGGTTTGTAAATTCTTAGGAAGTCTTTTGTCTGGCGAGCGCTTTTGTAACTTCTTTTGCAGATTTTGTTTTAAATGCCAATCCCCAAGCATATTTTGAAAAATGTATCAATTGTTGTTAATAGAAATCGACAGCCTTTATTAGATGCCGAGTGCTTCCCCATCTCCACTAAGTCAGCTTGCCAATGATCATCAATACCTTTCATTACAACTCTTCTACGTTTAACATTTTTGCGTGCAGGAGCATGTAATTCACCCACTATTTCCTTTTTATTCATGATTACTTGAGTTATTAAATTGATATGTATGAAGTAGGTTAGGTATTTTGTATATTTTTTTTTATTATTCTTATTTCTTGTATATGATTAGCGGTTTTTATTTATAAAGTAGTACAAGGCTGTTGCTCACGTCGCTTTGAAATATGATTGCAGAGCCACAGCTTTTTCCTAACAAAAGCTTTCCACATTTTTATTAGAGGTGAGTTCTGTGTCATTACCCTAATACAGATTATCCATATACACTTCCAAGATTCGGAACTCATCTTTTTTAATGTATCCTATCAATGAAGTTTGATCAAGCCTTCATGACAGTCACACAGCTTATAGTAAAAAATTGATAAGGGTACCCACTTATATATCATTATACTCTTCAAATTCGTTGGTTTATTCTGATGTATATTTTCAATATTTTTAGTTTGTTCTCAAGTTTTTCTTTCAAATTTTCGAGCTTTTCTTTAGTATTATTAATATTCCTTTCCAATAAAACAATATTTGGATTTCTATGGCTTAATAATGATGAATTAGTGTTTGATTCAATATGATTTTGGACTTGATTTATTAGTTCATCAACATATTCTTTTATAACCAAGTCATTTGCATCTTTCGGTTGCGCACAATACATAATTCGTTTGCTCTGAACATTGAAATTTCCATCCTGGTCAATAAGCAAACCAAAAAATCTTTGGCCATTTCTGTTTAAGTATTCAAAATTCTCTTTCTCATTTGAAAAATGTCCAAACTTGTCGAGGGGCATAATGGTTTAATTTGTTTTTAGATATTTTGTGCCTGATCCTTCTCAGTATGCAAAGTTACATACTTCTTAGTATCGTTTATTTTTAAAATGAGCTCATTGCCTACATCATTTACATTATCCATAAGCTTAGTTATTTAATTCATTTTACTATCCAAATCGTTAAGCTATGTAACTTTGCATACTGAGAAGGATCAGGCACAAAATATCTAAAAACAAATTAAACCATTATGCCCCTCGACAAGTTTGGACATTTTTCAAATGAGAAAGAGAATTTTGAATACTTAAACAGAAATGGCCAAAGATTTTTTGGTTTGCTTATTGACCAGGATGGAAATTTCAATGTTCAGAGCAAACGAATTATGTATTGTGCGCAACCGAAAGATGCAAATGACTTGGTTATAAAAGAATATGTTGATGAACTAATAAATCAAGTCCAAAATCATATTGAATCAAACACTAATTCATCATTATTAAGCCATAGAAATCCAAATATTGTTTTATTGGAAAGGAATTTTAATAATACTAAAGAAAAGCTCGAAAATTTGAAAGAAAAACTTGAGAAAAAACTAAAAATATTAAAAATATACGTCAGAATAAACCAACGAATTTGAAGAGTATAATGATATATAAGTGGGTACCCTTATCAATTTTTTACTATAAGCTGTGTGACTGTCATGAAGGCTGGATCAAACTTCAATGATAGGACTGATACATGAAAAACAAGTAAAAACGTTGCTGTCGGACGCAACCGACTGCGGAATACTTTGATACCAGTAAAATAACGGTTGATAAGGGGGAATGCAGGGGCGAAGGGAGTGGCCCATGTGGTAAACATCGCCAGCTATCATGTTACCAAATTTGGTGACTTTAGCTCAAAAACTGTGGAAGATAACTTAACTCCCAAATTTAAAAGGTGGGCGGCAGAGGTAGGCGTGGCATCCAAATTTTTGAATCAAATGTTTTTAGCTGTCACTATCTATCTGCCTACCAAGTTTGGTGGCTCTAGCTCAAAAACTGTTAAAGATATAGCCGATTCCGATTTTATAAGGCGGGTGGCTTAGGTGGGCGTGGCATTCAAAATTTTGATGCAGGTCTTTGGTAGATGCTGCCTTCTATCTTTCTACCCAATTTACGGGCTCTAGCTTAAAAACTATAAGAGATATCGAAATTTCCGATTTTAAATGGTGGGCGGCAGAGGTGGGCGTGGCATCCTAATTTTTGATGCAGATCTTTTGTAGATGTCACCATATATCTTCCTACCAAATTCGGTGACACTAGCTCGAAAAATGTGAAAACTATAGGCGTTTCCAATTTCAAGTAGAAGGGGGATGGGGGCGGAATCAGGGGGCGTGGCATCCAAAATTTTGATGCATTTTTTGGGGAACGTCAATATCTATCTTCACACAAAATTTGGTGGCTCTAGCCCAAAAAATGTGAAAACTATAGGCGTTTCCAATTTCTTGGTGAAGGGGGGATGGGGGGCGGAATCAGGGGGCGTGGCACCCAAGTTTTGATGGGGAACGCCAGTACCTATCTTGACACAAAATTTGGGCTCTTGCCCAAAATATGTGAAAACTATAGGCGTTTCCAATTTCAGGGAGAAGGGGGGATGGGGGCGGAATAAGGGTGCATGGCATCCAAATTTTGATGCATTTTTTTGGGGAACGTCAATATCTATCTTGACACAAAATTTGGTGGCTCTAGCCCAAAAAATGTGAAAACTATGGGCGTTTCCAATTTCAGGGAGAAGGGGGGATGGGGGCGGGACCAGGGAGCGTGGCATCCAAAATTTTGATGCGTTTTTTTGGGGAACGTAAATATCTATCTTGACACAAAATTTGGTGGCTCTAGCCCAAAAAATGTGAAAACTATGGGCGTTTCCAATTTCACGGAGAAAGGGGTGATGGGGGCGGAATCAGGGCGCATGGCATCCAAATTTTGATGCATTTTTTTTGGGAAACGTCAATATCTATCTTGACACCAAATTTGGTGGCTCTAGCCCAAAAAATGTGAAAACTATGCGCGTTTCCAATTTCATGGAGAAGGGGGGATGGGGGCGGAATCTGGGGGCATGGCATCCAAATTTTGATGCATGTTTTTGGGGAACGTTAATATCTATCTTCACACAAAATTTGGTGGCTCTAGCCCAAAAATGTGAAAACTATGGGCGTTTCCAATTTCACGGAGAAGGGGGGATGGGGGCGGAATCAGGGCGCATGGCATCCAAATTTTGATGCATTTTTTTGGGAAACGTCAATATCTATCTTGACACAAAATTTGGTGGCTCTAGCCCAAAAAATGTGAAAACTATGGGCGTTTCCAATTTCAGGGAGAAGGGGGGGATGGGGGTGGAATCTGGGGGCATGGCATCCAAATTTTGATGCATGTTTTTGGGGAACGTTAATATCTATCTTGACACAAAATTTGGTGGCTATTGCCCAAAAAATGTGAAAACTATGGGCGTTTCCAATTTCAAGGAGCAGTGATGAGGGGGGCGGAAGGAGTGGGCGTGGCATCCAAAATTTTGATGCAGTTTTTTCAGGGACATGATTAGCTATCTGCGAGCAAAATTTGGCAACTCTAGCTGTAAGAATCTGACAAATATTAAGTTTTATCGGTTTTCTGTTATCGAATTTATCGATTTCCCAGCCTCCTAGTAGGCGTGGCACCCCAATCTTGACACTTTATCTGTCTCGCCTATAGACAAATATATTTGCAAAGTTTCAAGTCTCTAGCTTTACGGGTGTCGAAAAAAGTTGCGTTCATACGGACAGACGGACAGACGGACAGACAGACAGACGGACAGACGGACAGACACCATGACGGACATTGCACAAAACCAATATACTATGAGACCTTCGGTATCAAAGTATAAAAATAGATGGGTTGTCATTACAGAGAAGGAGGCAATGCGACCGATTGGTTTTTTTTTACCTAAATGTGGTTCCCTTACCAGAGCTGTTCCGTTTCCCCTATGAAAGCAATTTGCGTGTTTGTTAGAAACTCGCTATGCAGGTGCCTTCTTCTTAACTAAATAATGGGTTGACATTCACAGAGAATGTGATTTGTCGTCTCGTTGTCCTCTTTGCAGAGTCTACACCTCACATTGGGGGATAAACGCATTTTGTGAAGATGGTATTTAACAACGTGGTAGCCAGTGAGGTAGGCAACTAGTAGTTTCAAATCCATCCTGGAACATCCTATATTGTTTCTATCTATAAATGGTTGCATCAGGTCCTTAGCTTGGTGGCATCCACTTTTGAGATTTAGTACTTGACTTTCTCTCATTTGCTCCACCCTTCTACCATTTTTTTGGTAAAGGCCCAATCAAAGAAACAGAAAGCCTTCAGATCCTGAAGAGGAGTCGCGAAACCAGCCCTAGCCAGCTCGTCCGCATTCTCATTCCCATATTCAATGATAAGAATACAAAAAATTTCCTAGATTAAGAGCCCCGCTGAAGATTTTTCATTAATTTTTTATTCATTCCGTTTTGAAATTTCTTCGGAATTCAGGTCGCATTTACACTCTGAAGTTTTTCAGTGAAATTTTTCCTTTGAAAATGCAACTCTGGTTTAAATTTATTGTCGATAAACATACATTTCGCCCCGAATTCAACAAGATCTTTGGTCCACAAAATTTTTATTAATAATTTATAAACCACAACAATGTATTTACTATTTGCGCTAATATTTGCTTGTGCGATATTTAGTATCGATAACTTTATTATTCACATCAATGAGTATTAAAACCAAGAGACGATGATAGCACAAAAGTACTCATTTGGTTTTCTACACGATGGTGAGCTGAATCTGGCTCGGCCAAAGTAACGAGAGCGGCAATTTCCCCTTGACGAATCAGCTGGCATGGTTTTCGTTCTTGCCGTTTTGCTGTGGCTGCCACATTTGAATTGTTTTGGTTTGATTATAGCTAGCTGTTAGTGAATGTCGCTTAGAAGTGCATGAGCGCTGACATGCATATATACAAACACATCTCATAGTGTGTATGCATTTGAGCACACAGCGTTTGTTTTGATAGAAATTTTGGTAATATTACATAATTAAATATTTTATAAATAAAAATTATTGTTTTTAAAATTCTTATAATTTATTGAAACTAATTTAAACTTATAAAAATGTACATTTCAAATAATAAAATTCAACAAAATATAACAAAAACAAGTAAAAACGTTGCTGTCGGACGCAACCGACTGCGGAATACTTTGATACCAGTAAAACAACGGTTGATTAGGGGGAATGCAGGGGCGAAGGGAGTGTCCCATGTGGTAAACATCGCCAGCTATCATGTTACCAAATTTGGTGACTTTAGCTCAAAAACTGTGGAAGATAACTTAACTCCCAAATTTAAAAGGTGGGCGGCAGAGGTAGGCGTGGCATCCAAATTTTTGAATCAAATGTTTTTAGCTGTCACTATCTATCTGCCTACCAAGTTTGGTGGCTCTAGCTCAAAAACTGTTAAAGATATAGCCGATTCCGATTTTATAAGGCGGGTGGCTTAGGTGGGCGTGGCATTCAAAATTTTGATGCAGGTCTTTGGTAGATGCTGCCTTCTATCTTTCTACCCAATTTACGGGCTCTAGCTTAAAAACTATAAGAGATATCGAAATTTCCGATTTTAAATGGTGGGCGGCAGAGGTGGGCGTGGCATCCTAATTTTTGATGCAGATCTTTTGTAGATGTCACCATATATCTTCCTACCAAATTCGGTGACACTAGCTCGAAAAATGTGAAAACTATAGGCGTTTCCAATTTCAAGTAGAAGGGGGATGGGGGCGGAATCAGGGGGCGTGGCATCCAAAATTTTGATGCATTTTTTGGGGAACGTCAATATCTATCTTCACACAAAATTTGGTGGCTCTAGCCCAAAAAATGTGAAAACTATAGGCGTTTCCAATTTCTTCGTGAAGGGGGGATGGGGGCGGAATCAGGGGGCGTGGCACCCAAGTTTTGATGGGGAACGCCAGTACCTATCTTGACACAAAATTTGGGCTCTTGCCCAAAATATGTGAAAACTATAGGCGTTTCCAATTTCAGGGAGAAGGGGGATGGGGGCGGAATAAGGGGGCATGGCATCCAAATTTTGATGCATTTTTTTGGGGAACGTCAATATCTATCTTGACACAAAATTTGGTGGCTCTAGCCCAAAAAATGTGAAAACTATGGGCGTTTCCAATTTCAGGGAGAAGGGGGGATGGGGGCGGGACCAGGGAGCGTGGCATCCAAAATTTTGATGCGTTTTTTTGGGGAACGTAAATATCTATCTTGACACAAAATTTGGTGGCTCTAGCCCAAAAAATGTGAAAACTATGGGCGTTTCCAATTTCACGGAGAAAGGGGTGATGGGGGCGGAATCAGGGCGCATGGCATCCAAATTTTGATGCATTTTTTTGGGAAACGTCAATATCTATCTTGACACCAAATTTGGTGGCTCTAGCCCAAAAAATGTGAAAACTATGCGCGTTTCCAATTTCATGGAGAAGGGGGGATGGGGGCGGAATCTGGGGGCATGGCATCCAAATTTTGATGCATGTTTTTGGGGAACGTTAATATCTATCTTCACACAAAATTTGGTGGCTCTAGCCCAAAAAATGTGAAAACTATGGGCGTTTCCAATTTCACGGAGAAGGGGGGATGGGGGGCGGAATCAGAGCGCATGGCATCCAAATTTTGATGCATTTTTTTGGGAAACGTCAATATCTATCTTGACACAAAATTTGGTGGCTCTAGCCCAAAAAAATGTGAAAACTATGGGCGTTTCCAATTTCAGGGAGAAGGGGGGATGGGGGCGGAATCTGGGGGCATGGCATCCAAATTTTGATGCATGTTTTTGGGGAACGTAAATATCTATCTTGACACAAAATTTGGTGGCTCTTGCCCAAAAAATGTGAAAACTATAGGCGTTTCCAATTTCAGTGAGAAGGGGGGATGGGGCGGAATCAGGGGGCGTGGCATCCAAATTTTGATGCATTTTTTTGGGGAACGTAAATATCTATCTTGACACAAAATTTGGTGGCTCTAGCCCAAAATATGTGAAAACTATGGGCGTTTCCAATTTCAAGGAGCAGTGATGAGGGGGGCGGAAGGAGTGGGCGTGGCATCCAAAATTTTGATGCAGTTTTTTCAGGGACATGATTAGCTATCTGCGAGCAAAATTTGGCAACTCTAGCTGTAAGAATCTGACAAATATTAAATTTTATCGGTTTTCTGTTATCGAATTTATCGATTTCCCAGCCTCCTAGTAGGCGTGGCACCCCAATCTTGACACTTTATCTGTCTCGCCTATAGACAAACATATTTGCAAACTTTCAAATCTCTAGCTTTACGGGTGTCGAAGAAAGTTGCGTTCATACGGACAGACGGACAGACGGACAGACAGACAGACGGACAGACGGACAGACACCATGACGGACATTGCACAAAACCAATATACTATGAGACCTTCGGTATCAAAGAATAAACATATGAGTTCCGAATCTTGGAAGTGTGGAAAATCTGTACTAGGATAATGACACAGAGCTCACCTCTAATAAAAATGTGGAAAGCTTTTGTTAGGAAAAAGCTGTGGTTCTGCAATCATATTTCAAAGTGACGTGAGCAACAGCCTTCTACTACTTTATAAATAAACAAGTAAAAACGTTGCAGTCGGACGCAACCGACTGCGGAATACTTTGATACCAGTAAAATAACGGTTGATAAGGGGGAATGCAGGGGCGAAGGGAGTGGCCCATGTGGTAAACATCGCCAGCTATCATGTTACCAAATTTGGTGACTTTAGCTCAAAAACTGTGGAAGATAACTTAACTCCCAAATTTAAAAGGTGGGCGGCAGAGGTAGGCGTGGCATCCAAATTTTTGAATCAAATGTTTTTAGCTGTCACTATCTATCTGCCTACCAAGTTTGGTGGCTCTAGCTCAAAAACTGTTAAAGATATAGCCGATTCCGATTTTAAAAGGCGGGTGGCTTAGGTGGGCGTGGCATTCAAAATTATGATGCACATCTTTGGTAGATGCTGCCTTCTATCTTTCTACCCAATTTACGGGCTCTAGCTTAAAAACTATAAGAGATATCGAAATTTCCGATTTTAAATGGTGGGCGGCAGAGGTGGGCGTGGCATCCTAATTTTTGATGCAAATCTTTTGTAGATGTCACCATATATCTTCCTACCAAATTCGGTGACACTAGCTCGAAAATTTCTAGTAGAAGGAATCAGGGGGCGTGGCATCCAAAATTTTGATGCATTTTTTGGGGAACGTCAATATCTATATTCACTCAAAATTTGGTGGCTCTAGCCCAAAAAATGTGAAAACTATAGGCGTTTCCAATTTCAGGGAGAAGGGGGGGATGGGGGAGGAACCAGGGGGCGTGGCATCCAAGTTTTGATGGGGAACGCCAGTACCTATCTTGACACAAAATCTGATCTCTTGCCCAAAAAATGTGAAAACTATAGGCGTTGCCAATTTCAGGGAGAAGGGGGGATGGGGGCGGAATAAGGGGCATGGCACCCAAGTTTTGATGGGGAACGCCAGTTCCTATCTTGACACAATATTTGGGCTCTTGCCCAAAAAATGTGAAAACTATAGCCGTTTCCAATTTCAGGGAGAAGGGGGGATGGGGGCGGAATAAGGGGGCATGGCATTAAAAGTTTGATGCATTTTTTGGGGGAACGACAATATCTATCTTGATACAAAATTTGGTGGCTCCTGCCCAAAAAATGTGAAAACTATAGGCGTTTCCCATTTCTTGGTGAAGGGGGATGGGGGCGGAATCAGGGGGCGTGGCACCCAAGCTTTGATGGGAAACGCCAGTTCCTATCTTGAAACAAAATTTGGGCTCTTGCCCAAAAAATGTGAAAACTATAGGCGTTTCCATTTTCAGGGAGAAGGGGGGATGGGGGCGGAATAAGCGGGCATGGCATCCAAATTTTGATGCATTTTTTTGGTGAACGTCAATATCTATCTTGACACAAAATTTTGTGGCTCTAGCCCAAAAAATGTGAAAACTATTGTCGTTTCCAATTTCTTGGCGAAGGGGGGGATGGGGGCGGAAACAGGGGGCGTGGCATCCAAGTTTTGATGAATTTTTTTGGGGAACGTAAATATCTATCTTGACACAAAATTTGGTGGCTCTAGCCCAAAAAATGTGAAAACTATGGGCGTTTCCAATTTCAGTGAGAAGGGGGGATGGGGGCGGAATCAGGGGGCTTGGCATCCAAATTGTGATGCATTTTTTTGGGGAACGTAAATATCTATCTTGACACAAAATTTGGTGGCTCTAGCCCAAAAAATGTGAAAACTATGGGCGTTTCCAATTTCAAGGACCAGAGATGAGGGGGGCGGAAGGAGTTGGGCGTGGCAACCAAAATTTTGATGCATTTTTTTGGGGAACGTTAATATCTATCTTGACACAAAATTTGGTGGCTCTTGCCCAAAAAATGTGAAAACTATAGGCGTTTCCAATTTCAGTGAGAAGGGGCAATGGGGGCGGAATCAGGGGGCGTGGCATCCAAATTTTGATGCATTTTTTTGGTGAACGTTAATATCTATCTTGACACAAAATTTGGTGGCTCTAGCCCAAAAAATGTGAAAACTATGGGCGTTTCCAATTTCAAGGAGCAAAGATGAGGGGGGCGGAAGGAGTGGGCGTGGCATCCAAAATTTTGATGCAGTTTTTTCAGGGACATGATTAGCTATCTGCGTTCAAAATTTGGCAACTCTAGCTGTAAGAATCTGACAAATATTAGGTTTTATCGGTTTTCTGTTATCGAATTTATCGATTTCCCAGCCTACTAGTAGGCGTGGCACCCCAATCTTGACACTTTATCTGTCTCGCCTATAGACAAACATATTTGCAAAGTTTCAAGTCTCTAGCTTTACGGGTGTCGAAAAAAGTTGCGTTCATACGGACAGACGGACAGACAGACAGACGGACAGACGGACAGACACCATGACGGACATTGCACAAAACCAATATACTATGAGACCTTCGGTATCAAAGTATAAAAAGTGAACAATAAATAGTATGCGCTAACATAATAAGTTCGACGTTTGGCAAAATGTTAAAATTTCAATGCGAAAATTGTGAAATGGCGTTCTCAGTACAGCCAAAGAGTGTGGCGAACAAATTCAAAAGAGACGCGACGTCAATGCATGAGTGAGACGGCAGCGATCAAACATACAAGAGGCAACGGGTGCGAGTGACCAGAGAGACGTGACGACTCCAGACGGCAGCAATTTCAGTCTAACGGTGACGGGCAAAAGCAAGCTGCAAAAAACATATGTACATCGACGGCGGTGGATTGTTCAAAGCTACGTTACGGTGAACGCAGCAAGCTAAACAAGAAAAAGCGAAGACGAACGACAGCGGTGACTTTTGTGTAACGGAGACGGGCAAAAGCAAGCTGCAAAAAACAAACATAGACGGCGGCGAATTGTTCGAGGGTTCTAGGCTGCGCTAAGGTGAGCGCAGAAAGAAGAGCAAAGAGAAGAACATAATTCAAGGCGAAAACGAGCGACTTTAGTCTAACGGCGACAGGCTAAAGCAAGCTGCACAACGCATACATAGACGCCGGCGAATTGTTCAAGGGTTCTAGGCTGCGCTAAGGTGAACGCAGTAAGTAGAACAGAGAGAACAAATTTCAAAGCGAAGGCGAGCAGGCGGCAGTAACTGAAGACGGCTAGCAAGCTGCTGAAACGCATCGACGACAGCGGGTTGTTCAAGCGAGCGAACAAAAACACGACGAAACTTCGGCACAATCAAGACGTCATTTGAGTTCTGAAGCAACGAGGGATCGACAGTGGACAAAAAGTGCAGCCCATAAGACGACAGCACTGAAAGAGGCGGCGAATTGATAGCATCGACATCAAATAAGCAGGCGATAACTATAATTATTTTGTTTATATTTTAATCGCAAAGTACTTGATATTTAATTTAAAATTTTGTAAATCGCATATTGCAGTGAAGCAATGGATTCAAGAGAAATTTTAAATCTGACAGTTCCACTGTTAAGGTCAAAACTTAGCGAATTGGGTTTAAACACAGACGGTAGGAAAAGTGTGTTGCAGGATCGACTTCTTGATCATTTTGATTTGGCAGATGCCGGAGATGAGGAAGATGGTGAAAATAGTAATGAAAACGAGGCAAGATCAGTCACCTCAAATAGTGAATATCATGAGGTTTCTCATTACAACACATCCAGATTTACTCTGGCCGATGTTAAAGACAGTATTTCTTCTTTCTCTGGGTTAGAAAAAGAAAATATTAGACATTGGTTAAATGAGTTTGAAGACGTTGCTATGACAGTGGGATGGAATGACCTGCAAAAATACATCTATGTTAAACAACTTTTAAATGGAATCTCTCTATCTAGAATATTTGTACAGTTTGATTGAAATAGGTACACCTATAAAATTAGAAGAAGAGAGTCTTATACTTTACTTCATTGACGGTATCCCAGATAGTAAGACGAATAAAGCAGGCCTGTATAGAGCAAATACTTTAAAAGAATTGAAAAAAGAGATTGCAACATATGAGAAAATAAGGGGCAAAGGAGCTGATAAAGAAGAACACGAGTCAAATAAGGCCAGAGACAAAGAAAGTGCTAGCAGGAAAAAGAACAGTACCGAATCGAAGAAATGTTTTAAGTGCAGAAGAGGGTCACTTTGCTAGAGATTGTAAAAAAGAGGTAAAATGCTACAGATGCAAAAAGAATGGGCATATATCTACCCAATGTCCAGAAAATGAAAACACAGCGGGAAGAACTGAGTCAGCAAACGTTTTAGAAGTAAACTATCCCAAAGAGGGACTTATCTATAAAGCTGTAGTCGCCATGAATATTTCATTCGTTGCAATGATCGATTCTGGGTGTGACTTATACTTGATGAGGGAGGATTTATTCCTCAAATTTAAAAACGTCGAGTTTAAAATAGAAATAAAACATCTGAAGGGTATAGGACAAGGAGCGCTGACAACTATTGGATGTTGTGAGCTAGAACTTTTTGCTGACGGAGCAAAATTTGCTGTAACTTTTCATGTAGTTAAACAAGATGAGCTAGAGTACAAGGCTATTATCGGAAATACTGTATTGAAACAAGTCGATATCTTGTTTAGTAATAGAGGCGTAATTTTTATAAAGAGGGAAACGAAAAACGCAGAACCGATCTTTAAGAGCATGTGCGTGCAAGAGATAATTGAAGAAAAATTGGTTTCAGACAGAGTAGACTTAACCCACTTGAACAAATCCCAGAAGCATGAGATAGTTGAATTAGTTGACCAGTATAAGCCAGCAAAAGTTTTGAAATCTCCAGTTGAGATGAAACTTATCCTTGAGGACGACATTCCTATATTTCAGCGCCCAAGACGGACATCGTATGAAAATAAGTACTTTATTGAGACGCAAGTTCAGAAGTGGCTTGATGAGGGTATAATTGTTCCGAGTTCCTCCGAGTATGCATCACCCGTTGTATTGGTGACAAAAAAGGAGGGATCGAAACGTTTCTGTTGTGATTATAGAAGGCTTAATTTGAAAATAAAGAGGGATAATTTTCCGATGGCGTTAATAGACGACGTATTGGATCGGTTACAAGGTGCAAAAGTATTTTCCACGTTAGATTTAGCAAACGGATTTTTTCACGTACCGATCGAAAAAGAGTCAAGAAAATTTACTGCATTCGAAACGCATAACGGACAGTTCGAGTTTACCCACGTGCCGTTTGGGATTAGCAACTCGCCAGCGGTATTTTGTCGTTACGTTGCCACCGTACTAAGAGACCTAATTCATGAAAAAAAGGTAGTGGTTTACATGGACGATATAATAATCCCTTCTAAAGACATAAAAATCGGACTTGAATTGTTAAAAGAAGTATTATCAATAGCATCGACGGCAGGGCTACAGATAAAGTGGGAGAAGGCACAAATTTCAAAGAGTAAAATTCAGTTTCTTGGATATGTTATAGAGAATGAAACTATAGCACCAACAGAAGATAAAATTAAAGCAGTTGTGAACTTTCCGATCCCAAGATCTAGAAAGAGCATTGAGAGATTTTTAGGCCTCACATCGTATTTACGTCGTTTTATGAAAGGATATGCTCTAACAGCGAAACCGTTAAGTGACCTGTTAAGAAAAGAAAGTAAGGCCAACAAAAATAGAAATATTGAGTTAGATGACAAGTGTTTGCTTAGTTTCGAACAGTTAAAGAATTTGTTAGTCACTGCGCCAACATTAAAACTGTACGATCCGTGCGCTGTAACCGAAATTAATACAGACGCTAGTAAATATGGTTTCGGTGGAATACTAATGCAGAAAGATTCTGAGGACCAGTTGTTTCATCCGGTTGAGTTTATGAGTAGGAAGACCTCACTGGCAGAAGAAAACAAGTAAAAACGTTGCAGTCGGACGCAACCGACTGCGGAATACTTTGATACCAGTAAAAGAACGCTTGATAAGGGAGAATGCAGGGGCGAAGGGAGTGGGCCATGTGGTAAACATCGCCAGCTATCATGTTACCAAATTTGGTGACTTTAGCTCAAAAGCTGTGGAAGATAACTTAACTCCCAAATTTAAAAGGTGGGCGGCAGAGGTAGGCGTGGCATCTAAATTTTTGAATCAAATGTTTTTAACTGTCACTATCTATCTGCCTACCAAGTTTGGTGGCTCTAGCTCAAAAACTGTTAAAGATATAGCCGATTCCGATTTTATAAGGCGGGTGGCTTAGGTGGGCGTGGCATCCAAAATTTTGATGCACATCTTTGGTAGATGCTGCATTCTATCTTTCTACCCAATTTAAGGGCTCTAGCTTAAAAACTATAAGAGATATCGAAATTTCCGATTTTAAATAGTGGGCGGCAGAGGTGGGCGTGGCATCCAAATTTTTCATGCAGATCTTTTGTAGATGTCACCATATATCTTCTTACCAAATTTGGTGACTCTAGTTCAAAAAATGTGGAATATACTCGCATAACCGTTTTGACATCGGCGGGGGGTGGGGGCGGAAGGTGTGGGCGTGGCATCCAAAGTTTTGATCCATTTTTATGGGGAACGTCAATATCTATCTTCACAAAAAAATTTGGTGGCTCTAGCCCAAAAAATGTGAAAACTATAGGCGTTTCCAATTTCTTGGTGAAGGGGGGATGGGGGCGGAATCAGGGGCGTGTCATCCAAGTTTTGATGGGGAACGTCAGTACCTATCTTGACAGAAAACTTTGGTGGCTCTAGCCCAAAAAATGTGAAAGCTATAGTCGTTTCCAATTTCTTGGTTAAGGGGGGATGGGGCGGAATCGGGGGCGTGGCATCCAAGTTTTGATGAGGAACGTCAGTACCTATCTTGATACAAAATTTGGTGGCTCTAGCCCAAAAAATGTGAAAACTATAGGCGTTTCCAATTTCATGGAGAAGGGGGATGGGGGCGGAATTAGGGGGCGTGGCATCCAAGTTTTGATGGGGAACGTCAGTACCTATCTTAACACAAAATTTGGTGGGTCTAGCCCAAAAAATGTGAAAACTATAGTCGTTTCCAATTTCATGGAGAAGAGGGGATGGGGGCTGAATTAGGGGCGTGGCATCCAAAATTTTGATGCATTTTTTTGGGGAACGTCAATATCTATCTTGACACAAAATTTGATGGCTCTAGCCCAAAAAATGTGAAAACTATAGGCGTTTCCAATTTCATGGAGAAGGGGGGATGGGGGCGGAATCAGGGCGCGTGGCATCCACAATTTTGGTGCATATTTTTGGGGAACTTCAATATCTATCTTGCCACAAAATTTGGTGCCTCTAGCCCAAAAAATGTGAAAACTAAAGGCGTTTCCAATTTCAAGGAGCAGGGATGATGGGGGCGGAAGGAGTGGGCGTGGCATCCTAAATTTTGATGCAGTTTTTTCAGGGACATGACTAGCTATCTGCGTGCAAAATTTGGTAACTCTAGCTGTAAGAATGTGAGAAATATTTGGTTTTATCGGTTTTCAGTTATCGAATTTATCGATTTCCCAGCCTCCTAGTAGGCGTGGCAACCCAATCTTGACACTTTATCTGTACCTTCTATGGATAAACATAATTGCAAAGTTTCAAGTCTCTAGCTTTACGGGTGTCGAAAAAAGTTGCGTTCATACGGACGGACAGACGGACAGACGGACAGACAGACACCATGACGGACATTGCACAAAAGCAATATACTATGAGACCTTCGGTATCAAAGTATAAATATAGCTCATATGAGCTGGAGGCATTGGCAGTCATAAACGCCTTAAAGAAGTGGCGTATTTATCTTTAAGGAGTTAGTTTTATAGTGGTAACGGACTGTCAAGCATTCGCGATGACTTTAAAGAAAGACGACTTTCCGCCCAGAGTAGCCAGATGGGCCATGTTTTTGCAAGAATTCAAGTTCACAGTTCAGCACAGATCAGGAAGCCAAATGCGACATGTGGATGCAATCAGCCGTTTAAATTGTTTCCAGGGTAACAACGAGTGGATAAGAGCAGTAAAAAAAGTGCTAGAATGTTCTGGGGCTTATGAGGATTATTTTTTGATAAGGGATATTTTGTATAAAGATCCAGTCAAAGAATTATTGGTTATTCCAACAGCCATGCAGGAAGAAATTATAGGAATTGTACACAAAGAAGGGCATTTCGGAGCAAAGAAAACAAAAGAGTTAGTTGAAAAGACATACTATATGCAAGACGTACAAGAAAAGGTTGTCAAATTTGTTAAGAGCTGCATAGAATGCTTTATAACAGATTCTAAGCGAGGCAAGAAAGAGGGATTGTTGACACCAATCGACAAGGCTCAGGAACCTCTCGGCACTTATCACATTGACCATGTAGGACCGCTTACAGAGAAGAAGAAGAAGTACAACCACATTATGGCCGTAGTAGATGGGTTTACCAAGTTTGTATTGTTGTATCCAACTCGATCGACAGGAACTGACGAAGTAATAGACCGACTTAAAAAACAAGCCGCTATTTTTGAAAACCCACGTCGTATTATTACAGACAAAGGGACAGCTTTCACGTCTACAACATTTAAAGAATATTGTTCAGATCAAGTAATCCAATTATTGCATATAACGACTGGGATGCCAAGGGGCAATGGACAAGTGGAACGAATTCACAAGATAATTATTCCGATGTTAAGCAAAATATACCCCAACAATCCAGGAAATTGGTACAGTCACGTAGACCGAATTCAACAGATAATAAACAACACTCCACCAAGAAAAACTAAATATTCACCATTTAGAATTTTAACAGGGATAGACATGCGAAGAAAAGACGATGATTTAAGAAAAGTACTAGAAGATTTAGATATTAAAGATTTAATAGATGACCGAGATAATATGAGGAAACAAGCACAAGAAAATATTGAAAAAGTGCAGATGGAGAATAGAAAAACTTTTAATGGAAAAAGAAAAGTCGAAAATATTTATAGGTTAGGAGAATTAGTAGCAATTAAGAGAACTCAGTATGGAACTGGAATGAAGTTAAGGCTAAAATATTTTGGACCATATAAAGTTACTAAGCAGTTAAAGCATGGACGTTATGAAGTCGAAAAAGTTGGCAATCAGGAAGGACCGAAACATACGTCAACGGCAGCCGAATTTATGAAAAAATGGAATTCATTCGGGGCAAATGAAATATCAGGATAGCCGAATGTAGGATTGGGAATAGTATCGATATTTAAGTAGCCTATAATCAGCAACAGCGATGAACGTTGCATCAGCTGATATGATTTGGCATACGATAGGAAGCTATCGTGAGTTATTCTTTGGGTTTTTTAAGCGATACACACAGAAGAGTAGAATTTTAACATTAATCAACGACGATAAATTTAAGCCAAATAGTTTGTTGGCATAGGCCGTAACGTGGTCCGTCCTTTTCAGGCACTATCAGCAAGTCCGATGTTTCACGCGAGGAAACTACGGCTTGTCTTCGTTGCTTTAAATAGGAGGACAGTAGTATGGTGGCTGTTGAGCTAAAATTATACATTCTACATAGCTTAGTGAGTAGTATGTCGTGGTTCACTGTGTCAAAAGCTTTACTGAAATCAAGAAGCGTCAATAATGTTACCTCACTATTGTCAATTTTTAACCTATATCCTCAACTACTTTTACAATCGCCGTTGTGCAATTACGATTAGTCCTGAAGCCTGACTGATGATCGACGAGAAGCTTATTGGCATTTAGAAAATTGTTAATTTGTATGGCGATAAGATGCTCAAAAATTTTGGATAGATATGGCAATATGGATATTGGTCGAAAGTCTCCTTTAGACTTAGCAATAGGCAGAACTTTTGCAATTTTCCATTCATTAGGGAATGTTGAGGTGGTAATGGCAGTATTAACAAGTAAAAACGTTGCTGTCGGACGCAACCGACTGCGGAATACTTTGATACCAGTAAAACAACGGTTGATTAGGGGGAATGCAGGGGCGAAGGGAGTGTCCCATGTGGTAAACATCGCCAGCTATCATGTTACCAAATTTGGTGACTTTAGCTCAAAAACTGTGGAAGATAACTTAACTCCCAAATTTAAAAGGTTGGCGGCAGAGGTAGGCGTGGCATCCAAATTTTTGAATCAAATGTTTTTAGCTGTCACTATCTATCTGCCTACCAAGTTTGGTGGCTCTAGCTCAAAAACTGTTAAAGATATAGCCGATTCCGATTTTATAAGGCGGGTGGCTTAGGTGGGCGTGGCATTCAAAATTTTGATGCAGGTCTTTGGTAGATGCTGCCTTCTATCTTTCTACCCAATTTACGGGCTCTAGCTTAAAAACTATAAGAGATATCGAAATTTACGATTTTAAATGGTGGGCGGCAGAGGTGGGCGTGGCATCCTAATTTTTGATGCAGATCTTTTGTAGATGTCACCATATATCTTCCTACCAAATTCGGTGACACTAGCTCGAAAAATGTGAAAACTATAGGCGTTTCCAATTAGTAGAAGGGGGATGGGGGCGGAATCAGGGGGCGTGGCATCCAAAATTTTGATGCATTTTTTGGGGAACGTCAATATCTATCTTCACACAAAATTTGGTGGCTCTAGCCCAAAAAATGTGAAAACTATAGGCGTTTACAATTTCTTGGTGAAGGGGGGATGGGGACGGAATCAGGGGACGTGGCACCCAAGTTTTGATGGGGAACGCCAGTACCTATCTTGACACTAAATTTGGGCTCTTGCCCAAAATATGTGAAAACTATAGGCGTTTCCAATTTCAGGGAGAAGGGGGGATGGGGGCGGAATAAGGGGGCATGGCATCCAAATTTTGATGCATTTTTTTGGGGAACGTCAATATCTATCTTGACACAAAATTTGGTGGCTCTAGCCCAAAAAATGTGAAAACTATGGGCGTTTCCAATTTCAGGGAGAAGGGGGGATGGGGGCGGGACCAGGGAGCGTGGCATCCAAAATTTTGATGCGTTTTTTTGGGGAACGTAAATATCTATCTTGACACAAAATTTGGTGGCTCTAGCCCAAAAAATGTGAAAACTATGGGCGTTTCCAATTTCACGGAGAAAGGGGTGATGGGGGCGGAATCAGGGCGCATGGCATCCAAATTTTGATGCATTTTTTTGGGAAACGTCAATATCTATCTTGACACAAAATTTGGTGGCTCTAGCCCAAAAAAATGTGAAAACTATGCGCGTTTCCAATTTCAGGGAGAAGGGGGGATGGGGGCGGAATCTGGGGGCATGGCATCCAAATTTTGATGCATGTTTTTGGGGAACGTTAATATCTATCTTCACACAAAATTTGGTGGCTCTAGCCCAAAAAATGTGAAAACTATGGGCGTTTCCAATTTCAAGGAGAAGGGGGGATGGGGGCGGAATCAGGGCGCATGGCATCCAAATTTTGATGCATTTTTTTGGGAAACGTCAATATCTATCTTGACACAAAATTTGGTGGCTTTAGCCCAAAAAATGTGAAAACTATGGTCGTTTCCAATTTCAGGGAGAAGGGGGGGATGGGGGCGGAATCTGGGGGCATGGCATCCAAATTTTGATGCATGTTTTGGGGAACGTTAATATCTATCTTGACACAAAATTTGGTGGCTCTTGCCCAAAAAATGTGAAAACTATAGGCGTTTCCAATTTCAGTGAGAAGGGGGGATGGGGCGGAATCAGGGGGCGTGGCATCCAAAATTTTGATGCATTTTTTGGGGAACGTAAATATCTATCTTGACACAAAATTTGGTGGCTCTAGCCCAAAATATGTGAAAACTATGGGCGTTTCCAATTTCAAGGAGCAGTGATGAGGGGGGCGGAAGGAGTGGGCGTGGCATCCAAAATTTTGATGCAGTTTTTTCAGGGACATGATTAGCTATCTGCGAGCAAAATTTGGCAACTCTAGCTGTAAGAATCTGACAAATATTAAGTTTTATCGGTTTTCTGTTATCGAATTTATCGATTTCCCAGCCTCCTAGTAGGCGTGGCACCCCAATCTTGACACTTTATCTGTCTCGCCTATAGACAAATATATTTGCAAAGTTTCAAGTCTCTAGCTTTACGGGTGTCGAAAAAAGTTGCGTTCATACGGACAGACGGACAGACGGACAGACAGACAGACGGACAGACGGACAGACACCATGACGGACATTGCACAAAACCAATATACTATGAGACCTTCGGTATCAAAGTATAAAAAACCGCTAATCATATACAAAAAATAAAAACAAGTAAGAAGGCTTTAGTCTAGATTTCCCGACTAGGAGATACCCTGAACCGTATACTTAACGCGTACAGTCATTGTCTGTATGCATCTGTGACCTAAACTTCAATCTTCGATATCTCTGGTGTTTCTTAACCAATTTCGATGAAATTTTCAGAAAAGTTATATCATTACCCATTATTTCAATCCCCATTTTTACATTTTCCAAATTCGCGATTTTTTTTGTAATCGATTGCATGTGTATTTTGGAAACCAGAATAGTTATCGATAATTTGAAACAAACTTGTTCCGCTCATGGTATAGGAGAACTTATATTCAAAATCTGAAGTCTCTAGCTCGTGTAGTCTCTGAGATCGACGCGTTCATACAGACAGACAGACGGACGGACAGACGGACGGACAGACGGACAGACGGACGGACAGACAGACGGACTTGGCTATATCGAATCGGCTTTTGATGCTGATCAAGAATATATATACATTATGGGGTCGAAGATGCTTCCTTCTGCCTGTTACATACTTTTGCACAAAACCATTATACCCCTTTTACCCATTTTATAAGTTAGGGGTATAAAAAAAAATACAAAATACCTAACCTACTTCATACATACCACCTTAATAACTCAAGTAATCATGAATAAAAGGGAAATAGTGGGTGAATTACATGATTCTGCACGCAAAAATTTTTAACGTAGAAGAGTTGTTATGAAAGGTATTGATGATCATTGGCAAGCAGACTTAGTGGAGATGGGGAAGCACTCGGCATCTAATAAAGGCTGTCGATTTCTATTAACAATAATTGATACATTTTCAAAATATGCATGGGGATTGGCATTAAAAACAAAATCTGCAAAATAAGTTACAAAAGCGCTCGGCAGTATTTTTAAAGACAAAAGAATTCCTAAGAATTTACAAACCGATGATGGAAAAGAGTTTTTATACTTTGATACCGAAGGTCTCATAGTATATTGGTTTTGTGCAATGTCCGTCATGGTGTCTGTCCGTCTTTCTGTCTGTCCGTCTGTTCGTATGAACGCAACTTTTTTCGACACCCGTAAAGCTAGAGACTTGAAACTTTGCAAATATGTTTGTCTATAGGCGAGACAGATAAAGTGTCAAGATTGGGGTGCCACGCCTACTAGGAGGCTGGGAAATCGATAAATTCGATAACAGAAAACCGATAAAACCTAATATTTGTCAGATTCTTACAGCTAGAGTTGCCAAATTTTGCTCGCAGATAGCTAATCATGTCCCTGAAAAAACTGCATCCAAATTTTGGATGCCACGCCCACTCCTTCCGCCCCCCTCATCACTGCTCCTTGAAATTGGAAACGCCCATAGTTTTCATATATTTTGGGCTAGAGCCACCAAATTTTGTGTCAAGATTGATATTTACGTTCCCCAAAAAAATGCATCAAAATTTGGATGCCACGCCCCCTGATTCCGCCCCCATCCCCCTTTCTCCCTGAAATTGGAAACGCCCATAGTTTTTGAATCAAATGTTTTTAGCTGTCACTATCTATCTGCCTACCAAGTTTGGTGGCTCTAGCTCAAAAACTGTTAAAGATATAGCCGATTCCGATTTTATAAGGCGGGTGGCTTAGGTGGGCGTGGCATTCAAAATTTTGATGCAGGTCTTTGGTAGATGCTGCCTTCTATCTTTCTACCCAATTTACGGGCTCTAGCTTTAAAACTATAAGAGATATCGAAATTTCCGATTTTAAATGGTGGGCGGCAGAGGTGGGCGTGGCATCCTAATTTTTGATGCAGATCTTTTGTAGATGTCACCATATATCCTCCTACCAAATTCGGTGACACTAGCTCGAAAAATGTGAAAACTATGGGCGTTTCCAATTTCAAGTAGAAGGGGGGATGGGTCGGAATCAGGGGGCGTGGCACCCAAGTTTTGATGGGGAACGCCAGTACCTATCTTGACACAAAATTTTGGCTCTTGCTCAAAAAATGTGAAAACTATGGGCGTTTCCAATTTCATGGAGAAGGGGGGATGGGGGCGGAATCAGGGGGCATGGCATCCAAATTTTTATGCATTTTTTTGGGGAACGTAAAAATCTATCTTGACACAAAATTTGGTGGCTCTTGCCCAAAAAATGTGAAAACTATATGCGTTTCCAATTTCAGTGAGAAGGGGGGATGGGGGCGGAATCACTGGGCGTGGCATCCAATTTTTAATGCATTTTTTTGGGGAACGTAAATATCTATCTTGACACAAAATTTGGTGGCTCTAGCCCAAAATATGTGAAAACTATGGGCGTTTCCAATTTCAAGGAGCACTGATGAGGGGGGCGGAAGGAGTGGGCGTGGCATCCAAAATTTTGATGCAGTTTTTTCAGGGACATGATTAGCTATCTGCGAGCAAAATTTGGCAACTCTAGCTGTAAGAATCTGACAAATATTAGGTTTTATCGGTTTTCTGTTATCGAATTTATCGATTTCCCAGCCTCCTAGTAGGCGTGGCACCCCAATCTTGACACTTTATCTGTCTCGCCTATAGACAAACATATTTGCAAAGTTTCAAGTCTCTAGCTTTACGGGTGTCGAAAAAAGTTGCGTTCATACGGACAGACGGACAGACAGACAGACGGACAGACGGACAGACACCATGACGGACATTGCACAAAACTAATATACTATGAGACCTTCGGTATCAAAGTATAAAAATGAAGCGATGTAAAAGTACACGCTCAAAAAAAAAAATACATGTAATGTTTGTCTTGTGTGACGCTACATTTTACGAGCTGAGATTCGTTTTGGGTATGTACTTCAGCATATCACTGATAATGGGTCTGGTGTATGTCTGGCTGGAGTATGTGTGTGTGGTTGTGTGTGCGCGTGACTATGTACAAGTGCGTAGAGTGTCTAGAGCTCAAGGATATAAAAGCGAGCCATATGAGAACTAGAGCATTCAAAGAAGAACATTCAGCAACGATAGAAGGATGACTACTACCAACAACAACAATATGCTACTTAGCTGGTTGGTGAGGACACCTGAAGTTGTCCTTATTGGCGATGAGGACCAGAAGATGCCTCGTCCGATATATAACGAGGAAGACGAGATTGCAACTGAACTCAATCCAAGCATACACGGGCATATACGACGTCGTCCACCACCACCCCGCACTTTATACGACTGGTTGGTAAAGCAGAACGCTCGGTACTTTTCTGTGTGTGAAAAATTTAGGCAGGTGTTGCAGAAGAATAGTTGATGTTGGTGCTCTGTCACCTGTGCGCGAACCAGTCTAAAATTCATTAAAAAAAAACAAAAGAAACTTCATTAGTTAAATTTTTTTTAAAAAGTAATGTTTTCTACAACTCTTACCTTGATAAACTTTTTATCCATACAAAATGTGCCCGTCCACCACTCTCCAAAAGCATTATGCTAACATGGTGTTCTCGTTTAACCTCCGATAAATAAAGTGGTCCAATAACTTTTCCATTCTCCTCCTTTTCCATTCCTCCTAGTGTAAGTATATCACTAACATCGATTTTTGAGCTTATAATATTTACATTATAGCGCGAACATCTTTCTGAATTGCGGTCTAGCGGTGTTTTAAGGGCAGAAATTAAAGCCCATTTAAAGCAATATTCATCTGTATTTTTTACATTGACCAAAAGAAAATGTTAATATTCGGTCTTTAAACCCGCCTGAAATCTGCTTTATAGCACTATTAACAGGCAGGAAAACACAAATTTTATGAGCATTTGATCTTATATGCCCATGCCACTTATGTAGGTACAAAAATCTTACACGCTTCACATCATTTTGTCGTGGTATGGGAAGTGCCGGTTCCTGTGTTGGTGTTGAGCGATGTGTTGAGGTAGGTAGCGGATGCGGTAGGAAATGTGTTGAGGTAGGCAGCAGTGTTGGTGTTGTTCGGTGTGTTGATGTTGGCAGACGGGCATTCGATCTTTGTCTTCTTGCGGGGAGGCGCATTGTTGGTGGGCCGTCTGTTAACGTTGAAAATTTCGGCCAGGGCGTTTAACGTTGCTGTGCTGCACACAGTTCTCTTCATCTTCTTACTTGGGGGTGCGTCAATGTTGCATGATGTCTCCATGTTGAAGACTTCGGCCAGGGTGTTGAGCGCCTCTGTTGTATAAATTATTTTGTTTGCCATTGTTAATATTATTGTATTTTATTTAAATATTTTTTTTTATTCTTAGCACTTTATTGTATTTTATTTTTTATTTTTAGCACTTTAATGTTTATAAATTTTTGTTGAAAACTGATTTTTTTAAGTGGAACACTACGTTTTTCTTATGTTGGACACTCACTTCACTTTGTGAAAAACTGAACGAAACTCTCCTTTTATTCATTTTGAAATCAGGGATAAATTATTTTCTAGCGAGCTAATCATTAATTAAATAAGTTGGGTACGTACAAGAAAGGGATAACACCACAGCTTTAAAAAAAAGCCTCTAAGATTAAAGGGAAGGTACCCAATATTTAGAATGATAAGCCTCCAGGTTTGATGCCTATTGCTTGAAGGAGGATCAGCAAGAATCACTTTCCCCCAAATTGATAAGCTCGAATATGAGCATGTTCAGTACACATTAAACACATTTTTATCAACAAGCCCAGTTTAATGTTAAATCATGCGCATCTGTACGATACACACACACACACACACTTGCACATGCACTCACAAGCATAGCTTGATGTTAAATCATGCGCACCTGTACACACAGTGTACACGCACTTTAGTACGCATTTAACACTATCTTATCTATAAGCCGCAATAATCGACGAACGTGAACATGTTAAGTACGCATTTTACAATATCTTATCTATAAGACACAATACTCGACGAAGATGAAAATCTTCAGCGCGTCTTTAGCATTTTCTTATCCCTAAGCCAAAAATCAATCCTTATCTAGGATAGCACCAGTAACACTCTAAAAAACGCTAAAAAATTATAAAGTATTTACAAAACAAAACAAACAAATAATCATTAAATATATGTGGTCATATAAGATCATCATGAGACCAGGAGTGAGCGATATCGTCTGAGAAAAACAAACAAACAAATAATCATTAAATGAGGTGGTCACCAGGAGTGACCGATATCGTCTGAGAAAAACAAAGAAACAAAAAGGGGTCATCTAAGGTCATAGTGATACCATGATCATCCAAGGTCATAGTGTGACCAGGAGTGACCTATATCGTCTGAGAAAAACAAACAAACAAAATAAAAGGGGTCATATATCAAACAAACAAAATAAAAGGGGTCATAAATCAATCAAATAAAACAAGTAAAACCGTTGCTGTCGGACGCAACCGACTGCGGAATACTTTGATACCAGTAAAATAACGGTTGATAAGGGGGAATGCAGGGGCGAAGGGAGTGGCCCATGTGGTAAACATCGCCAGCTATCATGTTACCAAATTTGGTGACTTTAGCTCAAAAACTGTGGAAGATAACTTAACTCCAAAATTTAAAAGGTGGGCGGCAGAGGTAGGCGTGGCATCCAAATTTTTGAATCAAATGTTTTTAGCTGTCACTATCTATCTGCCTACCAAGTTTGGTGGCTCTAGCTCAAAAACTGTTAAAGATATAGCCGATTCCGATTTTATAAGGCGGGTGGCTTAGGTGGGCGTGGCATTCAAAATTTTGATGCAGGTCTTTGGTAGATGCTGCCTTCTATCTTTCTACCCAATTTACGGGCTCTAGCTTAAAAACTATAAGAGATATCGAAATTTCCGATTTTAAATGGTGGGCGGCAGAGGTGGGCTTGGCATCCTAATTTTTGATGCAGATCTTTTGTAGATGTCACCATATATCTTCCTACCAAATTCGGTGACACGAGCTCGAAAATTTCAAGTAGAAGGCGGGATTGCGGCGGAATCAGGGGGCGTTTCATCCAAAATTTTGATGCATTTTTTGGGGAACGTCAATATCTATCTTCACACAAAATTTGGTGGCTCTAGCCCAAAAAGTGTGAAAACTATAGGCGTTTCCAATTTCTTGGTGAATGGGGGATGGGGGCGGAATCAGGGGGCGTGGCACCCAAGTTTTGATGGGGAACGCCAGTACCTATCTTGACACAAAATTTGAGCTCTTGGCCAAAAAATGTGAAAACTATAGGCGTTTCCAATTTCAGGGAGAAGGGGGGATGGGGGCGGAATAAGGGGGCATGGAATCCAAAATTTGGTGGCTCTTGCCCAAAAAATGTGAAAACTATAGGCGTTTCCAATTTCACGGAGAAGGGGGGATGGGGGCGGAATCAGGGTGCGTGGCATGCAAATTTTGATGAATTTTTTTTGGGGAACGTAAATATCTATCTTGACACAAAATTGGTGGCTCTAGCCCAAAATATGTGAAAACTATGGGCGTTTCCAATTTCAAGGAGCAGTGATGAGGGGGGCGGAAGGAGTGGGCGTGGCATCCAAAATTTTGATGCAGTTTTTTCAGCGACATGATTAGCTATCTGCGAGCAAAATTTGGCAACTCTAGCTGTTAGAATCTGACAAATATTAGGTTTTATCGGTTTTCTGTTATCGAATTTATCGATTTCCCAGCCTCCTAGTAGGCGTGGCACCCCAATCTTGACACTTTATCTGTCTCGCCTATAGACAAACATATTTGCAAAGTTTCAAGTCTCTAGCTTTACGGGTGTCGAAAAAAGTTGCGTTCATTCGGACAGACGGACAGACGGACAGACACCATGACGGACATTGCACAAAACCAATATACTATGAGACCTTCGGTATCAAAGTATAAAAATACAAAATACCAATCCTACTACGTATATATTGAAGGACTATGAGGATGTCGAAGTGAAAGGATGTTTCTATAAGGAGGAGCTGAGAAAAACAAAATATCCGCATACTTACTTAGTTGAAAAAATAATTAAACGACGAAATAGTCATGTATTAGTAAAATGGTTGGGATTTTCGAATGCTCACAACTCTTGGATAGATAACAAGTAAAAACGTTGCTGTCGGACGCAACCGACTGCGGAATACTTTGATACCAGTAAAATAACGGTTGATTAGGGGGAATGCAGGGGCGAAGGGAGTGGCCCATGTGGTAAACATCGCCAGCTATCATGTTACCAAATTTGGTGACTTTAGCTCAAAAACTATGGAAGATAACTTAACTCCCAAATTTAAAAGGTGGGCGGCAGAGGTAGGCGTTGCATCCAAATTTTGGAATCAAATGTTTTTAGCTGTCACTACCTATCTGCCTACCAAGTTTGGGGGCTCTAGCTCAAAAACTGTTAAAGATATAGCCGATTCCGATTTTATAAGGCGGGTGGCTTAGGTGGGCGTGGCATTCAAAATTTTGATGCAGGTCTTTGGTAGATGCTGCCTTCTATCTTTCTACCCAATTTACGGGCTCTAGCTTAAAAACTATAAGAGATATCGAAATTTCCGATTTTAAATGGTGGGCGGCAGAGGTGGGCGTGGCATCCTAATTTTTGATGCAGATCTTTTGTAGATGTCACCATATATCTTCCTACCAAATTCGGTGACACTCGCTCGAAAATTTCAAGTAGAAGGGGGGATGGCGGCGGAATCAGGGGGCGTGGCATCCAAAATTTTGATGCATTTTTTGGGGAACGCCAATATCTATCTTCACACAAAATTTGGTGGCTCTAGCCCAAAAAGTGTGAAAACTATAGGCGTTTCCAATTTCTTGGTGAATGGGGGATGGGGCGGACTCAGGGGCGTGGCACCCAAGTTTTGATGGGGAACGCCAGTACCTATCTTGACACAAAATTTGGGCTCTTGCCCAAAAAAAGTGAAAACTATAGGCGTTTCCAATTTCAGGGAGAAGGGGGATGGGGGCGGAATAAGGGGGCATGGCATCAAAAATTTGATTCATTTTTTTGGGGAACGTCAATATCTATCTTGACACAAAATTTGGTGGCTCTAGCCCAAAAAATGTGAAAACTATGGGCGTTTCCAATTTCTGGGAGAAGGGGGGGGATGGGGGCGGAACCAGGGGGCGTGGCATCCAAAATTTTGATGCATTTTTTTGGGGAACGTAAATATCTATCTTGACACAAACTTTTGTGGCTCTAGCCCAAAAAATGTGAAAACTATGGGCGTTTCCAATTTTGGGATGGGGGCGGAATCAGGGGGCATGGCATCCAAATTTTTATGCATTTTTTTGGGGAACGTAAAAATCTATCTTGACACAAAATTTGGTGGCTCTTGCCCAAAAAATGTGAAAACTATATGCGTTTCCAATTTCAGTGAGAAGGGGGGGATGGGGGCGGAATCACTGGGCGTGGCATCCAAATTTTAATGCATTTTTTGGGGAACGTAAATATCTATCTTGACACAAAATTTGGTGGCTCTAGCCCAAAATATGTGAAAACTATGGTCGTTTCCAATTTCAAGGAGCACTGATGAGGGGGGCGGAAGGAGTGGGCGTGGCATCCAAAATTTTGATGCAGTTTTTTCAGCGACATGATTAGCTATCTGCGAGCAAAATTTGGCAACTCTAGCTGTAAGAATCTGACAAATATTAGGTTTTATCGGTTTTCTGTTATCGAATTTATCGATTTCCCAGCCTCCTAGTAGGCGTGGCACCCCAATCTTGACACTTTATCTGTCTCGCCTATAGACAAACATATTTGCAAAGTTTCAAGTCTCTAGCTTTACGGGTGTCGAAAAAAGTTGCGTTCATACGGACAGACGGACAGACAGACAGACGGACAGACACCATGACGGACATTGCACAAAACCAATATACTATGAGACCTTCGGTATCAAAGTATAAAAATGAAGCGATGTAAAAGTACACGCTCAAAAAAAAAAATACATGTAATGTTTGTCTTGTGTGACGCTACATTTTACGAGCTGAGATTCGTTTTGGGTATGTACTTCAGCATATCACTGATAATGGGTCTGGTGTATGTCTGGCTGGAGTATGTGTGTGTGGTTGTGTGTGCGCGTGACTATGTACAAGTGCGTAGAGTGTCTAGAGCTCAAGGATATAAAAGCGAGCCATATGAGAACTAGAGCATTCAAAGAAGAACATTCAGCAACGATAGAAGGATGACTACTACCAACAACAACAATATGCTACTTAGCTGGTTGGTGAGGACACCTGAAGTTGTCCTTATTGGCGATGAGGACCAGAAGATGCCTCGTCCCATATATAACGAGGAAGACGAGATTGCAACTGAACTCAATCCAAGCATACACGGGCATATACGACGTCGTCCACCACCACCCCGCACTTTATACGACTGGTTGGTAAAGCTGAACGCTCGGTACTTTTCTGTGTGTGAAAAATTTAGGCAGGTGTTGCAGAAGAATAGTTGATGTTGGTGCTCTGTCACCTGTGCGCGAACCAGTCTAAAATTCATTAAAAAACAAGTAAAAACGTTGCTGTCGGACGCAACCGACTGCGGAATACTTTGATACCAGTAAAACAACGGTTGGTTAGGGGGAATGCAGGGGCGAAGGGAGTGTCCCATGTGGTAAACATCGCCAGCTATCATGTTACCAAATTTGGTGACTTTAGCTCAAAAACTGTGGAAGATAACTTAACTCCCAAATTCAAAAGGTGGGCGGCAGAGGTAGGCGTGGCATCCAAATTTTTGAATCAAATGTTTTTAGCTGTCACTATCTATCTGCCTACCAAGTTTGGTGGCTCTAGCTCAAAAACTGTTAAAGATATAGCCGATTCCGATTTTATAAGGCGGGTGGCTTAGGTGGGCGTGGCATTCAAAATTTTGATGCAGGTCTTTGGTAGATGCTGCCTTCTATCTTTCTACCCAATTTACGGGCTCTAGCTTAAAAACTATAAGAGATATCGAAATTTCCGATTTTAAATGGTGGGCGGCAGAGGTGGGCGTGGCATCCTAATTTTTGATGCAGATCTTTTGTAGATGTCACCATATATCTTCCTACCAAATTCGGTGACACTAGCTCGAAATATGTGAAAACTATAGGCGTTTCCAATTTCAAGTAGAAGGGGGATGGGGGCGGAATCAGGGGGCGTGGCATCCAAAATTTTGATGCATTTTTGGGGAACGTCAATATCTATCTTCACACAAAATTTGGTGGCTCTAGCCCAAAAAATGTGAAAACTATAGGCGTTTACAATTTCTTGGTGAAGGGGGGATGGGGGCGGAATCAGGGGACGTGGCACCCAAGTTTTGATGGGGAACGCCAGTACCTATCTTGACACAAAATTTGGGCTCTTGCCCAAAATATGTGAAAACTATAGGCGTTTCCAATTTCAGGGAGAAGGGGGGATGGGGGCGGAATAAGGGGGCATGGCATCCAAATTTTGATGCATTTTTTTGGGGAACGTCAATATCTATCTTGACACAAAATTTGGTGGCTCTAGCCCAAAAAAAGTGAAAACTATGGGCGTTTCCAATTTCAGGGAGAAGGGGGGATGGGGGCGGGACCAGGGAGCGTGGAATCCAAAATTTTGATGCGTTTTTTTGGGGAACGTAAATATCTATCTTGACACAAAATTTGGTGGCTCTAGCCCAAAATATGTGAAAACTATGGGCGTTTCCAATTTCAAGGAGCAGTGATGTGGGGGGCGGAAGGAGTGGGCGTGGCATCCAAAATTTTGATGCAGTTTTTTCAGGGACATGATTAGCTATCTGCGAGCAAAATTTGGCAACTCTAGCTGTAAGAATCTGACAAATATTAAGTTTTATCGGTTTTCTGTTATCGAATTTATCGATTTCCCAGCCTCCTAGTAGGCGTGGCACCACAATCTTGACACTTTATCTGTCTCGCCTATAGACAAATATATTTGCAAAGTTTCAAGTCTCTAGCTTTACGGGTGTCGAAAAAAGTTGCGTTCATACGGACAGACGGACAGACGGACAGACAGACAGACGGACAGACGGACAGACACCATGACGGACATTGCACAAAACCAATATACTATGAGACCTTCGGTATCAAAGTATAATAACAAGTAAAAACGTTGCTGTCGGACGCAACCGACTGCGGAATACTTTGATACCAGTAAAACAACGGTTGGTTAGGGGGAATGCAGGGGCGAAGGGAGTGTCCCATGTGGTAAACATCGCCAGCTATCATGTTACCAAATTTGGTGACATTAGCTCAAAAACTGTGGAAGATAACTTAACTCCCAAATTTAAAAGGTGGGCGGCAGAGGTAGGCGTGGCATCCAAATTTTTGAATCAAATGTTTTTAGCTGTCACTATCTATCTGCCTA
This sequence comes from Scaptomyza hsui, assembly GCA_018152825.1. NCBI lineage: Eukaryota > Metazoa > Arthropoda > Insecta > Diptera > Drosophilidae > Scaptomyza > Scaptomyza hsui. The sequence goes on from JAECXO010000241.1 coordinate 408,710, forward strand.
CCAAGTTTGGTGGCTCTAGCTCAAAAACTGTTAAAGATATAGCCGATTCCGATTTTATAAGGCGGGTGGCTTAGGTGGGCGTGGCATTCAAAATTTTGATGCAGGTCTTTGGTAGATGCTGCCTTCTATCTTTCTACCCAATTTACGGGCTCTAGCTTAAAAACTATAAGAGATATCGAAATTTCCGATTTTAAATGGTGGGCGGCAGAGGTGGGCGTGGCATCCTAATTTTTGATGCAGATCTTTTGTAGATGTCACCATATATCTTCCTACCAAATTCGGTGACACTAGCTCGAAAAATGTGAAAACTATAGGCGTTTCCAATTTCAAGTAGAAGGGGGATGGGGGCGGAATCAGGGGGCGTGGCATCCAAAATTTTGATGCATTTTTTGGGGAACGTCAATATCTATCTTCACACAAAATTTGGTGGCTCTAGCCCAAAAAATGTGAAAACTATAGGCGTTTACAATTTCTTGGTGAAGGGGGGATGGGGGCGGAATCAGGGGACGTGGCACCCAAGTTTTGATGGGGAACGCCAGTACCTATCTTGACACAAAATTTGGGCTCTTGCCCAAAATATGTGAAAACTATAGGCGTTTCCAATTTCAGGGAGAAGGGGGGATGGGGGCGGAATAAGGGGGCATGGCATCCAAATTTTGATGCATTTTTTTGGGGAACGTCAATATCTATCTTGACACAAAATTTGGTGGCTCTAGCCCAAAAAATGTGAAAACTATGGGCGTTTCCAATTTCAGGGAGAAGGGGGGATGGGGGCGGGACCAGGGAGCGTGGCATCCAAAATTTTGATGCGTTTTTTTGGGGAACGTAAATATCTATCTTGACACAAAATTTGGTGGCTCTAGCCCAAAAAATGTGAAAACTATGGCCGTTTCCAATTTCACGGAGAAAGGGGTGATGGGGGCGGAATCAGGGCGCATGGCATCCAAATTTTGATGCATTTTTTTGGGAAACGTCAATATCTATCTTGACACAAAATTTGGTGGCTCTAGCCCAAAAAATCTGAAAACTATGCGCGTTTCCAATTTCATGGAGAAGGGGGATGGGGGCGGAATCTGGGGGCATGGCATCCAAATTTTGATGCATGTTTTTGGGGAACGTTAATATCTATCATCACACAAAATTTGGTGGCTCTAGCCCAAAAAATGTGAAAACTATGGGCGTTTCCAATTTCACGGAGAAGGGGGGGATGGGGGCGGAATCAGGGCGCATGGCATCCAAATTTTGATGCATTTTTTTGGGAAACGTCAATATCTATCTTGACACAAAATTTGGTGGCTTTAGTCCAAAAAATGTGAAAACTATGGTCGTTTCCAATTTCAGGGAGAAGGGGGGATGGGGGCGGAATCTGGGGGCATGGCATCCAAATTTTGATGCATGTTTTTGGGGAACGTTAATATCTATCTTGACACAAAATTTTGTGGCTCTTGCCCAAAAAATGTGAAAACTATAGGCGTTTCCAATTTCAGTGAGAAGGGGGGATGGGGCGGAATCAGGGGGCGTGGCATCCAAAATTTTGATGCATTTTTTGGTGAACGTAAATATCTATCTTGACACAAAATTTGGTGGCTCTAGCCCAAAATATGTGAAAACTATGGGCGTTTCCAATTTCAAGGAGCAGTGATGAGGGGGGGCGGAAGGAGTGGGCGTGGCATCCAAAATTTTGATGCAGTTTTTCAGGGACATGATTAGCTATCTGCGAGCAAAATTTGGCAACTCTAGCTGTAAGAATCTGACAAATATTAAGTTTTATCGGTTTTCTGTTATCGAATTTATCGATTTCCCAGCCTCCTAGTAGGCGTGGCACCACAATCTTGACACTTTATCTGTCTCGCCTATAGACAAATATATTTGCAAAGTTTCAAGTCTCTAGCTTTACGGGTGTCGAAAAAAGTTGCGTTCATACGGACAGACGGACAGACGGACAGACAGACAGACGGACAGACGGACAGACACCATGACGGACATTGCACAAAACCAATATACTATGAGACCTTCGGTATCAAAGTATAAAAACAAAAGAAACTTTATTAGTTAAATTTTTTTAAAAAAGTAATGTTTTCTACAACTCTTACCTTGATAAACTTTTTATCCATACAAAATGTGCCCGTCCACCACTCTCCAAAAGCATTATGCTAACATGTTGTTCTCGTTTAACCTCCGATAAATAAAGTGGTCCAATAACTTTTCCATTCTCCTCCTTTTCCATTCCTCCTAGTGTAAGTATATCACTAACATCGATTTTTGAGCTTATAATATTTTCATTATAGCGCGAACATCTTTCTGAATTGCGGTCTAGCGGTGTTTTAAGGGCAGAAATTAAAGCCCATTTAAAGCAATATTCATCTGTATTTTTTACATTGACCAAAAGAAAATGTTAATATTCGGTTTTTAAACCCGCCTGAAATCTGCTTTATAGCACTATTAACAGGCAGGAAAACACAAATTTTATGAGCATTTGATCTTATATGCCCATGCCACTTATATGTAGGTACAAAAATCTTACACGCTTCACATCATTTTGTCGTGGTATGGGAAGTGCCGGTTCCTGTGTTGGTGTTGAGCGATGTGTTGAGGTAGGTAGCGGATGCGGTAGGAAATGTGTTGAGGTAGGCAGCAGTGTTGGTGTTGTTCGGTGTGTTGATGTTGGCAGACGGGCATTCGATCTTTGTCTTCTTGCGGGGAGGCGCATTAGTGGTGGGCCGTCTGTTAAAGTTGAAAATTTCGGCCAGGGCGTTTAACGTTGCTGTGCTGCACACAGTTCTCTTCATCTTCTTACTTGGGGGTGCGTCAATGTTGCATGATGTCTCCATGTTGAAGACTTCGGCCAGGGTGTTGAGCGCCTCTGTTGTATAAATTATTTTGTTTGCCATTGTTAATATTATTGTATTTTATTTAAATATTTTTTTTATTTTTAGCACTTTATTTTATTTTATTTTTATTTTTAGCACTTTAATGTTTATAAATTTTTGTTGAAAACTGATTTTTTTAAGTGGAACACTACGTTTTTTTTATGTTGGACACTCACTTCACTTTGTGAAAAACTGAACGAAACTCTCCTTTTATTCATTTTGAAATCAGGGATAAATTATTTTCTAGCGAGCTAATTATTAATTAAATAAGTTGGGTACGTACAAGAAAGGGATAACACCACAGCTTTAAAAAAAAGCCTCTAAGATTAAAGGGAAGGTACCCAATATTTAGAATGATAAGCCTCCAGGTTTGATGCCTATTGCTTGAAGGAGGATCAGCAAGAATCACTTTCCCCCAAATTGATAAGCTCGAATATGAGCATGTTCAGTACACATTAAACACATTTTTATCAACAAGCCCAGTTTAATGTTAAATCATGCGCATCTGTACGATACACACACACACACACACTTGCACATGCACTCACAAGCCCAGCTTGATGTTAAATCATGCGCACCTGTACACACAGTGTACACGCACTTTAGTACGCATTTAACACTATCTTATCTATAAGCCGCAATAATCGACGAACGTGAACATGTTAAGTACGCATTTCACAATATCTTAAATAGATACATGGTAGCATAGCATAAGATAGATTAAGAGAAAAATGAAGTACTCTTGCGATGTTAACCGCAAGCCGATCGGCAATCTGCCGTCGGCAATTTGCATTGCGTGCAGCCGACTGTGGCTCACGCTTACTACTTAATGTTAAGCTAATTATACTTTGATACCGAAGGTCTCATAGTATATTGGTTTTGTGCAATGTCCGTCATGGTGTCTGTCCGTCTGTCCGTCTGTCCGTATGAACGCAACTTTTTTCGACACCCGTAAAGCTAGAGACTTGAAACTTTGCAAATATGTTTGTCTATAGGCGAGACAGATAAAGTGTCAAGATTGGGGTGCCACGCCTACTAGGAGGCTGGGAAATCGATAAATTCGATAACAGAAAACCGATAAAACCTAATATTTGTCACATTCTTACAGCTAGAGTTACCAAATTTTGCACGCAGATAGCTAGTCATGTCCCTGAAAAAACTGCATCAAAATTTTGGATGCCACGCCCACTCCTTCCGCCCCCCTCATCCCAGCTCCTTGAAATTGGAAACGCCCATAGTTTTCACATTTTTTGGGCTAGAGCCACCAAATTTTGTGTCAAGATAGATATTAACGTTCCCCAAAAAAATGCATCAAAATTTGGATGCCACGCCCACTGATTCCGCCCCCATCCCCCCTTCTCCCTGAAATTGGAAACGCCTATAGTTTTCACATTTTCTGGGCAAGAGCCACCAAATTTTGTGTCAACATAGATATTAACGTTCCCCAAAAAAATGCATCAAAATTTTGGATGCCACGCCCCCTGATTCCGCCCCCGTCCCCCCTTCTCCGTGAAATTGGAAACGCCCATAGTTTTCACATTTTTTGGGCTAGAGCCACCAAATTTTGTGTCAACATAGATATTGACGTTACCCAAAAAAATGCATCAAAATTTGGATGCCACGCCCCTTGATTCCCCCCCCAATCCCCCCTTCTCCCTGAAATTGGAAACGCCTATAGTTTTCACATTTTTTGGGCAAGAGCCACCAAATTTTGTGTGAAGATAGGTACTGGCGTTCCCCATCAAAACTTGGGTGCCACGCCCCCTGATTCCGCCCCCATCCCCCCTTCACCAAGAAATTGGAAACGCCTATAGTTTTTACATTTTTTGGGCTAGAGCCACCAAATTTTGTGTGAAGATAGATATTGACGTTCCCCAAAAAATGCATCAAAATTTTGGATGCCACGCCCCCTGATTCCGCCCCCAACCCCCCTTATACTTGAAATTGGAAACGCCTATAGTTTTCACATTTTTCAAGCTAGTGTCACCGAATTTGGTAGGAAGATATATGGTGACATCTACAAAAGATCTGCATCAAAAATTAGGATACCACGCCCACCTCTGCCGCCCACCTTTTAAATTTGGGAGTTAAGTTATCTTCCACAGTTTTTGAGCTAAAGTCACCAAATTTGGTAACATGATAGCTGGCGATGTTTACCACATGGGCCACTCCATGGGCCACTGCATTCCCCCTTATCAACCGTTCTTTTACTGGTATCAAAGAATTCCGCAGTCGGTTGCGTCCGACTGCAACGTTTTTACTTGTTTTACTCGTCGTTGTATGCCTGAAGCCACCGCATTAAAATTGTCGCCAAACTATTGAAAAAACCGCGTCTCTTTTTTTATTATATTTTGTTAAAATCTAAAAACTATTAGATTTTTCATTGGCGCCCGAGCAGGGACATCGGTTTTTTTCTTCAATATACTTTGTTTGTTTTCGCGGTGGTGGCTTAGGCTTCGCGTGTGATAATCCACGAATTTCGCTACTTTGGATTTTGGATTTGCTGGATTTGCCCTTTTGGACTTTCGCCATCTTGGACGCTGCCAAATTTGAAGTGCCAATGGAGAAAACCAACAGGAGATCACTTTCTATTGATTCGCTAGAAAGTCTGCAGGTATTCTGTGCCAAAAATTGAGCTTCAATAACAAATTTCGTTGTGTCGCTGCGGTCGACAAAAAACATCAAACTACTTGTGATATATGTGCGTGTGTATGTACATTCGGTCATACACATAGAAAACAGCTCAATTTCTGGCACCTTATTTTTTGATTTCATTGGCCAAAAGCACAAATTTATGTGCATAACAAGTAAAGTAATACGTACATAAATAATTTCGCCAAATTATTTTAACAAACATACATACATACATACGTATATTCGTGCACTAACCTTTACTTAAATTTAACCTAACAAAACGGCAACATATATTTGATAATAAATAAATAAAAATACAAAATATATGTTTCAATTTCATTTACAAACGGTGGTTTATTTATTGCATTTTATATTATTCGTGTGTTTGTGCATTTGCAAAGTGTCGCAGTTTCTTGCGGTTTTCGCTCTTTCTACTTAACCGCTACGTACAAATATACGTACATACATACAGACATATGCTTGCACTTGCACATACACACAACTCTTGTTAAAGTTTTTTTTGGGCGTTAACAGCTGATTGTTAGTGCGTTCGCTAACCTTTTTTCGCTCTGTGCTTGCATCGGTTCAATATATTAGTTTGTGTGTGCGTGCGCTCGCGCCAAATTTTCTCGCTTATTCTTTTCATCCCCGTTTGGCAAGCTTGGCTTGATCGTCTGTGTAATACATTCGTTGTTGTGCTTGCGCTCGCGCCAAATTCTCTCTCTCTTGCTCTTTAAAACCCCCGCACCCCGCATTTTATAGCTGTTGCCTACAAAGTGGCTGCAGCAAACGTTTCACTTGCTTATTTTCGGTCGCTTGGACCGTTTTTTCGTTTGTTTGATCACACATTGCGCAGAGTGCGTGTGTGTGTTTAGTAAGCAAGCTTAGCGTTTCGTTACATAGTTGCGGTGCGTGTGCGAGGGTAGCTCACAAAGTTAGTTGAACTTTTGAGTGCGTGTTCATAAATAGTTTTTTCGTCAGTTTAATTATGTCTGAGTCCGAAAAGCCAACAGCAGCTAAGCTAACCAAGCTGGCATTATGTCAACAAAGATTTGACAAGGTCAGTGCTGATATTGCTCGCATGCAAACAGCATTGAAGCTTAAGCAAATTTCATCTGATAAAACAGAACTAGCTTGTCGCTTAGAACTTTTAGAGGGGTATATTGAAAAGGCTATGAATCTACAGGCAGAGTTGGACCTTTTGAGTCCAAGCAATGAAAGTAGAGGGCCGTTAGAGGATTTGTGTGTCGTAACAAAAGCATTGTTTATGAATGCAGCCAAGCCAAGGGCCGACACACATACGCAAAATGACTGCTCAATGAATTCGAGCCAGCGATCTCAGCTGCCGAAAATGCGTTTGCCAAAATTTAGTGGCAAACACTCGGAGTACAAAAATTTTATGTGCCTTTTCCAAAGTCTCGTTGATGACGATGCTTCTTTGACAAACGTAGAAAAATTTAATCATTTAGTGTCGTGTTTGTCAGATGAAGCATTGGGCGTAGTTAAACCATATCAAATGACAGATTGTAACTACCCTAAGGCCCTAGCCAGTCTAAATTCGGTTTATGACAATAAATGTCTAATATTCTTCGATACTGTTGCTCAGTTATTCGATTTGCCAAGCATGACCAAGCCATCTGCATCGAGTTTAAGGTCGATGATAGATACAGTGTCTGCGATATATTCATCGCTGTCGTCTTTGGGTGACGACAGAGACATTGCGAATGCAATGATTATTCATATGGTCATGGCAAAGGTAGACCATATGACCAAGTCTCGTTTTGAGGAGCAGCTTGACTACGATAAGCTGCCGTCTTGGGAAGAATGTGCTAAACAGCTGAATAGGAGGTACCAGTACTTGGCAGCAGAAGAGTCAACTCGTGACAAATCAAAGTTGCGTACTGAGGTGAGAAAACCTCAACACAAATCTTCCTTTGCCTGTGCTAATGCAGGGCATAAGGCGTCGTCTGCATGTACTTATTGCAAGTCTGCAGACCACAATATATATTCTTGTCCGTCATTTAGTGCCATTTCCGTTATGCAACGTTTTGAGTACGTTAAAACTCAAAAAATGTGTCTCAATTGCTTGACCGTGGGGCATACAGTTTCGACTTGCAAGGCGTCAAAGTGTCGAGTGTGTTCTAAGCCGCACCATTCTCTGCTTCATAGGTATAGTGCACCAGTGCAAGGTGAAGCAGCGGCACTTCAAGCCTCAACTTCGGAGGCATACGTGGGTCACGTGCTTAATGCAGATCAAGTCGTTCTTGCTACTGCTATAGTAAATATTAAAGATAGATTCGGACAGTTGCATCCGGCAAGAGCTTTGCTCGATAGTGGCTCACAGATAAATTTGATATCTGAGAGTATGGCACAGAGGCTTCGGCTTAAACGTGAGCCAACTTCCCTCGCTATTGCAATGGTAGGTGGTGCAACAACGGATAGCAAACATAAGGTTTGTGCATCAATTCAATCTCGTTTGAATTCCCACACTTTTGCCGCTGAGTGTTGGGTATTAAAGTCAATTTCCACATCTCAGCCTGGACAGTCTCTTTCCACATCGAACTGGAAAATCCCAAAAAATATTAAGTTGGCAGACCCCGAGTTTTATAAACCAGCTAAGGTGGATGTTTTATTGGGAGCTGAGCTGTTCTATGGGTTATTGTGCGTTGGGCAAATAAAACTGCATTCCGAGCTGCCTATTATGCAAAAAACATTGCTCGGCTGGATTGTTGCGGGCAAATGTACTGGACAGGCGCCTCGGCAACAGTTTAGTAATAGTTCGGTAGCTCAAGTGTATAGTTGTTCTCTCGACTCCTTAGTAAATCGTTTTTGGGAATTGGATCAATGTCCAATTGAGTCGAAGGCTGTTCGCCAAACAGCTGAACAACAGGCCTGTGAGTTGTATTTTAAAAAAACTGTACAACGGCTATCTTCCGGTCGCTTTCAAGTAAAACTTCCTTTTAAGACCGATCCTAAAGTTCTTGGCCTGTCCTTTCAAACTGCTGAAAGGCGTTTTTTGCAACTTGAGCGCAAATTGTCACGGGATGACACACTTAGAAATATGTATCATGACTTCATGAAAGAGTATTTGGATTTGGGACATATGTCCGTTCTGAAGTCTACTCCTCTCGAACAGCATTATTATATTCCTCATCAATGCGTTCTGAGACCTGAGAGTACCTCAACCAAACTTCGAGTTGTTTTTGATGCTTCCAGCAAAACATCAACAGCAGTTTCGCTTAATGAAACACTAATGGTGGGGCCCACTATTCAGAGGGAGTTGTATTCAACATTGGTCAACTTTCGGTTGAACAAATATGCCGTAACTGCCGACATTTCAAAAATGTACAGGCAGATTAATGTTTCTGAGGAAGATAGAGACTTCCAACTTGTCTTGTGGAGAGAAAACACTTCACAAAGCGTACAGGCATACAGATTGAATACTGTTACATATGGTACAGCGTCAGCACCCTTTCTGGCTGTACGTTGTTTGTTTGAATTGGCAAATATATACGCACAATCACATCCCATTGGTGCGGAAGTGATTCGAAATTGTTTTTATGTTGACGATATGCTGGCAGGTGCAGACAGTTTAAAGGAACTGGACACCATTTGCAGCCAGGTTCGTGACATACTGCTCGCTGGAGGATTTCCATTGGCCAAGTGGGCTTCCAATTGCCAGGCTCGGTCTGGTGAAACTGAGGAAATCAGTATAAAAATTGATGAGCAAAGCTCAGTTAAGACGCTTGGAATGCGTTGGGCACCTCAAGAGGATGTGTTTAAATACCATCTTGACGTGGATAGTTTTGCCTTCCTGAAACCAACAAAACGTAACATTTTGTCAATAGCCTCTCGTTTGTTTGACCCTCTTGGCCTATTATGTCCAATTGTCACTAAGGCAAAAATGTTGCTACAGGACTTATGGAGGCTAAAGGTAGATTGGGATGAGGCTATTCCTATGAGTTTACACACCGCATGGAATAAGTTTATCACTACCTTGCGGGATTTGCACAAAATTTCAATTCCCCGTTACGTGTGTTTGACTTGGTATCAACGGGTTCAAATTCACGGCTTTGCTGACGCGTCCAGTCACGCCTATGGTTGTTGCATATACGTACGAACATGCAACAACGAAGACGTTCGCGTATCCTTGCTCACGGCAAAGTCTAGGGTAGCTCCGCTACATGTGAAAACAATACCCCGGCTAGAGCTTTGTGCAGCACTATTACTGGCCAAACTTTGGCAACAAGTGTCAAGCACAATGACCAAATTCACGATAGAGCGTGAATTTCTGGTCAGATTCGCAAGTCACGTTGTATTGGTTGGAGCGTGATTCGGGTACGTTGGGTACATTTGTCGCGAATCGAGTCGCAGAAGTCCAAGAATTGTCAACTGGAGTCGTGTGGCGTCACGTTCCAACGGATGATAATCCAGCAGACTTGGTGTCAAGGGGAACCGATATTAATGAAATTGTGAGTTCCTTATGGTTCAATGGACCAAGTTTTCTAATGGCAGAAAATGATCGATGGCCTCAACTTCATCAGTTCGAGATAGCTTCAGAAGTTAAAACTTCTGAAGACAAGAAAAGTGCAATTGTCTGTGCACTAGGGGTATCTGACGCTGAATCTAATTGCATCGTGCAACTGATAAACCGTCAATCAAGATTTTCTAAGCTGGTCCGTATAATGGCTTACGTACTTCGATTTTGTTTCAAGCAGCTTAGAGGTGATGCGCTAATTGTGTCTGCGTCAGAAAGAAGAATTGCATTCTTAAAGCTGATCGCAGTCGTACAAAGCACAACATATACCGATGAATATAAATTGTTGAAAAAATCGGCAGTATTAGTTCCAATGCTGCAGTCATTGAGTCCTTTCATCCACGAAGTTGAGGAAAATGGCATCAAATTCAAGTTGATTCGAGTAGGAGGGCGTTTGCTGCACGGCCCTATCTCGTATGACGCTAAGTTCCCCCTGTTACTACCTAAGAGTTCTGAGCTTGTCCGCCTTTTTGTCAGGCATTTGCACCTTGGGCACTATCATGCAGGTGCAAAGGTTCTTGTGGGATTGTTGAGGCAGCAAGTTTGGGTGGTCAATGCCCGAAGCTTGTGTACTGCACTTGTGAGAAGTTGCGTACACTGTTTTCGATACAAACCAAAGTTGTTGGGGCAAATAATGGGAAATTTGCCACCTTCGTGAAGGGCGGCCATTTAGAGTATCTGGCGTAGATTTCTGTGGGCCTTTTTATGTAAGCTACAGAATTAGAGGTAGACCACCCGTAAAAATGTACGTTGCCGTTTTTGTTTGTTTCGCCTCAAAGGCAGTTCATTTAGAGCTTGTCACTGATCTGTCCACTGATGCATTTTTGAATGTTTTTAAAAGGTTCGTTGGACGACGAGGGCTGCCGGAGACGATGTACAGCGACAACGCGACGAACTTCGTGGGAGCGAGCAACGTGCTGAGGGAGTTGCAAGTGGCGTTTCTCCACAGCAAGGAGAAGCTTCAGGAGTGCGCAGCGGAGAGAGCTGTGCAATGGAGGTTTATCCCTCCGAGGGCACCGCATTTCGGCGGGCTGTGGGAAGCAGCAGTAAAGGCTGCCAAACACAGGCTGGTGCGAGGGGCAGGCAACGCCAACCTTACGCCGGACGAATTGAGCACGCATCTGTTGGATGTCGAAGCGTTGCTCAATTCCAGGCCCCTCGTGGCGGACACCAGCGATCCGAGCGACGGAGAGGCTATAACGCCAGGGCACCTGCTCATCGGCCAGCCTTTGCTGGGGCTGCCGCAAGGATCAACGCCCGAAGAGCCCAACAACAAGCCCGTACCCGCATATTTGAAGCGGTGGCGACAGTTGTTGGGGCTCAAACTGCACTTTTGGCGCAAGTGGTCCAGGGACTACCTGCTCAGCCTGCAGCAGCGAGCTCAGTGGAGCAGAGGCAAGGCCAATCTGGTCGAAGGGGCGGTCGTCCTAGTGCACGAGGACAACACACCTCCGCAACGGTGGATAACCGGGCGCGTAACGCGCGCAATAGCTGGAGAGGACGGCAAGGTGCGGGTGGCCGAAGTAAGAACGCCGGCCGGCGTTATTAAACGACCGGTGCACAAGCTGGCGCCGATCCCTATCGAATGATGTTTGTTGAAGACCGGAGCTCATCAACGGGGCCGGAATGTTGGAGTAGATTTAGATAGATACATGGTAGCATAGCATAAGATAGATTAAGAGAAAAATGAAGTACTCTTGCGATGTTAACCGCAAGCCGATCGGCAATCTGCCGTCGGCAATTTGCATTGCGTGCAGCCGACTGTGGCTCACGCTTACTACTTAATGTTAAGCTAATTTTACTTGTCGTTGTATGCCTGAAGCCACCGCATTAAAATTGTCGCCAAACTATTGAAAAAACCGCGTCTCTTTTTTTATTATATTTTGTTAAAATCTAAAAACTATTAGATTTTTCATTATCTATAAGCCACAATACTCGACGAAGATGAAAATCTTCAGCGCGTCTTTAGCATTTTCTTATCCCTAAGCCAAAAATCAATCCTTATCTAGGATAGCACCAGTAACACTCTAAAAAACGCTAAAAAATTATAAAGTATTTACAAAACAAAACAAACAAATAATCATTAAATATATGTGGTCATATAAGATCATCATGAGACCAGGAGTGAGCGATATCGTCTGAGAAAAACAAACAAACAAATAATCATTAAATGAGGTGGTCACCAGGAGTGACCGATATCGTCTGAGAAAAACAAAGAAACAAAAAGGGGTCATCTAAGGTCATAGTGATACCATGATCATCCAAGGTCATAGTGTGAACAGGAGTGACCTATATCGTCTGAGAAAAACAAACAAACAAAATAAAAGGGGTCATATATCAAACAAACAAAATAAAAGGGGTCATAAATCAATCAAATAAAACAAGTAAAACCGTTGCTGTCGGACGCAACCGACTGCGGAATACTTTGATACCAGTAAAATAACGGTTGATAAGGGGGAATGCAGGGGCGAAGGGAGTGGCCCATGTGGTAAACATCGCCAGCTATCATGTTACCAAATTTGGTGACTTTAGCTCAAAAACTGTGGAAGATAACTTAACTCCCAAATTTAAAAGGTGGGCGGCAGAGGTAGGCGTGGCATCCAAATTTTTGAATCAAATGTTTTTAGCTGTCACTATCTATCTGCCTACCAAGTTTGGTGGCTCTAGCTCAAAAACTGTTAAAGATAAAGCCGATTCCGATTTTATAAGGCGGGTGGCTTAGGTGGGCGTGGCATTCAAAATTTTGATGCAGGTCTTTGGTAGATGCTGCCTTCTATCTTTCTACCCAATTTACGGGCTCTAGCTTAAAAACTATAAGAGATATCGAAATTTCCGATTTTAAATGGTGGGCGGCAGAGGTGGGCGTGGCATCCTAATTTTTGATGCAGATCTTTTGTAGATGTCACCATATATCTTCCTACCAAATTCGGTGACACGAGCTCGAAAATTTCAAGTAGAAGCCGGGATTGCGGCGGAATCAGGGGGCGTTTCATCCAAAATTTTGATGCATTTTTTGGGGAACGTCAATATCTATCTTCACACAAAATTTGGTGGCTCTAGCCCAAAAACTGTGAAAACTATGGGCGTTTCCAATTTCTTGGTGAATGGGGGATGGGGGCGGAATAAGGGGGCATGGCATCCAAAATTTGGTGGCTCTTGCCCAAAAAATGTGAAAACTATAGGCGTTTCCAATTTCACGGAGAAGGGGGGATGGGGGCGGAATCAGGGTGCGTGGCATCCAAATTTTGATGCATTTTTTTGGGGAACGTTAATATCTATCTTGACACAAAATTTGGTGGCTCTAGCCCAAAATTTGTGAAAACTATGGGCGTTTCCAATTTCAAGGAGCAGTGATGAGGGGGGCGGAAGGAGTGGGCGTGGCATCCAAAATTTTGATGCAGTTTTTTCAGCGACATGATTAGCTATCTGCGAGCAAAATTTGGCAACTCTAGCTGTAAGAATCTGACAAATATTAGGTTTTATCGGTTTTCTGTTATCGAATTTATCGATTTCCCAGCCTCCTAGTAGGCGTGGCACCCCAATCTTAACACTTTATCTGTCTCGCCTATAGACAAACATATTTGCAAAGTTTCAAGTCTCTAGCTTTACGGGTGTCGAAAAAAGTTGCGTTCATACGGACAGACGGACAGACAGACAGACGGACAGACGGACAGACACCATGACGGACATTGCACAAAACCAATATACTATGAGACCTTCGGTATCAAAGTATAAAAATGAAGCGATGTAAAAGTACACGCTCAAAAAAAAAATACATGTAATGTTTGTCTTGTGTGACGCTACATTTTACGAGCTGAGATTCGTTTTGGGTATGTACTTCAGCATATCACTGATAATGGGTCTGGTGTATGTCTGGCTGGAGTATGTGTGTGTGGTTGTGTGTGCGCGTGACTATGTACAAGTGCGTAGAGTGTCTAGAGCTCAAGGATATAAAAGCGAGCCATATGAGAACTAGAGCATTCAAAGAAGAACATTCAGCAACGATAGAAGGATGACTACTACCAACAACAACAATATGCTACTTAGCTGGTTGGTGAGGACACCTGAAGTTGTCCTTATTGGCGATGAGGACCAGAAGATGCCTCGTCCCATATATAACGAGGAAGACGAGATTGCAACTGAACTCAATCCAAGCATACACGGGCATATACGACGTCGTCCACCACCACCCCGCACTTTATACGACTGGTTGGTAAAGCTGAACGCTCGGTACTTTTCTGTGTGTGAAAAATTTAGGCAGGTGTTGCAGAAGAATAGTTAGAACCAGTCTAAAATTCATTAAAAAAAAAACAAAAGAAACTTTATTAGTTAAATTTTTTTAGAAAAGTAATGTTTTCTACAACTCTTACCTTGATAAACTTTTTATCCATACAAAATGTGCCCGTCCACCACTCTCCAAAAGCATTATGCTAACATGGTGTTCTCGTTTAACCTCCGATAAATAAAGTGGTCCAATAACTTTTCCATTCTCCTCCTTTTCCATTCCTCCTAGTGTAAGTATATCACTAACATCGATTTTTGAGCTTATAATATTTTCATTATAGCGCGAACATCTTTCTGAATTGCGGTCTAGCGGTGTTTTAAGGGCAGAAATTAAAGCCCATTTAAAGCAATATTCATCTGTATTTTTTACATTGACCAAAAAGAAAATGTTAATATTCGGTTTTTAAACCCGCCTGAAATCTGCTTTATAGCACTATTAACAGGCAGGAAAACACAAATTTTATGAGCATTTGATCTTATATGCCCATGCCACTTATATGTAGGTACAAAAATCTTACACGCTTCACATCATTTTGTCGTGGTATGGGAAGTGCCGGTTCCTGTGTTGGTGTTGAGCGATGTGTTGAGGTAGGTCGCGGATGCGGTAGGAAATGTGTTGAGGTAGGCAGCAGTGTTGGTGTTGTTCGGTGTGTTGATGTTGGCAGACGGGCATTCGATCTTTGTCTTCTTGCGGGGAGGCGCATTAGTGGTGGGCCGTCTGTTAAAGTTGAAAATTTCGGCCAGGGCGTTTAACGTTGCTGTGCTGCACACAGTTCTCTTCATCTTCTTACTTGGGGGTGCGTCAATGTTGCATGATGTCTCCATGTTGAAGACTTCGGCCAGGGTGTTGAGCGCCTCTGTTGTATAAATTATTTTGTTTGCCATTGTTAATATTATTGTATTTTATTTAAATATTTTTTTTTATTTTTAGCACTTTATTTTATTTTATTTTTTATTTTTAGCACTTTAATGTTTATAAATTTTTGTTGAAAACTGATTTTTTTAAGTGGAACACTACGTTTTTTTTATGTTGGACACTCACTTCACTTTGTGAAAAACTGAACGAAACTCTCCTTTTATTCATTTTGAAATCAGGGATAAATTATTTTCTAGCGAGCTAATCATTAATTAAATAAGTTGGGTACGTACAAGAAAGGGATAACACCACAGCTTAAAAAAAAGCCTCTAAGATTAAAGGGAAGGTACCCAATATTTAGAATGATAAGCCTCCAGGTTTGATGCCTATTGCTTGAAGGAGGATCAGCAAGAATAACTTTCCCCCAAATTGATAAGCTCGAATATGAGCATGTTCAGTACACATTAAACACATTTTTATCAACAAGCCCAGTTTAATGTTAAATCATGCGCATCTGTACGATACACACACACACACACACTTGCACATGCACTCACAAGCCCAGCTTGATGTTAAATCATGCGCACCTGTACACACAGTGTACACGCACTTTAGTACGCATTTAACACTATCTTATCTATAAGCCGCAATAATCGACGAACGTGAACATGTTAAGTACGCATTTTACAATATCTTATCTATAAGCCACAATACTCGACGAAGATGAAAATCTTCAGCGCGTCTTTAGCATTTTCTTATCCCTAAGCCAAAAATCAATCCTTATCTAGGATAGCACCAGTAACACTCTAAAAATAAAAGGGGTCATAAATCAATCAAATAAAACAAGTAAAACCGTTGCTGTCGGACGCAACCGACTGCGGAATACTTTGATACCAGTAAAATAACGGTTGATAAGGGGGAATGCAGGGGCGAAGGGAGTGGCCCATGTGGTAAACATCGCCAGCTATCATGTTACCAAATTTGGTGACTTTAGCTCAAAAACTGTGGAAGATAACTTAACTCCAAAATTTAAAAGGTAGGCGGCAGAGGTAGGCGTGGCATCCAAATTTTGAATCAAATGTTTTTAGCTGTCACTATCTATCTGCCTACCAAGTTTGGTGGCTCTAGCTCAAAAACTGTTAAAGATATAGCCGATTCCGATTTTATAAGGCGGGTGGCTTAGGTGGGCGTGGCATTCAAAATTTTGATGCAGGTCTTTGGTAGATGCTGCCTTCTATCTTTCTACCCAATTTACGGGCTCTAGCTTAAAAACTATAAGAGATATCGAAATTTCCGATTTTAAATGGTGGGCGGCAGAGGTGGGCGTGGCATCCTAATTTTGATGCAGATCTTTTGTAGATGTCACCATATATCTTCCTACCAAATTCGGTGACACGAGCTCGAAAATTTCAAGTAGAAGCCGGGATTGCGGCGGAATCAGGGGGCGTTTCATCCAAAATTTTGATGCATTTTTTGGGGAACGTCAATATCTATCTTCACACAAAATTTGGTGGCTCTAGCCCAAAAACTGTGAAAACTATAGGCGTTTCCAATTTCTTGGTGAATGGGGGATGGGGACGGAATCAGGTGGCGTGGCACCCAAGTTTTGATGGGGAACGCCAGTACCTATCTTGACACAAAATTTGGGCTCTTGCCCAAAAAATGTGAAAACTATAGGCGTTTCCAATTTCAGGGAGAAGGGGGGATGGGGGCGGAATAAGGGGGCATGGCATCCAAAATTTGGTGGCTCTTGCCCAAAAAATGTGAAAACTATAGGCGTTTCCAATTTCACGGAGAAGGGGCGGAATCAGGGTGCGTGGCATCCAAATTATGATGAATTTTTTTGGGGAACGTAAATATCTATCTTGACACAAAATTTGGTGGCTCTAGCCCAAAATATGTGAAAACTATGGGCGTTTCCAATTTCAAGGAGCAGTGATGAGGGGGGCGGAAGGAGTGGGCGTGGCATCCAAAATTTTGATGCAGTTTTTTCAGCGACATGATTAGCTATCTGCGAGCAAAATTTGGCAACTCTAGCTGTTAGAATCTGACAAATATTAGGTTTTATCGGTTTTCTGTTATCGAATTTATCGATTTCCCAGCCTCCTAGTAGGCGTGGCACCCCAATCTTGACACTTTATCTGTCTCGCCTATAGACAAACATATTTGCAAAGTTTTAAGTCTCTAGCTTTACGGGTGTCGAAAAAAGTTGCGTTCATACGGACAGACGGACAGACGGACAGACAGACAGACGGACAGACGGACAGACACCATGACGGACATTGCACAAAACCAATATACTATGAGACCTTCGGTATCAAAGTATAAAAATGCAGCAAATTGCCATATCTGCAAAAAAAAAAATGCTGGGAACTGACCGAGTACGTGACCATTGTCATTTAAGTGGTGTTTATAGGGGCTCGCACACAATGTGTGTAATATTAATTTTCAGATAGCACCTTTTGTCCCTGTTTTCTTTCACAATTTTTCGAAATATGATTCACATCTCTTTGTAAGAGAGCTTAATAAAGTTGAGGGTGAAATTAAAGTACTGCCTTTAAATAAGGAGCTGTACATTTCACTATCCAAATTTACTCATATTGCGTCCCATAATGAAAACTTGGAAATTTGGTTTTTAGATACTCTTCGCTTTACGGCAACCAGCTTAGATGCTTTAACTAACAATCTAAGTACTGAATGCTTTGAACGCGTAAAGTGTTTCTACCCCTCCCCCGAGGAATTTAATTTACTGCGTAGGAAGGGAGTTTTCCCATATGAGTATCTTGATTCAGAGAGCCGACTGTCTGATACATCTCTACCTTCAAGAGAAAAATTCTTTAATAGTTTAACTAATAAAGAATGTTCGCTTGAGGACTATTGACATGTATAGATTTATACAAAACGGAATTAGGGGTTGGCTGGTTCAGTGCTCTAAATGGTATTCGAAAGCCAACCACATGTATATGGATGCGTATGATTCAACCAAACCATCTGTATATTTAATTTTTTTAGATGCCAACAATTTGTAAGGTTGGGCAATGTCGCAAAATCTCCCATATGCTGCTTTTCAGTGGATGAGTGAGAATGAGGTTGCGACATTTGACATTGGCGAAATAAATAAAATTCAGAATATGGTTACATTCTTGAAGTTAATCTTTTATATCCAGATGCATTACATGACTATCACAATGATGTTAAAGTTGTTACTTCATGGGAGTCAACAAGCTGCAATCGGTTGAAGGCCAGTTTTCATAGTACTGCTCAATTTTCCGAAGATATGTACGCCATTCAAATGAAGCGATTACATTTTCTTTACGATAAACCTATGTATTTAGGATTTGCGGTTTAAGAACTTTGAAAATGGAAGATGTATGACTTTCATTATCCATATATGAAACCGAAGTTCCAAGAAAAAGTCTCATTGAATTATATGGATACAGACTCATTCATATATTCAATAGAGACTAGAGATTTTTATAAGGATATTGCTGAAGACGCTCAAATGAAATTTGATACGTCTGAATATCCTGAGGAACTAGCCCTGAAATATGGAATCAAAAGATGTAATAAATAGGTCTTGGGTATGATGAAGGATGAAAACTCAGGTAAACAAATGTCAGAGTTTGTGGGTCTTAGGGCAAAAATGTATTCACTTTCTCTTGATGGGGGAGAATGCATTAAAAAATCGAATGGAGTTAAAAAGTCTGAGTTAGATAAACTTACTATAAATAGTTATAAAAATTGTTTATTTAATAATGAAATATTTAGTGATGAGATGATGTTGTTTAGATCACATCTTCATAATTTATATACTAATAAAATAAGAAAAACAACTTTAAGTTGTTCAGGTGATAAGCGAAAAATAAAGCCTGATGGGCTCACTGGATCACTTTAAAATTTACCGATAGATTTAAAAAACCAAAAAAAAACCAAACATTAAAAATCTATATTCTTTAAAAACCTGTAAAAAATAAAAATCTGAATGTAATATATGGCTGAAAATAAAATGTTAATGTAAATAAGAAACACAAAGGTATTAAGTTCTTTATATATATATTTATTTATTATTTAATTCAAAGCATAAAATAAGAAAAAAAAAAAAACAACATTAAAAATCTATATTCTTTAAAAACCTGTAACAAATAAAAATCTGAATGTAATATATGACTGAAAAAAAATGTTAATGTAAATAAAACACACAAATAAGAAAAAAAAAACATAAAATAACCAGACATTAAAAATCTATATTCTTAAAAAAAAAAAAACCTGTAAACAATAAATAAATAAATAAACAAATAAATAAAATAAAAGTAAAAACACAAAGGAATTAAGTTCTTTACATATTTTTTTATTAATTTTAAATTCAAATTTCTAGCAGTTACATTGCGGCTCTAGAGGTAAATTATCTAGATCAGCTAATATTCTCTCTAACTCAGCTAGACAATCATCATCATCATCGTCGTCCTCTAGGGGCTGCTCCATATCCTCATACTCATCGAGAGTCATAGAGGTCATACGCTCCCTCCTCCAATTGAAATACTCCTCCTCCCGATCGCTCTGAGACATACCCATTAAGTATCGAGCCCGATCCACAACGGGCTCTTGCAGAGGGATCGTTCTCTCCAGCTCATCCTCCACATTCGTTGGCCGAGCGTTCAGCTTCAGCAACCACTCATAGACAGTGCGGGGTGGTGGTGGGCGACGCCGTATTTGCCCGTATATGTCGGGGTTAAGCACAGTTGAAATGTGTATACAACGAGATATTGGGCGAGGCATTTTATGATCCTCGTCACCAATAAGGACAGCTTCAGTATCTATGATATTGATGGTTGTATTCTTCGATCAACTGCTTGTACATTTCAATCCAATTATATGTGCCATTGAAACTAAATTCTTGCAACATCATTTCCTTTAAAGTTCTATTAAAACGCTCAACAATTGACGCTTTAAGAGCGCTATAGCTCGAGTAATTATTAATATTATGTTTTCTGCACAAGTTTTTAAATTCAGTATTATAAAACTCTTTTCCATCATCGGTTTGTAAATTCTTAGGAAGTCTTTTGTCTGGCGAGCGCTTTTGTAACTTCTTTTGCAGATTTTGTTTTTAAATCCAATCCCCAAGCATATTTTGAAAAATGTATCAATTATTGTTAATAGAAATCGACAGCCTTTATTAGATGCCGAGTGCTTCCCCATCTCCACTAAGTCAGCTTGCCAATGATCATCAATACCTTTCATTACAACTCTTCTACGTTTAACATTTTTGCGTGCAGGAGCATGTAATTCACCCACTATTTCCTTTTTATACTTTGATACCGAAGGTCTCATAGTATATTGGTTTTGTGCAATGTCCGTCATGGTGTCTGTCCGTCTGTCCGTCTGTCTGTCTGTCCGTCTGTCCGTCTGTCCGTATGAACGCAACTTTTTTCGACACCCGTAAAGCTAGAGACTTGAAACTTTGCAAATATGTTTGTCTATAGGCGAGACAGATAAAGTGTCAAGATTGGGGTGCCACGCCTACTAGGAGGCTGGGAAATCGATAAATTCGATAACAGAAAACCGATAAAACTTAATATTTGTCAGATTCTTACAGCTAGAGTTGCCAAATTTTGCTCGCAGATAGCTAATCATGTCCCTGAAAAAACTGCATCAAAATTTTGGATGCCACGCCCACTCCTTCCGCCCCCCTCATCACTGCTCCTTGAAATTGGAAACGCCCATAGTTTTCACATATTTTGGGCTAGAGCCACCAAATTTTGTGTCATGATAGATATTTACGTTCCCCAAAAAAATGCATCAAAATTTGGATGCCACGCCCCCTGATTCCGCCCCATCCCCCCTTCTCACTTAAATTGGAAACGCCTATAGTTTTCACATTTTTTGGGCAAGAGCCACCAAATTTTGTGTCAAGA
Organism: Scaptomyza hsui; assembly: GCA_018152825.1. NCBI lineage: Eukaryota > Metazoa > Arthropoda > Insecta > Diptera > Drosophilidae > Scaptomyza > Scaptomyza hsui. The sequence continues at coordinate 429,803 of JAECXO010000241.1, forward strand.
TAGATATTAACGTTCCCCAAAAACATGCATCAAAATTTGGATGCCATGCCCCCAGATTCCGCCCCCCATCCCCCCTTCTCCCTGAAATTGGAAACGCCCATAGTTTTCACATTTTTTGGGCTAGAGCCACCAAATTTTGTGTCAAGATAGATATTGACGTTTCTCAAAAAAATGCATCAAAATTTGGATGCCATGCGCCCTGATTCCGCCCCCATCCCCCCTTCTCCGTGAAATTGGAAACGCCCATAGTTTTCACATTTTTTGTGCTAGAGCCACCAAATTTTGTGTGAAGATAGATATTAACGTTCCCCAAAAACATGCATCAAAAATTGGATGCCATGCCACCAGATTCCGCCCCCATCCCCCCTTCTCCATGAAATTGGAAACGCGCATAGTTTTCACATTTTTTGGGCTAGAGCCACCAAATTTGGTGTCAAGATAGATATTGACGTTTCCCAAAAAATGCATCAAAATTTGGATGCCATGCGCCCTGATTCCGCCCCCATCACCCCTTTCTCCGTGAAATTGGAAACGCCCATAGTTTTCACATTTTTTGGGCTAGAGCCACCAAATTTTGTGTCAAGATAGATATTTACGTTCCCCAAAAAAACGCATCAAAATTTTGGATGCCACGCTCCCTGGTCCCGCCCCCCATCCCCCCTTCTCCCTGAAATTGGAAACGCCCATAGTTTTCACATTTTTTTGGGCTAGAGCCACCAAATTTTGTGTCAAGATAGATATTGACGTTCCCCAAAAAAATGCATCAAAATTTGGATGCCATGCCCCCTTATTCCGCCCCCATCCCCCTTCTCCCTGAAATTGGAAACGCCTATAGTTTTCACATATTTTGGGCAAGAGCCCAAATTTTGTGTCAAGATAGGTACTGGCGTTCCCCATCAAAACTTGGGTGCCACGCCCCCTGATTCCGCCCCATCCCCCCTTCTCCCTGAAATTGGAAACGCCTATAGTTTTCACATTTTTTGGGCTAGAGCCACCAAATTTTGTGTGAAGATAGATATTGACGTTCCCCAAAAATGCATCAAAATTTTGGATGCCACGCCCCCTGATTCCGCCCCCATCCCCCTTCTACTTGAAATTGGAAACGCCTATAGTTTTCACATTTTTCGAGCTAGTGTCACCGAATTTGGTAGGAAGATATATGGTGACATCTACAAAAGATCTGCATCAAAAATTAGGATGCCACGCCCACCTCTGCCGCCCACCATTTAAAATCGTAAATTTCGATATCTCTTATAGTTTTTAAGCTAGAGCCCGTAAATTGGGTAGAAAGATAGAAGGCAGCATCTACCAAAGACCTGCATCAAAATTTTGAATGCCACGCCCACCTAAGCCACCCGCCTTATAAAATCGGAATCGGCTATATCTTTAACAGTTTTTGAGCTAGAGCCACCAAACTTGGTAGGCAGATAGATAGTGACAGCTAAAAACATTTGATTCAAAAATTTGGATGCCACGCCTACCTCTGCCGCCCACCTTTTAAATTTGGGAGTTAAGTTATCTTCCACAGTTTTTGAGCTAAAGTCACCAAATTTGGTAACATGATAGCTGGCGATGCTTACCACATGGGACACTCCCTTCGCCCCTGCATTCCCACTAATCAACCGTTGTTTTACTGGTATCAAAGTATTCCGCAGTCGGTTGCGTCCGACAGCAACGTTTTTACTTGTTATTCATGATTACTTGAGTTATTAAATTGATATGTATGAAGTAGGTTAGGTATTTTGTATATTTTTTTTTATTATTTTTATTTCTTGTATATGATTAGCGGTTTTTATTTATAAAGTAGTAAAAGGCTGTTGCTCACGTCGCTTTGAAATATGATTGCAGAGCCACAGCTCTTTCCTAACAAAAGCTTTCCACATTTTTATTAGAGGTGACTTCTGTGTCATTACCCTAATACAGATTATCCATATACACTTCCAAGATTCGGAACTCATATTTTTTAATGTATCCTATCATTGAAGTTTGATCAAGCCTTCATGACAGCCACACAGCTTATAGTAAAAAATTGATAAGGGTACCCACTTATATATCATTATACTCTTCAAATTCGTTGGTTTATTCTGATGTATATTTTCAATATTTTTAGTTTGTTCTCAAGTTTTTCTTTCAAATTTTCGAGCTTTTCTTTAGTATTATTAATATTCCTTTCCAATAAAACAATATTTGGATTTCTATGGCTTAATAATGATGAATTAGTGTTTGATTCAATATGATTTTGGACTTGATTTATTAGTTCATCAACATATTCTTTTATAACCAAGTCATTTGCATCTTTCGGTTGCGCACAATACATAATTCGTTTGCTCTGAACATTGAAATTTCCATCCTGGTCAATAAGCAAACCAAAAAATCTTTTGCCATTTCGGTTTAAGTATTCAAAATTATCTTTTTCATTTGAGTAATGTCCAAACTTGTCAAGGGGCATAATGGTTTAGCGTTGAATTAATTAGTTTTTAGATATTTTGTGCCTGATCCTTCTCAGTATGCAAAGTTACATAGCTTAACGATTTGGATAGTAAAATGAATTAAATAAGTAAGCTTATGCATAATGTAAATGATGTAGGCAATGAGCTCATTTTAAAAATAAACGATACTAAGAAGAATGTAACTTTGCATACTGAGAAGGATCAGGCACAAAATATCTAAAAACAAATTAAACCATTATGCCCCTCGACAAGTTTGGACATTTTTCAAATGAGAAAGAGAATTTTGAATACTTAAACAGAAATGGCCAAAGATTTTTTGGTTTGCTTATTGACCAGGATGGAAATTTCAATGTTCAGAGCAAACGAATTATGTATTGTGCGCAACCGAAAGATGCAAATGACTTGGTTATAAAGAATATGTTGATGAACTAATAAATCAAGTCCAAAATCATATTGAATCAAACACTAATTCATCATTATTAAGCCATAGAAATCCAAATATTGTTTTATTGGAAAGGAATATTAATAATTCTAAAGAAAAGCTCGAAAATTTGAAAGAAAAACTTGAGAAAAAACTAAAAATATTGAAAAAATACGTCAGAATAAACCAACGAATTTGAAGAGTCTAATGATATATAAGTGGGTACCCTTATCAATTTTTTACTATAAGCTGTGTGACTGTCATGAAGGCTGGATCAAACTTCAATGATACTTCCGAATCTTGGAAGTGTGGAAAATCTGTACTAGGATAATGACACAGAGCTCACCTCTAATAAAAATGTGGAAAGCTTTTGTTAGGAAAAAGCTGTGGTTCTGCAATCATATTTCAAAGAGACGTGAGCAACAGCCTTCTACTACTTTATAAATAAAAACCGCTAATCATATACAAAAAATAAAAACAAGTAAGAAGGCTCTAGTCTAGATTTCCCGACTAGGAGATACCCTGAACCGTATACTTAACGCGTACAGTCATTGTCTGTATGCATCTGTGACCTAAACTTCAATCTTCGATATCTCTGGTGTTTCTCAACCGATTTCGATGAAATTTTCAGAAAAGTTATATCATTACCCATTATTTCAATCCCCATTTTTACATTTTCCAAATTCGCGATTTTTTTGTAATCGATTGCATGTGTATTTTGGAAACCAGAATAGTTATCGATAATTTGAAACAAACTTGTTCCGCTCATGGTATAGGAGAACTTATATTCAAAATCTGAAGTCTCTAGCTCTTGTAGTCTCTGAGATCGACGCGTTCATACAGACAGACAGACGGACGGACAGACGGACGGACAGACGGACAGACGGACGGACAGACAGACGGACATGGCTATATCGAATCGGCTTTTGATGCTGATCAAGAATATATATACATTATGGGGTCGAAGATGCTTCCTTCTGCCTGTTACATACTTTTGCACAAAACCATTATACCCCTTTTACCCATTTTATAAGTTAGGGGTATAAAAAAAAATACAAAATACCTAACCTACTTCATACATACCACCTTAATAACTCAAGTAATCATGAATAAAAGGGAAATAGTGGGTGAAATACATGATCCTGCACGCAAAAATTTTTAACGTAGAAGAGTTGTTATGAAAGGTATTGATGATCATTGGCAAGCAGACTTAGTGGAGATGGGGAAGCACTCGGCATCTAATAAAGGCTGTCGATTTCTATTAACAATAATTGATACATTTTTCAAAATATGCATGGGGATTGGCATTAAAAACAAAATCTGCAAAATAAGTTACAAAAGCGCTCGGCAGTATTTTTAAAGACAAAATAATTCCTAAGAATTTACAAACCGATGATGGAAAAGAGTTTTTTAATACTTAATTTAAAAACTTGTGCAGAAAACATAATATTAATAATTACTCGAGCTATAGCGCTCTTAAAGCGTCAATTGTTGAGCGTTTTAATAGAACCTTAAAGGAAATGATGTGGAGAGAGTTTAGTTTCAATGGTACATATAATTGGATCGTACATGTCGAGCAGTTAATTCAGGAATATAACCACCAATATCATAGAACGATAAAAATGGCACCAGTAGAAGTTAATTCATCGAATGAAACGATGTTGTTGAATACTGTCTATAGTCACCTTAAAATCTTTGTAAATGTGAATGATTATGTGCCTATAAGAAAACATAAACATCTATTTGAGAAAGGGTACACACCTAACTGGACAACTGAAATTTTTCAAATAAAACAAGTAAAAACGTTGCTGTCGGACGCAACCGACTGCGGAATACTTTGATACCAGTAAAATAACGGTTGATAAGGGGGAATGCAGGGGCGAAGAGAGTGGCCCATGTGGTAAACATCGCCAGCTATCATGTTACCAAATTTGGTGACTTTAGCTCAAAAACTGTGGAAGATAACTTAACTCCCAAATTTAAAAGGTGGGCGGCAGAGGTAGGCGTGGCATCCAAATTTTTGAATCAAATGTTTTTAGCTGTCACTATCTATCTGCCTACCAAGTTTGGTGGCTCTAGCTCAAAAACTGTTAAAGATATAGCCGATTCCGATTATATAAGGCGGGTGGCTTAGGTGGGCGTGGCATTCAAAATTTTGATGCAGGTCTTTGGTAGATGCTGCCTTCTATCTTTCTTCCCAATTTACGGGCTCTAGCTTAAAAACTATAAGAGATATCGAAATTTCCGATTTTAAATGGTGGGCGGCAGAGGTGGGCGTGGCATCCAAAATTTTGATCCATTTTTTGGGAAACGTCAATATCTATCTTCACACAAAATTTGGTGGCTCTAGCCCAAAAAATGTGAAAACTATAGGCGTTTCCAATTTCTTGGTGAAGGGGGATGGGGGCGGAATCAGGGGGCGTGGCACCCAAGTTTTGATGGGGAACGCCAGTACCTATCTTGACACAAAATTTGGGCTCTTGCCCAAAAAATGTGAAAACTATAGGCGTTTCCAATTTCAGGGAGAAGGGGGGATGGAGGCGGAATAAGGGGGCATGGCATCCAAATTTTGATGCATTTTTTTTGGGAACGTCAATATCTATCTTGACACAAAATTTTGATGAATTTTTTTGGGGAACGTAAATATCTATCTTGACACAAAATTTGGTGGCTCTAGCCCAAAAAATGTGAAAACTATGGGCGTTTCCAATTTCACGGAGAAGGGGGGATGGGGGCGGAATCAGGGCGCATGGCATCCAAATTTTGATGCATTTTTTTGGGAAACGTCAATATCTATCTTGACACAAAATTTGGTGGCTCTAGCCCAAAAAATGTGAAAACTATGGGCGTTTCCAATTTCAGGGAGAAGGGGGGATGGGGGCGGAATCAGGGGGCATGGCATCCAAATTTTTATGCATTTATTTGGGGAACGTTAATATCTATCTTGACACAAAATTTGGTGGCTCTTGCCCAAAAAATGTGAAAACTATAGGCGTTTCCAATTTCAGTGAGAAGGGGGGATGGGGGCGAAATCAGGGGGCGTGGCATCCAAATTTTGATGCATTTTTTTGGGAAACTTCAATATCTATCTTGACACAAAATTTGGTGGCTCTAGCACAAAATATGTGAAAACTATGGGCGTTTCCAATTTCAAGGAGCAGTGATGAGGGGGGCGGAAGGAGTGGGCGTGGCATCCAAAATTTTGATGCAGTTTTTTCAGGGACATGATTAGCTATCTGCGAGCAAAATTTGGCAACTCTTGCTGTAAGAATCTGACAAATATTAGGTATTATCGGTTTTCTGTTATCGAATTTATCGATTTCCCAGCCTCCTAGTAGGCGTGGCACCCCAATCTTGACACTTTATCTGTCTCGCCTATAGACAAACATATTTGCAAAGTTTCAAGTCTCTAGCTTTACGGGTGTCGAAAAAAGTTGCGTTCATACGGACAGACGGACAGACAGACAGACGGACAGACACCATGACGGACATTGCACAAAACCAATATACTATGAGACCTTCGGTGTCAAAGTATAAAAATACAAAATACCAATCCTACTACGTACATATATATTGAAGGACTATGAGGATGTCGAAGTGAAAGGATGTTTCTATAAGGAGGAGCTGAGAAAAACAAAATAGTTGAAAAAATAATTAAACGACGAAATAGTCATGTATTAGTAAAATGGTTGGGATTTTCGAATGCTCACAACTCTTGGATAGATAAAAATGAAGCGATGTAAAAGTACAAGCTCTGTGCTCTGTCACCTGTGCGCGAACCAGTCTAAAATTCATTAAAAAAACAAAAGAAACTTTATTAGTTAAATTTTTTTAAAAAAGTAATGTTTTCTACAACTCTTACCTTGATAAACTTTTTATCCATACAAAATGTGCCCGTCCACCACTCTCCAAAAGCATTATGCTAACATGGTGTTCTCGTTTAACCTCCGATAAATAAAGTGGTCCAATAACTTTTCCATTCTCCTCCTTTTCCATTCCTCCTAGTGTAAGTATATCACTAACATCGATTTTTGAGCTTATAATATTTACATTATAGCGCGAACATCTTTCTGAATTGCGGTCTAGCGGTGTTTTAAGGGCAGAAATTAAAGACCATTTAAAGCAATATTCATCTGTATTTTTTACATTGACCAAAAGAAAATGTTAATATTCGGTTTTTAAACCCGCCTGAAATCTGCTTTTAGCACTATTAACAGGCAGGAAAACACAAATTTTATGAGCATTTGATCTTATATGCCCATGCCACTTATATGTAGGTACAAAAATCTTACACGCTTCACATCATTTTGTCGTGGTATGGGTAGTGCCGGTTTCTGTGTTGGTGTTGAGCGATGTGTTGAGGTAGGTAGCGGATGCGGTAGGAAATGTGTTGAGGTAGGCAGCAGTGTTGGTGTTGTTCGGTGTGTTGATGTTGGCAGACGGGCATTCGATCTTTGTCTTCTTGCGGGGAGGCGCATTGTTGGTGGGCCGTCTGTTAACGTTGAAAATTTCGGCCAGGGCGTTTAACGTTGCTGTGCTGCACACAGTTCTCTTCATCTTCTTACTTGGGGGTGCGTCAATGTTGTATGATGTCTCCATGTTGAAGACTTCGGCCAGGGTGTTGAGCGCCTCTGTTGTATAAATTATTTTGTTTGCCATTGTTAATATTATTGTATTTTATTTAAATATTTTTATACTTTGATACCGAAGGTCTCATAGTATATTGGTTTTGTGCAATGTCCGTCATGGTGTCTGTCCGTCTGTCCGTCTGTCTGTCTGTCCGTCTGTCCGTCTGTCCGTATGAACGCAACTTTTTTCGACACCCGTAAAGCTAGAGACTTGAAACTTTGCAAATATGTTTGTCTATAGGCGAGACAGATAAAGTGTCAAGATTGGGGTGCCACGCCTACTAGGAGGCTGGGAAATCGATAAATTCGATAACAGAAAACCGATAAAACTTAATATTTGTCAGATTCTTACAGCTAGAGTTGCCAAATTTTGCTCGCAGATAGCTAATCATGTCCCTGAAAAAACTGCATCAAAATTTTGGATGCCACGCCCACTCCTTCCGCCCCCCTCATCACTGCTCCTTGAAATTGGAAACGCCCATAGTTTTCACATATTTTGGGCTAGAGCCACCAAATTTTGTGTCAAGATAGATATTTACGTTCCCCAAAAAAATGCATCAAAATTTGGATGCCACGCCCCCTGATTCCGCCCCATCCCCCCTTCTCACTGAAATTGGAAACGCCTATAGTTTTCACATTTTTTGGGCAAGAGCCACCAAATTTTGTGTCAAGATAGATATTAACGTTCCCCAAAAACATGCATCAAAATTTGGATGCCATGCCCCCAGATTCCGCCCCCCATCCCCCCTTCTCCCTGAAATTGGAAACGCCCATAGTTTTCACATTTTTTGGGCTAGAGCCACCAAATTTTGTGTCAAGATAGATATTGACGTTTCTCAAAAAAATGCATCAAAATTTGGATGCCATGCGCCCTGATTCCGCCCCCCATCCCCCTTCTCCGTGAAATTGGAAACGCCCATAGTTTTCACATTTTTTGGGCTAGAGCCACCAAATTTTGTGTGAAGATAGATATTAACGTTCCCCAAAAACATGCATCAAAAATTGGATGCCATGCCACCAGATTCCGCCCCCATCCCCCCTTCTCCATGAAATTGGAAACGCGCATAGTTTTCACATTTTTTGGGCTAGAGCCACCAAATTTGGTGTCAAGATAGATATTGACGTTTCCCAAAAAAATGCATCAAAATTTGGATGCCATGCGCCCTGATTCCGCCCCCCATCACCCCTTTCTCCGTGAAATTGGAAACGCCCATAGTTTTCACATTTTTTTGGGCTAGAGCCACCAAATTTTGTGTCAAGATAGATATTTACGTTCCCCAAAAAACGCATCAAAATTTTGGATGCCACGCTCCCTGGTCCCGCCCCCATCCCCCTTCTCCCTGAAATTGGAAACGCCCATAGTTTTCACATTTTTGGGCTAGAGCCACCAAATTTTGTGTCAAGATAGATATTGACGTTCCCCAAAAAAATGCATCAAAATTTGGATGCCATGCCCCCTTATTCCGCCCCCATCCCCCCTTCTCCCTGAAATTGGAAACGCCTATAGTTTTCACATATTTTGGGCAAGAGCCCAAATTTTGTGTCAAGATAGGTACTGGCGTTCCCCATCAAAACTTGGGTGCCACGCCCCCTGATTCCGCCCCCATCCCCCTTCACGAAGAAATTGGAAACGCCTATAGTTTTCACATTTTTTGGGCTAGAGCCACCAAATTTTGTGTGAAGATAGATATTGACGTTCCCCAAAAAATGCATCAAAATTTTGGATGCCACGCCCCTGATTCCGCCCCCATCCCCCTTCTACTTGAAATTGGAAACGCCTATAGTTTTCACATTTTTCGAGCTAGTGTCACCGAATTTGGTAGGAAGATATATGGTGACATCTACAAAAGATCTGCATCAAAAATTAGGATGCCACGCCCACCTCTGCCGCCCACCATTTAAAATCGGAAATTTCGATATCTCTTATAGTTTTTAAGCTAGAAAATTGGGTAGAAAGATAGAAGGCAGCATCTACCAAAGACCTGCATCAAAATTTTGAATGCCACGCCCACCTAAGCCACCCGCCTTATAAAATCGGAATCGGCTATATCTTTAACTGTTTTTGAGCTAGAGCCACCAAACTTGGTAGGCAGATAGATAGTGACAGCTAAAAACATTTGATTCAAAAATTTGGATGCCACGCCTACCTCTGCCGCCCACCTTTTAAATTTGGGAGTTAAGTTATCTTCCACCGTTTTTGAGCTAAAGTCACCAAATTTGGTAACATGATAGCTGGCGATGTTTACCACATGGGACACTCCCTTCGCCCCTGCATTCCCCCTAATCAACCGTTGTTTTACTGGTATCAAAGTATTCCGCAGTCGGTTGCGTCCGACAGCAACGTTTTTACTTGTTTTTTTTATTTTTAGCACTTTATTTTATTTTATTTTTTATTTTTAGCACTTTAATGTTTATAAATTTTTGTTGAAAACTGATTTTTTTAAGTGGAACACTACGTTTTTTTTATGTTGGACACTCACTTCACTTTGTGAAAAACTGAACGAAACTCTCCTTTTATTCATTTTGAAATCAGGGATAAATTATTTTCTAGCGAGCTAATCATTAATTAAATAAGTTGGGTACGTACAAGAAAGGGATAACACCACAGCTTTAAAAAAAAGCCTCTAAGATTAAAGGGAAGGTACCCAATATTTAGAATGATAAGCCTCCAGGTTTGATGCCTATTGCTTGAAGGAGGATCAGCAAGAATCACTTTCCCCCAAATTGATAAGCTCGAATATGAGCATGTTCAGTACACATTAAACACATTTTTATCAACAAGCCCAGTTTAATGTTAAATCATGCGCATCTGTACGATACACACACACACACACACGTGCACATGCACTCACAAGCCCAGCTTGATGTTAAATCATGCGCACCTGTACACACAGTGTACACGCACTTTAGTACGCATTTAACACTATCTTATCTATAAGCCGCAATAATCGACGAACGTGAACATGTTAAGTACGCATTTTACAATATCTTATCTATAAGCCACAATACTCGACGAAGATGAAAATCTTCAGCGCGTCTTTAGCATTTTCTTATCCCTAAGCCAAAAATCCATGCTTATCTAGGATAGCACCAGTAACACTCTAAAAAACGCTAAAAAAATTATAAAGTATTTACAAAACAAAACAAACAAATAATCATTAAATATATGTGGTCATATAAGATCATCATGAGACCAGGAGTGAGCGATATCGTCTGAGAAAAACAAACAAACAAATAATCATTAAATGAGGTGGTCACCAGGAGTGACCGATATCGTCTGAGAAAAACAAAGAAACAAAAAGGGGTCATCTAAGGTCATAGTGATACCATGATCATCCAAGGTCATAGTGTGACCAGGAGTGACCTATATCGTCTGAGAAAAACAAACAAACAAAATAAAAGGGGTCATATATAAAACAAACAAAATAAAAGGGGTCATAAATCAATCAAATAAAACAAGTAAAAACGTTGCTGTCCGACTGCGGAATACTTTGATACCAGTAAAATAACGGTTGATAAGGGGGAATGCAGGGGCGAAGGTAAACATCGCCAGCTATCATGTTACCAAATTTGGTGACTTTAGCTCAAAAACTGTGGAAGATAACTTAACTCCCAAATTTAAAAGGTGTGCGGCAGAGGTGGGCGTGGCATCCTAATTTTTGATGCAGATCTTTTGTAGATGTCACCATATATCTTCCTTACAAATTCGGTGACACTAGCTCGAAAATTTCAAGTAGAAGGGGGGATGGCGGCGGAATCAGGGGGCGTGGCATCCAAAATTTTGATGCATTTTTTGGGAAACGTCAATATCTATCTTCACACAAAATTTGGTGGCTCTAGCCCAAAAAATGTGAAAACTATAGGCGTTTCCAATTTCTTGGTGAAGGGGGGATGGGGGCGGAATCAGGGGGCGTGGCACCCAAGTTTTGATGGGGAACGCCAGTACCTATCTTGACACAAAATTTGGGCTCTTGCCCAAAAAATGTGAAAACTATAGGCGTTTCCAATTTCAGGGAGAAGGGGGATGGGGGCGGAATCAGGGCGCATGGCATCCAAATTTTGATGCATTTTTTTGGCAAACGTCAATATCTATCTTGACACAAAATTTGGTGGCTCTAGCCCAAAAAATGTGAAAACTATGGGCGTTTCCAATTTCAGGGAGAAGGGGGGATGGGGGCGGAATCAGGGGGCATGGCATCCAAATTTTGATGCATTTTTTTGGGGAACGTTAATATCTATCTTGACACAAAATTTGGTGGCTCTTGCCCAAAAAATGTGAAAACTATAGGCGTTTCCAATTTCAAGTAGAAGGGGGGATGGGCGCGGAATCAGGGAGCGTGGCATCCAAAATTTTGATGCATTTTTTTGGGGAACGTAAATATCTATCTTGACACAAAATTTGGTGGCTCTAGCCCAAAAAATGTGAAACTATAGGCGATTCCAATTCCAAGTAGTAGGGGGATGGGGGCGGAATTAGGGGGCGTGGCATCCAAGTTTTGATGGGGAACGTCAGTACCTTGCTTGACACAAAATTTGGTGGCTCTAGCCCAAAAAATGTGAAAACTATAGGCGTTTCCAATTTCATGGATAAGGGGGGATGGGGCGGAATTAGGGGCGTGGCATCCAAAATTTTGATGCATTTATTTGGGGAACGTCACTATCTATCTTGACACAAAAATTTGGTGGGTCTAGCCCTAAAAATGTGAAAGCTATAGGCGTTTCCAATTTCATGGAGAAGGGGGGATGGGGGCGGAATCAGGGGGCGTGGCATCCAAAATGTTAATGCATATTTTTGGGGAACGTCACTATCTATCTTGACACAAAATTTGGTGGCTCTAGCCCAAAAAATGTAAGAACTATAGGCGTGTCCAATTTCAAGGAGCAGGGATAATGGGGGCGGAAGGAGTGGGCGTGGCATCCAAAACTTTGATGCAGTTAATTCAGGAACATGACTAGCTATCTGCGTGCAAAATTTGGTAACTCTAGCTGTAAGAATGTGAGAAATATTTGGTTTTATCGGTTTTCAGTTATCGAACTTATCGATTTCCCAGCCTCCTAGTAGGCGTGGCAACCCAATCTTAACACTTTATCTGTACCGTCTATAGATAAACATAATTGCAAAGTTTCAAGTCTCTAGCTTTACGGGTGTCGAAAAAAGTTGCGTTCATACGGACGGACGGACAGACGGACACCATGACGGACATTGCACAAAACCAATATACTATGAGACCTTCGGTATCTAAGTATAATAATTAAACGACGAAATAGTCATGTATTAGTAAAATGGTTAGGATTTTCGAATGCTCACAACTCTTGGATAGATAAAAATGAAGCGTTGTAAAAGTACACGCTCAAAAAATAAAATACATGTAATGTTTGTCTTGTGTGACGCTACATTTTACGAGCTGAGATTCGTTTTGGGTATGTACTTTAGCATATCACTGATAATGGGTCTGGTGTATGTCTGGCTGGAGTATGTGTGTGGTTGTGTGTGCGCGTGACTATGTACAAGTGCGTAGAGTGTCTAGAGCTCAAGGATATAAAAGCGAGCCATATGAGAACTAGAGCATTCAAAGAAGAACATTCAGCAACGATAGAAGGATGACTACTACCAACAACAACAATATGCTACTTAGCTGGTTGGTGAGGACACCTGAAGTTGTCCTTATTGGCGATGAGGACCAGAAGATGCCTCGTCCCATATATAACGAGGAAGACGAGATTGCAACTGAACTCAATCCAAGCATACACGGGCATATACGACGTCGTCCACCACCACCCCGCACTTTATACGACTGGTTGGTAAAGCTGAACGCTCGGTACTTTTCTGTGTGTGAAAAATTTAGGCAGGTGTTGCAGAAGAATAGTTGATGTTGGTGCTCTGTCACCTGTGCGCGAACCAGTCTAAAATTCATTAAAAAAAAACAAAAGAAACTTTATTAGTTAAATTTTTTTAAAAAAGTAATGTTTTCTACAACTCTTACCTTGATAAACTTTTTATCCATACAAAATGTGCCCGTCCACCACTCTCCAAAAGCATTATGCTAACATGGTGTTCTCGTTTAACCTCCGATAAATAAAGTGGTCCAATAACTTTTCCATTCTCCTCCTTTTCCATTCCTCCTAGTGTAAGTATATCACTAACATCGATTTTTGAGCTTATAATATTTACATTATAGCGCGAACATCTTTCTGAATTGCGGTCTAGCGGTGTTTTAAGGGCAGAAATTAAAGACCATTTAAAGCAATATTCATCTGTATTTTTTACATTGACCAAAAGAAAATGTTAATATTCGGTTTTTAAACCCGCCTGAAATCTGCTTTTAGCACTATTAACAGGCAGGAAAACACAAATTTTATGAGCATTTGATCTTATATGCCCATGCCACTTATATGTAGGTACAAAAATCTTACACGCTTCACATCATTTTGTCGTGGTATGGGTAGTGCCGGTTTCTGTGTTGGTGTTGAGCGATGTGTTGAGGTAGGTAGCGGATGCGGTAGGAAATGTGTTGAGGTAGGCAGCAGTGTTGGTGTTGTTCGGTGTGTTGATGTTGGCAGACGGGCATTCGATCTTTGTCTTCTTGCGGGGAGGCGCATTGTTGGTGGGCCGTCTGTTAACGTTGAAAATTTCGGCCAGGGCGTTTAACGTTGCTGTGCTGCACACAGTTCTCTTCATCTTCTTACTTGGGGGTGCGTCAATGTTGTATGATGTCTCCATGTTGAAGACTTCGGCCAGGGTGTTGAGCGCCTCTGTTGTATAAATTATTTTGTTTGCCATTGTTAATATTATTGTATTTTATTTAAATATTTTTTTTTATTTTTAGCACTTTATTTTATTTTATTTTTTATTTTTAGCACTTTAATGTTTATAAATTTTTGTTGAAAACTGATTTTTTTAAGTGGAACACTACGTTTTTTTTATGTTGGACACTCACTTCACTTTGTGAAAAACTGAACGAAACTCTCCTTTTATTCATTTTGAAATCAGGGATAAATTATTTTCTAGCGAGCTAATCATTAATTAAATAAGTTGGGTACGTACAAGAAAGGGATAACACCACAGCTTTAAAAAAAAGCCTCTAAGATTAAAGGGAAGGTACCCAATATTTAGAATGATAAGCCTCCAGGTTTGATGCCTATTGCTTGAAGGAGGATCAGCAAGAATCACTTTCCCCCAAATTGATAAGCTCGAGTATGAGCATGTTCAGTACACATTAAACACATTTTTATCAACAAGCCCAGTTTAATGTTAAATCATGCGCATCTGTACGATACACACACACACACACACTTGCACATGCACTCACAAGCCCAGCTTGATGTTAAATCATGCGCACCAGTACACACAGTGTACACGCACTTTAGTACGCATTTAACACTATCTTATCTATAAGCCGCAATAATCGACGAACGTGAACATGTTAAGTACGCATTTTACAATATCTTATCTATAAGCCACAATACTCGACGAAGATGAAAATCTTCAGCGCGTCTTTAGCATTTTCTTATCCCTAAGCCAAAAATCCATGCTTATCTAGGATAGCACCAGTAACACTCTAAAAAACGCTAAAAAATTATAAAGTATTTACAAAACAAAACAAACAAATAATCATTAAATATATGTGGTCATATAAGATCATCATGAGACCAGGAGTGAGCGATATCGTCTGAGAAAAACAAACAAACAAATAATCATTAAATGAGGTGGTCACCAGGAGTGACCGATATCGTCTGAGAAAAACAAAGAAACAAAAAGGGGTCATCAAAGGTCATAGTGATACCATGATCATCCAAGGTCATAGTGTGACCAGGAGTGACCTATATCGTCTGAGAAAAACAAACAAACAAAATAAAAGGGGTCATATATCAAACAAACAAACTAAAAGGGGTCATAAATCAATCAAATAAAACAAGTAAAAACGTTGCTGTCCGACTGCGGAATACTTTGATACCAGTAAAATAACGGTTGATAAGGGGGAATGCAGGGGCGAAGGGAGTGGCCCATGTGGTAAACATCGCCAGCTATCATGTTACCAAATTTGGTGACTTTAGCTCAAAAACTGTGGAAGATAACTTAACTCCCAAATTTAAAAGGTGGGCGGCAGAGGTGGGCGTGGCATCCTAATTTTTGATGCAGATCTTTTGTCACCATATATCTTCCTACCAAATTCGGTGACACTAGCTCGAAAATTTCAAGTAGTAGGGGGGATGGCGGCGGAATCAGGGGGCGTGGCATCCAAAATTTTGATGCATTTTTTGGGAAACGTCAATATCTATCTTCACACAAAATTTGGTGGCTCTAGCCCAAAAAATGTGAAAACTATAGGCGTTTCCAATTTCAGTGAGAAGGGGGGATGGGGGCGGGACCAGGGAGCGTGGCATCCAAATTTTGATGCATTTTTTTTGGGGAACGTAAATATCTATCTTGACACAAAATTTGGTGGCTCTAGCCCAAAATATGTGAAAACTATGAGCGTTTCCAATTTCAAGGAGCAGTAATGAGGGGAGCGGAAGGAGTGGGCGTGGCATCCAAAATTTTGATGCAGTTAATTCAGGGACATGATTAACTATGTGCGAGCAAAATTTGGCAACTCTAGCTGTAAGAATCTGACAAATATTAGATTTTATCGGTTTTCTGTTATCGAATTTATCGATTTCCCAGCCTCCTAGTAGGCGTGGCACCCCAATCTTGACACTTTATCTGTCTCGCCTATAGACAAACATATTTGCAAAGTTTCAAGTCTCTAGCTTTACGGGTGTCGAAAAAAGTTGCGTTCATTCGGACAGACGGACAGACGGACAGACACCATGACGGACATTGCACAAAACCAATATACTATGAGACCTTCGGTATCAAAGTATAAAAATACAAAATACCAATCCTACTACATATATATTGAAGGACTATGAGGATGTCGAAGTGAAAGGATGTTTCTATAAGGAGGAGCTGAGAAAAACAAAATATCCGCATACTTACTTAGTTGAAAAAACAAGTAAAAACGTTGCAGTCGGACGCAACCGACTGCGGAATACTTTGATACTAGTAAAAGAACGGTTGATAAGGGGGAATGCAGGGGCGAAGGGAGTGGGCCATGTGGTAAACATCGCCAGCTATCATGTTACCAAATTTGGTGACTTTAGCTCAAAAACTGTGGAAGATAACTTAACTCCCAAATTTAAAAGGTGGGCGGCAGAGGTAGGCGTGGCATCTAAATTTTGAATCAAATGTTTTTAACTGTCACTATCTATCTGCCTACCAAGTTTGGTGGCTCTAGCTCAAAAACTGTTAAAGATATAGCCGATTCCGATTTTAAAAGGCGGGTGGCTTAGGTGGGCGTGGCATTCAAAATTATGATGCACATCTTTGGTAGATGCTGCCTTCTATCTTTCTACCCAATTTACGGGCTCTAGCTTAAAAACTATAAGAGATATCGATATATCCGATTTTAAATAGTGGGCGGCTGAGGTGGGCGTGGCATCCTAATTTTTGATGCAGACCTTTTGTAGATGTCACCATATATCTTCCTACCAAATTTGGTGACTCTAGCTCGAAAAATGTGAAAGCTATAGAAGGGGGAATGGGCGCGGAATCAGGGAGCGTGGCATCCAAAATTTTGATGCATTTTTTTGGGGAACGTCAATATCAATCTTAACACAAAATTTGGTGGCTCTAGCCCAAAAAATGTGAAAACTATAGGCGTTTCCAATTTCAGTGAGAAGGGGGGATGGGGGCGGAATCAGGGGGCGTGGCATCCAAATTTTGATGCATTTTTTTTGGGGAACGTAAATATCTATCTTGACACAAAATTTGGTGGCTCTAGCCCAAAATATGTGAAAACTATGAGCGTTTCCAATTTCAAGGAGCAGTGATGAGGGGGGCGGAAGGAGTGGGCGTGGCATCCAAAATTTTGATGCAGTTAATTCAGGGACATGATTAACTATCTGCGAGCAAAACTTGGCAACTCTAGCTGTAAGAATCTGACAAATATTAGGTTTTATCGGTTTTCTGTTATCGAATTTATCGATTTCCCAGCCTCCTAGTAGGCGTGGCACCCCAATCTTGACACTTTATCTGTCTCGCCTATAGACAAACATATTTGCAAAGTTTCAAGTCTCTAGCTTTACGGGTGTCGAAAAAGTTGCGTTCATACGGACAGACGGACAGACGGACAGACACCATGACGGACATTGCACAAAACCAATATACTATGAGACCTTCGGTATCAAAGTATAAAAATACAAAATACCAATCCTACTACATATATATTGAAGGACTATGAGGATGTCGAAGTGAAAGGATGTTTCTATAAGGAGGAGCTGAGAAAAACAAAATATCCGCATACTTACTTAGTTGAAAAAACAAGTAAAAACGTTGCAGTCGGACGCAACCGACTGCGGAATACTTTGATACTAGTAAAAGAACGGTTGATAAGGGGGAATGCAGGGGCGAAGGGAGTGGGCCATGTGGTAAACATCGCCAGCTATCATGTTACCAAATTTGGTGACTTTAGCTCAAAAACTGTGGAAGATAACTTAACTCCCAAATTTAAAAGGTGGGCGGCAGAGGTAGGCGTGGCATCTAAATTTTTGAATCAAATGTTTTTAACTGTCACTATCTATCTGCCTACCAAGTTTGGTGGCTCTAGCTCAAAAACTGTTAAAGATATAGCCGATTCCGATTTTAAAAGGCGGGTGGCTTAGGTGGGCGTGGCATTCAAAATTATGATGCACATCTTTGGTAGATGCTGCCTTCTATCTTTCTACCCAATTTACGGGCTCTAGCTTAAAAACTATAAGAGATATCGATATTTCCGATTTTAAATAGTGGGCGGCTGAGGTGGGCGTGGCATCCTAATTTTTGATGCAGACCTTTTGTAGATGTCACCATATATCTTCCTACCAAATTTGGTGACTCTAGCTCGAAAAATGTGAAAGCTATAGAAGGGGGAATGGGCGCGGAATCAGGGAGCGTGGCATCCAAAATTTTAATGCATTTTTTTTGGGGAACGTCAATATCAATCTTAACACAAAATTTGGTGGCTCTAGCCCAAAAAATGTGAAAACTATAGGCGTTTCCAATTTCAGTGAGAAGGGGGGGATGGGGGCGGAATCAGGGGGCGTGGCATCCAAATTTTGATGCATTTTTTTTGGGGAACGTCAATATCTATCTTGACACAAAATTTGGTGGCTCTAGCCCAAAATATGTGAAAACTATGAGCGTTTCCAATTTCAAGGAGCAGTGATGAGGGGGGCGGAAGGAGTGGGCGTGGCATCCAAAATTTTGATGCAGTTAATTCAGGGACATGATTAACTATCTGCGAGCAAAACTTGGCAACTCTAGCTGTAAGAATCTGACAAATATTAGGTTTTATCGGTTTTCTGTTATCGAATTTATCGATTTCCCAGCCTCCTAGTAGGCGTGGCACCCCAATCTTGACACTTTATCTGTCTCGCCTATAGACAAACATATTTGCAAAGTTTCAAGTCTCTAGCTTTACGGGTGTCGAAAAAAGTTGCGTTCATACGGACAGACGGACAGACGGACAGACACCATGACGGACATTGCACAAAACCAATATACTATGAGACCTTCGGTATCAAAGTATAGAAATACAAAATACCAATCCTACTACATATATATTGAAGGACTATGAGGATGTCAAAGTGAAAGGATGTTTCTATAAGGAGGAGCTGAGAAAAACAAAATATCCGCATACTTACTTAGTTGAAAAAACAAGTAAAAACGTTGCAGTCGGACGCAACCGACTGCGGAATACTTTGATACTAGTAAAAGAACGGTTGATAAGGGGGAATGCAGGGGCGAAGGGAGTGGGCCATGTGGTAAACATCGCCAGCTATCATGTTACCAAATTTGGTGACTTTAGCTCAAAAACTGTGGAAGATAACTTAACTCCCAAATTTAAAAGGTGGGCGGCAGAGGTAGGCGTGGCATCTAAATTTTTGAATCAAATGTTTTTAACTGTCACTATCTATCTGCCTACCAAGTTTGGTGGCTCTAGCTCAAAAACTGTTAAAGATATAGCCGATTCCGATTTTAAAAGGCGGGTGGCTTAGGTGGGCGTGGCATTCAAAATTATGATGCACATCTTTGGTAGATGCTGCCTTCTATCTTTCTACCCAATTTACGGGCTCTAGCTTAAAAACTATAAGAGATATCGATATTTCCGATTTTAAATAGTGGGCGGCAGAGGTGGGCGTGGCATCCTAATTTTTGATGCAGACCTTTTGTAGATGTCACCATATATCTTCCTACCAAATTTGGTGACTCTAGCTCGAAAAATGTGAAAGCTATAAAAGGGGGGATGGGCGCGGAATCAGGGAGCGTGGCATCCAAAATTTTGATGCATTTTTTTGGGGAACGTCAATATCTATCTTAACACAAAATTTGGTGGCTCTAGCCCAAAAAATGTGAAAACTATGGGCGTTTTAAATTTCAAGTAGAAGGGGGATGGGGGCGGAATTAGGGGGCGTGGCATCCAAGTTTTGATGGGGAACGTCAGTACCTAGCTTGACACAAAATTTGGTGGCTCTAGCCCAAAAAATGTGAAAACTATAGGCGTTTCCAATTTCATGGAGCAGGGATAATGGGGGCGGAAGGAGTGGGCGTGGCATCCAAAACTTTGATGCAGTTAATTCAGGGACATGACTAGCTATCTGCGTGCAAAATTTGGTAACTCTAGCTGTAAGAATGTGAGAAATATTTGGTTTTATCGGTTTTCAGTTATCGAACTTATCGATTTCCCAGCCTCCTAGTAGGCGTGGCAACCCAATCTTAACACTTTATCTGTACCGTCTATAGATAAACATAATTGCAAAGTTTCAAGTCTCTAGCTTTACGGGTGTCGAAAAAAGTTGCGTTCATACGGACGGACGGACAGACGGACAGACGGACACCATGACGGACATTGCACAAAACCAATATACTATGAGACCTTCGGTATCAAAGTATAATAATTAAACGACGAAATAGTCATGTATTAGTAAAATGGTTGGGATTTTCGAATGCTCACAACTCTTGGATAGATAAAAATGAAGCGATATAAAAGTACACGCTCAAAAAAAAAATACATGTAATGTTTGTCTTGTGTGACGCTACATTTTACGAGCTGAGATTCGTTTTGGGTATGTACTTCAGCATATCACTGATAATGGGTCTGGTGTATGTCTGGCTGGAGTATGTGTGTGTGGTTGTGTGTGCGCGTGACTATGTACAAGTGCGTAGAGTGTTGTAAGGTAGCTTTTTCTATGGCTGAGGTAGTTCGGTCTCTCCAGGGCCACCTTACAAGAAATTTGTAGGTTGCTGGGATCGAGAGAGTGGGGAACTGAGACACCGTGCTCGGAGAAGTGCGTAGTGAAGTTAGGGCCGACACCGGTACTCCGGTGATTCGTCCCAGTGCCGTTGCGGCAGTGTAGCCACCCCTGCCAACTCCGACTCTAATGCCCCTGGTATTAACCTAGGCTGCACCAAGTTCGGAGATAGGCATGCGCCGCTTGGAAACTTTGCGGACTGTCGCGGTATTGACCGGCGTACAGTCAGCGTAGTCTCAAGCGGTGGGTAAGCCACACTCACCGTATTTGGCACTATCACTGTCTCACTTGACTTGAACCGTTTGAATAAATTTCCGATCGCACTGGTTTCATTGTTATTCTTGATCTTTATTTCTTTTCTTCCACAAGGATTTCCTAGCCCCTACCTACTCGCACCAGACAAAGTCGTGAGAAGGGGGGAATAGTCGCTTGGACTCGCTTACCCTGGCACCACGTGTGACAATTATGTGTGTGTGTGTGTATGTTCGGTGTCTCCAGCGTGCCGTGCTTGTGTGTGTATGTACGCTGGCCCTATGGTGTCCGAGTGTGTGTGTGTATCCTTGACCTGTGTATCCTTCGTTGTCCTGACCCGCTTGTTGTTGTGTTCCTCGTAGTCCTTGTTGTCCTTGTGCTGTCTTCCCTTGGTTGTTCCGGTGTTCTCCTCAAGCTTACTCTGACTTATATTTTTTTCACTCGCGCTGGTGTCGACACTCCACCACGGGCATCCAAACTAGACTGCTCGCTCTCGAGTTTCGATGGCGATCGCCAACCCTTTTCGGCATGCCGTCGCTGCGGCCGCGGTCCGCGCCGTTTGGCTCGCGCCGATTCTGCTGCTGCGGGT
Source organism: Scaptomyza hsui (assembly GCA_018152825.1). Taxonomy (NCBI): domain Eukaryota; kingdom Metazoa; phylum Arthropoda; class Insecta; order Diptera; family Drosophilidae; genus Scaptomyza; species Scaptomyza hsui. The sequence goes on from JAECXO010000241.1 coordinate 451,475, forward strand.
GGCTTCGCTCTCGCTCTCTGCTGCGCTGCTCTCCGCTGTGGCCGCTGCCCGCGCCGTTTGGCTCGTGCCGATTCTGCTGCTGCGGGTGGCGTCGCTCTCGCTCTCTGCTGTGGCCGCTGCCCGCGCCGGTTGGCTCGTGCCATTCTGCTGCTGCGGCTTTTCTCTCCCTCGTAGTCTCTCTGTTGTAAATGGGTCCCGTTTCCCAAGTATACTCAAGTACTATGGGCCTTATGTCTAACTAGCTCAAAATATATATAACTTAACCTACTAATTTATCCTATAAAATTGTGACTCGTCACACCCCCCCCCTTACTTCCCGGGTGATAACGAATAATGACGCCGCTGGCTGGAGTGTCGGTGATCCTGACGATCCAACGTGCTAATGTACTTGTCCTTCCACAACCTCTCCAAGATAGAGTTCATCCTCGGCAGAGGGTATGCATCCGGTACTGATTTCGCATTGAGCTGGTGGAAGTCCACACACATGCGTGTTTCCCCAGTCTTCTTGCCCACCAACACAATAGGTGCACTGTGTGGGCTTTTGGAAGGCTCGATGCATCCGTCCCGTAGCAGCTCGTCCACTTGCGCGTGGGTTATCCCTTGCATCGCTGGGTTCCGAGGATAGTACCTTTGCTTTATGGGGCGCTCGTCGCGCATGACAATGACGTGTTCCGCGATGTTGGACACGCCTGTCATGCCATCGAATTTGGACCATTCCTCCTCTAGGAATTGTTGTACCCACGGCGCCATCGACCCGGCTGGGCCTGTTTCGGGCTGGCTGGTGGCGGCTGGTTGGGTCTCGTCACCCCTTGCTGCCTCGTCGTCGGGTTTTGCAACCTCACCCGTTGACAACGCATTCGTTATGCTGGCTATTATCCCTCGTGGTTCAGATGATTCCTTGGATTCCTGGCTTTTTGGTCTGGTACGAAAGGGGTTCCTTTTGGTAGCTCTCAGCCGTGCAGGGCCCAGAGCGCCTCCACAAGTCTTGTCACGCCCCATTGTCGTGGTAGCCTCGCGGTTGCGAGCGCCGTCGTGGCTTTGTATCCGATTCTGGCTATTTGCGAGCGCCTCGCGGTTGCAAGCGTCGCCCGTGCCCTGGTTCCTCGTCGTCTTGCTGGTTGCGAGCGCCTCGCGGTTGCAGGCGTCGCTCTGGTCTTGTTTCCTTGTTGTCTCTGTGCTTGTGGTTGCGAGCGCCTCGCGGTTGCAGGCGTCGCCCTTGCTCTGGTTCCTCGTAGTCTCTGTGCTTTTGTTTGCGAGCGCCTCGCGGTTGCAGGCATCGCCCTTGCTCTGGTTCCTCGTAATCTCTGTGCTTTTGGTTGCGAGTGCCTCGCGGTTGCAGGCGTCGCCCTTGCTCTGGTTCCTCGTAGTCTCTGTGCTTTTGGTTGCGAGCGCCTCGCGGTTGCAGGCGTCGCCCTTGCTCTGGTTCCTCGTAGTCTCTGTGCTTTTGTTTGCGAGCGCCTCGCGGTTGCAGGCATCGCCCTTGCTCTGGTTCCTCGTAATCTCTGTGCTTTTGGTTGCGAGTGCCTCGCGGTTGCAGGCGTCGCCCTTGCTCTGGTTCCTCGTAGTCTCTGTGCTTTTGGTTGCGAGCGCCTCGCGGTTGCAGGCGTCGCCCTTGCTCTGATTCCTCGTAGTCTCTGTGCTTGTGGTTGCGAGCGTCTCGCGGTTGCAGGCGTCGCCCTTGCTGTGGTTCCTCGTAGTCTCTGTGCTTTTGGTTGCGAGCACCTCGCGGTTGCAGGCGTCGCCCTTGCTCTGGTTCCTCGTAGTCTCTGTGCTTTTGATTGCGAGCGCCTCGCGGTTGCATTCGTCGCCCTTGCTCTGGTTCCTCGTAGTCTCTGTGCTTTTGGTTGCGAGCGCCTCGCGGTTGCAGGCGTCGCCCTTGCTCTGGTTCCTCGTAGTCTCTGTGCTTGTGGTTGCGAGCGCCTCGCGGTTGCAGGCGTCGCCCTTGCTGTGGTTCCTCGTAGTCTCTGTGCTTTTGGTTGCGAGCGCCTCGCGGTTGCAGGCGTCGCCCTTGCTCTGGTTCCTCGTAGTCTCTGTGCTTTTGATTGCGAGCGCCTCGCGGTTGCATTCGTCGCCCTTGCTCTGGTTCCTCGTAGTCTCTGTGCTTTTGGTTGCGAGCGCCTCGCGGTTGCAGGCGTCGCCCTTGCTCTGGTTCCTCGTAGTCTCTGTGCTTGTGGTTGCGAGCGCCTCGCGGTTGCAGGCGTCGCCCTTGCTGCGCTTCGTCGTCTTTGTTCCCTCTGTGCTTGTGTTGGCGACCGCCTCGCGGTTGCAGGCGTCGCCCTGGCTTTACATCGTCGTATCTTTGCTGTTTGCGAGCGCCTCGCGGTTGCAGGCGTCGCCCTTGCTGTGCTTCGCTGTGTCTTTCCTGGTGGCTCGCTGTGTTGCCCGCTGGACGACATCGCCCCCTTGGTGGCTACCACTGCTTGGTACCCGGCTGGGTTCGTTGTTTGGCTTCGGATCGGTTGTTTGGTGATGCTCGGCAGTCTTCGGATTTGGTATGCTCAACGGGATGAGTAGGCCTCCCACCAGCAACTTGGCATTGATGGCGCTGAAGAAGTCCAACCCGAGCAGCACATCGTCGAGGGCCGATGGTAAAACCAGCATCAGAATGCTAGCCCGTGCTTGCCCGAGTCGTACTTCAGCCTGGATCGCCCGCGTTAGCTCCATCCTTGTCCCATTTGCCAAGGCTATCACCGTCCTCACCGCTCGTCTGTTAGCCGGGGTCTCGATAAGTCGCGCTTTCTGTTCGCTGAGAAAGCTCCGCGTGGCACCCGTGTCCAGTTGAGCGCACTATCCGCTCGTTGCTTGCCTTGTTCCTTGCCTGACGTAGGTGTTCTCGTTCCCTGGTGACTTCAAAATTGACCACTAATTGAGTCAACTGTTTGAACGTGCGGAAGTCCATTCGTCTCACGTACAACTGATACTCCGGCAGCAGGTTTTCATACACCCGTTCTAGTTCTTGGGCTTCTGAATAACCAGCGCGGTTCATCATAAGGCGAATGTCCACTAGGTACTGCTTGTAGCCTTCGTTTTCCCTCTGGTAGCGCATCCTTATCTCGTCTTCCAACCTCTGGAAATACCTCGGTGGTAGGAAAAATTCCAGAAATTCCCTCCGAAACACGGTCCATGGCTCACCCTGCAAGTGGCTTGTGCGGAACCAGTCCTCGGCGGTACCGTGTAAAAGTTCTGGTACCCCCTGGGCCAAGTTTCGGGTGTCCACGCGGTGTGATATGGCTCGCTCCTCCAAACGCTCGATAAATCGCAAGGGGTCTGTGGTACCGTCAAACGTGACTCCCCAGCGATGCATGCGTTCTACTCCCATGGCTCCAGAGACGTCGTGTCGGCTTGGTAGCATCGCCGATGTTACCCTCTCGTGTGTTCGTGCCAACCGCTGGTGTTGAACCGGCACCGGTATGCTAAGGTACTGCATACCCGGGCTGCCTGGTTCCCGTGGCGGAGACCTGCTAGGTGCCACTCGTTGCTCCGGTAAACTCGTCGTGTTCTTTCCTGCATGGGATCCGTTCCCACTTGTGGTAGGCGACAGGCTCCGAGATCGTTGTTGGGTGTCTGGCTTGGTGTCGGGCGTCCGGGCTTTTCCAAAAACGGCTTCGAGTTCCTCTAAGCGTGCCTGGATGGTCGCTGAATGGCCACCACGACCCACAAACGCAGACATACGGCCTCGAAGTTCTTCTACGGTGCCTTCACGACCGAATCCAAATTCGTCAGCGAATGCCTCCAGTTCAGCCTTCCGCCTGTATGATATCCATGCTACTCCAACCATGCTTGCTCTGCGTAGCCTGCCCCTGGGTCCTGGTTCCAGTTGTGCCGATGTAGGTCCGGTGCGATGTCCTATGCCTTGTTTACGGATGCACGACTAGTATCCCTGTTGTGTACTAGTGCGTGTCCTGTGCGATGTCCTTTGATCCTGTGCCTGGTTGTGACTACCCGACTAGTATCCCTGTTGTACTAGTGTTAGTCCTGTGTCCTTTGATCCTGTGCCTGGTTGTGACTACCCGACTAGTATCCCTGTTGTACTAGTGTTAGTCCTGTGTCCTTTGATCCTGGTAGTATCTTCAGTATCCTGCGCTCTGGGTTCTGTGTCCTTTGCTCTGGTAGACTCGTTAGATAAAAAAAAAAGAATACTAGGCACGATGTTCACACTTTGAAGGTTCTGGGTCGACTCTCCTCTACTGTGCCGTGATGGCTCGATTTATACAATTCTAGTCGCCCACGACTGATCGCGACCGAGGGTTCACGAGCTTCGCGTCGTCCGCCTCCCTCCTCTGTCATTTGCAGATGCGACAAAACTCCTCTCTCTCTCTCTGCTCCTCGTCGTAGATATCAAAACATATATAATGTCTTAAATATATGTACCTCTGCGCTGACTATGTACTCGTACGCTGCATCGCCTCGTGTGCTCGAAAAAAACTATTAGCCCGACCACGTTTACTCCTGTTGATGCATTTTCCCCATGTACAGGTTTACCCCTTTTTTTTCCAAAAAATTAATACGTGCACACACCTATTTATCGGCAGTAACCCCTTTTTTTCATATATATATTTTTTTTCCTTTATTTAAAATTTTATTTGGGTCTGCCCATATATGTGTATGTTAGCGCGCATACCCTTACCCGGTACATGTTAGTGCTTGCCAAACTGTGCAAGCTGAGAAAAAAAACGTGCCGACACCCCTGTGCAAAAAATAAAAAATATCCCAGTGACTTTCAAACTGTACCCACGTGTCGTGGGTTTTCACAGTGCTCATTCAACTGTACCTAAAAACTCTGTATAAAACTGTACCATATGTTGCGACCGGGACGGTCGACTAAAAGACTAATGTGGCCTTGTTTTGCCCACGGTTGTTACCGGTGCTTGCAAAACTGTGCCCACGTGACAGCCTTTTCAATGTGCAAGCGGACCGGCGAACGTTAGCGAATGCTACCAAACAAAACTCAAGCGAAAGCGAATATGTGCACCCTGTATGTATACGCGCATTTACCATGACTGCCAATGCTTGTAAAACTGTGCCTACGTGACCGCGTATGCAGCTGCATAGAAAACGACAACAGACTAGGCTAACGGCGTTTTCCCCGGCCGCCTTGCAATATGTGTAAATGTGTATATGCAGCTGCATGAACCCGCTATGTTCATACCCCTGTCGGACCACTGCCTAATGCGTATCCCTGCAGGAATACCACTACTGATTTTCTGCTGAAAAATCACTACCTGTGCTTTTCCTCGCTCTAGCTTTTTAGACTATTTCGGTGTCCCTTTCCGAAAAATATATATATATATATGAAACCACAATCCCAGAGTCCCTGCTCGGGCGCCACCTGTAAGGTAGCTTTTTCTATGGCTGAGGTAGTTCGGTCTCTCCAGGGCCACCTTACAAGAAATTTGTAGGTTGCTGGGATCGAGAGTGTGGGGAACTGAGACACCGTGCTCGGAGAAGTGCGTAGTGAAGTTAGGGCCGACACCGGTACTCCGGTGATTCGTCCCAGTGCCGTTGCGGCAGTGTAGCCACCCCTGCCAACTCCGACTCTAATGCCCATGGTATTAACCTAGGCTGCACCAAGTTCGGAGATAGGCATGCGCCGCTTGGAAACTTTGCGGACTGTCGCGGTATTGACCGGCGTACAGTCAGCGTAGTCTCAAGCGGTGGGTAAGCCACACTCACCGTATTTGGCACTATCACTGTCTCACTTGACTTGACCCGTTTGAATAAATTTCCGATCGCACTGGTTTCATTGTTATTCTTGATCTTTATTTCTTTTCTTCCACAAGGATTTCCTAGCCCCTACCTACTCGCACCAGACAAAGTCGTGAGAAGGGGGGGAATAGTCGCTTGGACTCGCTTACCCTGGCACCACGTGTGACAATTATGTGTGTGTGTGTGTATGTTCGGTGTCTCCAGCGTGCCGTGCTTGTGTGTGTATGTACGCTGGCCCTATGGTGTCCGAGTGTGTGTGTGTATCCTTGACCTGTGTATCCTTCGTTGTCCTGACCCGCTTGTTGTTGTGTTCCTCGTAGTCCTTGTTGTCCTTGTGCTGTCTTCCCTTGGTTGTTCCGGTGTTCTCCTCGAGCTTACTCTGACTTATATTTTTTTCACTCGCGCTGGTGTCGACACTCCACCACGGGCGTCCAAACTAGACTGCTCGCTCTCGAGTTTCGATGGCGATCGCCAACCCTTTTCGGCATGCCGTCGCTGCGGCGTCGTCTGGTTGTGCTGTCCTCTGCTATGGCCGATGCCCGCGCCGGTTGGCTCGTGCCATTCTGCTGCTGCGGCTTTTCTCTCCCTCGTAGTCTCTCTGTTGTAAATGGGTCCCGTTTCCCAAGTATACTTAAGTACTATGGGCCTTATGTCTAACTAGCTCAAAATATATATAACTTAACCTACTAATTTATCCTATAAAATTGTGACTCGTCACACCCCCCCCTTACTTCCCGGGTGATAACGAATAATGACGCCGCTGGCTGGAGTGTCGGTGATCCTGACGATCCAACGTGCTAATGTACTTGTCCTTCCACAACCTCTCCAAGATAGAGTTCATCCTCGGCAGAGGGTATGCATCCGGTACTGATTTCGCATTGAGCTGGTGGAAGTCCACACACATGCGTGTTTCCCCAGTCTTCTTGCCCACCAACACAATAGGTGCACTGTGTGGGCTTTTGGAAGGCTCGATGCATCCGTCCCGTAGCAGCTCGTCCACTTGCGCGTGGGTTATCCCTTGCATCGCTGGGTTCCGAGGATAGTACCTTTGCTTTATGGGGCGCTCGTCGCGCATGACAATGACGTGTTCCGCGATGTTGGACACGCCTGTCATGCCATCGAATTTGGACCATTCCTCCTCTAGGAATTGTTGTACCCACGGCGCCATCGACCCGGCTGGGCCTGTTTCGGGCTGGCTGGTGGCGGCTGGTTGGGTCTCGTCACCCCTTGCTGCCTCGTCGTCGGGTTTTGCAACCTCACCCGTTGACAACGCATTCGTTATGCTGGCTATTATCCCTCGTGGTTCAGATGATTCCTTGGATTCCTGGCTTTTTGGTCTGGTACGAAAGGGGTTCCTTTTGGTAGCTCTCAGCCGTGCAGGGCCCAGAGCGCCTCCACAAGTCTTGTCACGCCCCATTGTCGTGGTAGCCTCGCGGTTGCGAGCGCCGTCGTGGCTTTGTATCCGATTCTGGCTATTTGCGAGCGCCTCGCGGTTGCAAGCGTCGCCCGTGCCCTGGTTCCTCGTCGTCTTGCTGGTTGCGAGCGCCTCGCGGTTGCAGGCGTCGCTCTGGTCTTGTTTCCTTGTTGTCTCTGTGCTTGTGGTTGCGAGCGCCTCGCGGTTGCAGGCGTCGCCCTTGCTCTGGTTCCTCGTAGTCTCTGTGCTTTTGTTTGCGAGCGCCTCGCGGTTGCAGGCATCGCCCTTGCTCTGGTTCCTCGTAATCTCTGTGCTTTTGGTTGCGAGTGCCTCGCGGTTGCAGGCGTCGCCCTTGCTCTGGTTCCTCGTAGTCTCTGTGCTTTTGGTTGCGAGCGCCTCGCGGTTGCAGGCGTCGCCCTTGCTCTGGTTCCTCGTAGTCTCTGTGCTTTTGTTTGCGAGCGCCTCGCGGTTGCAGGCATCGCCCTTGCTCTGGTTCCTCGTAATCTCTGTGCTTTTGGTTGCGAGTGCCTCGCGGTTGCAGGCGTCGCCCTTGCTCTGGTTCCTCGTAGTCTCTGTGCTTTTGGTTGCGAGCGCCTCGCGGTTGCAGGCGTCGCCCTTGCTCTGATTCCTCGTAGTCTCTGTGCTTGTGGTTGCGAGCGCCTCGCGGTTGCAGGCGTCGCCCTTGCTGTGGTTCCTCGTAGTCTCTGTGCTTTTGGTTGCGAGCACCTCGCGGTTGCAGGCGTCGCCCTTGCTCTGGTTCCTCGTAGTCTCTGTGCTTTTGATTGCGAGCGCCTCGCGGTTGCATTCGTCGCCCTTGCTCTGGTTCCTCGTAGTCTCTGTGCTTTTGGTTGCGAGCGCCTCGCGGTTGCAGGCGTCGCCCTTGCTCTGGTTCCTCGTAGTCTCTGTGCTTGTGGTTGCGAGCGCCTCGCGGTTGCAGGCGTCGCCCTTGCTGTGGTTCCTCGTAGTCTCTGTGCTTTTGGTTGCGAGCGCCTCGCGGTTGCAGGCGTCGCCCTTGCTCTGGTTCCTCGTAGTCTCTGTGCTTTTGATTGCGAGCGCCTCGCGGTTGCATTCGTCGCCCTTGCTCTGGTTCCTCGTAGTCTCTGTGCTTTTGGTTGCGAGCGCCTCGCGGTTGCAGGCGTCGCCCTTGCTCTGGTTCCTCGTAGTCTCTGTGCTTGTGGTTGCGAGCGCCTCGCGGTTGCAGGCGTCGCCCTTGCTGCGCTTCGTCGTCTTTGTTCCCTCTGTGCTTGTGTTGGCGACCGCCTCGCGGTTGCAGGCGTCGCCCTGGCTTTACATCGTCGTATCTTTGCTGTTTGCGAGCGCCTCGCGGTTGCAGGCGTCGCCCTTGCTGTGCTTCGCTGTGTCTTTCCTGGTGGCTCGCTGTGTTGCCCGCTGGACGACATCGCCCCCTTGGTGGCTACCACTGCTTGGTACCCGGCTGGGTTCGTTGTTTGGCTTCGGATCGGTTGTTTGGTGATGCTCGGCAGTCTTCGGATTTGGTATGCTCAACGGGATGAGTAGGCCTCCCACCAGCAACTTGGCATTGATGGCGCTGAAGAAGTCCAACCCGAGCAGCACATCGTCGAGGGCCGATGGTAAAACCAGCATCAGAATGCTAGCCCGTGCTTGCCCGAGTCGTACTTCAGCCTGGATCGCCCGCGTTAGCTCCATCCTTGTCCCATTTGCCAAGGCTATCACCGTCCTCACCGCTCGTCTGTTAGCCGGGGTCTCGATAAGTCGCGCTTTCTGTTCGCTGAGAAAGCTCCGCGTGGCACCCGTGTCCAGTTGAGCGCACTATCCGCTCGTTGCTTGCCTTGTTCCTTGCCTGACGTAGGTGTTCTCGTTCCCTGGTGACTTCAAAATTGACCACTAATTGAGTCAACTGTTTGAACGTGCGGAAGTCCATTCGTCTCACGTACAACTGATACTCCGGCAGCAGGTTTTCATACACCCGTTCTAGTTCTTGGGCTTCTGAATAACCAGCGCGGTTCATCATAAGGCGAATGTCCACTAGGTACTGCTTGTAGCCTTCGTTTTCCCTCTGGTAGCGCATCCTTATCTCGTCTTCCAACCTCTGGAAATACCTCGGTGGTAGGAAAAATTCCAGAAATTCCCTCCGAAACACGGTCCATGGCTCACCCTGCAAGTGGCTTGTGCGGAACCAGTCCTCGGCGGTACCGTGTAAAAGTTCTGGTACCCCCTGGGCCAAGTTTCGGGTGTCCACGCGGTGTGATATGGCTCGCTCCTCCAAACGCTCGATAAATCGCAAGGGGTCTGTGGTACCGTCAAACGTGACTCCCCAGCGATGCATGCGTTCTACTCCCATGGCTCCAGAGACGTCGTGTCGGCTTGGTAGCATCGCCGATGTTACCCTCTCGTGTGTTCGTGCCAACCGCTGGTGTTGAACCGGCACCGGTATGCTAAGGTACTGCATACCCGGGCTGCCTGGTTCCCGTGGCGGAGACCTGCTAGGTGCCACTCGTTGCTCCGGTAAACTCGTCGTGTTCTTTCCTGCATGGGATCCGTTCCCACTTGTGGTAGGCGACAGGCTCCGAGATCGTTGTTGGGTGTCTGGCTTGGTGTCGGGCGTCCGGGCTTTTCCAAAAACGGCTTCGAGTTCCTCTAAGCGTGCCTGGATGGTCGCTGAATGGCCACCACGACCCACAAACGCAGACATACGGCCTCGAAGTTCTTCTACGGTGCCTTCACGACCGAATCCAAATTCGTCAGCGAATGCCTCCAGTTCAGCCTTCCGCCTGTATGATATCCATGCTACTCCAACCATGCTTGCTCTGCGTAGCCTGCCCCTGGGTCCTGGTTCCAGTTGTGCCGATGTAGGTCCGGTGCGATGTCCTATGCCTTGTTTACGGATGCACGACTAGTATCCCTGTTGTGTACTAGTGCGTGTCCTGTGCGATGTCCTTTGATCCTGTGCCTGGTTGTGACTACCCGACTAGTATCCCTGTTGTACTAGTGTTAGTCCTGTGTCCTTTGATCCTGTGCCTGGTTGTGACTACCCGACTAGTATCCCTGTTGTACTAGTGTTAGTCCTGTGTCCTTTGATCCTGGTAGTATCTTCAGTATCCTGCGCTCTGGGTTCTGTGTCCTTTGCTCTGGTAGACTCGTTAGATAAAAAAAATGAATACTAGGCACGATGTTCACACTTTGAAGGTTCTGGGTCGACTCTCCTCTACTGTGCCGTGATGGCTCGATTTATACAATTCTAGTCGCCCACGACTGTTCGCGACCGAGGGTTCATGAGCTTCGCGTCGTCCGCCTCCCTACTCTGTCATTTGCAGATGCGACAAAACTCCTCTCTCTCTCTGCTCCTCGTCGTAGATATCAAAACATATATAATGTCTTAAATATATGTACCTCTGCGCTGACTATGTACTCGTACGCTGCATCGCCTCGTGTGCTCGAAAAAAACTATTAGCCCGACCACGTTTACTCCTGTTGATGCATTTTCCCCATGTACCGGTTTACCCCCTTTTTTTTCTCAAAAAATCAATACGTGCACACACCTATTTATCGGCGGTAACCCCTTTTTTTTCATATATATATTTTTTTTTCCTTTATTTAAAATTTTATTTGGGTCTGCCCATAAATGTGTATGTTAGCGCGCATACCCTTACCCGGTACATGTTAGTGCTTGCCAAACTGTGCAAGCTGTGCAAAAAATAAAAAATATCCCAGTGACTTTCAAACTGTACCCACGTGTCGTGGGTTTTCACAGTGCTCATTCAACTGTACCTAAAAACTCTGTATAAAACTGTACCATATGTTGCGACCGGGACGGTCGACTAAAAGACTAATGTGGCCTTGTTTTGCCCACGGTTGTTACCGGTGCTTGCAAAACTGTGCCCACGTGACAGCCTTTTCAATGTGCAAGCGGACCGGCGAACGTTAGCGAATGCTACCAAACAAAACTCAAGCGAAAGCGAATATGTGCACCCTGTATGTATACGCGCATTTACCATGACTGCCAATGCTTGTAAAACTGTGCCTACGTGACCGCGTATGCAGCTGCATAGAAAACGACAACAGACTAGGCTAACGGCGTTTTCTCCGGCCGCCTTGCAATATGTGTAAATGTGTATATGCAGCTGCATGAACCCGCTATGTTCATACCCCTGTCGGACCACTGCCTAATGCGTATCCCTGCAGGAATACCACTACTGATTTTCTGCTGAAAAATCACTACCTGTGCACGCTTTTCCTCGCTCTAGCTTTTTAGACTATTTCGGTGTCCCTTTCCGAAAAAATATATATATATATATGAAACCACAATCCCAGAGTCCCTGCTCGGGCGCCACCTGTAAGGTAGCTTTTTCTATGGCTGAGGTAGTTCAGTCTCTCCAGGGCCACCTTACAAGAAATTTGTAGGTTGCTGGGATCGAGAGTGGGGAACTGAGACACCGTGCTCGGAGATGTGCGTAGTGAAGTTACGGCCGACACCGGTACTCCGGTGATTCGTCCCAGTGCCGTTGCGGCAGTGTAGCCACCCCTGCCAACTCCGACTCGAATGCCCCTGGTATTAACCTAGGCTGCACCAAGTTCGGAGATAGGCATGCGCCGCTTGGAAACTTTGCGGACTGTCGCGGTATTGACCGGCGTACAGTCAGCGTAGTCTCAAGCGGTGGGTAAGCCACACTCACCGTATTTGGCACTATCACTGTCTCACTTGACTTGACCCGTTTGAATAAATTTCCGATCGCACTGGTTTCATTGTTATTCTTGATCTTTATTTCTTTTCTTCCACAAGGATTTCCTAGCCCCTACCTACTCGCACCAGACAAAGTCGTGAGAAGGGGGGAATAGTCGCTTGGACTCGCTTACCCTGGCACCACGTGTGACAATTATGTGTGTGTGTGTGTATGTTCGGTGTCTCCAGTGTGCCGTGCTTGTGTGTGTATGTACGCTGGCCCTATGGTGTCCGAGTGTGTGTGTGTATCCTTGACCTGTGTATCCTTCGTTGTCCTGACCCGCTTGTTGTTGTGTTCATCGTAGTCCTTGTTGTCCTTGTGCTGTCTTCCCTTGGTTGTTCCGGTGTTCTCCTCAAGCTTACTCTGACTTATATTTTTTTCACTCGCGCTGGTGTCGACACTCCACCACGGGCATCCAAACTAGACTGCTCGCTCTCGAGTTTCGATGGCGATCGCCAACCCTTTTCGGCATGCCGTCGCTGCGGCCGCGGTCCGCGCCGTTTGGCTCGTGCCGATTCTGCTGCTGCGGGTGGCGTCGCTCTCGCTCTCTGCTGTGGCCGCTGCCCGCGCCGGTTGGCTCGTGCCATTCTGCTGCTGCGGCTTTTCTCTCCCTCGTAGTCTCTCTGTTGTAAATGGGTCCCGTTTCCCAAGTATACTCAAGTACTATGGGCCTTATGTCTAACTAGCTCAAAATATATATAACTTAACCTACTAATTTATCCTATAAAATTGTGACTCGTCACAGTGTCTAGAGCTCAAGGATATAAAAGCGAGCCATAAGAGAACTACAGCATTCAAAGAAGAACATTCAGCAACGATAGAAGGATGACTACTACCAACAACAACAATATGCTACTTAGCTGGTTGGTGAGGACACCTGAAGTTGTCCTTATTGGCGATGAGGACCAGAAGATGCCTCGTCCCATATATAACGAGGAAGACGAGATTGCAACTGAGCTCAATCCAAGCATACACGGGCATATACGACGTCGTCCACCACCACCCCGCACTTTATACGACTGGTTGGTAAAGCTGAACGCTCGGTACTTTTCTGTGTGTGAAAAATTTAGGCAGGTGTTGCAGAAGAATAGTTGATGTTGGTGCTCTGTCACCTGTGCGCGAACCAGTCTTAAATTCATAAAAAAAAACAAAAGAAACTTTATTAGTTAAATTTTTTTAAAAAAGTAATGTTTTCTACAACTCTTACCTTGATAAACTTTTTATCCATACAAAGTGTGCCCGTCCACCACTCTCCAAAAGCATTATGCTAACATGGTGTTCTCGTTTAACCTCCGATAAATAAAGTGGTCCAATAACTTTTCCATTCTCCTCCTTTTCCATTCCTCCTAGTGTAAGTATATCACTAACATCGATTTTTGAGCTTATAATATTTACATTATAGCTCGAACATCTTTCTGAATTGCGGTCTAGCGGTGTTTTAAGGGCAGAAATTAAAGCCCATTTAAAGCAATATTCATCTGTATTTTTTACATTGACCAAAAGAAAATGTTAATATTCGGTTTTTAAACCCGCCTGAAATCTGCTTTATAGCACTATTAACAGGCAGGAAAACACAAATTTTATGAGCATTTGATCTTATATGCCCATGCCACTTATATGTAGGTACAAAAATCTTACACGCTTCACATCATTTTGTCGTGGTATGGGTAGTGCCGGTTCCTGTATTGGTGTTGAGCGATGTGTTGAGGTAGGTAGCGGATGCGGTAGGAAATGTGTTGAGGTAGGCAGCAGTGTTGGTGTTGTTCGGTGTGTTGATGTTGGCAGACGGGCATTCGATCTTTGTCTTCTTGCGGAGAGGCGCATTGTTGGTGGGCCGTCTGTTAACGTTGAAAATTTCGGCCAGGGCGTTTAACGTTGCTGTGCTGCACACAGTTCTCTTCATCTTCTTACTTGGGGGTGCGTCAATGTTGTATGATGTCTCCATGTTGAAGACTTCGGCCAGGGTGTTGAGCGCCTCTGTTGTATAAATTATTTTGTTTGCCATTGTTAATATTATTGTATTTTATTTAAATATTTTTTTTTTATCTTTAGCACTTTATTTTATTTTATTTTTTATTTTTAGCACTTTAATGTTTATAAATTTTTGTTGAAAACTGATTTTTTTAAGTGGAACACTACGTTTTTTTTTTATGTTGGACACTCACTTCACTTTGTGAAAAACTGAACGAAACTCTCCTTTTATTCATTTTGAAATCAGGGATAAATTATTTTCTAGCGAGCTAATCATTAATTAAATAAGTTGGGTACGTACAAGAAAGGGATAACACCACAGCTTTAAAAAAAAAGCCTCTAAGATTAAAGGGAAGGTACCCAATATTTAGAATGATAAGCCTCCAGGTTTGATGCCTATTGCTTGAAGGAGGATCAGCAAGAATCACTTTCCCCCAAATTGATAAGCTCGAATATGAGCATGTTCAGTACACATTAAACACATTTTTATCAACAAGCCCAGTTTAATGTTAAATCATGCGCATCTGTACGATACACACACACACACACACTTGCACATGCACTCACAAGCCCAGCTTGATGTTAAATCATGCGCACCTGTACACACAGTGTACACGCACTTTAGTACGCATTTAACACTATCTTATCTATAAGACGCAATAATCGACGAACGTGAACATGTTAAGTACGCATTTTACAATATCTTATCTATAAGCCACAATACTCGACGAAGATGAAAATCTTCAGCGCGTCTTTAGCATTTTCTTATCCCTAAGCCAAAAATCCATCCTTATCTAGGATAGCACCAGTAACACTCTAAAAAACGCTAAAAAATTATAAAGTATTTACAAAACAAAACAAACAAATAATCATTAAATATATGTGGTCATATAAGATCATCATGAGACCAGGAGTGAGCGATATCGTCTGAGAAAAACAAACAAACAAATAATCATTAAATGAGGTGGTCACCAGGAGTGACCGATATCGTCTGAGAAAAACAAAGAAACAAAAAGGGGTCATCTAAGGTCATAGTGATACCATGATCATCCAAGGTCATAGTGTGACCAGGAGTGACCTATATCGTCTGAGAAAAACAAACAAACAAAATAAAAGGGGTCATATATCAAACAAACAAAATAAAAGGGGTCATAAATCAATCAAATAAAACAAGTAAAACCGTTGTTGTCGGACGCAACCGACTGCGGAATACTTTGATACCAGTAAAATAACGGTTGATAAGGGGGAATGCAGGGGCGAAGGGAGTGGCCCATGTGGTAAACATCGCCAGCTATCATGTTACCAAATTTGGTGACTTTAGCTCAAAAACTATGGAAGATAACTTAACTCCCAAATTTAAAAGGTGGGCGGCAGAGGTAGGCGTTGCATCCAAATTTTTGAATCAAATGTTTTTAGCTGTCACTATCTATCTGCCTACCAAGTTTGGGGGCTCTAGCTCAAAAACTGTTAAAGATATAGCCGATTCCGATTTTATAAGGCGGGTGGCTTAGGTGGGCGTGGCATTCAAAATTTTGATGCAGGTCTTTGGTAGATGCTGCCTTCTATCTTTCTACCCAATTTACGGGCTCTAGCTTAAAAACTATAAGAGATATCGAAATTTCCGATTTTAAATGGTGGGCGGCAGAGGTGGGCGTGGCATCCTAATTTTTGATGCAGATCTTTTGTAGATGTCACCATATATCTTCCTACCAAATTCGGTGACACTCGCTCGAAAATTTCAAGTAGAAGGGGGGATGGGGGCGGAATCAGGGGGCGTGGCATCCAAAATTTTGATGCATTTTTTGGGGAACGTCAATATCTATCTTCACACAAAATTTGGTGGCTCTAGCCCAAAAAGTGTGAAAACTATAGGCGTTTCCAATTTCTTGGTGAATGGGGGATGGGGCGGAATCAGGGCGCATGGCATCCAAATTTTGATGCATTTTTTTGGGAAACGTCAATATCTATCTTGACACAAAATTTGGTGGCTCTAGCCCAAAAAATGTGAAAACTATGGGCGTTTCCAATTTCAGGGAGAAGGGGGGATGGGGGCGGAATCAGGGCGCATGGCATCCAAATTTTGATGCATTTTTTTGGGAAACGTCAATATCTATCTTGACACAAAATTTGGTGGCTCTAGCCCAAAAAATGTGAAAACTATGGGCGTTTCCAATTTTGGGATGGGGGCGGAATCAGGGGGCATGGCATCCAAATTTTTATTCATTTTTTTGGGGAACGTTAATATCAATCTTAACACAAAATTTGGTGGCTCTAGCCCAAAAAATGTGAAAACTATGGGCGTTTCCAATTTCTGGGAGAAGGGGGGATGGGGGCGGAACCAGGGGGCGTGGCATCCAAAATTTTGATGCATTTTTTTGGGGAACGTAAATATCTATCTTGACACAAAATTTGGTGGCCCTAGCCCAAAAAATGTGAAAACTATGGGCGTTTCCAATTTCAGGGAGAAGGGGGGGGTGGGGGGCGGAATCAGGGCGCATGGCATCCAAATTTTGATGCATTTTTTTGGGAAACGTCAATATCTATCTTGACACAAAATTTGGTGGCTCTAGCCCAAAAAATGTGAAAACTATGGGCGTTTCCAATTTTGGGATGGGGGCGGAATCAGGGGGGCATGGCATCCAAATTTTTATGCATTTTTTTGGGGAACGTTAATATCAATCTTAACACAAAATTTGGTGGCTCTAGCCCAAAAAATGTGAAAACTATAGGCGTTTCCAATTTCAGTGAGAAGGGGGGATGGGGGCGGAATCAGGGGGCGTGGCATCCAAATTTTGATGCATTTTTTTTGGGGAACGTAAATATCTATCTTGACACAAAATTTGGTGGCTCTAGCCCAAAATATGTGAAAACTATGGGCGTTTCCAATTTCAAGGAGCTCTGATGAGGGGGGCGGAAGGAGTGGGCGTGGCATCCAAAATTTTGATGCAGTTTTTTCAGGGACATGATTAGCTATCTGCGAGCAAAATTTGGCAACTCTAGCTGTAAGAATCTGACAAATATTAAGTTTTATCGGTTTTCTGTTATCGAATTTATCGATTTCCCAGCCTCCTAGTAGGCGTGGCACCCCAATCTTGACACTTTATCTGTCTCGCCTATAGACAAACATATTTGCAAAGTTTCAAGTCTCTAGCTTTACGGGTGTCGAAAAAAGTTGCGTTCATACGGACAGACGGACAGACGGACAGACAGACAGACGGACAGACGGACAGACACCATGACGGACATTGCACAAAACCAATATACTATGAGACCTTCGGTATCAAAGTATAAAAAGGTGTGAAATTGCACACCTAAATTGACTTAGAACCGCCAGTTCCCTACTACTATCAACCTCACGCCTTTTTAAATTGAAACTGAAAATAAAGCTTCACTAACCTACAATTATAAAGAGTAGCACCAAATGGTTATAATTAAATATCTGTGCTCAGCCACCGAATTTTTTGGGAAGATAAATAGTGACATCCATATTTTTGATGCAAATCTTTGGGATCTGTTACCAGCCGTCTTCTTATAAAATTTAGTGACTCCTGCTTCAAATCTCTGAAAAATACATGTGTCCGATTTTTGAAGGTTGATACTTTTAGAATGAGAGTATGTTCCCTTTTATTATTCGTTATGCATGTGTATTACAATATTCAACAATTACGCTATTGCCACAATATTTTATGTGAGTTATTACATGTTTCAGCGGCCATGACAGTGGTTGGGATGAAGTGACTTATGTCCTAGAAGCCGTCATTAAAAAGGCGGCACTCTCTGATGTGTTATTTGTACGTCCGGCAGCCGATGATTCTGCCTCCTTGTGATTGGCCTGAAGAAGACACATTTGAATAGCTTTTTTTTAGGGATATCGTAATAGAAAACAAATGCAAATTCTTATTTATACACTTACATTAAAGTTCAATTTGTTTCAATTTTTAAAGTTGACAGCTGTGTGCATACGTAATTGCAAAAAGTACTTGCATGATCTTCTGGCAGCGTTTTTATACTTTGATACCGAAGGTCTCATAGTATATTGGTTTTGTGCAATGTCTGTCATGGTGTCTGTCCGTCTGTCTGTCTGTCCGTCTGTCCGTCTGTCCGTATGAACGCAACTTTTATCGACGTCCGTAAAGCTAGAGACTTGAAACTTTGCAAATATGTTTGTCTATAGGCGAGACAGATAAAGTGTCAAGATTGGGGTGCCACGCCTACTAGGAGGCTGGGAAATCGATAAATTCGATAACAGAAAACCGATAAAACCTAATATTTGTCAGATTCTTACAGCTAGAGTTGCCAAATTTTGCTCGCAGATAGCTAATCATGTCCCTGAAAAAACTGCATCAATATTTTGGATGCCACGCCCACTCCTTCCGCCCCCCTCATCATTGCTCCTTGAAATTGGAAACGCCCATAGTTTTCACATATTTTGGGCTAGAGCCACCAAATTTTGTGTCAAGATAGATATTTGCGTTCCCCAAAAAAATGCATCAAAATTTGGATGCCACGCCCCCTGATTCCGCCCCCATCCACCCTTCTCACTGAAACTGGAAACGCCTATAGTTTTCACATTTTTTGGGCAAGTGCCACCAAATTTTGTGTCAAGATAGATATTAACGTTCCCCAAAAAAATGAATCAAAATTTGGATGCCATGCCCCCTGATTCCGCCCCCCATCCCCCTTCTCCCTGAAATTGGAAACGCCCATAGTTTTCACATTTTTTGGGCTAGAGCCACCAAATTTTGTGTCAAGATAGATATTTACGTTCCCCAAAAAAATGCATCAAAATTTGGATGCCACGCCCCCTGATTCCGCCGCCATCCCCCCTTCTACATGAAATTTTCGAGCTAGTGTCACCGAATTTGGTAGGAAGATATATGGTGACATCTACAAAAGATCTGCATCAAAAATTAGGATGCCACGCCCACCTCTGCCGCCCACCATTTAAAATCGGAAATTTCGATATCTCTTATAGTTTTTAAGCTAGAGCCCGTAAATTGGGTAGAAAGATAGAAGGCAGCATCTACCAAACACCTGCATCAAAATTTTGAATGCCACGCCCACCTAAGCCACCCGCCTTATAAAATCGGAATCGGCTATATCTTTAACAGTTTTTGAGCTAGAGCCACCAAACTTGGTAGGCAGATAGATAGTGACAGCTAAAAACATTTGATTCAAAAATTTGGATGCAACGCCTACCTCTGCCGCCCACCTTTCAAATTTGGGAGCATTCCCAGCATTCCCCCTTATCAACCGTTATTTTACTGGTATCAAAGTATTCCGCAGTCGGTTGCGTCCGACAGCAACGTTTTTACTTGTTTTGTTTCTAACATTGCTCAGATTGTGCTGCCGTCTTCGACATAAGCTGCAACTGTTGGGCAGGCACAAATTGCTCCTGGTTGCAAACACATCCGAAGATCGGTGCCATTGTTTTTTCCACGCGGCTCATTTAGAATAACACCAAACCACTGACCGTCAGCAAAAGTGATGCGTCCCACATAGGCGACACGTCCGCAAAGTTTATTCTTGGCCGTTATTTGTACACGGTGACCCAGACTTGGTTGAGACATATTATATATATAAGCTTACTTCATTATTTTTTTTACGAATGGCCCGCCGCTGATTATAAAATGAGATTGCGTACCTAATCTCAGTTAACACACGCTGCCAAAGACGAGTATAAAACTGATTCATTCGTCGTCATCATAGTGCCCCACTCCACATATTCAACGGCACTGAATCGTGAACTTTAGGGTTGTTGGTCTAACGATTTTGCATGTAAAATTTTGAATGCAAGAAAATATTTTTAAGGTTTTCTTAATGAAGTATCCGGTATCTTAGTAATGAATGGTGATATTTAAATGAGATTTAGCAAAATTAACGATAAATTATTAAAACTATGCTGAGTTTTAAATTAAAATTTAAAATTTTGAAAGATATTTTTCGGTTTTTGATTGTGTTTGGGCCAGCTCCAAAAATAGTGCGGCATATGTTTATGTATCGCACTTTAACACATTTACCTGCTCTGCGTAGCAAGAGAGCGCCTTAACACGCTCTTGCATGTATATCATCTTCTTATCACGCTCTGCTTGTCTATTGCAATTTGCATAGGCTCAAGCTGCTGCATCTAAAACTCCAATGCACGAGCCCGACCGCTCGCTTGCAAATCTTGATAAACTCACATTAAAATATTTACCGAAAATAAATACAATTAAATTTAAATAAACATATTCTGTTTTAATGATAAATAGTTTTGTGTACAAACGCCTAAGAAAAAGCTTTTAGGTTCAACATTTGGTGACCCCGACGTGATGTTATTTCGCGTTTAAATATTTTAATAAAAAACGAACACAAATACATATATATACGGACACAAATAAATATATATACGGACATCATTGTGCATCAAGGCATTTTGAAAGGCGAACTTAAAAAAGAGGTGTACTCAATAAAAGGCACCCTGTATGTGACAGTTCTCTAATTTTGGTTTCACTAGCACTTGCACTTGTGCTGTAGCATTTACAGCTGCTTGCATACTCTCTTGAGCGCCCGCAATCGGTTTCGTTTTGTGCTTCGATCGTTTCGCGGTCAAGGCTAGCTTAAGGGGTTTGTTGCCCTAAACAGCTGCAATCGGTGCTCTCTTTGTGCGTGATATTATCAGTGACAATTTTGATTTGTTGTAATTGTTGGCGGCCTAAAAATGACCAACAATACAACTGACTCTGCTGCTGAAACTAAAGCAATTTTTTATAAGCGAAAATCAATCTCACTATATGAGCGCGATATAAAAATTCAAGTGCAGCTTGAAATTAATAAAATAGCCTCGCTTGATTACTACGCTTTAACTGTGCACCTTAAAAAATTGGAACAATTGCATAACTCTTTTGACCAGTGTCAAAACGCTCTTGAAGAGCTTGATTTTGATGAGATTGGCAGTGAATTGCGCGTCAATTTTGATGAAATCATAATAACTCTCGAAGTGCGTGTAAATTCGGCTCTACGTAAACGATCGTTGCAGACGCCGCCGCACTGCTCTACTATGAACACAGCTGGGTTCATTGAGGATCAGCCCACTGTCATCATGGCAAGGTCTAAGCCGCGAGTGCCTGAAATCAAGCTGCCAACATTTCGTTGTGGATACACGGAGTGGGCCAACTTCTACACTATGTTTGACAGCATTATTCACAAGGATATTAACATTACTGACGTGGAAAGGCTGCAGTACCTGCTTTCTTGCTTGGATGGACGTGCACTGGACTCCGTCCGCTCTCTCGAAATGTCGAGCGCCAACTATAAGGCCGCTCTTGTAATATTAAATAAACGCTTTAATAACAAACGCTTAATTTTCCAGGCACACATTTCGGAGATTCTAAGGCAAGAAAGGGTGGAGGATGGCTCTGTCATTGAGCTGCGTGAGCTTTCGGATAATCTTAACTCACACATGCGTGCGCTTAAGACGATGGCACCAATGGGGGAAATAGCTGGATGCATCATAGTACATACGCTCTTCAAGTTTTTGGACAATGAAACCAGGGCTAAGTGGGAGGAGCAGGCCTCTCCAGATGTTGTACCAACGTGGGAACAATTTTCAGCTTTTCTGGAAAGACGCTGCCAAACAATGGAGAACGTTAAACAGGCAATGAGTAGCCACAACAATCAGGTTGGAAAATTGAAAAAGAATAACAATTCCAAGCATACGCTAGTTGCAACTAATACATATGTTATACCTGACTGCGCATTTTGTGGCAGCTCAAGTCACACTATATATAACTACTCTCGGTTTGGAAATTTATCTCCATCTATTCGTTTGCAAGAGGTAAAAAAGTTAGGAGTCGGTTTTAATTGCCTAAAAAAAAGGGCACCGTAACACAGCGTGCAGTTTTGGCAGCTGTCGAACATGCGGAGCCAAACACCACACGTTATTGCACCTTGGCAATAATCAACATCAACCAAAGGCTTCAGCTCGTCAATCATCGGACCCAACTTCACCTGAAAATAGTAGTCTGCTCGCCCAATCTGCCCCGGCCACCCTTTCTGCCCAGAATCTCAGCTCGAATATTGTGCTCCTAGCTACTGCAGTGATAACAGTAAAGAGTCAGACAGGTGTAGACCTACCTTGTCGAGCGCTCTTGGACTCAGGATCTCAGGTACACATTGTCACTTACCGATTTGCTCAGCATCTACAGTTGAAGCGCACCAAAGTGTGCGCATCTATTTCTGGAGTTGGAAATTCTTCATTTTTTTACTGAAGGAGCCACTGTCAACATGTCTTTGCGGTCTCACGCATCCAACTACTCAGTCTCAATCACTGCTCATGTTGCACAAAACATAACGGAAAATCGTCCTGCTTTTTCGTTTGACATTTCCAACTGGAAAATACCACCAAACATTCGCCTCGCCGATCCCTTGTTTTATAAGTCTCAGAAAATTGACCTGCTAATTGGAGCTAGCTTATTCTTTGATTTATTATGCGCTGGACAGATCAAATTGTTGTCAGGTTTTCCGCTTCTTCAAAAAACACGATTAGGATGGGCTGTCACTGGAGGGAATAATCAAGCTCATAATTCATCTTTACTTGCAACACCCAATCATGCCGAGTCAGATCAGGCTGCTGATTGTAAGTTCGACACACTAATTCGCCGATTTTGGGAATTAGAAAATTCGTTCAACTCTAATACCAAAACTACTGCCGAGGAATTAGATTGTGAACATCATTTTAAATCAAATTTGGTTCGTGCGGCACATACAGCGTTCGTCTCCCATTCAACAAAAGTATAGATCTTCTCGGAGATTCATACAAGCAAGCCTACAAACGGTTTCTCAATTTAGATTAGCTGCAGCTCAAGGATCAGTACTTAAATTTTATAAGGGAATATGAAGAGTTGCAGCATTTGTCAGTCGTTGAGCAAGGAAATCGCATCAAATGCAAATATTATTTACCACACCACTGCGTGATTCGCGAAGATAAAACCACCACAAAACTTCGTGTTGTTTTTGATGGCTCTGCATGCACCTCCTCTGGTCTTTCGCTTAATAATATCCTGATGTCTGGACCCACAATTCAACCTAAGTTGTTTACAACATTGCTTCGGTTTCGCACATTTTCCGTTGCACTTACTGGAGATGTATGTAAAATGTACAGATGTGTGCAAATTCAGGAGCCTGACTCATTTTTGCAATGCATTTTGTGGAGGGACTTGCCCAAAGACGAGATAAAGGTGTATAAATTAGACAATGTCACATATGGCACAAGGCCAGCCTCGTTTTTAGCAATTCGTGCTATGCATCAATTAGCTAATGATGAAATTTCGGCGTATCCCATTGGATCGAAAATTGGTCTTCAAGATTTTTACGTTGACAATCTGCTAACGGGTGGCGCTTCCGTCAATGAGGTGAAGGAAATAATGCGGCAAGTTTCAGGCCTTCTTCAATTTTAAAACAAGTAAAAACGTTGCTGTCGGACGCAACCGACTGCGGAATACTTTGATACCAGTAAAACAACGGTTGATTAGGGGGAATGCAGGGGCGAAGGGAGTGTCCCATGTGGTAAACATCGCCAGCTATCATGTTACCAAATTTGGTGACTTTAGCTCAAAAACTGTGGAAGATAACTTAACTCCCAAATTTGAAAGGTGGGCGGCAGAGGTAGGCGTGGCATCCAAATTTTTGAATCAAATGTTTTTAGCTGTCACTATCTATCTGCCTACCAAGTTTGGTGGCTCTAGCTCAAAAACTGTTAAAGATATAGCCGATTCCGATTTTATAAGGCGGGTGGCTTATTTGGGCGTGGGTTTCAAAATTTTGATGCAGGTCTTTGGTAGATGCTGCCTTCTATCTTTCTCACCCAATTTACGGGCTCTAGCTTAAAAACTATAAGAGATATCGAAATTTCCGATTTTAAATGGTGGGCGGCAGAGGTGGGCGTGGCATCCTAATTTTTGATGCAGATCTTTTGTAGATGTCACCATATATCTTCCTACCAAATTCGGTGACACTAGCTCGAAAAATGTGAAAACTATAGGCGTTTCCAATTTCAAGTAGAAGGGGGGATGGGGGCGAAATCAGGGGCGTGGCAGCCAAAAAATTTTGATGCTTTTTTGGGGAACGTCAATATCTATCTTCACACAAAATTTGTGGCTCTAGCCCAAAAAATGTGAAAACTATAGGCGTTTCCAATTTCTTGGAGAAGGGGGATGGGGGCGGAATCAGGGGGCGTGGCACCCAAGTTTTGATGGGGAACGCCAGTACCTATCTTGACACAAAATTTGGGCTCATGCCCAAAATATGTGAAAACTATAGGCGTTTCCAATTTCAGGGAGAAGGGGGATGGGGGCGGGGATTAAGGGGGCATGGCATCCAAATTTTGATGCATTTTTTTGGGAACGTCAATATCTATCTTGACACAAAATTTGGTGACTCTAGCCCAAAAAATGTGAAAACTATGGGCGTTTCCCATTTCAGGGAGAAGGGGGATGGGGGGCGGGACCAGGGAGCGTGGCATCCAAAATTTTGATGCGTTTTTTTGGGGAACGTAAATATCTATCTTGACACAAAATTTGGTGGCTTTTAGCCCCAAAAAATGTGAAAACTTATTTGGGCGTTTTCCAGTTGAGAAGGGGGGATGGGGGCGGGACCAGGGGGCGTGGCATCCAAAATTTTGATGCGTTTTTTTGGGGAACGTAAATATCTATCTTGACACAAAATTTGGTGGCTCTAGCCCAAAAAATGTGAAAACTATGGGCGTTTCCAATTTCACGGAGAAAGGGGTGATTGGGGCGGAATCAGGGCGGCATGGCATCCAAATTTTGATGCATTTTTTGGTGGGAAACGTCAATATCTATCTTGACACAAAATTTTGGTGGTTCTAGCCCAAAAAATGTGAAAACTATGCTCGTTTCCAATTTCATGGAGAAGGGGGGGGGTGGGGGCGGAATCTGGGGGCATGGCATCCAAATTTTGATGCATGTTTTTGGGGAACGTTAATATCTATCTTGACACAAAATTTGGTGGCTCTAGCCCAAAAAATGTGAAAACTATGGGCGTTTCCAATTTCACGGAGAAGGGGGGGATGGGGGCGGAATCAGGGCGCATGGCATCCAAATTTTGATGCATTTTTTTGGGGAAACGTCAATATCTATCTTGACACAAAATTTGGTGGCTCTTGCCCAAAAAATGTGAAAACTATGGGCGTTTCCAATTTCAGGGAGAAGGGGGATGGGGGCGGAATCTGGGGGCATGGCATCCAAATTTTGATGCACTTTTTTTGGGGAACGTCAATATCTATCTTGACACAAAATTTGGTGGCTCTTGCCCACAAAAATGTGAAAGCTATAGGCGTTTCCAATTTCATTGAGAAGGGGGATGGGGCGGAATCAGGGGCGTGGCATCCAAATTTTGATGCATTTTTTTGGGGAACGTAAATATCTATCTTGACACAAAATTTGGTGGCTCTAGCCCAAAATATGTGAAAACTATGGGCGTTTCCAATTTCAAGGAGCAGTGATGAGGGGGCCGAAGGAGTGGGCGTGGCATCCAAAATTTTGATGCAGTTTTTTCAGGGACATGATTAGCTATCTGCGAGCAAAATTTGGCAACTCTAGCTGTAAGAATCTGACAAATATTAGGTTTTATCGGTTTTCTGTTATCGAATTTATCGATTTCCCAGCCTCCTAGTAGGCGTGGCACCCCAATCTTGACACTTTATCTGTCTCGCCTATAGACAAACATATTTGCAAAGTTTCAAGTCTCTAGCTTTACGGGTGTCGAAAAAAGTTGCGTTCATACGGACAGACGGACAGACGGACAGACAGACAGACGGACAGACGGACAGGCACCATGACGGACATTGCACAAAACCAATATACTATGAGACCTTCGGTATCAAAGTATAATAAGAAAATGGTGCTCTAACAGTCCTGCTCTTCTTAATCAAGTCCCTAATGAAGACAAGGAAGCATTTGTAAAATTCTCTGATGGCACAGACGTCACCAAAACATTGGGACTTGCCTGGAATCCTGTCGTTGATAGCCTGTTATTTTCGTTTAGCAGTCAATGTGCTGCAAGGCCTAACAAACGCACAGTTTTGTCCACGATTGCCCGCCTTTATGACCCGCTCGGCTTAATAGGGCCTGTCATTTGCAAGGCAAAGATTTTTATGCAACAACTTTGGAAAGAGCAGCTTGACTGGGATGAGAGCCTACCACTAGCATTGAACACCGCTTGGATCACATTCATGGAACAATTCAGCAGCATTCATCGAATTGAATTTCCCCGTCTTGCTATAGCACCAAAAAGCATGATTGAAATTCACGGTTTCTGTGATGCCAGCATCAGCGCATATGGAGCTTGTCTGTACGCAGTCTCTGCTACCAACAAGGACAAACAGGCCCACTTGCTTTGTTACAAATCTCGCGTAGCCCCGGTTAATACGGTTACTATTCCCAAACTAGAACTATGTGCTGCCGCCTTACTTGCTCAACTTATAAACGAAGTAGCTGAAATGCAATTAGCAACTCCATATTTCTGCTGGAGCGACTCTACTGTTGCACTATCTTGGATTAAAAGCCACCCTGCTAATTTTAATGTATTTGTTGCTAACAGAATTTCTATCATTCAGGAGCTCACAAATGGAATTAAATGGCGATATGTTCCCACTGGCCTCAACCCTGCAAATATACTGTCTCGAGGATCTTTTCCAGTCGAGTTGATCGACCTGAAAATTTGGAAATTCGGACCAGCTTATTAAGGACGATTGGCCATCTTCGCCTCCGGGACCAACACACTTACCGGAATTAAGAAAACATGACCTGGCTGCGACAACATACCCTGCATACAGCACCGACAACTTTAAATTCATGAATTCATTTCCAAAATTGCAGCGTATTTTTGGCTATGTTGCTAAATTTATACACAGAATTAAATCACCTGTAATTAACATCTTTGATTTGCGCCGTGGGACTGAACTGCTTCTGCGAGTAGTTCAGCAAAATGGCCTTGGAGCAGAGATTAAAATACTGCAAGCTAAAAAGGATTTTAAGCCATTAAGTACTCTCGCTTCACTTTCTCCATTCTTAAACAGCGTTGGACTTCTTCGTGTTGGAGGTCGTTTAAGAAATGCGTCGTTGGATTTTGAAGCTAAACACCCGATTATTCTTCCTAAACAGCACCCAATCACAACTTCCATTATTCGCCATTATCATGAGTCCAATTTGCATGCAGGACCTCAAGCCCTTTTAGCCCTCATTCGGCTTAGCTATTGGCCCATAGGTGGGAGAAAAACCGTTGCCAAAGTTGTGCAAAAATGTATTCGGTGAGTGCGAGCCAAGCCGCGCACAATTGAACATATCATGGCTGATCTTCCTGAAGAGCGTGTACTATAAGCGGTACCCGAGCATTCTTAGTGACTGGGAATAGACTATTGTGGACCCTTTATGTACAAATCTGAAGTCCGTAATCGGCCTCCCATCAAATGCTACATCAGCGTCTTCATATGTTTTGCAACAAAGACAGTTCATCTTGAACTTGTTAAGGATTTGTCGACGCCGGCATTTCTAGCTTGTCTTCGGCGTTTTATTTGTACTCGTGGACGACCTGCATGCATGTGGACTGACAACGCAACTAACTTTGTTGGAGACCGGAACAAGCTTGCTGAATTTAAAAGGATTGTACTTAGCGATGATCATCAAGCTGCAGTTCATCAATTTTGTTTGGACGACCACATTGATTGGCGCTTTATATCACCGCGATCGCCCCATTTTGGTTGTCTCTGGGAGGCTGCCGTAAAAACAGCAAAACATCATCTGCGCCGATCTCTTGGCTCCACGACGCTAGAACTTGATGATCTCCGAACGCTCATTTGCCACGTTGCTGCTGTAATTAATTCTCGCCCATTATTCCCTCTTTCAGAAAACCCAGCCGACTTAGATGTTCTCACCACCAAATGTGGGCAGATCAACAAGATCACTGCCTTTAGTCGCATCATTTTAATTGTTGGACACCATCTCTTTTCTTGCACGCACCCATTTGCTAGTGCGCATGCTTCTAGCCTTTTCACCTGTGGACAGGTCAGTAATAGGGGACTGCCGGTTCGTCCTCAATTTTTGGCTTTTTTGACCTGTCAAAATTTGACAGTTTTATTACCCCCCTATCAAATTTAATTACCCCCATCAAATTTTATTACCCCTCCCTATTTGGTGATCGTTTGTTTGGTATGTTGCATAAGGATAAGGGGGACGGAGATCATGATATCACTGTGACCTTAGATGACCCCATTTTGTCTGTTTTCTAAATACTTTTTTTAATATACATTTGTAGAGTGTTGCGGGTGCTATCCTAGATAAGGATGGATTTTGGTTTAGGGATAAGAAAATGCTAAAGACGGACTGAAGATTTTCATGTTCCTCGAGTATTGTGGCTTAAAGATAACATATTGTTAATTGAGTACTGAACATGTTCATGTTCGTCGAGTTTTGCGGCTTATAAATAAGATAGTGTTAAGTGCGTAGATACTTAAGTGCGTGTGCAAGTGCATGTGTGTATGTGTGTGTGTGTGTGTTTTTGTTTTTTATTTTTTTTATTTCCAAAATAAAACAAAGTCTTACTATTACTTATAACAATGTATAACATCACAGTCATTGCCAGCCTCTGCGGGACCGCCTTGAAGCATTGCTTCGCAGAAGCAGTGGCAATAACTATGATGAGCTCGCCCTTTCTCGTTCCAACCTTCGAAGTTCAATCATCGTAGAGGCTGCAAAGGCGCAAACTGCATGCCAGACATCCTCTCTCTCAATCATACTTGCCACCAGGTTTGTTGGGGACAGTAGCTGGCCCATCAGGTTCTCCACCGCTAGTCGATCACTAGCGAAACGCCCGCAATGAAAGATGACGTGCTGAGCATCCTCCTCCCTGCCACTGGAGTCGTGCTTAAAGCGCTTCAGGTAGCTCCTGAAGCATCCATCCCGTAAGAAACTGGGTAAGGTAGAATGTAGTCATCCCGTGCTTTCTCTCCACCCATCTGCGTATATCTGGTATGAGGAGATACGTCCAGCGCCCTTTGTCGGATGAGTCCCACTGTTGTTGACAGGCCTCAAGGCTCCGCTCGCGGGCAGCCGCCCGAATGGTTCTTCTCTCTAACGGATTAGCTTCCAAAACCGGCACGGATTCCAAGGCAGAGATCCGGATTGGGGTCAACCCAGCAATTACCCGCGCTGCATCCGAGGACACAGTGCGGAAGGCACAACATACACGCAGGGCAGAGAGCCGATAGGTTGACTCTAAGCCCCTCATGTAGCTGGCCACCGGCGTTGCGCCTACCCAGATAGGTGCTGCGTACAGTATCACCGACTTTACTACGTGCATGAGCAGCAACCTCGTGTACTGCCTCGGACCTCGCGTGTTTGGCATCATCCTTGCTAGTGCGCGCCCGGTAACCGCCGCCTTCCTATTGACAAAAGCGAGATGCTCTCCGAAGCTGAGGCGCCTGTCAATAACAACGCCGAGGTAGCGGATCCAATCCTTGGACCCCAACGTGACGCCATCCACCGTAAAGTCCACCTACTCTACCATTTTCCTGCTACTGATGAGCACCGCCTCCGTCTTATGAGCAGCCAGCTGAAGACCCACGGATGACAACCATTGGGTCACGGCTTCCGTGCACCAGTTGCAGAGCTCTGTGACTCGTTGTAAGTCCTTTGCCACAAGCACCAAGGCAACGTCATCAGCGTAGCCATCTGCGGTAGCCCCCGCTGGTAGCTGAAGCCTAAGTATGCCATCGTACATGATGCTCCACAGGAGAGGACCTAAAACAGATCCTTGAGGAACTCCTGCAGAGACAGCTTACTCCTTTTCACCCTCGTCCGTTTGATACCGCAGCATGCGGCTATCAAAATAGCTCCTCACGATCGCTACTAGGTACGCAGGCACCCGAAGTAGCACCAGGGCATCCAGGAAGCAGCTCCAGTTGGCGGTGTTGATCGCGTTCTTCACGTCGATGGCCGCAACAAGACAATACTGTTTGCTGCCAAATCGCCAGCGGGTGCCAGCGATTGCCTCTGCCGCTATTTTGACAACCGTTTTTATGGCATCGGTTGAAGATCTTGCCTTAATAAAAACATACTGTAATGGCGACAGACCACCAGCGTTCCGTACGGCATCATCCAGCCTAGCACAGATCAGCGACTCCAGAACCTTGCCACCGTTGTCGATGAGGCATATAGGCCTGTATGCCGAGGGGTCATCGGGGGGCTTGTCGGGCTTCGGTAAGAGAACAAGCTTCTGCACCTTCCACCTGTCCGGGAAAGTACCTTCGCGCAGGCATTTAGAGTATAACTCTGCAAATATACCAGGCTGCAAGGCGATTGCTAGTTTGAGGCAACGATTTGGCACTTCGTCAGGACCCGGGGCCTTGTTGGCGGTGAGCTTGCGTGCAGCGGTCTCCAACGCCTCCATCGTGACCGGAATGAAGCCCTCATCCGTGGATGGTCCTTGAACAAGTAGTGAACTGACTCTCTGAGGAAAAAGAGCTTCCACTATGTCCCTCACTTGAGCGAACTCAGTAGGCGCTCCACCTCTGCCTCTGCCAATCCGCTTAACCACCATCCTGTAGGCTCCAGCCCAGGGATCCGTGTCCGCAGAGTCGCAAAGCTTGAGGAAGCACTCCTTTTTGCTGACCCTGATTGCATTCCTTAGTACTGTCCTTGCCGACTTATACTCCAACTGCAATGAGTGTGTTGCACTCGAGCGTCTTAAAGCTGCTCGCTGATAACGCCTTCTCGCCCTCAGGCATACACGCCTAGCCTCGGCTACCTCCTCGTTCCACCAGAACATGCTGGTACGGCCCCTTGCATCCTCCACGAGATCCGATATCACCGCCTCGAAAGCTTCGATCGTTAGACTGGGCGCCAAGTAGCAACTGTATAACCACAGGTCGCCCACCTTCACTCGCACAAAGCTGTCAGAGGCTAGCGTATAAGTGAAGGGAGACCGCTGATAACCGCAACTCCACAAAGCGGCCTTTCCAGAGTTGTCTGAAGCCCACAACCCGCAGTTAGTGGACGCCCGGTGATGAGGCTCGCTTAGCATGGCGACGTACGGAAGTACGGTTAGAGCTCGATGGCTCGCGAAGACGTTTCGGCGTTCCCGCTCCCTTGGCTGGACCATCCGAAACATTTTTGGTCCCAGCAACTCTATGGTTACCACCAGCAACCGTTGGCGTTGTTTGTGCAGCCTTCTCCAAAACTGCATTTCCCACCAGGGAAATAGTCGGTTCCGTGACTTTTTGCTGTTTTCTGCTTGGAAGCTCCTACTTAGGGCGAAGCAAAAAGAGACGCGCCTGTGTGATAAGTTACACTTATCACCGACCCCTCAGGGTATGCAACAAATTTTTTATTTTATTTGTGTGTGTGTATGTAGGTGTGTGTGTGTGTGTGTGTGTGTGTGTGTGTGTGTGTGTGTGTGTGTGCGTGTGTGTGTGTGTGTGTGTGTGTGTGTGTGTGTGTGTGTGTGTGTGTGTGTGTGTGTGTGTTTTTTTTTTTTTAGGTATTACGTCGCCAACGCCTTTGTTCCTCCTACTCCCGGTGCCCGTTACGCTCGCGCTCAGCCTTCCGCAGTTCGGTCATGACGGCCACCGCGAAAGCGCTAAATGATTCCCAGTTGACGCTACTGGCTATTGACAGTGTTACAAGGTTGCCAACCTCGATGGCACACCCAAAAGTCCTCACCATTTCGGCGCGAAGCCCTGTAAAGCGTACACAGTGGAACAGCACATGCTCCGCATCCTCGATGAAGCCGCTTCCGCAGAGGGTGCAGAAGGGAGCATCCTCGTGTCCGAATCGGTAGAGATAACCGCAGAAGCAGCCATGCCCGCTGAGTAGTTGGATGATGTAGAAGTTCACCTGACCATGTCTTCTGCCCAGCCACTCCGATAAGCTTGGGATTAGGCGGTGTGTCCATCGCCGATTGGAGGAGGAATCCCATCGCCTCTGCCAGTTGGCCATAGTGCGCGATTTGGCCGCGGCGCGCGCTGTTTTCTTGTGGGACACTGAAAGGTCTCTGCCATGAGTCTCCTCGTGCACCTCTGCATCTCTCAGGATAGTTCGGCTATGAGGGCAACTCCGGATAGCACCAGACACGCATCGTCCGAGATGGTTCGGAAGCCGCTACACACCCTGATCGCCCCTAGGCGGTGGGTAGCCGTTAGACCACGGGAGTAGCTGTCGAATCGCGTACAGCATCACCGCCCTAGTCACGCTGGAAATTAGAGCTCTCCTATACTGCTTCGGGCCCCTCGTATTTGGCATAATACGCGATAGAGCACGGTTTGTTCGAGCAGCTTTTGAGCTGGCGTACTCCAAGTGCTCCTTAAAGGAAAGTCTGGTGTCCAGCATCACTCCTAGGTACTTAATAGCTCTCTTCGTTGTGATTGACGTGTTTGCCACTGAAATGGTAGCCGTCTCCAATGCTTTACGGCTGCTTATGAGCACAGCCTCGGTTTTGTGGGGCGCGATCTGGAGTCCACTGGATGACCAGCTCTATCGATTGGTTACATCTAGCCTCCGCAGCCTTGAGCTCCTTAGCCACCACCACCAACGCCACATCATCAGCAAAACCCACTATGCGAACCTCTTCAGGTAACGGGAGCCGGAAAACGCCGTCGTACATGACGTTCCAAAGGAGAGGGCCAAGAACTGACCCCTGCGGCACGCCTCCAGATACGTGGTACTCCTCGGTCGACTCGCTAGTGTCGTACAGCAGTGTGCTGCCGTCAAAGTAGCTCCTAATCAGCCTAATTAGATAGTTCGGCACTCCAAACGCTTCAAGGGCCTCCAGGATGCAGCTCCACTTCGCCGTGTTGAACGCGTTTTTTACATCTAGTGTTGCGATCAGACAGTACTTTTTGGCGCCTCCTTTCCACCTACTGCCGGCTATCGCTTCTGAGGCTATCTCCACCACCTTGCCGATTGCGTCGAGCGTTGACCTCGATTTTCGGAAACCGAACTGCTGGTCCGAAAGCCCTCCTGCAGCGGATATGGCCCGCTCAAGTCGTATGCAGATAATGTGCTCTAATATTTTACCGACCGTATCGATAAGGCAGATGGGCCTGTAAGCAGCTGGATCCTCAAGTGGCTTCCCAGGCTTTGGTAGCAGTACCAAGCGCTGGAGTTTCCACCTATTAGGGAAGACTCCGTTGCGTAGACAGTTGTTGTACATCTCGGCAAATATATCGGGGCGGATCGCAAGTGCTAGCTTCAGAGCTCTATTAGGAATCCCGTCGGGCCCGGGCGCCTTGCTAGGCTTCGTCCTCGTTGCTGCTTGGCGGATCTCTTCCAAGGTGACCTCTTCGATGTCGGCAGGCATGCTAGACGCTGGCGCGGGATCGAGCTCATCAGCCATGCTTGGAAATAGGTGTATCACAATATGTCTGAGCGCCCCCTTATCGGTAGGTTGGCAGCGGGAAAAGGCGTTGAAGCGTTTGACAACGATTTTGTAGGCGTCGCCCCACGGATCGTTCTCAGCCGTGTCGCAGAGCTCAAGAAAGCATCTGCGCTTGCTAACCTTAATAAGCTTCTGCAGCTGCCTCCTGCATGCGAGAAACTCCGCTTGACGGACTTGGTACACAGGGGAACCGCGAGAGCGCTGGTAGCGGCGTCTAGCAGACGTTTCGAGCCTCTGCTATCTCCTCGTTCCACCAATAAACTTGGGCATGGTGCCTCTGGTACCTCTTGCTCCTGGCCATGCTGGCATCGCAAGCGCGCCTTATCAGCATCAGCGAGTGGTCCACCACAGCCTTGGTGTTGTCTGCGCTATCCGGGATCCCGGCGGATGCAAGCTGCGTACTGAAGATACGCGT
Organism: Scaptomyza hsui; assembly: GCA_018152825.1. NCBI lineage: Eukaryota > Metazoa > Arthropoda > Insecta > Diptera > Drosophilidae > Scaptomyza > Scaptomyza hsui. The sequence goes on from JAECXO010000241.1 coordinate 485,115, forward strand.
GTTGAGCGTCTCGGCACGGTATTTTTGCCTATGTTGGGTTAGACCATACTGACGATTGTTGCGTGCTCCGACGGTGAGCCATATGGCGGCATGGTCGCTCCCATTGTAGGAGTCGTCGATGGTCCAGCTGGATAAGCTAACCAGCGAACTACTGGAGAACGTGATGTCAACCACTGATCCCAGACCTGCTCTGCTGAAGGTGTGCTGAGTTCCCTGATTAAATATGGCGACGTCCAGTAACGTGAAGGCCTCAAGTAGGGCTCGGCCCCTAGCGTTCGTGGATGAGCTACCCCACTCCTCTGCCCATGCGTTGAAGTCACCAGCGATGATGACTGGGTGCCGGCCTCTAGCATCTGCCACCAGAGAGTCCAGGGAGTTGTTACACTCGGAGAGCTGCAAGCTAGGGGCCAGATAGACGGAGTAGATCCACATATCGGCCGCCATCGCCCCTACGAAGCTATCCGCCCGGTAAACTCTGGTGAGTGGTGACGCGGAGCTCCCACAACACCAAATAGCCGCTCTGCCTGAGGTGTCTAATGCACAGTTTGCTCCCTCCTGCATTCGGTATGGCTCACTAAGCACTGCAAGATCCGCGCAGCGTTCACGCACTGTTTGCGACAACAAGTCCTGAGCCGCTGCACAGTGGTTTAGGTTCAGCTGGATGCACTATATTTTGCCCGACTACTTACGGATCCGCTGAGTGGACATCTGCTACTGCCCGCCTGATGGCTGGTTGAGGCACGGCCCTTAGCGGTGCAGACGAAGCACCTCGCCTCGCTCTTACAACTTGCTGCCTTATGACCCAAGTCTCCGCACCTGATGCAGCACTGGGACCTGTCCACAGTGTTACGGCAGCTGCTGGCGGTGTGTCCCATCTCCAGACAGCGGTAGCACCTCGTGCGTGCTTCCTGCGGGCGAATGGAACAGCTGGTCCAACCATCTCGAACTGTTCGCAAGGCCGTAATGTTGCTCGCTAGATTCGCCGGTACTGAGAAATTGGCCACCTGGGTGTTGCCGTATCCAGGGCGAATGCTTCTGAAATTGCATACATCGACCGGTATATTAGCCTGTGTCGACAAAGCAGCCACTATTTCCTCCTTGGTTGCCAACTCGTCCAGGTCCCGAATCGCAAAGTGTGATTGCTCGGTAAATGAGCGAATCACTGCACTTTTGCCCAGCACCTGCTCCATTTCATCCTTAAGCTGCTTGGTGCATTCCAGGCCGGCTTCCTTTAGCTCCAAAAGCAAGTCGCCTTTTGCAGTGCGACGAGCTTTAGAGACCTTATCGCAGACTCCGTTGAGCTTGCCATCATCTCTACGCGTAACAAGTGCTAAGACTTCGCTGTATGACAGCTCGCTTGTGCTTATGACCAGCGCATCTGATCTGGGTTTTTTGGGCTGCCTACCGGGCGGGTTGCCAGGCTTTCTAGGCGGTTTAGTCGGTTTTCTCCGTTGCACCGTTTGCCACGTGGTGCATGGGGCCGATTCCGAAGACGCCGGATCCGAGAGGCTAGGTTTGCTTCTCTTGGATGGAGAAGGTCGCTGGCTAGGCTCGCGTTCTCGCCGTCTCTTGGGCGTTATGAACGTCCTAGCAACACCGCTACCCTGCTGCCGAATCTTATTAGGTACGCTGGGTGGCATTTTTGCAACCGGCGTAGTCTGAGTGGCCGCATCTGTCTTGCTCCCGCTAGCAATTGCCTCGTAGAATTTAACATGTTCGCTGCTAGATCCCTCACCAGTTGGTTTACATGGCGCTGCCCGAATAGGAGGGCATTGAGACTGCTAAGGGTGACACCCAGCTGCTCGAACGCACCCATCTCCACTACTTCCTGGGGTGAAGCGGCTGCCACATGTGCAGGCGAGGCGCCTAAAGGTGCCAAGCTTTGCACGGGGGGAGGCGATACCCCCTGGGGGGATCTCGGCAATGCCGAGCCGCGCACAATTTCATCCAGCGCTACCACTTGTCTCTAAATAGTGTTGAACTTCAAGCAGTCCCTCGGTGACCTAAGGTTTCCCTAAGGTGTTTGAACCGGTGGGGGTTATACCGCCCCTTTTCGGTCACCAGAGCCCCCACAAAGTGCATCGCCGCAGCGGGGGAGTGTGTGTGTGTTTTTTTTTTTCATTTATTAACTAACCTAATCTAAGTAATACTATTTGGTATGACTACATTGAGAAAAGATAGAATCCCGTTGTCCATTTCGCTCTCACTCGGCCTTCCGCAGTTCGGTCGTAACAGCCGCCGCGAAAACGCCGAAGGCTTCCCAGTTGTCCCTGCTGGCTAGCAGCTGGGTTATTAGGTTATCCACCTCAATGGCGCAGCCAAAACTCCTCTCCAAGTCCGCGCGAAGCTCGGTGAAGCGTGTGCACTGTAGCAGCACATGCTCCGCATCCTCGACGACCCCGCCTCCGCAATGGGTGCAGAAAGGAGCAGACTCATGGCCGAAACGGTGGAGATATCCACGGAACCAGCCATGCCCGCTAAGGATCTGGGTGATGTAAAAGTTCACCTGCCCATGCCTCCTGTTCAACCACACCGATATGTTCGGGATTAAGCGATGTGTCCAACGCCCTTTAGTGGATGAATCCCAGCGCCTCTGCCAGTTGATCAGCGTGCGCGATTTTGCCGTGTTTCGCGCTGCCTTCTTGAGGGCCACTGAGAGGTCCTTGCCATGTGTCTCCTGGCGCACCTCGGCAATTTCCCTTGCGAGCTCCGAGATGGGGGCAACTCCGGCTAGGGCCAGGCACGCATCGTCCGAAATGGTTCGGAAACCGCAACACACTCTGATCGCCCCAAGGCGGTGGGTAGCCGTTAGGCCACGTGAGTAACTGTCATAGCGGAGGATAGGTTGCCATATCGGCGCCGCGTACAACATCACCGCCCTAGACACGCTGGATAGAAGTTGACGTCTGCTCTGCTTAGGGCCCCTCGTGTTAGGCATAATGCACGATAATGCCCTGATTGACGAAGCTGCCTTCGAGCTGGCATATGCCAGATGCTCCTTGAAGCACAGCCTGGTGTCCAGCATCACTCCCAGGTACTTTATTGCTCTCTTTGAAGCGATTGTTGAGTTTGCTACTTGGATAGTGGCTGTCTCAACCGCTTTTCGACTACTATCTGAAGTCCGACCGAAGAGAGCCACTGAATGACAACATCGATAGCTTGGTTGCATTTATCCTCGGCTGTCTTGAGCTCTTTTGTCACCACCACTAACGCCACGTCGTCTGCGAAACCCACAATACGGACATCGTCGGGCATCGGAAGCCGAAAAACGCCATCGTACATAGCGTTCCGCAGGAAAGGGCCAAGTACTGACCCCTGTGGCACTCCTCCGGATACGCTGTACTCCTCTGTTGCCTCGCAGGTGTTGTAAAGAATGACTCTTTTCTGGAAGTAGCTCCTGATCATCCTCAATAGGTACTCTGGCACTCTGAATGCTTCAAGCGCCTCCAAGATGCACCTCCACTTTGCCGAGTTAAAAGCGTTCTTGAGATCCAGCGTTGCAATCAGGCAGTATTTTTTGGCACCACCTCTCCACCTACTGCCTGCAATCGGTTCTGAGGCTATCTCAACCACCTTACCGATCGCATCGATTGTTGATCTTGTCTTGCGGAAGCCGTACTGGTGGGGCGACACTCCTCCCGCAGCATCTAGGGCCCGTTCAAGGCGTGTGCAGATGACGTGTTCCAGAAGCTTGCCGACCGTATCTATAAGGCAGATAGGTCGATAGGCAGCTGGGTTCTCAAGCTGCTTGCCGGGTTTGGGTAGTAGAACCAGGTGCTGAACTTTCCACCGGTTTGGGAATACTCCGCTGCTTAGGCATGTGTTAAACATGTGCGCAAATATGTCAGGTCGCAGCGCGAGGGCTAGCCTGAGCGCTCGGTTGGGAATACCATCGGGGCCGGGCGACTTGCTGGCCTTCGTCCTCTTTGCGACATGGCAAATCTCCTCTAAGTTGACCTCCTCCACAACGGCAGGCGTGGTAGCCACCGCCGGGGAGCCGCCGATCTCATCCGGCATGCTAGGAAACAGATGAGCCACGATCGCCTTTAACGCCTCTGGATCTGAAGGATGGCAACGGGAAAAGCCGTTGAAGCGTTTGACCACGATCTTATATGCATCACCCCACGTGTCATTTTCCGCCGAGTCGCAGAGGTCAAGAAAACACCTTCGCTTGCTGTCCTTGATCAGCTTTTGCAGATGTCTCCTGCATACGAGAAAAGCTGTTTGTCGTTCTCGGAACTCCTGTGAGCCGCGTGAGCGCTGGTAGCAGCGTCGAGCTTTGTTGCACTCGCTTCTAGCCTCTGCTATTTCTTCGTTCCACCAATATACTGGAACATGGTGCCTACGGTAAGTTTTACATCTGGCCATGCTTGCCTCACAAGCGCTGATTAGCAGCGACATGGTCCAATCAACCACCTCTTCGGTGCTGCCGGAATTGATCGGGATCTCGGCGGACTCCAGCTGCGTACCAAATATACGCGTGTCGAGCGTCTCGGCACGGTACTTTGTCCTCGGTTGATCTGGACCCGGCCGTCGATCAGGGCGCCCTCCCACGGTACACCAAATGGCAGCGTGGTCGCTTGCGATGTAAGTGGCATCGATGCTCCACCTGGATGAGCCAAACATCGAGCTGCTGACGAACGTTAGGTCCACAACGGAACCCAGCCCTGCTCTGCTGAAGGTGTGCTGTGTGCCCTGGTTGAGTAGGGATACATCCAGTAGCGTGAAGGCTTCCAGCAGCGCTCGACCTTTGGCGTTAGTCGACGAGCTGCCCCACTCCTCAGCCCACGCATTAAAATCCCCTGCGATGACGAGAGGGTTACGACCTCTAGCATCTGACTAGGAGGCATGTAGACGGAGTACATACACATGTCAACCACCACAGCACGCACAAAGCAGTTAGACCGATGAACACTGGCCAGGGGTATCGCGGTGCTCCCGCAGGACCAAAGAGCCGCTCTTCCTGAGGTATTTAGTACGCAGCTAGGGCCCTCGCGCATCCGGTAGGGCTCACTGAGTAACGCTACGTCTGCAGAGTGTTCTCGCACTGTTTGCGACAGCAAATCCTGCGCCGTTGCACAGTGGTTTAAGTTTAATTGAATGAACTTCATTTGGCACGGCCTTGTGCATTACCGCTAAGTGGGCATCTACTGCTACCTGCCTGGTGGCTGATAGATGCACAGCCTTTCGCAATGCATATAAAGCATTTTGCCACCTCGCTCTTACAGCCCGCTGCCTTGTGGCCTGAATTACCGCACCTGATGCAGCAATTTGACCTATCCACAGGGTTACGACAGTTGCTTGCGGTATGTCCCATCTCCAGACATCTATAGCACCTCGTACGCGCTTCCTGCATGCGTACGGCGCAGCTGGACCATCCAATCCGAATCGAGCGCAAGGCTGTGATGCTGCCCGCCAGGTTCGCCGGGACCGAGAAGTGCGCCACTTGCGTGTTGCCATACCCCGGACGCAAGCTCTTAAATTTGCATGCTTCAGCTGGGATGTTAGCCTGCGCTGAAATTGCAGCCACTATCTCCTCTCTGCTGGCTAGGTCGTCCAGCTCTCTCATCACAAAGTGAGATTGCTCAGTTATTGAGCGAACCACGGCGCTTCCACCCAGCACCTGCTCCATCTCTTCCTTTAGCTGGTTGGTGCATTCCAGGCCGACTCCATTCAGTTCTAGAAGCAAGTCTCCTTTCGCAGTGCGACGAGCTTGTCTCACCTTGTCTCGAACTCCATTAAGCTTGCCATCACTCCTGCGCGTGACTAGCGATTAGACTTCGCTGTAAGAAAGTTCGCTTGTACTTATCACCAGCGCATCAGACCTACTCTTGGTAAGCGGCTTGCCAGACGTCATACCGGGTGGTTTGGTAGCCTTCTTGCATTGAGCCGTCTGCCATTTGCTGCATGGGGCCGACTCCGAAACCACTGGATCCGTGGGGCCAGTTCGGTTTCTTTTCGAGGGCGTTGCTCGCTGGCCTGTCTCGCGCTCTCGCCGCCTCTTGGGCGCTACTACCGTCCTCGCAGCTCCGATGCTCCGATGAAGCCTTATCGGCTACAGTCTCTGGTAGCTTTGCAACCGGCAACGTCTGCGTCGCCACGTCAGCACTGTCAGTGGAAGCTAGCCTGCTCTTACAAGCCGAAGCCTCGTACAGCTTAACAGCCCTTGCTGCTAAGTCTCTGACCAATTGGTTCACGTATCTCTGCCCGATCAGAAGGGTATTTAGGCCATTAAGGGTATCACCCAGCTCCTCAAAAACATCTTTCTCTACCGACTCTTTCCCCTGGGGTGAGGCGGCAGCCGCAGGAGAAGGCAGGGCACCTGGAGGTTCCAGGCTCAGTGCCGGTGGTGGCGCAGCCCCCCGAGGGGGAGATCTCGACAAAGCCGACCGGCGCACAATCGCTTCCAGTGCTGATGCTCGAATTTAACCCTCGTTGAACACTCGTTGAACTTGAACTTCTAGCAGTCCCACGTTGACCAGAGGTTTCCCTCGGGTTTTGAAACGGTGGAGGGTATACCGCCTCTACACGGTCCCCAGAGCCCCACGAAGCACCGCCGCGGCGGAGGGGGTTGGAAATAGCCGGTTCCGTGGCCTTTGCTTGATGCTGCTAGAAGTTCCCGTCAATGAACAACCACAATAACCAGCGCGCCTGGTGGCTATGCAGCACTCTTTGGGGTATCCCTTGAGCGTATGCAACAAACAAAACCGTTCTTGCTTGCACCCACTGCACGAACCACGCACAGCTGGGACACCTTCTGGAGTGTTAGCACCACCTGTGCGCCACCCGCAGAGACCAGTTAGCGATATTCGCTCAGCTGTCAATGCTATGCAGAGCGAGCGGCCCTGGTACGCTACGCGATCAGCTGGCACTGTGGTCTTCCTAATATACAATTAAACACAAATTGCACACCACAGAAGAGTAACACGCAATATGTGTAATAATTGCGTGTATTATTTCCACGCACACTGGCTAGGAAAAGCCCAAATTGCGCGCAGAAAAAGGGAGACTCCAATAGACACGACGGCTAATTCCCGACAAAGCTCTTGGTCCAGTTGATGACAGCCCAAGGTAAGTGGCGCAGACTTTCTGAGCACCGACTAACTTGCAAAATTTGTTTTTCGCTGTAGGTCTAACACTGCGAAAACGCTACAAAGGCGGAGCGACAGGAATACGCGACCGCACTTGTAAAGGTTCTCACACAAGCTCTGTGTGTGTGTGTGTGTGTGTGTGTGTGTGTGTGTGTGTGTGTGTGTGTGTGTGTGTGTGTATGTGTGTGTGTGTGCGTGTGTGTGTGTGTGTGTGTGTGTGTGTGTGTGTGTGTGCGGAGCCGCTCTATTGGATGTCATCAACAAGTTTTGGATGCGCCAAATGGTGAGCTTCTAGCTGAACCCTGTTTCGTGCTCAGCAATAAGACTACATCAAACTTACACCGGAAACACAAAAGAAACTGCAGCATTGAAACATCGTTTCACTGGCAATCAAAACGAAGAGCATTCCAAATGCAGCAACAGTTACATCAATTATTAGCTAGGTATATTCCGCTTTTAGAGCTAGTAACAAATACAAAACCAGCACATCCAAAGTTAATTCAAATCCTAAAGTGGATTAAAAACAACACAATAGTACGCAAGCACATATATGATCAAATTAAAAGAATCATTATCTTGCAATATAAAAGGATGCTGAGAAACAACGTAAAAATGCCTAAAACCATTCACGAATTATTCGTAGATCAGATCATCAAAGCAGAACCACTGAGTTCAGAAAGCGATGACTCTGACGAATAATAGTGAACTATTAAATATATGTTCAATAAATGGAATGGAGCAACATCTTCACATTCTTTAAAGAACAACGATCTGAATTTAACAAATCTTACAAGTGCCTCAATAAGAGTGCACCAATTTCAGACGAAACAAAATTAAGGCATTTCAATATCTTAATAGATACTTTCAATCGTTGTCAACAACTAGTATACGAAAACGCATTAAAACTAAACCAAATTCATTTACAGCAAACAATAGATTTTTTATCTGCATTAAAAGAACAGATAAAATACATTTCCATTAGACACAAAATAGAAACCCATTTGCCTAATTCATTAGACAAACTGTTAGAACGTATGCTTAAGAAAGACCCAGATTTCCCAAACAAAGTATGGGCAATATTGTCTATGGAGTTACTACACTAATGGTGCGATTGCATCGATAAAAGTGAATAACTCATGGAATGGCAGGAAATAGCGCGACGAATAACTTCATTCAAAGAAAAATTTGAAAAATCCTATAAATGTATCAATAAAGATACACAAATAAAAGTCGATACGCTTATCTACCACACCACAATACTAATACCTGAATACAATAACATCAGTGGATTAGTAGACTCAATAAAAAACAAGTAAAAACGTTGCTGTCGGACGCAACCGACTGCGGAATACTTTGATACCAGTAAAATAACGGTTGATAAGGGGGAATGCAGGGGCGAAGGGAGTGGCCCATGTGGTAAACATCGCCAGCTATCATGTTACCAAATTTGGTGACTTTAGCTCAAAAACTATGGAAGATAACTTAACTCCCAAATTTAAAAGATGGGCGGCAGAGGTAGGCGTTGCATCCAAATTTTTGAATCAAATGTTTTTAGCTGTCACTATCTATCTGCCTACCAAGTTTGGGGGCTCTAGCTCAAAAACTGTTTAAGATATAGCCGATTCCGATTTTATAAGGCGGGTGGCTTAGGTGGGCGTGGCATTCAAAATTTTGATGCAGGTCTTTGGTAGATGCTGCCTTCTATCTTTCTACCCAATACGGGCTCTAGCTTAAAAACTATAAGAGATATCGAAATTTCCGATTTTAAATGGTGGGCGGCAGAGGTGGGCGTGGCATCCTAATTTTTGATGCAGATCTTTTGTAGATGTCACCATATATCTTCCTACCAAATTCGGTGACACTCGCTCGAAAATTTCAAGTAGAAGGGGGATGGCGGCGGAATCAGGGGGCGTGGCATCCAAAATTTTGATGCATTTTTTGGGGAACGTCAATATCTATCTTCACACAAAATTTGGTGGCTCTAGCCCAAAAAGTGTGAAAACTATAGGCGTTTCCAATTTCTTGGTGAATGGGGGATGGGGCGGAATCAGGGGCGTGGCACCCAAGTTTTGATGGGGAACGCCAGTACCTATCTTGACACAAAATTTGGGCTCTTGCCCAAAAAATGTGAAAACTATAGGCGTTTCCAATTTCAGCGAGAAGGGGGGATGGGGGCGGAATAAGGGGGCGTGGCATCCAAAATTATGATCCATTTTTTTGGGGAACGTAAATATCTATCTTGACACAAAATTTGGTGGCTCTAGCCCAAAAAATGTGAAAACTATGGGCGTTTCCAATTTCACGGAGAAGGGGGGGATGGGGGCGGAATCAGGGCGCATGGCATCCAAATTTTGATGCATTTTTTTGGGAAACGTCAATATCTATCTTGACACAAAATTTGGTGGCTCTAGCCCAAAAAATGTGAAAACTATGGGCGTTTCCAATTTTGGGATGGGGGCGGAATCAGGGGGCATGGCATCCAAATTTTTATGCATTTTTTTGGGGAACGTTAATATCTATCTTGACACAAAATTTGGTGGCTCTTGCCCAAAAAATGTGAAAACTATATGCGTTTCCAATTTCAGAGAGAAGGGGGGATGGGGGCGGAATCACTGGGCGTGGCATCCAAATATTAATGCATTTTTTGGGGAACGTAAATTTCTATCTTGACACAAAATTTGGTGGCTCTAGCCCAAAATATGTGAAAACTATGGGCGTTTCCAATTTCAAGGAGCAGTGATGAGGGGGGCGGAAGGAGTGGGCGTGGCATCCAAAATTTTGATGCAGTTTTTTCAGGGACATGATTAGCTATCTGCGAGCAAAATTTGGCAACTCTAGCTGTAAGAATCTGACAAATATTAGGTTTTATCGGTTTTCTGTTATCGAATTTATCGATTTCCCAGCCTCCTAGTAGGCGTGGCACCCCAATCTTGACACTTTATCTGTCTCGCCTATAGACAAACATATTTGCAAAGTTTCAAGTCTCTAGCTTTACGGGTGTCGAAAAAAGTTGCGTTCATACGGACAGACGGACAGACAGACAGACGGACAGACGGACAGACACCATGACGGACATTGCACAAAACCAATATACTATGAGACCTTCGGTATCAAAGTATAATAAACTTACAAATGTTCATAATGAACAATGTCTAAAAACCTTACGTTCATTGGCCGCAAGACTAAAACATGTGAGTGATAGACATAACATTACATTGAACATTCAATCCAACCCATACTTTCCAATTGAGTTTGACCCAAGTCAACTCCAAGATTCACAAGAACCAAAACCCTTTATTAACACTGAATTGTCAGAACAGGAGTGTTCTGACCCAGATGATAATAAACAAGAATTTAATAAAATGACCCAAACAGTAGTAGATTTTCTGAAAACAGCCTGGTCTCTTCTATTTGAGTACGATGGTAAAGCAGAAAATCTACAAAGCTTCAAAGACGCTTTAAGTCTAGTAGACACCATTAAAGGTGACCACGAAGCAACGGCCATACAACAATGAGCAAACGATCGCTCAAATTATTGCAAAACTATCAAGCACAGTAAAAGGCGAGTCAGTAGAAGTATTGTCAGCCAAATTACTTAACTTGCAACAACGAAGCAAAACTGACATCCAGTATACACAAGAGGTTGAGCAGTTAACAAGAGCTCTGGAAGGCGCATATATAAATGATGGAACTGGCCAATAAATACAGTACAGCCGAAGCAGTTAAGGCAATGACCAAAAACTGTGCTAACGATAATGTAAAACTTATCATGCAGGCTGGCACATTCAATAACATGAATGATGCGATATCCAAATTTGTCAACAGTTGCACAGAGGCAACTGGACAGTCCAACGCTGTATTGTTCTACCAAAATTACTCTCAACGTGGCGGAAACCGCGGAAGAGGTAACTATAGAGGCCGACCTTACAACAGAGGCGGTCAAGGACAATACTACAATAATAACAGAGGCAATTCTCGAGGCCAAAATAGAGGAAACTCTAGAGGCCATGGCAACTCAAACAGAGGCCATAACAATGTCAGAGTAACCCAAGATGTCTCGGGAAACTCCGAGCAATATTTAGATACACAACAATAGAAAACACCAAAGTTCATACGATAAATTTTAGTCTCAACATATTTGTTTCATTTGACCACGTGTCAACAGGTAAAAAACTTACCTTTTTTATAGATACAGGTGCAGACATCTTAATACTTAAGGAAACTTCTGATGTCTTTCATGACATCCAGCCTAATAATGTAATAAACATTCAGGGCATAAGTAAAGAGATTTTAAAATCCAAGGGTCCAGCATCAATAGAGATTCAGACAGGAAAATATATAATTCCACACAATTTTCACATAGTTGATTTAGATTTAGCTATACCATGTTATGGAATAATAGGCATTGATTTTATAAAAAAATTCAATTGTCAACTCGATTTCAAGCCATCGGAAGATTCGTTTATAATTAGACCCAATAATCTAAAATATCCGATCCATGTTCCAATAACATATGACTCTGGTAGAAACTCAATACTTCTGCCAGCAAGATCACAAGTTGTCCGAAAAGTCACGCTAACTTCAAAAGAAGATGGTGTATTTATTCCAAATCAGGAAATCCAAACTGGTGTATATGTTGCAAACACAGTTGCAACATCTCAAAATACGTTTGTCCGTTTACTAAATACAACTAGTACCGATCAATTAGTTACGATAAATAACTTAAAACATGAATCACTTTCGAACTACGATGTAGTTCACACAAAGCAAGAACATCGAGAAAAAATTGTCATATCTCAGCTAGCAAAAAATTTTCCCCAACAATTCAAGTCAGAATTAACCAATTTATGTACCAAGAATAGTGACATTTTCGGTCTTGAAACCGAATCAATCACAACAAACTGAGACTAAAAGATAATGAACCGGTGTACATCAAGAACTATCGAAGCCCGCATAGTCAAACAGGAGAAATACAAAAACAAGTTGAAAAATTGATCAGCGACAACATTGTCGAACCGTCTCTGTCAGAATACAACAGCCCACTCTTACTTGTCCCAAAGAAAGGGCCTGGAGCCTGGAAGGGTCAGAAAATAAAAAATGGCGATTAGTAATTGACTATCGTCTAATCGGACTATCGTCCGATAAGTTTCCACTACCTAGAATTGATGATATATTAGATCAACTAGGTAGAGCAAAATATTTCTCATGCCTTGACTTAATGTCAGGTTTTTATCAAATTGAACTCGAAGAAAGTTCAAGAAATATAACTTCATTTTCAACGAGCAATGGCTCATATCGCTTCACGCGATTACCATTCGGTTTAAAAATAGCGCCAAATTCAATTCAGAGAATGATGACTATTGCGTTCTCTGGCCTTGAATCTTCGCAAGCTTTCCTTTATATGGATGATTTAATAGTTATTGGTTGTTCCGAAAAACATATGTTTAAAAACTTAACTAATGTTTTTGACAAATGTAGGAAATACAACCTTAAATTACATCCACAAAAATGTTCATTTTTTATGCATGAAGTAACCTTCCTTGGTCACAAATGCACAGAAAAAGGAATCTTGCCAGAGGACAAAAAATACGACGTCATTAAAAACTACCCAGTCCCACATGATGCGGACAGCGCTAGACGATTCGTTGCTTTCTGCAACTATTATAGACGATTTATAAACAACTTCGCCGAATATTCACGGCACATAACACGATTATGTAAAAAGAATGTTCCTTTTGAATGGACAGTTGAATGCCAAAATGCATTCCAATACCTTAAAGAAAAGCTAATTCAACCAACATTACTACAATACCCAGACTTCAGCAAAGAATTTTGCATAATAACGGATGCTAGTAAGCAAGCGTGTGGAGCAGTTTTAACTCAAAACTATAATGGACTCCAACTTCCAGTTGCATACGCATCACGTTCATTTACAAAGGGTGAAAGTAATAAAAGCACATCAGAACAAGAATTAGCAGCAATTCACTGGGCAATAGTGCATTTTCGACCATATATTTATGGAAAACACTTTACAGTGAAAACCGACCACAGTCCATTAACCTATTTATTTTCTATGGTCAATCCAAGCTCAAAACTTACACGCATGCGGCTCGAATTAGAAGAATACGACTTTACAGTCGAGTATCTAAAGGGAAAAGACAATTTCGTGGCACATGCCCTATCAAGGATAACAATATCCGAATTAAAAGATTTACAGAATAAAGTCCTGAAAGTCACTACCAGGCAACAAAGTAGACAATATAAATCCTGCGCAGGAAAAGAACAAGAACCTTTGCTTAGGCAAAATCTTGAAAAAGCTTCTAATCCCAACGAATGTGTTATTTCAAACACGGAAACAAAATCATTGCAAGAATAAATTTTAGCGATCTGTATACTAATGGAGTTATCGACTTAGGTCAATTTTTCCAAAGGCTCGAAAAGGAAGCCGGTATGCATGATATACGCCAACTAAAAGTGGCACCGTATGAAATAATCTTTGAACAAGTTTCAATAGACAATTTCATAAATATGGGCAATAATACATTGAGATTATTAAGAGTAGCGCTACTCAAGCCGGTGACCATTGTATCAAGCGATACAGAAAAATAAGCAATTTTGTCTACATTTCATGATAATCCCATACAAGGAGGACTCACAGGCATAACAAAAACTTTGGCAAAAGTGAAAAGACACTACTATTGGAAAAATATGACTCGTCATATAAGAGAGTACATACGTAGATGTCCAAAATGCCAGATGTCAAAAACAATAACACATACCAAAACTCCTTTAACAATTACCGACACACCAGTAAGTGCTTTCGACAGGGTAATAGTTGACACAATAGGTCCATTACCAAGATCTGAATATGGTAACGAGTATGCAGTTACGCTTATTTGCGATTTAACAAAATGTCTTGTTGCCATACTGATCCCAAATAAAAATGCAAATACTGTCGCTAAAGCTATATTTGAATCTTTTATATTACAGTTCGGTTCAATGAAGACGTTCATTACGGACATGGGAACTGAATATAAAAATTCTATTATAAACGACTTGTGCATATATTTAAAAATAGACAATATAACGTCTACTGCACACCACCACCAGACAGTTGGAACAGTAGAAAGAAGCCATAGAACTTTTAACGAATATATTCGTTCATACATTTCAGTCGACAAAATTGATTGGGAAGTGGGGCTAAAATATTTTGTATACTGTTTCAACACGACCCCATCTATGGCACATAGTTATTGTCCATATGAATTAGTTTTTGGCAAGTAAAGTAACTTGCCACAATATTTTAATACAATAGACAATATTGATCCATAATATTGAAGACTATGCTAAGGAAAGTAAGTTTAGATTAGAACAAGCTTATAAGAGAGCTAGAATTTTGTTAGAAAAACATAAAATTAGAAATAAAGAATACTATGATAAAAATATAATTAACTTTGAATTAAAAGTTGGAGATATGGTGTTATTAAGAAATGAAACTGGCCATAAGCTAGACAGTAGAAATAATAGATGATAGAGAAAACATTTTCATTAACAATAGAAAGAGTAAGGTACAAAAAGTACACAAAGATAGGCTAAAACATTTCATTAATTAATCATCTTCGTACAATATATATAAATAATATATATATATATATATATATATTATAAATAAATAAAAAAAAAAAATACAAAACAAAAACCTTTAAATTAAAAAAAACTATTTATAATAAGTAATAAAAGATATAGCAACATAGAATATAAAAAAACTACACTAAGTTACGTTATTTTTCAAAAGGAGGGAGATGTAGTATGCATGATAATCTGACATATACCCACTATATTGCAGGGCATTTAACCTTCAGACATAGTAACACTTTGTTGCTATGTATATACAAATATAACGCAACTACACAAACGGTCAGCGCTCTTGAAATCTGATCGGCCACTTATGAGCGGGCCGATCGCGAAGTGTGGGATCCGCAACGTAAGCGCTTTAGCCCTTACGAGCCAGTGCTTGCCTTATATCTGTATTTTAAATGTATATGCATTCTTTGCCTTCTGCATATACACATATACATATACTACAACTCTCTCTCTCTCTCGACGGCTGCAGCCGGCGATCAAATTAATACACAAACATACATATACATAAGCCGCTCTGCTGCGACAGAGCTTTATATATAAGCAACCCAATTATGTAATTAGGCTAAGAATTCTTTTGATTCAAATAAAGAGAACATTATCAAAACGGAGCTATACGAGCACAGATGTGCCAATGTCTTTAATTTAAACTAACTAAACCATCTCAATACAATAAACAATTTTTATAACTATTTATAGTAAGTTTATCTAACGCAGACTTTTTAACTCCTTTCGATTTTTTAATGCATTCTCCCCCATTAAGAGAAAGTGAATACATTTTTGCCCTAAGACCCACAAACTCTGACATTTGTTTACCTGAGTTTTCATCCTTCATCATACCAAAGACCTTCTTATTACATCTTTTGATTCCATATTTCAGGGCTAGTTCCTCAGGATATTCAGACGTATCAAATTTCATTTGAACGTCTTCAGCAATATCCTTATAAAAATCTCTAGTTTCTATTGAATATATGAATGAGTCTGTATCCATATAATTCAATGAGACTTTTTCTTGGAACTTCGGTTTCATATATTGATAATGAAAGTCATACATTTTCCATTTTGAAAGTTCTAAAACCGCAAACCCTAAATACATAGGTTTATCGTAAAGAAAATGTAATCGTTTCATTTGAATGGCGTACATATCTTCGGAAAACTGAGCAGTACTATGAAAACTGACCTTCGCAATGAGCGAGCGTGCACTTAAGCGATTGCGGCTTGTCGACTCCCATGAAGTAACAATTTTACCATCTTTACGTTTTTCAATGTTCTCCATCGTCTTGGCATAGACAGCGTTATTCAACAGTTTGAAAAAGTCTTTTTCAAAGTTGTTTTTCGCTAATGTTCTATGGTGGGTGTTAAGATCGATATACTTTTTAAGCCAGGGAGCCTGTTTAAATTTCAAAATTCGGTGGATCTTTGAAAGTATCAACCCATTTTTTAGACATTGCTGAAGGTTTCTATAATAAATTGCATATTTTACTTTAGGCCTTAGGTCTGCAACAAGTTTGCAAACCTTCGCTTCGGGCGTTGGTTTTTGGTTAAGCGGACAAAAAGGCAGATCATTGTGATAGTCATGTAATGCATCTGGATATAAAAGATCAATTTCAAGAATGTAACCATATTCTGAATTTTCTTTTATTTCGCCAATGTCAAATGTTGCAACCTCATTCTCACTCATCCACTGAAAAGCAGCATATGGGAGATTTCGCGACATTGCCCAACCATATAAATTGTTGGCATCCAGATACATTAAATATTCATTCAGATGGTTTGGTTGAATCATACGCATCCATATACATATGGTTGGCTTTCGAATACCGTTTAGAGCACTGAACCAGCCCACCCCTAATTCCGTTTTGTATAAATCTATACATGTCGATATCTGTAAATCGCTCAAGTTCTATCCCAGTAGTCTTTAGCATTGCGTCCCAAGACAGACCGGGAGTGGTGTAATAGTGAGCAGGATCTAGAGAGTAAATTTTCTTGCATATTGCTCGAAAATTTTGAAAAACGTCAGTTAATAAAAGAACATCGGTTTTAGATAAAGCTCCATATATTCTTTTAATGACTGACAACCGAAAACTGACCACACATGTTGGGCATGTGAATAGTCCTCAAGCGAACATTCTTTATTAGTTAAACTATTAAAGAATTTTTCTCTTGGAGGTAGAGATGTATCAGACAGTCGGCTCTCTGAATCTAGATACTCATATGGGAAAACTCCCTTCCTACGCAGTAAATTAAATTCCTCGGGGAGGGGTAGAAACACTTTACGCTTTCAAAGCATTCAGTACTTAGATTGTTAGTTAAAGCATCTAAGCTGGTTGCCATAAAGCGGAAAGTATCTAAAAACCTAATTTCCAAGTTTTTATTATGGGACGCAATATGAGTAAATTTGGATAGTGAAATGTACAGCTCCTTATTTAGAGGCAGTACTTTAATTTCACCCTCAACTTTATTAAGCTCTCTTACAAAGAGATGTGAATCATATTTCGAAAAATTGTGAAAGAAAATGGGACAAAAGGTGCTATCTGAAAATTAATATTACACACATTGTGTGCGGGCCCCCTATAAACACCAGTTAAATGACAATGGTCACGTACTCGATCAGTTCCCATCATTTTTTTTGCAGATATGACAATTAGCTGCATTTTTAAATCTGGTTTCCTCATCGGCACTCAATGTCATGGGTTTAATATTACTCAGGTAAGATGTGTAAATTTCATTTAAATCTGCAATAAGAGATGTAACAAATTTAACACCTGCATCTTTACCTGTCTCTAGCACAAGCTTATCAAGGGATGGGTCGAAGGAGCACTTCACATAGTACGAGAATGCTATAGGAACATGTAAAGCTGTTGCTATAACATTCTCACTAACTTTCGACTCGATGGGGGATAGCATACACTCAAAATCTGCGTATACTACAAATGGTACATCTAAACTACGATTATGATTCTTAAACTTAATGCTTGCCTTCTCCAGCGATGGAAGCGAAGACACCATCTTCCCACAATTCCTCCTGTGTTCTTCTGATAACTTTTCTGTGTGTGAAAAATTTAGGCAGGTGTTGCAGAAGAATAGTTGATGTTGGTGCTCTGTCACCTGTGCGCGAACCAGTCTAAAATTCATAAAAAAACAAAAGAAAGTTTATTAGTTATAAAATTTAAAAAAAAGTAATGTTTTCTTCAACTCTTACCTTGATAAACTTTTTATCCACACAAAATGTGCCCGTCCACCACTCTCCAAAAGCATTAAGCTAACATGATGTTCTCGATCTATCTCCGTTAAGTAAAGTGGTCCAATCACTTTACCATTCTCCTCATCGAACCCAAAGACATTTATACTTATTTGTGAGTTACGCCTTTCAAACACTTTAATTTGTTTTAGTGCAAGCGGAAACTGTAACTCCTCAAAATCTAGTGTAAGTATATCACTAACAGCGATTTTTGAGCTTATAATATTTACATTATAGCTCGAACATCTTTCTGAATTGCGGTCTAGCGGTGTTTTAAGGGCAGAAATTAAAGCCCATTTAAAACAATATTCATCTGTATTTTTTATATTGATGAGTGCTTTTTTTTTCTCAATACTTTCGGTGTCTCAATATAGTTCGAAACTTTGATTGGAGTATATTTATTGAGGTTAATTTCCAACCTTAAAATTTGGCTCATCGTCCATCCACTGTCCCTTTCCTGGAACTCGTCCATTTTCCTTTCAATTTGTTGAGCATGATTTTTAATAGACCTCTTCTAGGTCACTTCCATTTGTTACTATGCTCATGCTGGTTTGGTGCGATTTAATAGATAAATCTAGCCCATCATCGCGCATCTTGATATATTCAGCAAATAATTCAAAGTTAATCTTACACGATATGTGCAAAGATAAAACGTTGAGTATTTGAGAAATAATGTTGGATGAAGCATCCGAGAGGAATTCCTTTGGCTCTAGAATCTCCTCACGCTTATTCTCAAAAGAAAATGTTGAAATTCGGTTTTAAACCCGCCTGAAATCTGCTTTATAGCACTATTAACAGGCTGGAAAACACAAATTTTATGAGCATTTGATCTATATGCCCATGCCACTTATACCATATGTAGGTAGAAAAATCTTACACGCTTCACACCATTTTGTCGTGGTATGGGTAGTGCCGGTTCCTGTGTTGATGTTGAGGGATGTGTTGAGGTAGGCAGCAATGTTGGTGTTGTACGGTGTGTTGAGGTAGGTAGCGGATGCGTTAGGGAATGTGTTGTCGCTGGTGAGTGGTGTTGTGTTGATGACGGGGGTGGTGATGTGGTGCTTGGAGGAGGAGGAGGAGGTGTTGGCAAAACATTCTGCCAGCGCGTTCAGTGTTGCTGTGTTGCACACAGTCCTCTTCATCTTCTTGTGGGGAGGCCCATTGATAGTGGGTGGTGTGTCCGCATTGAATATTTCTGCTAGCGCGTTTAATGTTGCTGTGTTGCACACAGTCCTCTTCATCTTCTTGTGGCGAGGCCCATTGATAGTGGGTGGTGTGTCCGCATTGAATATCTCTGCCAGCGCGTTTAGTGTTGCTGTGTCATAGATTACTTTGTTTTCCATTTTAAAAGTATTTAATTTTTTTTTTCACTATTAATTTTTGTTGAAAACTGATTTTTTTTTTTTTTTTTGTGGAACACTACGTTTTTTATGTTGGACACTCACTTCACTTTGCGAGAAACTGATCGTTCATTGAACGAAATTCTCCTATTATTCATTTTGAAATCAGGGATAAAATATTTTCTAGCGAGCTAATCATTAATTAAATAACTTGCGTACGTACAAGAAAGGGATAGCACCACAGCTTTAAATCAACAAGCCTCTAAGATTAAAGGGAGGGTACCTAATATTAAGAATGATAAGCCTCCAGGTTTGATGCCTATTGCTTGAAGGAGGATCAGCAAGAATCACTTTCCACCAAATTGATAAGCATGAATATGAGCATGTTCAGTACACAATAAACATATTTTTATCACTAAGCCCAGTTTAATGTTAAAACATGCGCATCTGTACATTACAATACACACGCACACACCCACACTTGCATACGCACTTGAAGATGCACACACAAGCCCAGAAGTGTCCTATTTCAGCACACATTAAACACATTTTTATCAACAAGCCAAGTTTAATGATAAAACATGCTCATCTGTACATTACAATACACACACACACCCACACGCACTTGCATACGCACTAAAGTACGCATTTAACACTATCTTATCTATAAGCCGCAATACTCGACGAGCATAAACATAATATAACTGTCAAATTTTGACAGGTCAAAAAAAGCCATAAATTGAGGACGAACCGGCAGTCCTCTACTACTCAGGTCAACAAGATCAGTTCATATAGTCGCAACATTTTAAATGTTTGTTCACACCCCCTTTTTTCTAAGTACTAATTTTTTAGAGCGTATGCTTCAAACCTTGTTACCTGTAGGCAGGTCAACAAGACCAGTTCCTTTAGTCGCAACATTTTAATTGTTTGTTTGTTTCACATTTCTAATGAAGAATTATGATTGAAAAATTTATGTAGCGACATAAGGGAAATTAATAGAGTAAAAGACATGATATTTGTAAAATATTTTAAAATGATAAATTTTCTAAAGAGCTTGATGTTAGTTTTGTTAGAACGGATATGTTTTTATACCCCTAACCCATAAAATGGGTAAAAGGGGTATAATGGTTTTGTGCAAAAGTATGTCACAGGCAGAAGGAAGCATCTCCGACCCCATAAAGTATATATATTGTTGATCAACATCAACAGCCGAGTCGATATAGCCATGTCCGTCTGTCCGTCCATCTGTCCGTCTGTCTGTCTGTCTGTCTGTATGAACGCGTCGATCTCAGAGACTACAAGAGCTAGAGACTTCAGATTTTGAATATAAGTTCTCATATACCATGAGCGGAACAAGTTTGTTTCAAATTATCGATAACTATTCTGGTTTCCGATATACAGATGCAATCGATTACAAAAAAATCTCGAATTTGGAAAATGTAAAAATAGGTATTGAAATAATGGGTAATGATATAACTTTTCTGAAAATTTAATCGAAATCGGTTGAGAAACACCAGAGATATCGAAGATTGAAGTTTAGGTCACAGATGCATACAGACAATGACTGTACGCGTTAAGTATAGCGTTCGGGGTATCTCCTAGTCGGGAAATCTCGACTAGAGCCTTCTTACTTGTAATTGTTTAATTAAGAGAGGGATACAGTTTATTTTTATTTTAAATCATAAATATTAAACTATACGTTGAACTAATCCAGTCAAGGGCGAATACTGTACAAGTCGATCATGCATAAGCAGGCAATATACCTTAGTACTTCTCTCACTACTACTTTTAAGGTCGATCGAAACTCTTACATCGATTGGCCCAGTTTTTACTGTTTCGTTCTGATGAGACAAATCCACAACAACCATCGGCGCTTTATCTCTAAACTCTATGGGCGTTGGCAATGGTTCAGGTTCCTTCATGTAGTAGCTTGTTTGAAATCCTGTATACATATCATACAAACTAGCAAAGCGTTCTCGCTTAAAATTTATATTCATATCGTCATACGGAAAGTTCTCTGAGTTCTCAAATGATTCTGTATTAATTTATTGTCCGCTACAAAACCAATTATTGCAAACCGGGGACGTTCTCTGTTAGCTGCAAGCTTAACATTCCAAACATGTTGTGTACCTTCTGCTAATGCTGGATTCAGGTAACAATCCCAACTGCGGAACGTAAGTGGGAGTGACACCCCACTCTTTGTTAGACTAAACATTTGAAACTTCTTTTCACTAAACATTTGCAACTTCTTTTCATCACTTAAAGTTACATGTGTTATTTTCCAGAATGCTAGAAATATTTAATATATACTCAGTACTCCCAAGTTTACTGTAATATACATCCCCCATATTTTTAGTCATGAGTAATATTAATTCATGTTTACAATTTAGTAAGACCTTGTTATAGTCTTAAACAAATCCAAGTAAGTGTTTGAGAGGAATAGAAAAATTAAAATAGCCGTTTGCGAGCTGTCGGTCGTCTCCATTAAACCATCCAGAATTTTCTAGCATTCGGCTCTCCGTATTATTTAAGGAAATATAGCTTTTTAAGGTTGTCAAAATACCAACAAAGCGAGTACGATCAATTTCAATTCCATTAAGTTCATAGCGAGCCTCATCAAAGAGATAACTCATACAATTGTTTTTAAGTTTCCCATCTGTAGCATTCGAACCATCTGCCAAACAAATCTAGCCCACAACATTAATAAAACTCTCACAAGGTAAAACATATAAGTCCTGATTATATTTTGATACAGAAGGTCTCATAGTATATTGGTTTTGTGCAATGTCCGTCATGGTGTCCGTCCGTCCGTCCGTATGAACGCAACTTTTTTCGACACCCGTAAAGCTAGAGACTTGAAACTTTGCAATTATGTTTATCTATAGACGGTACAGATAAAGTGTCAAGATTGGGTTGCCACGCCTACTAGGAGGCTGGGAAATCGATAAATTCGATAACTGAAAACCGATAAAACCAAATATTTCTTACATTCTTACAGCTAGAGTTGCCAAATTTTGCACGCAGATAGCTAGTCATGTCCCTGAAATAACTGCATCAAAATTTTGGATGCCACGCACCCTGATTCCGCCCCCATCACCCCCTTCTCCATGAAATTGGAAACGCCCATAGTTTTCACATTTTTTGGGCTAGAGCCACCAAATTTTGTGTCAAGATAGATATTGACGTTCCCCAAAAATATGCATCAAAATTTTGGATGCCACGCCCTCTGATTCCGCCCCCATCCACCCTTCTCACTGAAATTGGAAACGCCTAAAGTTTTCACATTTTTTGGGCTAGAGCCACCAAATTTTGTGTCAAGATAGGTACTGACGTTCCCATTAAAACTTGGATGCCACGCCCCCTGATTCCGCCCCCATCCCCCCCTTCTCCATGAAATTGGAAACGCCTATATTTTCACATTTTTTCTGTGCTAGAGCCACAAAATTTTGTGTGAAGATAGATATTGAATGCCACGCCCACCTAAGCCACACGCCTTATAAAATCGGAATCGGCTATATCTTTAACAGTTTTTGAGCTAGATCCATCAAACTTGGTAGGCAGATAGATAGTGACAGTTAAAAGATTTGATTCAAAAATTTCCACGCCACGCCTACCTCTGCCACCCACCTTTTAAATCTGGGAGTTAAGTTATCTTCCACAGTTTTTGAGCTAAAGTCACCAAATTTGGTAACATGATAGCTGGCGATGTTTACCACATGGCCCCTCCCTTCGCCCCTGCATTCCCCCTTATCAACCGTTCTTTTACTGGTATCAAAGTATTCCGCAGTCGGTTGCGTCCGACTGCAACGCTTTTACTTGTTCTGAATTGTAATTCTGACTTCATCATTGCTTTTAAAGGCTTGTAGATAGGGAGAATAGCTGTGATATTCTTTTTCGTAATACTCTCATCCGAATACGCTTGATCTCGAACATTTAATACACTACTCATTATTTTCTTAGTTTCAGTCCCAATGATTTCAGAAATTATATGTTCTCAAACGTAAGAGCTTTTTTCAACGATCTGCTTCCTTCCGTAGTAGAATTCAATGTGTTAACTGGTGGCAGATAGCCTGTATTTTTATTATTATAAATAATCATTCTCGTCGCCTCAAGTGCAAGCGTAGAGTCACACTCTCTTGTCTTAAATTTACCAAATTGCCGTTCTGGTCAACAAATCGTATTATCAACGAGCGTATCTCTCTCGTGTTAACAGGCAAATAAATGAGATTATTTGGTTTCTCACTCAATTTATACCCTGGCGGAACGTTAAGTGCAAACTCATGCAGGGCATGACTCGACACCTCATTAACATATGATCCGCTAACAATATTACATTCCAAACGTATCGTATTGACTTTCAAAATGTCTACAGGCTGATCTGATATGTGTAATGCATTAGGCTTTAGTTCTTTTTTATTAAATCCGAATAATTGTCCAATAGAACGATCTTTGTTGAAGTATATTGAGTCTTCTTTAGTAGATATCACTACTTGAAGGGTATTGTTGTTGCTCTCGATCAGCGGGTGTTTGGTTTTATTTGGCTCTTTTTGCTTCATTTTCTTACTAACAATTTCATTTATGTCATCAAGCTCATACAATCCCATGGGGATCTCAATAACATGCTCTCCAACATGGAATAAATTATTGTCGTGATCAACATTTGGGATCGAGTTGTACATATGAAAATCAATTAGTGCACACTCATACCTCCCACTCAACTCGATAGGGGGGTGATAGATATTTAAAAATTTGCACACAAGCATATTCCTCATTTTAGAGGGGTGTATATGAAGGACTCTCTACCGAATCAAGTACGAAAAAGAGAATGTGGTATTGTCAACTTAGAACTGGAACGCACTGGGTAGCTTACTATAAGGCGGACAAGGAGTGTAGATATTTTGATAGTTTTGGAAATTTACCACCACCTCTAGAACTTATAAGATATTTGGGAGAGAACATAAAATACAATTATAATCAAGTACAAAGATTTGGTACGTTTAACTGCAGACACTTATGCCTTCAATTTCTAATGCTTTGCGCAACATCAGGTCTTCGTATTAAACATGGCTTAAAGTAATTTTTACTCTACTAAATCAGAATTCTTACTTTGATATTGTATGACTTTTAATAAAGAAAATTTAGAGAAAAACTCAATAAATGCTTTTAATATGATGTGTGTGGGTTTAGTTTGTTATGAATATCTGAATAGTTCACATATACCAGCTCTAGCATTAAACATTAAGGTCGAATACGAAAACAGCTCCGCGGTTAACAACAACGGCTCCCTGTTTTCAGCGAACAGCACGGTAAAACAGGAAAACAGCTCTTTGGCTAACAGCAAACAGCTCAAAGGTTACCAACAAACGACCCCCTGTTTTCAACAAACAGCTTAACGGTTAAAAACAAACGACCCCCTGTTTACAGCACAGTATTCAAAATGAATGAGAATATATTGAAGGAACTGACTAAAACAAGGAATGCGCTGAAAAGAAAATTTCAAAGTATTAAATTGGGTAGAGCTGCGAATGAATATCAGTTGGAGGAAACATTTAAGCCTTTAACAGAGCCACTTTACAAAATTATTAAAGATAATCTAGATATCAAACCATCCACGCGATACAAAAAGAAGAAGCAGATAAAAGTGAAACATCGATTACAGGGAATGAAAATCAAAATACTGACTTTTATGATGCGATAGATGGGGAAATAGATAGAAAATAAATATTTCATGATTCGTTTACACCAAGTGAACAATGCTATCTTAACCCAGTTGCAGTGAGCAATGAAGACTATTATCAGTCAAATGTATTATGTAGTGAGAACTTTAATCTCAGTATAAATGAAGCTTGATAAAGCATTTGGCCCAACTAAACAAGAAGGAGAAATTAAATTAGGAAGATCTAAATTAAGTGTTTCAAACAAGAAAATTGAGCTGGAATCGGGTAAAAAGTGGGATCTTACTCCTGGACTATATTCTTTGATCTATTTAAAAAATCCTCGTAACTACAAGCAAATAGATCTCGACTCGTATCGAGAAATCTTAATAAAAACAAATGCACTTAGAAAAAATCATCACTCAAATAGCTCAAAAAAGTATACTGAAATAATAAGAAACCTGTTCCCTAAAACTGTTGAACCAATTGCAATGTCTACACCTTTAAATATAAAAAAAAAAACTACTCAGAAAGGTGGAACTCTAATGCTTCTCAACAAAAATAAGCCAAATTATGTATACTGGGATAATCCTAATGAGATTGTTGATAGACTTAAGCTTTTGGTTGCCTCGCAGTAAGCTGGTAACAGTAGTCATAGTAATGATTGTGTCGATAATTGAGGAGTTGCGAGAGGCGCACATTATTTATTAATAAATATGATGCATACTAAATAAATATATTTATTATTAATATGTCTCTTGACAAATGCTAGGGAACATTCAGAGAAGTTTAAAAGTCAAATTAAAACTTTAACAGGGATTCACATTGATCAGCATGGAAACTTAAATGCCCAGTACAAACGCATTACAAATTCAATTAGTCCTATTAATAACGATGATTTAGTAATAAAAGGATATGTTGATGCAAAAGTAAAAGAACTAAACAAGTAAAAACGTTGCTGTCGGACTCAACCGACTGCGGAATACTTTGATACCAGTAAAATAACGGTTGATAAGGGGGAATGCAGGGGCGAAGGGAGTGGCCCATGTGGTAAACATCGCCAGCTATCATGTTACCAAATTTGGTGACTTTAGCTCAAAAACTATGGAAGATAACTTAACTCCCAAATTTAAAAGGTGGGCGGCAGAGGTAGGCGTTGCATCCAAATTTTTGAATCAAATGTTTTTAGCTGTCACTATCTATCTGCCTACCAAGTTTGGGGGCTCTAGCTCAAAAACTGTTAAAGATATAGCCGATTCCGATTTTATAAGGCGGGTGGCTTAGGTGTGCGTGGCATTCAAAATTTTGATGCAGGTCTTTGGTAGATGCTGCCTTCTATCTTTCTACCCAATTTACGGGCTCTAGCTTAAAAACTATAAGAGATATCGAAATTTCCGATTTTAAATGGTGGGCGGCAGAGGTGGGCGTGGCATCCTAATTTTTGATGCAGATCTTTTGTAAATGTCACCATATATCTTCCTACCAAATTCGTTGACACTAGCTCGAAAATTTCAAGTAGAAGGGGGTATGCGGGCGGAATCAGGGGGCGTGGCATCCAAAATTTTGATGCATTTTTTGGGGAACGTCAATATCTATCTTCACACAAAATTTGGTGGCTCTAGCCCAAAAAATGTGAAAACTATAGGCGTTTCCAATTTCTTGGTGAAGGGTGGATGGGGGCGGAATCAGGGTGCGTGGCACCCAAGTTTTGATGGGGAACGCCAGTATCTATCTTGACACAAAATTTGGGCTCTTGCCCAAAAAATGTGAAAACTACAGGCGTTTCCAATTTCAGTGAGAAGGGCGGATGGGGGCGGAATCAGGGGGCGTGGCATCCAAATTTTGATGCATTTTTTTGGGGAACGTCGATATCTATCTTGACACAAAATTTGGTGGCTCTAGCCCAAAAAATGTGAAAACTATGGGCGTTTCCAATTTCATGGAGAAGGGGGGATGGGGGCGGAATCAGAGGTCGTGGCATCCAAATTTCGATGCCCAAAAAATGTGAAAACTATGGGCGATTCCAATTTCAAGGAGCAGAGATGAGGGGGGCGGAAGGAGTGGGCGTGGCATCCAAAATTTTGATGCAGTTTTTTCAGGGACATGATTAGCTATCTGCGTGCAAAATTTGGCAACTCTAGCTGTAAGAATCTGACAAATATTAGGTTTTTATCGGTTTTCTGTTATCGAATTTATCGATTTCCCAGCCTCCTAGTAGGCGTGGCACCCCAATCTTGACACTTAATCTGACTCGCCTATAGACAAACATATTTGCAAAGTTTCAAGTCTCTAGCTTTACGGGTGTCGAAAAAAGTTGCGTTCATACGGACAGACGGACAGACAGACAGACGGACAGACACCATGACGGACATTGCACAAAACCAATATACTATGAGACCTTCGGTATCAAAGTATAAAAAAAGTCTGTTGTCAACTATTTTCCACTTAGTCAACGTACAAAATACTAAGCTTAAAGACTTGGAAAGTAAAATGAATGAAATAACTAAGCTTATGGATAATTTAAATTAAGTATGCAATGAGCTCATTTCAAAAATAAACGAAACTGATAAGTATGAGAGCTATGTAACTTTGCATACTGAGAAGGATCAGTCACAAAATATCTAAATACAAATTAATTCAACGCAAAACCATTATGCCCCTCGACAAGTTTGGACATTTTTCGAAAGAAAAGGAGAATTTTGAATACTTTAACAGAACTGGCAAAAGATTTTATCAAAAAATTTTAAAGAAAAACTTGAAAAAGCATTAAAAACATTAGAAATGTACATCAGAATAAAACGAAGAATGTGAACAGTATAATAATAATATAAAAGATAGGACCCTTAATCAGTACTTGCTATAAGTTGTGTGACTCTCATCAAGGTTGGATCTAACTTGAAAGTTCGTACTACTACTACGTCAAGAAACATGAGTTCGGAATCTTGGACGTGTATATTTAAATTATGTGTTAGAATAATGAGAGAAAAAACATCGGTATTGAAAGTGTGGATAAACATTTTAAAGAAAAAAATGTGGTTTAATAAAATGTTTTCTAAATATAAGTCAAAACAAATAAAAACGTTGCAGTCGGACGCAACCGACTGCGGAATACTTTGATACCAGTAAAAGAACGGTTGATAAGGGAGAATGCAGCGGCGAAGGGAGTGGGCCATGTGGTAAACATCGCCAGCTATCATGTTACCAAATTTGGTGACTTTAGCTCAAAAACTGTGGAAGATAACTTAACTCACAAATTTAAAAGGTGGGCGGCAGAGGTAGGCGTGGCATCCAAATTTTTTAATCAAATGTTTTTAGCTGTCACTATCGACCTGCCTACCAAGTTTGGTGGCTCTAGCTCAAAAACTGTTAAAGATATAGCCGATTCCGATTTTATAAGGCGGGTGGCTTAGGTGGGCGTGGCATTCAAAATTTTGATGCAGGTCTTTGGTAGATGCTGCCTTCTATCTTTCTACCCAATTTACGGGATCTAGCTTAAAAACTATAAGAGATATCGAAATTTCCGATTTTAAATGGTGGGCGGCAGAAGTGGGCGTGGTATCAAAATTTTTGATGCAGATCTTTTGTAGATGTCACCATATATCTTCCTACCAAATTCGGTGACACTAGCTCGAAAAATGTGATAACTATAGGCGTTTCCAATTTCAAGTAGAAGGGGGGATGGGGGCGGAATCAGGGGGCGTGGCATCCAAAATTTTGATACATTTTTTTGGGGAAAGTCAATATATCTACCTTGACACAAAATTTGGTGGCTCTAGCCCAAAAAATGTGAAAACTTTAGGCGTTTCCAATTTCAAGGAGAAGGGGGGATGGGGCGGAATCAGGGGGCGTGGCATTCAAAATTTTGATGCATTTTTTTGGGGAACGTCGATATCTATCTTGACACAAAATTTGGTGGCTCTTGCCCAAAAAATGTGAAAACTATAGGCGTTTCCAATTTCAGGGAGAAGGGGGATGGGGGCGGAATCAGGGGCGTGGCATCCAAAATTTTGATGCATTTTTTTGGTGAACGTCAATATCTATCTTGACACCAAATTTGGTGGCTCTAGCTCGAAAAATGTGAAAACTATGGGCGTTTCCAATTTCAAGGAGCAGGGATGATGGGGGCGGAAGGAGTGGGCGTGGCATCCAAAATTTTGATGCAGTTTTTTCAGGGACATGACTAGCTATCTGCGTGCAAAATTTGGTAACTCTAGCTGTAAGAATATGACAAATATTAGGTTTTATCGGTTTTCTGTTATCGAATTTATCGATTTCCCAGCCTCCTAGTAGGCGTGGTACCCCAATCTTGACACTTTATCTGTCTCGCCTATAGACAAACATATTTGCAAAGTTTCAAGTCTCTAGCTTTACGGGTGTCGAAAAAAGTTGCGTTCATACGGACAGACGGACAGACACCATGACGGACATTGCACAAAACCAATATACTATGAGACCTTCGGTATTTTTAAAGACAAAATAATTCCTAAGAATTTACAAACTGATGACGGAAAAGAATTTTTTAATACTGAATTTAAAAACTTGTGCAAAAAACATAACATTCATCATTATTCGACTTATAGTGTTCTCAAAGCGTCGATGGTTGAGCGTTTTAATAGAACTTTAAAGGAAATGATGTGGCAAGAATTTAGTTTCAATGGCACATATAATTGGATTGAAATGTACAAGCAGTTGATCGAAGAATACAACCATCAATATCATAGAACAATAAAAATGGCACCAGTAGAAGTTAATTCATCGAATGAAAAGATGTTGTTGAATACTGTCTATAGCCACAGAAAAATATTTAGTGGAAGTAAACTCAAGGTTAACGATTATGTGCGTATAAGTAAACATAAGCATATGTTTGACAAAGGCTATACACCCAACTGGACAACTGAACTTTTTCAAATAAATAAAATACAAAATACCAATCCTACTACATAAATATTGAAGGACTATGAGGATATCGAAGTGAAAGGATGTTTCTATAAGGAGGAGCTGAGAAAAACCAAATATCCACATACTTACTTAGTTGAAAAAATAATTAAACGACGAAATAGTCATGTATTAGTAAAATGGTTGGGATTTTCGAATGCGCACAACTCTTGGATTGATAAAAATGAAGCGATGTAATAGTACAAGCTCAAAAAAAAAAAAAAAAAAATTACATTTAATGTTTGTCTTGTGTGACGCTACATTGTACGAGCTGAAAATCGTTCAGGGTATGTACTTCAGCATATCACTGATAATGGGTCTGGCTGAAGTATGTTTGTATTCAGTACGTGTGCGGCTGCCGCTGGTGTGTGTGTGTGTGTGTGTTTTTTTTTATTTATTTAAATTCATTTATTAACTAACCTAATCTCAGTAATACTATTTGGTATGACTACATTGAGAAAAGATAGAACAGAACATAGCATTTGCGGAACGGCCATTAGGTAATGCGTCGCAAACGCTTTGGTTCCTCCTAATCCCGTTGTCCAGTTCCGTTCCGCAGTTCGGTCGTAACAGCCGCCGCGAAAACGCCGAAGGCTTCCCAGTTGTCCCTGCTGGCTAGCAGCTGGGTTATTAGGTTATCCACCTCAATGGCGCAGCCAAAACTCCTCTCCAAGTCCGCGCGAAGCTCGGTGAAGCGTGTGCAGTGTAGCAGCACATGCTCCGCATCCTCGACGACCCCGCCACCGCAATGGGTGCAGAAAGGAGCAGACTCATGGCCAAAAAGGTGGAGATATCCACGGAAGCAGCCATGCCAGCTAAGGATCTGGGTGATGTAAAAGTTTACCTGCCCATGCCTCCTGTTCAACCACACCGATATGTTTGGGATTAAGCGATGTGTCCAACGCCCTTTAGTAGATGAATCCCAGCGCCTCTGCCAGTTGATCAGCGTGCGCGATTTTGCCGTGTTTCGCGCTGCCTTCTTGAGGGCCTCTGAGAGGTCCTTGCCATGTGTCTCCTGGCGCACCTCGGCAATTTCCCTTGCGAGCTCCGAGATGGGGGCAACTCCGGCTAGGGCCAGGCACGCATCGTCCGAAATGGTTCGGAAACCGCAACACACTCTGATCGCCCCAAGGCGGTGGGTAGCCCTCAAGCCACGTGAGTAACTGTCATAGCGGAGGATAGGTTGCCATATCGGCGCCGCGTACAACATCACCGCCCTAGACACGCTGGATAGAAGTTGTCGTCTGCTCTGCTTAGGGCCCCTCGTGTTAGGCATAATGCGCGATAATGCCCTGTTTGACGAAGCTGCCTTCGAGCTGGCATATGCCAGATGCTCCTTGAAGCACAGCCTGGTGTCCTGGCATCACTCCCAGGTACTTTAATGCTCTCTTTGAAGCGATTGTTGAGTTTGCTACTTGGATAGTGGCTGTCTCAACCGCTTTTCGACTGCTTATAAGCACGAGCTCGGTTTTCTGAGGAGCAATCTGAAGTCCGACCAAAGAGAGCCACTGAATGACAACATCGATAGCTTCGATGCATTTATCCTCGGCTGTCTTGAGCTCTTTTGAAACCACCACCACTAACGCCACGTCGTCTGCGAAACCCACAATACGGACATCGTCGGGCATCGGAAGCCGAAAAACGCCATCGTACATAGCGTTCCACAGGAAAGGGCCAAGTACTGACCCCTGTGGCACTCCTCCGGATACGCTGTACTCCTCTGTTGCCTCGCAGGTGTTGTAAAGAATGACTCTTTTCTGGAAGTAGCTCCTGATCATCCTCAATAGGTACTCTGGCACTCTGAATGCTTCAAGCGCCTCCAAGATGCACCTGTGTGTGTGTGTGTGTGTGTGTGTTTTTTTTTTTTTTTTTTTTAGATCAAAGACGTTGATGCACCGCAGTACAATCAAGTGGCCCTTGTGACACCAGGCATGCATCCTTTTCTACTCCCCCCGGCCCTGCCGTTAGGTATTACTACAGGGAGGAGTACAGCCTACTTATCGGCTCTCTTCAGCATGTTGGGACCTTTCTGCCCTCCTCAGCTTCTTCATGACCGTGCAGGCCATGACCTCTACCGCATCCCAATTGCGCCGGTTTGTCAGCATCAGCTGCACCAGGTTGTCGGGCGTGAGCTCCTCGCCGATGATCGCCTGGACTTCCGCCCGTGCCCCTCTAAACTTCGGGCACGCAAAGAATACATGTTCTGCATCTTCTGTGCATCCAGCTCCACAGGTTGTGCGGAACGGATCCGTGCTGTGCCCGCTAAGCAGCTGAGTCAGGTAAAAGTTGGTCTGTCCGTGCGTCCTAAGCACCCACATTTCCAGCCTTGGGATAAGTCTATGGGTCCACCTTCCACTGGTGGAACTATCCCACTTCCTTTGCCAGCGCTGCAGCAAATTTCCTCCGCGGTCCACCACCTTCGCCTCTATGTGCAGTTCAAAGGGTGGTATTCCTGCGATGACATGTGCAGCTTCTCCCGATATTGTTCGGAATCCGCACGATACCCTAAGTGAGCACACCCGGTAAAGCGATCGTATTGCTCTGGTGTGCGTCTTGTGTTTTAACACCTTTGACCAGATTGGTGCCGCATACGTCGTGATCGACTGCACCACCGACGTGAGCAGCCTCCTCCTAAGCTGCTTGGGACCCCTTGTATTTGGCATGATTCTTGCTAGCGCTGTGCATGCAACGGATGCCTTCTATGCGACGTACTCCATGTGATCCTTGAAGGAAAGCCAGTGGTCCAGGACTACTCCCAGGTACTTCAATGAGGGTCGGGAGTGCACTGTACTGTTGCCTACAGTGATCTTCGCGGTCTCTTGTGATCTTTAGGTCACAGATGCATACAGACAATGACTGTACGCGTTAAGTATAGGGTTCGGGGTATCTCCTAGTCGGGAAATCTCGACTAGTGCCTTCTTACTTGTTATTGTTTAATTAAGAGAGGGATACAGTTTATTTTTATTTTAAATCATAAATATTAAACTATACGTTGAACTAATCCAGTCAAGGGCGAATACTGTACAAGTCGATCATGCATAAGCAGGCAATATACCTTAGTACTTCTCTCACTACTACTTTTAAGGTCGATCGAAACTTACATCGATTGGCCCAGTTTTTACTGTTTCGTTCTGATGAGACAAATCCACAACAACCATCGGCGCTTTATCTCTAAACTCTATGGGCGTTGGCAATGGTTCAGGTTCCTTCATGTAGTAGCTTGTTTGAAATCCTGTATACATATTATACAAACTAGCAAAGCGTTCTCGCTTAAAATTTATATTCATATCGTCATACGGAAAGTTCTCTGAGTTCAGGCATACTTTTAAGTTTCTCAAATGATTCTGTATTAATTTATTGTCCGCTACAAAACCAATTATTGCAAACCGGGGACGTTCTCTGTTAGCTGCAAGCTTAACATTCCAAACATGTTGTGTACCTTCTGCTAATGCTGGATTCAGGTAACAATCCCAACTGCGGAACGTAAGTGGGAGTGACACCCCACTCTTTGTTAGACTAAACATTTGAAACTTCTTTTCACTAAACATTTGCAACTTCTTTTCATCACTTAAAGTTACATGTGTTATTTTCCAGAATGCTAGAAATATTTAATATATACTCAGTACTCCCAAGTTTACTGTAATATACATCCCCCATATTTTTAGTCATGAGTAATATTAATTCATGTTTACAATTTAGTAAGACCTTGTTATAGTCTTAAACAAATCCAAGTAAGTGTTTGAGAGGAATAGAAAAATTAAAATAGCCGTTTGCGAGCTGTCGGTCGTCTCCATTAAACCATCCAGAATTTTCTAGCATTCGGCTCTCCGTATTATTTAAGGAAATATAGCTTTTTAAGGTTGTCAAAATACCAACAAAGCGAGTACGATCAATTTCAATTCCATTAAGTTCATAGCGAGCCTCATCAAAGAGATAACTCATACAATTGTTTTTAAGTTTCCCATCTGTAGCATTCGAACCATCTGCCAAACAAATCTAGCCCACAACATTAATAAAACTCTCACAAGGTAAAACATATAAGTCCTGATTATATTTTGATACAGAAGGTCTCATAGTATATTGGTTTTGTGCAATGTCCGTCATGGTGTCCGTCCGTCCGTCCGTATGAACGCAACTTTTTTCGACACCCGTAAAGCTAGAGACTTGAAACTGTGCAATTATGTTTATATATAGACGGTACAGATAAAGTGTCAAGATTGGGTTGCCACGCCTACTAGGAGGCTGGGAAATCGATAAATTCGATAACTGAAAACCGATAA
Organism: Scaptomyza hsui; assembly: GCA_018152825.1. Taxonomy (NCBI): domain Eukaryota; kingdom Metazoa; phylum Arthropoda; class Insecta; order Diptera; family Drosophilidae; genus Scaptomyza; species Scaptomyza hsui. The sequence goes on from JAECXO010000241.1 coordinate 519,297, forward strand.
AACCAAATATTTCTTACATTCTTACAGCTAGAGTTGCCAAATTTTGCACGCAGATAGCTAGTCATGTCCCTGAAATAACTGCATCAAAATTTTGGATGCCACGCCCCCTGATTCCGCCCCCATCACCCCCTTCTCCATGAAATTGGAAACGCCTATAGTTTTCACATTTTTTGGGCTAGAGCCACCAAATTTTGTGTCAAGATAGATATTGACGTTCCCCAAAAATATGCATCAAAATTTTGGATGCCACGCCCTCTGATTCCGCCCCCATCCACCCTTCTCACTGAAATTGGAAACGCCTAAAGTTTTCACATTTTTTGGGCTAGAGCCACCAAATTTTGTGTCAAGATAGGTACTGACGTTCCCATTAAAACTTGGATTCCACGCCCCCTGATTCCGCCCCCATCCCCCCTTCTCCATGAAATTGGAAACGCCTATATTTTTCACATTTTTTCTGTGCTAGAGCCACAAAATTTTGTGTGAAGATAGATATTGAATGCCACGCCCACCTAAGCCACACGCCTTATAAAATCGGAATCGGCTATATCTTTAACAGTTTTTGAGCTAGATCCATCAAACTTGGTAGGCAGATAGATAGTGACAGTTAAAAAGATTTGATTCAAAAATTTCCACGCCACGCCTACCTCTGCCACCCACCTTTTAAATCTGGGAGTTAAGTTATCTTCCACAGTTTTTGAGCTAAAGTCACCAAATTTGGTAACATGATAGCTGGCGATGTTTACCACATGGCCCACTCCCTTCGCCCCTGCATTCCCCCTTATCAACCGTTCTTTTACTGGTATCAAAGTATTCCGCAGTCGGTTGCGTCCGACTGCAACGCTTTTACTTGTTCTGAATTGTAATTCTGACTTCATCATTGCTTTTAAAGGCTTGTAGATAGGGAGAATAGCTGTGATATTCTTTTTTCGTAATACTCTCATCCGAATACGCTTTATCTCGAACATTTAATACACTACTCATTATTTTCTTAGTTTTAGTCCCAATGATTTCAGAAATTATATGTTCTCAAACGTAAGAGCTTTTTTCAACGATCTGCTTCCTTCCGTAGTAGAATTCAATGTGTTAACTGGTGGCAGATAGCCTGTATTTTTATTATTATAAATAATCATTCTCGTCGCCTCAAGTGCAAGCGTAGAGTCACACTCTCTTTTCTTAAATTTACCAAATTGCCGTTCTGGTCAACAAATCGTATTATCAACGAGCGTATCTCTCTCGTGTTAACAGGCAAATAAATGAGATTATTTGGTTTCTCACTCAATTTATACCCTGGCGGAACGTTAAGTGCAAACTCATGCAGGGCATGACTCGACACCTCATTAACATATGATCCGCTAACAATATTACATTCCAAACGTATCGTATTGACTTTCAAAATGTCTACAGGCTGATCTGATATGTGTAATGCATTAGGCTTTAGTTCTTTTTTATTAAATCCGAATAATTGTCCAATAGAACGATCTTTGTTGAAGTATATTGAGTCTTCTTTAGTAGATATCACTACTTGAAGGGTATTGTTGTTGCTCTCGATCAGCGGGTGTTTGGTTTTATTTGGCTCTTTTTGCTTCATTTTCTCACTAACAATTTCATTTATGTCATCAAGCTCATACAATCCCATGGGGATCTCAATAACATGCTCTCCAACATGGAATAAATTATTGTCGTGATCAACATTTGGGATCGAGTTGTACATATGAAAATCAATTAGTGCACACTCATACCTCCCACTCAACTCGATAGGGGGGTGATAGATATTTAAAAATTTGCACACAAGCATATTCCTCATTTTAGAGGGGTGTATATGAAGGACTCTCTACCGAATCAAGTACGAAAAAGAGAATGTGGTATTGTCAACTTAGAACTGGAACGCACTGGGTAGCTTACTATAAGGCGGACAAGGAGTGTAGATATTTTGATAGTTTTGGAAATTTACCACCACCTCTAGAACTTATAAGATATTTGGGAGAGAACATAAAATACAATTATAATCAAGTACAAAGATTTGGTACGTTTAACTGCAGACACTTATGCCTTCAATTTCTAATGCTTTGCGCAACATCAGGTCTTCGTATTAAACATGGCTTAAAGTAATTTTTACTCTACTAAATCAGAATTCTTACTTTGATATTGTATGACTTTTAATAAAGAAAATTTAGAGAAAAACTCAATAAATGCTTTTAATATGATGTGTGTGGGTTTAGTTTTTTATGAATATCTGAATAGTTCACATATACCAGCTATAGCATTAAACATTAAGGTCGAATACGAAAACAGCTCCGCGGTTAACAACAACGGCTCCCTGTTTTCAGCGAACAGCACGGTAAAACAGGAAAACAGCTCTTTGGCTAACAGCAAACAGCTCAAAGGTTACCAACAAACGACCCCCTGTTTTCAACAAACAGCTTAACGGTTAACAACAAACGACCCCCTGTTTACAGCACAGTATTCAAAATGAATGAGAATATATTGAAGGAACTGACTAAAACAAGGAATGCGCTGAAAAGAAAATTTCAAAGTATTAAATTGGGTAGAGCTGCGAATGAATATCAGTTGGAGGAAACATTTAAGCCTTTAACAGAGCCACTTAACAAAATTATTAAAGATAATCTAGATATCAAACCATCCACGCGATACAAAAAAGAAGAAGCAGATAAAAGTGAAACATCGATTACAGGGAATGAAAATCAAAATACTGACTTTTATGATGCGATAGATGGGGAAATAGATAGAAAATAAATATTTCATGATTCGTTTACACCAAGTGAACAATGCTATCTTAACCCAGTTGCAGTGAGCAATGAAGACTATTATCAGTCAAATGTATTATGTAGTGAGAACTTTAATCTCAGTATAAATGAAGCTTGATAAAGCATTTGGCCCAACTAAACAAGAAGGAGAAATTAAATTAGGAAGATCTAAATTAAGTGTTTCAAACAAGAAAATTGAGCTGGAATCGGGTAAAAAGTGGGATCTTACTCCTGGACTATATTCTTTGATCTATTTAAAAAATCCTCGTAACTACAAGCAAATAGATCTCGACTCGTATCGAGAAATCTTAATAAAAACAAATGCACTTAGAAAAATCATCACTCAAATAGCTCAAAAAAGTATACTGAAATAATAAGAAACCTGTTCCCTAAAACTGTTGAACCAATTGCAATGTCTACACCTTTAAATATAAAAAAAAAACTACTCAGAAAGGTGGAACTCTAATGCTTCTCAACAAAAATAAGCCAAATTATGTATACTGGGATAATCCTAATGAGATTGTTGATAGACTTAAGCTTTTGGTTGCCTCGCAGTAAGCTGGTAACAGTAGTCATAGTAATATGATTGTGTCGATAATTGAGGAGTTGCGAGAGGCGCACATTATTTATTAATAAATATGATGCATACTAAATAAATATATTTATTATTAATATGTCTCTTGACAAATGCTAGGGAACATTCAGAGAAGTTTAAAAGTCAAATTAAAACTTTAACAGGGATTCACATTGATCAGCATGGAAACTTAAATGCACAGTACAAACGCATTACAAATTCAATTAGTCCTATTAATAACGATGATTTAGTAATAAAAGGATATGTTGATGCAAAAGTAAAAGAACTAAACAAGTAAAAACGTTGCTGTCGGACGCAACCGACTGCGGAATACTTTGATACCAGTAAAATAACGGTTGATAAGGGGGAACGCAGGGGCGAAGGGAGTGGCCCATGTGGTAAACATCGCCAGCTATCATGTTACCAAATTTGGTGACTTTAGCTCAAAAACTATGGAAGATAACTTAACTCCCAAATTTAAAAGGTGGGCGGCAGAGGTAGGCGTTGCATCCAAATTTTTGAATCAAATGTTTTTAGCTGTCACTATCTATCTGCCTACCAAGTTTGGGGGCTCTAGCTCAAAAACTGTTAAAGATATAGCCGATTCCGATTTTATAAGGCGGGTGGCTTAGGTGGGCGTGGCATTCAAAATTTTGATGCAGGTCTTTGGTAGATGCTGCCTTCTATCTTTCTACCCAATTTACGGGCTCTAGCTTAAAAACTATAAGAGATATCGAAATTTCCGATTTTAAATGGTGGGCGGCAGAGGTGGGCGTGGCATCCTAATTTTTGATGCAGATCTTTTGTAGATGTCACCATATATCTTCCTACCAAATTCGGTGACACTAGCTCGAAAATTTCAAGTAGAAGGGGGGATGGGGGCGGAATCAGGGGGCATGGCATCCAAAATTTTGATGCATTTTTTGGGGAACGTCAATATCTATCTTCACACAAAATTTGGTGGCTCTAGCCCAAAAAATGTGAAAACTATAGGCGTTTCCAATTTCTTGGTGAAGGGTGGATGGGGGCGGAATCAGGGGGCGTGGCACCCAAATTTTGATGGGGAACGCCAGTATCTATCTTGACACAAAATTTGGGCTCTTGCCCAAAAAATGTGAAAACTATAGGCGTTTCCAATTTCAGTGAGAAGGGGGGATGGGGGCGGAATCAGGGGGCGTGGCATCCAAATTTTGATGCATTTTTTTGGGGAACGTAAATATCTATCTTGACACAAAATTTGGTGGCTCTAGCCCAAAAAATGTGAAAACTATGGGCGTTTCCAATTTCAAGGAGAAGGGGGGATGGGGGCGGAATACTGAATTTAAAAACTTGTGCAAAAAACATAACATTCATCATTATTCGACTTATAGTGTTCTCAAAGCGTCGATGGTTGAGCGTTTTAATAGAACTTTAAAGGAAATGATGTGGCAAGAATTTAGTTTCAATGGCACATATAATTGGATTGAAATGTACAAGCAGTTGATCGAAGAATACAACCATCAATATCATAGAACAATAAAAATGGCACCAGTAGAAGTTAATTCATCGAATGAAAAGATGTTGTTGAATACTGTCTATAGCCACAGAAAAATATTTAGTGGAAGTAAACTCAAGGTTAACGATTATGTGCGTATAAGTAAACATAAGCATATGTTTGAGAAAGGCTATACACCCAACTGGACAACTGAACTTTTTCAAATAAATAAAATACAAAATACCAATCCTACTACATATATATGAAGGACTATGAGGATATCGAAGTGAAAGGATGTTTCTATAAGGAGGAGCTGAGAAAAACCAAATATCCACATACTTACTTAGTTGAAAAAATAATTAAACGACGAAATAGTCATGTATTAGTAAAATGGTTGGGATTTTCGAATGCGCACAACTCTTGGATTGATAAAAATGAAGCGATGTATAAGTACACGCTCAAAAAAAAAAAAAAAATTACATGTAATGTTTGTCTTGTGTACGAGCTGAAAATCGTTCAGGGTATGTACTTCAGCATATCACTGATAATGGGTCTGGCTGAAGTATGTTTGTATTCAGTACGTGTGTGTGCGGCTGCCGCTGGTGTGTGTGTTTGTGTGTTTTTTTTTTATTTATTTAAATTCATTTATTAACTAACCTAATCTCAGTAATACTATTTGGTATGACTACATTGAGAAAAGATAGAACAGAACATAGCATTTGCGGAACGGCCGTTAGGTAATGTGTCGCAAACGCTTTGGTTCCTCCTAATCCCGTTGTCCATTTCGCTCTCTCTCGGCCTTCCGCATTTCGGTCGTAACAGCCGCCGCGAAAACGCCGAAGGCTTCCCAGTTGTCCCTGCTGGCTAGCAGCTGGGTTATTAGGTTATCCACCTCAATGGCGCAGCCAAAACTCCTCTCCAAGTCCGCGCGAAGCTCGGTTTAACCTGTGCAGTGTAGCAGCACATGCTCCGCATCCTCGACGACCCCGCCTCCGCAATGGGTGCAGAAAGGAGCAGACTCATGGCCAAAAAGGTGGAGATATCCACGGAAGCAGCCATGCCAGCTAAGGATCTGGGTGATGTAAAAGTTTACCTGCCCATGCCTCCTGTTCAACCACACCGATATGTTCGGGATTAAGCGATGTGTCCAACGCCCTTTAGTAGATGAATCCCAGCGCCTCTGCCAGTTGATCAGCTTGCGCGATTTTGCCGTGTTTCGCGCTGTCTTCTTGAGGGCCACTGAGAGGTCCTTGCCATGTGTCTCCTGGCGCACCTCGGCAATTTCCCTTGCGAGCTCCGAGATGGGGGCAACTCCGGCTAGGGCCAGGCACGCATCGTCCGAAATGGTTCGGAAACCGCAACACACTCTGATCGCCCCAAGGCGGTGGGTAGCCCTCAAGCCACGTGAGTAACTGTCATAGCGTAGGATAGGTTGCCATATCGGCGCCGCGTACAACATCACCGCCCTAGACACGCTGGATAGAAGTTGTCGTCTGCTCTGCTTAGGGCCGCTCGTGTTAGGCATAATGCGCGATAATGCCCTGTTTGACGAAGCTGCCTTCGAGCTGGCATATGCCAGATGCTCCTTGAAGCACAGCCTGGTGTCCTGGCATCACTCCCAGGTACTTTAATGCTCTCTTTGAAGCGATTGTTGAGTTTGCTACTTGGATAGTGGCTGTCTCAACCGCTTTTCGACTGCTTATAAGCACGAGCTCGGTTTTCTGAGGAGCAATCTGAAGTCCGACCAAAGAGAGCCACTGAATGACAACATCGATAGCTTCGATGCATTTATCCTCGGCTGTCTTGAGCTCTTTTGAAACCACCACCACTAACGCCACGTCGTCTGCGAAACCCACAATACGGACATCGTCGGGCATCGGAAGCCGAAAAACGCCATCGTACATAGCGTTCCACAGGAAAGGGCCAAGTACTGACCCCTGTGGCACTCCTCCGGATACGCTGTACTCCTCTGTTGCCTCGCAGGTGTTGTAAAGAATGACTCTTTTCTGGAAGTAGCTCCTGATCATCCTCAATAGGTACTCTGGCACTCTGAATGCTTCAAGCGCCTCCAAGAAGCACCTGTGTGTGTGTGTGTGTGTGTGTGTTTTTTTAGTTTTTTTTTAGATCAAAGACGTTGATGCACCGCAGTACAATCAAGTGGCCCTTGTGACACCAGGCATGCATCCTTTTCTACTCCCCCCGGCCCTGCCGTTAGGTATTACTACAGGGAGGAGTACAGCCTACTTATCGGCTCTCTTCAGCATGTTGGGACCTTTCTGCCCTCCTCAGCTTCTTCATGACCGTGCAGGCCATGACCTCTACCGCATCCCAATTGCGCCGGTTTGTCAGCATCAGCTGCACCAGGTTGTCGGGCGTGAGCTCCTCGCCGATGATCGCCTGGACTTCCGCCCGTGCCCCTCTAAACTTCGGGCACGCAAAGAATACATGTTCTGCATCTTCTGTGCATCCAGCTCCACAGGTTGTGCGGAACGGATCCGTGCTGTGCCCGCTAAGCAGCTGAGTCAGGTAAAAGTTGGTCTGTCCGTGCGTCCTAAGCACCCACATTTCCAGCCTTGGGATAAGTCTATGGGTCCACCTTCCACTGGTGGAACTATCCCACTTCCTTTGCCAGCGCTGCAGCAAATTTCCTCCGCGGTCCACCACCTTCGCCTCTATGTGCAGTTCAAAGGGTGGTATTCCTGCGATGACATGTGCAGCTTCTCCCGATATTGTTCGGAATCCGCACGATACCCTAAGTGAGCACACCCGGTAAAGCGATCGTATTGCTCTGGTGTGCGTCTTGTGTTTTAACACCTTTGACCAGATTGGTGCCGCATACGTCGTGATCGACTGCACCACCGACGTGAGCAGCCTCCTCCTAAGCTGCTTGGGACCCCTTGTATTTGGCATGATTCTTGCTAGCGCTGTGCATGCAACGGATGCCTTCTATGCGACGTACTCCATGTGATCCTTGTAGGAAAGCCAGTGGTCCAGGACTACTCCCAGGTACTTCAATGAGGGTCGGGAGTGCACTGTACTGTTGCCTACAGTGATCTTCGCGGTCTCTACTGTCCTCCTCGAGCTGATGAGGACCGCCTCCGTCTTCTGTTCCGCCAGCGAAAGTGCGGCTTCGTTGAGCCAGTCCTGTGCCAGTTTGATTGCGTCACTGGTAATGTTTTCGACATCTGAAAGGTGTTTTCCCACTGCAACGACCGCCACGTCGTCTGCAAAGCCCACTACCTTCACCCCAGCCGGTAGCCGCAGCCTGAGGATGCCGTCATACATAAGATTCCATAGCATTGGGCCCAGCACCGAACCCTGGGGAACTCCTCGGCTGACTTGATGCTCCTGGACACCCAGACTCGTCGTATAACGCAGGATTCTGTTGTCGAAGTAGCTCTCGATAATCTTTACCAGGTATGGGTTAATCCCCTTGCTGGTTAGGCAGTCCAATATTTTGCTCCAACTGGCGGAGTTGAACGCGTTCTTGACGTCGAGGGTTACCACTAAGCAGTACTGTTTGGTGCCCCACAGCCATCTTTGGCCCTCAATAGCGTCCTCTGCCAGGCTCGTGACGACTTGTATGGCCTGTGTGGTGGATCGTGACTTCTGAAAGCAGAACTGATATGGGGATAGACCTCCTTGCTCGTTGATAGCCCGCTCTAGCCGATCACAGAGTACACGCTCCAGGGCTTTGCCCGCTGTATCCAGCAGACAGATTGGCCTGTAAGCGGCAGGGTCGTCGAAGGGCTTGTTCGCCTTGGGGATCAGCACCAGATTCTGGCGCTTCCAGCGCCTGGGAAAGACTCCTTCCTTGAGGCATGTATTAAACACGATGGCAAAGCTGCCCGGATTCGACTCCATGGCGAGCCTAACCACTGTACTCGGCAGGAAATCTGGGCCTGGGGCCTTTCCAGCTTTGATCCTGTGCGTCGCACGTAGCACCTCTTCTTCCGTGACGTCCATCACAGTGTCTTCGTCCGGCTGTTTGGTCTGCTGGTCGGGCTAGCAGAATCTGTTGGCTCGCCTGGGAACAACTGTTTTATTATATTGTGGAGTATTGCGGGGCATGAGGGGCTAGGTGGCCGAAAGACATGTAGCCTCTTCATGGTTAGCTTATAGGCCATTCCCCATATTCCGTATTCCACCAGTAGACCGGTGTCCGCCCTTTCCTTCCCTTCGACTTGCGCATTGACGCGTTGCAGGCTCGAAGTATATGCGACATAAGCTGCTCCGTTCTCCTGTTCGCGACACCACTTGTTTGAAGGCCATCTAGACTACCTTTGAAGACGTCCTTGTCGAGGGTGTCTATCCTAAACCTGGGTGTTCCAGGGGTAGGCAGTCGAACCTCCCGCATGTTTATGTCAACGACAATGGCCTGGTGGTCGCTGTGGGTATAGGCGTCACTGACCCGCCAGGTCGTCCTCGGTGCCAGGCTACTGCTGATAAACGTCAGGTCGATTATGGAGCCTGCAATACCTCTCGTGAGCGTTGGTGTCTCTCCCCGGTTCAGCAGGACAACATCCAATGCGGATACCGCTTCCAAGACAGCATGCCCTCTCCTCAGTCAGTTGCCCATGCGTTAAAATCTCCTGCAATCAGGCATGGGGACCTGGTGGATGCGTCTGCAACTAGCCTATCCAGGACGTGGTGGTACTCTAGTGTCAGTGACGGCGCCAGGTAGCAGCTATATAGGGATAGCGAGTCTACCTCGGCCCTCACGAACCCCTTTTCCTTCATCACATGGAACATCACTTTTGCTTGGCTCCCGCAGCTCCAAACCGCGGCTTTGCACTGCAGGTCCCCGGCCCATGTAGCGAGACACTTGATGCGATATGGCTCGCTCACGATGGCGACGTCCACATTGTTCTCCCTGACTGTTTGCGTTAGCAGCTCCTGCGCTGCCTCGCAGTGATTCAGGTTAACCTGGTGTATACGCATCATTGTGGTCTGTTCCGAGCAACAGCCTTCGCCATATAAGGGCATCTGGTGCTGCTTGCTGTGTGGTCAACAGGATGAACTCCGGCTCACTCTTGCATGCCCTTGCTTGGTGACCTGCCTTGCCACATCTAAAGCACAAGCCTGTGCAGTCTGAGTCTCCCGGGCAGCGGCTAGCCAAATGACCAAAGTCCAGGCATTTGAAGCACCTGGTCAGCTGCGTTTTCCTCCTTATCCGGCAGATTACCCAACCCACCCTAATTTTGCCAAGCTGGATGAGCTTCTCGGCAGACTCTGCGGGGAGCCGCAGACTTGCCGTTTGGGTGCCTCCATACGATCTGCGGATGGACAGGACTGACGCCGGGGTAATCCTGAGTTCGCCGGACTGGGTAATTAGAGCTTCTAGCAGCTCTTCCTCGGTGGTGACCTCGTCCAGATCCCTGACCTCTAGTGTGGTCATCTCCGTGAGTGTCCTCACCTCGACCTTGGGACCTTGGAAGTCCTGTACCGCATCATGCAGGGCCTTCGTGTTGGGGTGTGCCGGCTTTGATAGCTCAAAGAGAAGCTCTCCTTTAGCTGTCTTCCGGATTGCCTTCACATGTTGAGCAAGGCCTCTCAGTTTCGGCTCCGACTTAACCGAACGCAGAACATCTGCGTACGACGTTTCCGCGTTACCCTTCACCACGATAGCGTCTGGTTTTGCGGATTTCACTCTGCCTCTGGGTTTCCCCACCTTCTTCCACTGGTCACTCGTGAGATGAGGCTCATCCGTGCGTGCATCTCGGCCACCCTTCGGTACCTGTGGATTGACGTTGATCTTCACAGGATGACTGCCCTTCATCTTTTTTGGCCGTGGCGGGGGAGACATGGGCTCTCCTCGGGCTGCCCTTGGCCGCTTCCCATCTCTCGGGAAGTCAGTACATATGCTGTTTGGTGGAGCTGGTTTTAACGCCAGCTTCTCCCTCTCACTCGCCTCTTCGTCAGCTGCTATATACATCCCTAGTATGCAGTCGACTAGGTCTCTCATCGGCTGGTGGATGGATCTCCTGCCTACGAGCATCTGGCTCAGCTCGCGGATTTTGGTTCCTAACCTCTCGAGGTTAGTCAATCCATCTTTTTTGGCACCCTCTGTTATGTCAGCGTTGGTGGACGCTGTGGCTGCTTCGGTCTGTGCCTCAACTTGAACTGAATGCGCTACTCCTGGCGTCGTCTTCGGGAACCTAGCCACCTTTCTGCTTTTTAGGAAGGGGTTCGAAGGGGGTGAACTATGGGTGCAACTACTGCTGCTTGTAGATGTATCTGCAACGGTGGCCAAGTGCGCCACCACCGAAGCACTGCGGTCGCTGGATGTCGACGACTGGGGGCCCGCTTGCACACCCCTCTCAGCCGCCGTTACTGGGGGTCCGACTCCCTGCACCGTAAGATTTGATCTATGTAGACCTTCCATTTTGGTTAGTAACCAGTTGCGTTTATTTAAGTCTAGCCGCCAGACTTCGCCTTCTCACATTTGCTAGTCCCTGAACGGATATTCATGGGCCACCCAGGGGATACCTGGCGCATTGAGCCGGCGGCTGTGAGTTGCTTGTGCGGCTCGGAGAGGAATCGGTCTGGCCACTACCAAGTTAGTGGCAATCAGAGCCTTTCCACCCAAGGGCACCTCCTCGAGCAACACCATCCCCGTTTACGTTCCCCTGTAGTCGCCTCTTACGACAAGAGGTGGAATACTGTGGCGCTATTCTGTAACCCGGCGACCACACGGTGTCACACACAGTGATGGGGCCACCCATGATTTGCTCAAGCCTTCTTCGCTGGTTGGCGAACCGCCCACAAATGAACAGCACGTGGTGTGCGTCCTCTTGCACGCCTAGTCTGCACCATGAGCATTCGTCGCTTTGAACGTGGCCGAACCGCTTCAAGTAGCTCCGAAAGCACCCATGACCAGATAGGAGCTGAGTCAGGTAAAAATTTACCTCGCCATGCCTACGGTTGATCCATTGTGAGAGCTGTGGAATCAAGGCGAATGTCCACCGCCCCTTCGCTGCAGTGTTCCAGCGTGCCTGCCATCGCTCAATCGTGCTTGCTCTCGCCATAAGACGACCACTGCGCGCCACTGTACCGTCTGTTTAGCTTGCTAGCGCCCCGGACTCAATAGCTAGCTCTTCAAAGGGTATCATGCCTGCAATAACCAAAGCAGCCTCGTCAGAAACTGTCCTGAACGCACAGCATACCCTAATAGCGCATAGGCGGTAAGTGGCGCCTATGTCACGGCAATAGGTCTGGACCTGCACGGCTCTCCACCAGATCGGCGCTGCGTACAAAATGGTGGCACGGACTACGCTCATTAGAAGGCGGCGGCGCTCCTGCTTTGGCCCGCGCGTGTTGAGCATTATGCGCGACAGTGCTCGACAAGCTCCAGCTGCCTTGGATGCATTGTATTGCATGTGCTCCTTGAATGACAATCTCGTGTACAGCATCACACCGAGATATTTGATGGCCCGCTTGGACATAACAGTAGTGCTGCCCACCACAATTTTAGCTGATTCTACCGTCTTGCGACTACTCACAAGGACCGCCTCCGTCTTGTGCGCAGCCAGCTCCAGTCCCGCCTGGGTAAGCCAGTCCTGCACGCAAGCAATGCATGTATTGCATGTGATCTCAGCGTTATCCAATTCTTTACGCACGACGACGATAGCAACATCATCGGCAAAACCAACAATGTGCGCCTCCTCCGGAAGTTGAAGCTTTAGAACACCGTCGTACATAATGTTCCACAGTAGTGGCCCAAGTACAGATCCCTGGGGCACTCCTGCAGAAACATTGTGCTCTTTGATACCTTCGCTGGTCTGATAACGAAGCACCCGGCCTTCAAAGTAGCTCCTCACCGTGTCCTGTAGGTATAAGGGGACCTGCAGAGTATCCAGTGCGTTGAGGATGACGCCCCAATTGGCAGTATTGAACGCATTCTTGATGTCCAGCGTGGTAATAAGGCAATACTTCTTGTCGCCTCCTGCCCACCTGGTGCCCTGAATAGCACTGGCTGCTAGTTCGACCACTCTGCTTAGGGCGTCAATGGTTGACCTTGCCTTACGAAACCCATACTGGTGCGGTGACAGCCCGCCGGCTCTGTCTATCGCATGGCTTAGCCATGCTGCCAGCAGCTTTTCAAAAGCTTTCCCAATGTTGTTAAGCAGGCAGATTGGTCGGTACGAAGATGGCTCCCCTGGTGGTTTATCTGGTTTCGGCAACAGCAACAGATTTTGCACCTTCCAGACCTGCGGAAAAGTCCTTTCGTGCAGGCAGGCAGTAAAAAGAGCGGCAAATTGTTTGGCTTTCAGCGTCAAAGCCAGCTTTAGCGCACGGTTCGGTATACCGTCTGGACCTGGTGATTTGGACGCCACGATGTATCTGGCCACTTCGAGTACCTCCTCCGGCGTGATAATATCCGGTAAGATGTGATGTTGGTGCTCCATTTGTGCTGCGGGCCGGGTCAGCGGACTACCACGTGGAAACAAGCATTCCATGGCTTCCTTCATTCTGTCGGGTCTCATCGAAGGGTGGTGTTGATTCCCTGCATGGATGCGCTTGACCACAGTTTTGTACGCTCTACCCCACGGATCTTGCTCAGCAGAGTCGCACAATTGCAGATAGCACTCTCTCTTGCTCGACTTGATGGCCTTTTTAAGTGCACCTCTCGCCCGTCTGTATTCATCCCGTCTTCTTGCACAGTCCGGCCTGTTAGCTGCACGTTGACTTAGCCTTCTGGCCCTGATACAGGCGTGGCGTGCCATCTCAATTTCAGCGTTCCACCAATATGTGGGGGCATGGGAGCGCATGTATGGACGTCGCAGTGCCATACTGGTATCACAGGCCGAGGAAATTTGCTCTGCCATTTGAGCTGCGCGATCCTCTACAGGTCCTGACGTAGAGAGCTGCGCAATTGCTCGAGAGAACACCAGAGCGTAGAAGGTGCCCTGCCGGTATTGCTTATCGATTGGTGCGCTAAGCACAGTACGCTCTCGCTGACCACCAAGTGAGCATATAATGGCGTTATGGTCGCTTGCTGTATAGACGTCACTAATTGCCCACTGTGCTGCGTTGAATAGGGAGGGGCTAACGAGCCAGCCCCAGCTCTGGAGAAGGTGTGCCCGCTTCCACTGTTGAGTAGTGCGAGATCCAGTGGAGCCAGTGCTTCCAAGAGCACCCTGCCTCTGGAGTTCGTTAGAACGCTGCCCCATTCCACTGCCCATGCATTAAAATCGCCCGCGAGAATAACTCTGCTGCGACCCCTGGCATCGTCAACAAGTTGCTCCAAGATTGCTGAGAAAGCGGCGAGTGATAAGCTTGGCGCGAAGTAACAGCTGTAGATGCAAAAGCTGCCCAGTCCTGCCCTCACAAAACCATCAAACTCCTGCACTTCCGTCAGCTGCTGGGCTGCACCGCATACCCACAACGCAGCCTTCTTGCTGGTGTCCGACGCCTAGATACCGGATGGTGCGATCGGCACCCGATGAGGCTCGCTTAATATGCATACATCGATGCATTGCTCTTTAGTTGACTGCTCCAGAAGCGACTGCGCAGCCATGCAATGATTAAGGTTTAGCTGTAGTAACATTAACATTTCGATCGCTCTACAGCTGCTTTATAAGCCGGGCAGGAAAAACTACCCGTAGTGTGCTCCGCGCTTCCCGACGCCTGCTTAGAGCACAGCCAGCACTTTGGTGGCTTGCTACATGTTCCCGTCTCGTGGCCAGCCTCACCACACCTGTAGCACGTACCCCTTCGGTCTTCGTTGCTTGTGCATTTCGCTGCAATGTGCCCAAACGCCAGGCATTTATAACACCGCAGTAGCTGCACAATGGGCCGTATGTGGCCAACAGTCCAGCCAACGCGGATTTTACCCAAAGCGGTTGGAAGCACCAAAGTTGCCGACGATGTGCCGCTACGAAGGGCACGAACAGAGCGGACTGCGTCGACCGTAAGGGTTGAGGCGTCTATGGTCTTCTGGACTGCTTCGATTAACTCCTCCTTTGCCGATAGTCCGTCTAAGTCGCGGATTTCGACTCGCTGGACGTCTTCGATCGTTTTGACCTTCTCCTTGTCTCCCAACGCTTTTGCCATGGCTGCTTGCACTTCCTCAGAGCTGTGCGAAGGCTTTTTATTAAGGCGCAGTAGCAGGTCGCCATTGGCTGCTCGCCTGATCCCCTGTACATCCTCGCAGTACTGGCGCAAGGATGAGTCGGTTTTTACGACTCGAAGCATATCGGCGTAGCTGCAGCCGTCAACCCCAGAGATTGCGATCGCGTCCGCACGATTTCGCCTGTGTGACTGCCGCCTTGGCTTCACCTTCGACCAGGTCGCTTGTGGTGCCGTCTGTGGTGCTGCGTTTGGTGGCGCTTTTGGTGCCGCTTTTGGTGCCGATTTTGGTGCCTCTGGTAGTTCACTCGGTGTCGCCTGGGGGGCTTTAGAGGGGTCTTGCCTAGTTTTTTTTGGCGGAGTGTTGCGCTGTTCAGGCAACTCTCTTTGCCGCTTAGGCGTTGGCTTGCTACCTTCGCTTCGGACAACGCCAGGGCGGTGAGCTACTATCTCCATGTCACTGCAGCGAGGACATTCCGAGATTGTTGTTGTCGTCTGGGTAACGCCAACTGCTTCTTGGGGCTTGCTAAGCTTTAGAGCTGCCTCGTGCAGCTTGACGATCTTTAAAAGTTTATCGCGCATCAGTGAGTTTAAGTGGCGTTGGCCGCTAAAAAGCTCAGACAATCCTGAGAGAGCCTTGCCCATCTCTTCCAGCGCCCATTGCAGTGTGTCTGGTAACTTCACTGCTTTCGCAAGTGGCCAGACAACCGGTTTCGGCAAGTGCGCTGCCGGTGGGGTTTGCTGCGGCGTGGGAAGCTCAGCGTCTTCTGCCGGGAGTGGTGCGACCATCCGGAGGGGGGATATCGGCAATGCCGAGCGGCGCACAACTTCATCCATCCTTCCTGGATGGACTCAAGCAGAGCTCAGGCAGACCCACGTTGACCACAGGTTTCCCTATGGTGTGAAACCGCTGGAGGTTATACCGCCCCGAATCGGTCACCAGAGCCCCAAAAAAAATAGAAAAAAATGTGCAAGAAAAACAACAACAACAACAAGAAGAGTGGTGGCAGCATCCACCGCAGCATTAAGAGGGTTATCCCATTCCCTCATTGGGTAAGGGTAAGCTGGTTGGTGGCGAGGATCAAAAGATGCCTCGCCCCATATCGAGCGATGACATCGACGAGACCCTGCTCAACCCGCAGGTGCACCCGAGGGTCATCCGATTTAAGACCATTAAAGACTGGTTAAGGCAAAATCAGCCTACTCAACCGGAGGAGGAGGATGAGGAGGCCTTCGAACCCATAAGGGTAAGCACACCGGAGGCAGTCGAGGAGGAGCTGGATAGCACACGGTGGGTGGATGAGGAGGACAGCGCACAGATGTGGGCGCAGAGATCGATGCTTATGGACTTTGAGGTGGAAGATGATGGTAGGGCAAGAGTCGTGTCAATTGAAATTTTGCCACCACTCATCTTCTCCTACCCACCAACACCAGCAACATCACCACCATTCTTCGAACAACAACATCAACAAGAACAACAACAAAAAGAAGAAGACTGGCAGCAGCAGCAGGCGCAACAACAAGTAGAAGAAGAGTGGCAGCAGCAACAGGCGCAACAACAAGAAGAAGAGTGGCAGCAGCAACAGGAGCAAGAACAACAACAACCGATCGATTGGAATGATCTTTTAGATGGGATTGATGTTCCAGATAATTTCGACAATGTTGAAGCTTTTAATAATAATGATTTTGATCTTTTGGATATTTTAAATAAATAAAAAATATATATAGTGACATATCCAGTTCTTGCAGAACTCTCCTGTCAACTCCACTCACACATAACAAACATTGCACAAGCATTGTTCCCACACATACCAATGTATAAATTTAAGTACACACACTTCCTGTAATAGAATAAGTCATAATATAAACAAGCACGTATGCCAGGCGTACAGAATCAATAACATAAATCTATGCACCCGAAAAGTGAACATTAAAATTGATCACGCCACTTTTGAAATAGGGGACCATAGCCCAAACGTAATCACTTTTGAAATAGAGGACCAAAGTCCAAATGTAATTTGATTCTTGTGTGAAGCCTAGTTCACGACTCCCAAAATATTCCACTGCTAATTGCTGAGAACACATAAAATTGAAACAAAGGAAAAGTCGCAATACGAGGTTTCTTCAAGAATCAAAACGCAACCGAGAGTTAGAGTTAGTTTTACAATCAAACTGTAAACACGTATTTTAAATTATATAAAGATATTTTTTTTACTAAACGTCAACTCAAAACATCCAATTGGCGCAGCCGGTAGGATATCAGTTTGAAATCGTGGAAAGTCCTAGTTAATGTAAGGATCAAAAGATCCTTAACTCGTTCTAGTATCTCGCGAACTAATCAAGTGATATCCGCATAAGGACCCTCGTGAAATCCTTAAAAAACTTTTCTTCGAAAAGTAATAAAAAAAAAAATTGCGAAAACGTTTTTAAAATAAAAACAAAAAATCTTAAGTGAAAAATAAAACAACAAAACACAAATAACATTTACGCAACGCTTCTGTGAACAACAAAAACGCTT
This sequence comes from Scaptomyza hsui, assembly GCA_018152825.1. Lineage (NCBI taxonomy): Eukaryota > Metazoa > Arthropoda > Insecta > Diptera > Drosophilidae > Scaptomyza > Scaptomyza hsui. The sequence continues at coordinate 536,699 of JAECXO010000241.1, forward strand.
CTGTGAACAACAAAACAAAATACAATAACATTTTTAACTCAATAACAAAAAGAATAAAATAAATAACAAAATGGGTTTATCGGACGTCAACTTAAGCCAAGCGCTTAACCAGATAAGACAAATACCCAGCTTCGGAGGAGATACGGAGGAATTAAGTGCCTTCATAAGCCGAATTGAATTCCTAATGAAACTATACCCAACCGATGACAGCAGACAGCAGAACGTCTTATTCAGCGCAGTACAGATGCAATTACACGGAGACGCCCAGAAGACATCACTACGACACATGGCTTCGGATTGGAACACATTGAGAGACACATTGATCAACACCTACAAGACGCAGACACCATATGAGGAATTACTCAGGAAGTTGTATTACACCCAATACGGAGGAAGTATCCGTAAGTTCATCGAAGAAATAGAAAATAAGTCTTTTGTTATTGTAAATAAACTAATATTAGAAGGCAACCAATCAAACACATTATTATACACGAATGCAATGAATAATACTATAAAAGATGTAATCAGTAAGAAATTGCCAGACAGGTTATATATGCAGTTAGCTAGATATGACATAACTACAGTAATTAAATTAAAACAAGTAGCTAGAAGGAGTTTATGAAGACTACGCATCTGAAAGATCCAAGAATACAAACCACACTACGTTTCCTAAAGTGAACAAAACTAACAACAACCCTAAATATCAAAACTATAATAATAACTCGGGGCACAGAAACCAACAGAATTTTAACACAACTTTCCAAAATAATAGAAACCAACAGAGTTTTAACCCAAATTTCCAAGGTTATAGGAATCAAAATCAAAATCAAAATAGAGCAGCATATTACCCACCACTATTCAGGGAATTCCAACAAAAATTACATCAAGGCAGGGCAGAAAACCCAATAAATCACCAGCAAAATCAGTTTAGAAACAATGCACCAAATCCACCATTCAAAAGAACTCGCCAGGGTTATAGCGAGCAATCTAAAATGGATACATCAGAAAATTTTCATCAAACAGCCTCGGAATAATAGAAAACAAAACACCGTTCATAATTATAATTATGAATGATATCCCGTTAAAATGCTTAGTAGACACAGGATCGTCAATAAATTTAATGAGTAAAAATTTCCTAAATTACAAAACAACAAAAGAAAACATAACATGCCACACCATAAGTGGAGAAGTAACTTTAAATAACAGTGTATCGCTAGCACCAAGTAGACTTTGTCCGACCGATCAAAAATTTTTCATTCACGAATTCTCAAAGAAATTTGACATTCTATTAGGCCGAACGTTCCTAACAGACTGTAAAGCTAAGATCGACTACGAGAAAGAGTTCATAAAACTTGGAAATTTTAAATTTTTATTCAAATATGGTACAGAAGTAGAAAGTAAAACAAAATCTGGTTTAAATGAAATATCAGATGATTATTCAACAAATGACAACTTAGAAGAATGCTTAGATCCACCACTAACAAGAGATTTGCACATAGCATATGCATTAGAAAACGAATTACTAGAAAGTAATCAGTTCAGATTAGGACATCTTAACGCAGAAGAAAAAAGAGAATTAACTAAAGTTTTATTCGAATACAGAGATATTCAGTATAAAGAAGGCGACAATTTGACTTTCACTAATACTATAAAACACACGATAACAACAAAACATGAAGACCCCATTTACAAAAGACCATATAGATACCCGCAGAGCTTCGACGAAGAAGTAGAAAAGCAAGTAAAAGAAATGATGCAACAAGGCATTATTCGTGAATCAAGTTCACCTTATTGTTCACCTATTTGGATAGTCCCAAAAAGAGTGACGCCTCAGGCAAAACAAAATATCGCATAGTCGTAGACTATCGCATTCTCAACGAAGGTACTATTAGCGACAAATACCCAATACCAGTAATGGATGAAATATTAGACAAGTTAGGAAGATGTCAATACTTCACAACTATTGATTTTGCAAAAGGATTTCATCAAATCCAAATGGACGAAAGATCCATACCAAAAACTGCCTTCTCAACTAAAAACGGTCATTTCGAATATACACGAATGCCATTCGGTTTAAAAAATGCACCAGCAACATTTCAACGTTGTATGAACAATCTTTTGGGAGATTTAGCTTACAAAAATTACTTAGTTTATTTGGACGACATAATAGTGTTTTCCACTTCATTGGAAGAACATTTATTATCACTGAGAAAGGTTTTCAAAAAGCTAAGGGAAGCAAATTTAAAATTACAATTAGATAAATGCGAATGGATGGAAAAAGAAACAGATTTCCTAGGTCATGTAATAACAACAGACGGGATTAAACCAAACCCAAATAAAATTGAAGCTGTCAAAATATTTCCAATACCCAAAACACCGAAAGAAATAAAAAGATTTCTAGGATTATGTGGATTTTATCGTAAATTTATACCTAACTTTGCCAAAGTAGCAAAACCAATAACATTAAAGTTAAAAATAATAAAGAATACAAGGAAGCAGTCGAAAAATTGAAACTACTTATTATATCCGATCCAATATTAACTTATCCTGACTTTAATAAGAAATTTTCATTAACAACAGACGCAAGTAATTACGCATTAGGAGCAGTTTTGTCACAAGACCATAAACCATTATGTTTTGCAAGTAGAACATTAAATGAACACGAAATTAATTATTCCGCAATCGAAAAAGAACTATTGGCCATAATATGGGCCACCAAAAACTTCAGATCATACCTCTTCGGTAGAAAATTCGAAATTCTAAGCGACCATAAACCTTTAGTTTGGCTAGATAACATGAAGGACCCAAATATGAAATTACAAAGATGGAAAATCAAGTTAAACGAATTCGACTAAGAAATAAAATACTTACCAGGAAAAGAAAATTACGTAGCAGATGCACTTTCAAGAATAAAAATAGAAGAAAATTTCATAGGAGACACCCAAAATAGCGTAGCAGCCACAATACACAGCGCGAGTGAAGATAACCAAAATTGCATACAAATTACAGAAAGACCCTTAAACAATTACAGCCATCAAATAGAATTCATTAAAAGCGATACTGATGACGTCAAGAAATCTAATTACTTTCACAAAACAAAAATATTAATAAACTACACAGATATGACAACGGAAAGAGCAAAAGAACTAATAAAAGAATATTTATGTGCAAAAAATAGCGTAGTATATTTCTCGCATAATGCCGACTACGAAATATTCCAAAAAGCTTATGTAGAAAAATTTAATATAAATAATCCCATCAGAACAATGAAGGCAACAACAAAATTGATAGACATTCATACTTATTCATAAAAAACTTTTACACCCAGGGATAGAAAAGACAATAGTTATGTTCAAAGCAAAATATTATTACCCAGATTACCAGAAATTAATTCAAAACATTATAAATGAATGTGAAGTTTGCAACATAGCGAAAACAGAACATAGAGATACAAAATTTACCTTTGAATTAACCCCCGAAACATACAACCCAAGAGAAAAATATGTAATGGATTTTTACATGGTCGACAACAAACAGTTTTTGTCATGCATAGATGTTTATTCAAAATACGCCACAATAGTTGAATTCAATGGTAGAGACTGGGTAGAAGCAAAAAGGGCAATCCTAAAAATATTCAATGACATGGGAAAACCTATCGAAATTAAAGCAGATAAAGACTCAGCATTCATGTGTGCAGCCTTAAAAATATGGTTAGAATCAGAAAATGTCAAAATAGAAATAACAACAAGCAAAAATGGAATTTCAGACATAGAAAGATTTCATAAGACAATAAACGAAAAACTTAGAATCATAAACTCAGATACAGATCCGGAAAACAAATTAACAAAGTTCGAAACAATTCTTTATACATACAACCATAAAATAATACACAATACCACAGGCAAAACCCCAGCAGATATTTTCATTTACGCAGGAACACCAGCTTTTGACACACAAACAAAGAAAATTGACAAAATTAATAAACTAAACGAGAAAAGAAAAACATTCGAAATAGATACGAATTACAGAGAAATGCCTTTAATAAAATCAAAAGTAACTAACCCATTTAGAAAAACTGGTAACATTAAAAGAGTAGATCAAAAACATTTTGAAGAAACTAATAGGGGAAGAAAAATTCTCCACTATAATACTAAATTCAAAAAACAGAAAAAAACTAACCAAAGCAAATACAACAATTCCAGGTCATCTAATGAAGTTACACCTGTTCCAAATACTCATTTTATTGACAACCATACTAAACAGTAACGCCCAATCAATCGAAATAAATCAAATAAAAGGCCAAAACGGATATCTAATACTAAAAACCGGCCATATAAGTATCACAACAGATTACGAATATCATTGTCTTACAGTAAACCTAACAAAAACAGAAGAAATACTTAATAATATATTAAAACAAGCAGAACCTTTCATATTCCTACCACAAATGGAATATTTAATAGAAAAACTTGACAGTGAAATGAACGGAATCAAAATAGTCAAAAGAAAGAAGAGAGGTCTAATCAACATGGTAGGAACAGCATATAAGTACCTATTTGGAACTTTAAATGAGGAAGACAAAACAGAGCTTGAAAATAAAATACATAATTTAGAGGAAACAGCATACAAATCAACGAATTAAACAAATTAATAGAAGCTGTTAATCACGGGATAAAATTAATAGATAACATGATAGAAGATTCACAACAAGATAAAAAACTTAATTTACTACATTTCAATTTGCAACAATTCACCGAATACATAGAAGATGTAGAAATGGGGATGCAACTAACAAGATTAGGGATTTTTAACCCAAAACTATTAAAACACGATCATTTAGGAAGCGTAGACTCAGAAAAGATGTTAAATATAAAAACTTCAACTTGGATAAAAACAGATACAAACGAAATTCTTATAATCTCCCACATTCCAAAAATACTTGTTCAAAAATCAGTATATACAATAATCCCTTATCCAGATGAGAATAGAAATATTTTAACAGAAAATGTCAAAGAAAAATATTACATTAGCAATAATAAAACCTATACTGTTGATAAAAAAGCGAATTCAAATAAATTCATAGACGGCATAATTAAACAAATCAATACAACATATAAATTTACAAAAACCCATAAAAATTACGAAATAAACTTCGTAGAACCTAATGTAATAATCACTTGGAACTTACCCAAAATGACTTTAAACCAAAATTGTAATAACCAACAAATAACTTTAAGCGGGAATAATATTATTAAGGCAATCAATTGCTCAGTCCAACTAGAAGACATATTAATAACGAATGTACTTTCAGATATCACTCAAACAGTTTATATAAGCAATAACGTAACAAGAATTGAACCTATATCATTTATACACACTAAAGAACTTATAAAACAGGAAATTAAATTACACAATAATTTGTTAGTAATTACACTAACTATACTCGCAACATTGTTAATCGCGATAACTTTATAAGTAATCTTCAAATTCAAAAATATACCTAAACGCATGATTATAAAATATAAGAATAATAAAAATACACAAATGGCACAAGATCAAGAAGACAAAATTGTAATAGACACAGAAACAAAAATGTACCCAAGTATAAACGCTTGAGGACAAGCACTTTTCTAGGGGATGGGGAAGTGACATATCCAGTTCTTGCAGAACTCTCCTGTCAACTCCACTCACACATAACAAACAATGCACAAGCATTGTTCCCACACATACCAATGTATAAATTTAAGTACACACACTTCCTGTAATAGAATAAGTCATAATATAAACAAGCACGTATGCCAGGCGTACAGAATCAATAACATAAATCTATGCACCCGAAAAGTGAACATTAAAATTGATCACGCCACTTTTAAAATAGGGGACCATAGCCCAAACGTATTCACTTTTGAAATAGAGGACCAAAGTCCAAATGTAATTTGATTCTTGTGTGAAGCCTAGTTCACGACTCCCAAAATATTCCACTGCTAATTGCTGAGAACACATAAAATTGAAACAAAGGAAAAGTCGCAATACGAGGTTTCTTCAAGAATCAAAACGCAACCGAGAGTTAGAGTTAGTTTTACAATCAAACTGTAAACACGTATTTTAAATTAAATAAAGATATTTTTTTTACTAAACGTCAACTCCAAACATCCAATTATATATATAAAGAACTAAATGTCTTTTGTGTGTTTTTACTTTTATTTTCTTTAAATTTTTTATTTGCAGCCACATATTACTTACAGGTTTTTTTTAAAAACTATTGATTTTTAATGTTTGGTTTTTTTTCTTATTTTACGCTTTTGAATTAAATAATAAATAAATAAATATATATAAAACTATTTAGCTTGTGAGTATTTTATCTACATTAACATTTTATTTTCAGCTACATATTGCATTCAGATTTTTATTGCTTACAGGTTTTTTTTTTAAAAGAATATAGATTTTTAATGTTTAGTTTTTAAAATCTATGGGTCAATTTTAAAGTGACCCCAAGCATATGTATGAAGCCCATCAGGCTTTATTTTTCGCTTATCATCTGAACAACTTAAAGTTGTTTTTCTTATTAGTATTATTAGTATATAAATTATGAAGATGTGATCTAAACAACATCATCTCATCACTAAATATTTAAATATTAAGTAAACAATTTTTGTAACTATTTATAGTAAGTTTATCTAATGCAGACTTTTTAACTCCTTTCGATTTTTTAATGCATTCTCCCCCATCAAGAGAAAGTGAATACATTTTTGCCCTAAGACCCACAAACTCTGACCTTTGTTTACCTGAGTTTTCATCCTTCATCATACCCAAGACCTTTTTATTACATCTTTTGATTCCATATTTCAGGGCTAGTTCCTCAGGATGCTCTGACGTATCAAATTTCATTTGAACGTCTTCAGCAATATCCTTATAAAAATCTATAGTCTCTATTGAATATATGAATGAGTCAGTATCCATATAATTCAATGAGACTTTTTCTTGGAACTTCGGTTTCATATATTGATAATGAAAGTCATACATCTTCCATTTTGAAAGTTCTAAAACCACAAACCCTAAATACATAGGTTTATCGTAAAGAAAATGTAATCGTTTCATTTAAATGGCGTACATATCTTCGGAAAACTGAGCAGTACTATGAAAACTGGCCTTCAACCGATTGCAGCTTGTTGACTCCCATGAAGTAACAATTTTAACATCTTTACGTTTTTCAATGTTCTCCATCGTCTTGACATAGACAGCGTTATTCAACAATTTGAAAAAGTCTTTTTCAAAGTTGTTTTTCGCTAAAGTTCTATGGTGGGAGTTAAGGTCGATATATTTTTTAAGCCAGGGAGCCTGTTTAAATTTCAAAATTCGATGGATCTTTGAAAGTATCAACCCATTTTTAGACATTGCTGAAGGTTAATATAATGAATTGCATATTTTAGTTTAGGTCTTAGGTCTGCAACAAGTTTGCAAACCTTCGCCTCGGGCGTTGGTTTTTGGTTAAGCGGACAAAAAGGCAGATCATTGTGATAGTCATGTAATGCATCTGGATATAAAAGATCAACTTCAAGAATGTAACCATATTCTGAATTTTCTTTTATTTCGCCAATGTTAAATGTTGCAACCTCATTCTCACTCGTCCACTGAAAAGCAGCATATGGGAGATTTTGTGACATTGCCCAACCATATAAATTGGCATCCAGATACATTAAATATTCAGATGGTTTGGTTGAATCATACGCATCCATATACATGTGGTTGGCGTTGGTGTGGTCCCAAGACAGACCGGGAGTGGTGTAATAGTGAGCCGGATCTTAAGAGTAAATTTTCTTGCTTATTGCTCGAAGAACATCGGATTTTAGATAAAGTTCCATATATTCTTTTAATGACTGACAGCCGAAAACTGACCACACATGTTGGGCATGTGAATAGTCCTCAAGCGAACATTCTTTATTAGTTAAACTATTAAAGAATTTTTCTCTCGGAGGCAGAGACGTATCAGACAGTCGGCTCTCTGAATCTAGATACTCATATGGGAAAACACCCTTCCTACGTAGTAAATTAAATTCCTCGGAGGAGGAATAGAAGCGCTTTACACTTTCAAAGCAGTCAGTACTTAGATTGCTACTCAAAGCATCTAAGCTGGTTGCCATAAAGCGGAAAGTATCTAAAAACCTAATTTCTAAGTTTTTATTGTGGGACGCAATGTGAGTAAATTTGGAAAGTGAAATAAAGAGCTCCTTATTAAGAGGCAGTACTTTAATTTCACCCTCAACTTTATTAAGTTCTCTTACAAAGAGATGTGAGTCATATTTCGAAAAATTGTGAAAGAAAACTTGGACAAAAGGTGCTATCTGAAAATTTATATTACACATATTGTGTGCGGGCCCCCTCGTACTCGATCAGTTCCCAGCATTTTTTTTTTTACAGATATGACAATTATCTGCATTTTTAAATCTGGTTTCCTCATCGGCACTCAATGTCATGGGTTTAATATTACTTAGGTAAGATGTGTAAATTTCATTAACATCTGCAATAAGAGATATAACAAATTTAACACCTGCATCTTTACCTGTCTCTAGTAAAAGCTTATCAAGGGATGGGTCGAAGGAGCACTTTATATAGTATGAGAATGCTATAGGAACATGTAAAGCTGTTGCTATAACATTCTCACTAACTTTTGAATCGATGGGGGTTTGCATGCATTCAAAATCTGCGTATACTACAAATGGTGTGTGAAAAGTTTAGGCAGGTGGTTGCAGAAGTAAAGTTGATGATGGTGTTCTGTGACCTGTGGGCTAACCAGTCTAAAATTCAGAAAAAAAAACAAATTAAAGTTTATTAGTTAAAATCTTTTAAAAAAGTAATGTTTTCTACAACTCTTACCTTGATAAACTTTTTATCCATACAAAATGTGCCCGTCCACCACTCTCCAAAAGCATTAAGCTAACATGATGATCTCGTTCAACCTCTTTAATTTGTTTAAGTGGAAGCGGAAACTGTAACTCCTCAAAATCTAGTGTTAGTGTATCACTAACAGCGATTTTTGAACTTATAATATTCACATGATAGCTCGAACATCTATCCGAATTGCGGTCTAGCGGCGTCTTAAGGCAGAAATTAAAGCCCATTTAAAGCAATATTCATCTGAATTTTTATACTTTGATACCGAAGGTCTCATAGTATATTGGTTTTGTGCAATGTCCGTCATGGTGTCCGTCTGTCCGTCTGTATGAACGCAACTTTTTTCGACACCCGTAAAGCTAGAGACTTGAAACTTTGCAATTATGTTTGTCTATAGGCGCGACAGATAAAGTGTCAAGATTGGGGTGCCACGCCTACTAGGAGGCATGAAATTGGAAACGCCTATAGTTTTCACATTTTTTGGGCTAGAGCCACCAAATTTTGTGTCAAGATAGGTACTGACGTTCCCCATCAAAACTTGGATGCCACGCCCCCTGATTCCGCCCCCATCCCCCCTTCTCCAAGAAATTGGAAACGCCTATAGTTTTCACATTTTTTGGGCAAGAGCCACCAAATTTTGTGAGAAGATAGATATTGACGTTCCCCAAAAAAATTCATCAAAATTTTGGATGCCACGCCCACCTCTGCCGCCCACCTTTTAAATTTGGGAGTTAAGTTATCTTCCACAGTTTTTGTGCTAAGTCACCAAATTTGGTAACATGATAGCTGGCGAAGTTTACCACATGGCCCACACTCTTCGCCCCTGCATTCCCCCTTATCAACCGTTCTTTTACTGGTATCAAAGTATTCCGCAGTGGGTTGCGTCCGACTGCAACGTTTTTACTTGTTTACATTGATGTGTGCATTTTTTTTCTCAGCACTTTCGGTGTCTCAATGTAGTTGGAAACTTTGAGGTTAATTTCCAACCTTAAGATTTGGGTCATCGTCCATCCACTGTCCCTTTCCTGGAACTCGTCCATTTTCCTCTCTATTTGTTCAGCATGATTTTTATAGACCTCTTCTAGGTCACTTCCATTTGTTACTATGCACATGCTTGTTTGGTGGGATTTAATAGATAAATCTAACCCGTCATGACGCATCTTGATGTATTCAGCAAATAGTTCAAAGTTAATCTTATACGATGTGTGCAAAGACAAAACTTTGAGTATTTGTAAAATGATGTTTGATGAAGCATCTGTGAGGAATTCTATTGGCTCTAGAATTTCCTCACGCTTATTTTCAAAAGAAAATGTTAATATTCGGTTTTTAAAACCGCCTGAAGTCTGCTTTATAGCACTATTAACAGGCAGGAAAACACAAATTTTATGAGCATTTGATCTTATATGCCCATGCCACTTATATGTAGGTACAAAAATCTTACACGCTTCACACCATTTTGTCGTGATATGGGTAGTGCCGGTTCCTGTGTTGGTGTTGAGCGATGTGTTGAGGTAGGTAGCGGGAGCGTTTGGAAATGTGTTGAGGTAGGCAGCAAAGTTGGTGTTGTTCGGTGTGTTGAGGTAGGTAGCGGATGCGGTAGGGAATGTGTTGACGCTGGTGAGTGGTGTTGTGTTGTTGGCGAAGGTGGTGTTGCGGAAAGTGGTGGACCTTGTGTTGATGGCGGGGGTGGTGATGTGGTGCTTGGAGGAGGAGGAGGTGTTGGCAAAACATTCTGCCAGCGCGTTCAGTGTTGCTGTGTTGCACACCGTCTTCTTCATCTTCTTGTGGGGAGGCCCATTGATAGTGGGTGGTGTGTCCGCATTGAATATCTCTGCCAGCGCGTTTAATGTTGCTGTGTCGTAGATTACTTTGTTTTCCATTTTAAAAGTATTTAATTTTTTTTTCACTTTTTATTTTGAGCACTACATTGTTTATAAATTTTTGTTGAAAACTGAATTTTTTTTGGGACACAACGTTTTATGTTGGACACTCACTTCACTTTGAGAGAAACTGATCGTTCATTGAACAAAACTCTCCTTTTATTCATTTTGAAACCAGGGATATATTTTTTTCTAGCGAGCTAATCATTACTTAAATAAGTTGGGTACGTACAAGAAAGGGATAGCACCACAGCTTTAAATCAATAAGCCTCTAAGATAAAAGGGAGGGCACCAAATATTAAGAATGATAAGCCTGTAGGTTTGATGCCTATTGCTTGAAGGAGGATCAGTAAGAATCACTTTCCACCAAATTGATAAGCATGAATATGAGCATGTTCAGTACACAATAAACATATTTTTATCACCAAGCCCAGTTTAATGTTAAAACATGCGCATCTGTACATTACAATACACACGCACACACCCACACTTGCATACGCACTTGAAGATGCACACACAAGCCCAGAAGTGTCCTATTTCAGCACACATTAAACACATTTTTATCAACAAGCCAAGTTTAATGATAAAACATGCTCATCTGTACATTACAATACACACACACACCCACACGCACTTGCATACGCACTAAAGTACGCATTTAACACTATCTTATCTATAAGCCGCAATACTCGACGAGCATAAACATAATATAACTGTCAAATTTTGACAGGTCAAAAAAGCCATAAATTGAGGACGAACCGGCAGTCCTCTACTACTCAGGTCAACAAGATCAGTTCATATAGTCGCAACATTTTAAATGTTTGTTCACACCCCCTTTTTTCTAAGTACTAATTTTTTAGAGCGTATGCTTCAAACCTTGTTACCTGTAGGCAGGTCAACAAGACCAGTTCCTTTAGTCGCAACATTTTAATTGTTTGTTTGTTTCACATTTCTAATGAAGAATTATGATTGAAAAATTTATGTAGCGACATAAGGGAAATTAATAGAGTAAAAGACATGATATTTGTAAAATATTTTAAAATGATAAATTTTCTAAAGAGCTTGATGTTAGTTTTGTTAGAACGGATATGTTTTTATACCCCGAACCCATGAAATGGGTAAAAGGGGTATAATGGTTTTGTGCAAATGTATGTAACAGACAGAAGCATCTCCGACCCTATAAAGTATATATATTCTTGATCAGCATCAACAGCCGAGTCGATATAGCCATGTCCGTCTGTCCGTCCGTCTGTCCGTCTGTGTGTATGAACGCGTAGATCTCAGAGACTATAAGAGCTAGAGACTTCAGATTTTGCACATAAGCTCATCTAAGTCCTAGGCAGTACAAGTTTGTTTCCGATTTTCCGATATTCACATGTGATCGATAACATAAAAATATCGAATATCGGAAATGTAAAAATGGTAGTTGATATAATAGGTAACCATAGAACTTTTCTGAAAATTTCATCAAAATCGGTTTAGAAACAACAGAGATGTCGAAGATTTAAGTTTAGTCACAGATGCATACAGACAATGACTGTACGCGTTAAGTAAAGGGTTCGGGGTATCTCCTAGTCGGGAAATCTCGACTAGAGCCTTATTACTTGTTACTTTTGTATTTCCTAGTGTGTTGCTTACAATAAGCAGGTATAAAGAATTAGTTTTAAGCTCATTTAGAAAAGATAATTAATCTCCTGATGATGTAATGCTGATACCGTATATTGTTCGATTTAACAATATCTAGCCTAACTAAATAAGTACTCTTACAATTTTTCTCTTTAACTTAGTTAATTGTCTAGAGAATGTTTTCATTGTTTTCAAATTTATTATTATTTTTCTCTCGGAATGGCTTTGGTTCATTTTTTCTCTCGACCTACATTACTCTTCCTAATGACTCATTCAAATTTCGTTTCACTGATTTATTTATTAGGTAGCTGATTACTTAAATGTTGCATCCCGATACTAAATCAAGGAAATTTTTAGTATTCTTATCATTGATTATGGGAATGAGATTGCGGACGAGCTGGCTAGTGCGGGCTCCGTGACTCCTCTATAGGATCCGGGGGCTTTCTGTGGCTTTGATTGGGCCTGTACCAAAACAATGGTAGAAGGGTGGAGCATATGAGAGAAAGTCAAGTACTAAATCTCAATAGTGGATCCCACCAAGCTAAGGAGCTGACGCAACCATTTATAGATAGAAACACTGTAGGGTGTTCCAGGACTGATTTAAAGCTTCTAGTTGCCTACCTCACTGACTACCACGTTGTTAAATTCCTTTTAAATGCGTTTATCCCCCGATGTGGGGTGTAGACTCTACAAAGAGTACAACGAGACGACAAATCACATTCTCTGTGAATGTCCACCCATTATTTGGCTAAGAAGAAGGCACCAGCATAGCGAGTTTCTCACGAACACGCAAATCAGGAATGCCTCGACAAGAGATCTGCTTGCTTTCATAGGGGAAACGGAACATCTCATGTCAATTTAGGGAACCACATTTAGGTACACTGCCTCCTTCTCTGTAATGACAATCCATCTATTTATTATCATTTTTATTATCATTGATTATTAAATCATTATTCTGTCAATCTTTTGCGTATTTAGTAAAGTACTGCATTAACTTGCTTATGAACTTAAAAGATTTATCAAACTTTCTTTCAAAACTAAGGTTTTGTTAGATGTTTTGATTTGAACGTTTCCATATAATTATACTTTGATACCGAAGTATAGTATATAGTATATTGTTTGTATAGTATATTGGTTTTGTGCAATGTCCGTCATGGTGTCTGTCCGTCTGTCCGTCTGTCTGTCTGTCCGTCTGTCCGTATGAACGCAACTTTTTTCGACACCTGTAAAGCTAGAGACTTGAAACTTTGCAAATATGTTTGTCTATAGGCGAGACAGATAAAGTGTCAAGATTGGGGTGCCACGCCTACTAGGAGGCTGGGAAATCGATAAATTCGATAACAGAAAACCGATAAAACCTAATATTTGTCAGATTCTTACAGCTAGAGTTGCCAAATTTTGCACGCAGATAGATCATGTCCCTGAAAAAACTGCATCAAAATTTTGGATGACACGCCCACTCCTTACGCCCCCCTCATCTATGCTCCTTGAAATTGGAAACGCCCATAGTTTTCACATTTTTTGGGCAAGAGCCACCAAATTTTGTGTCAAGATAGATATTAACGTTCCCCAAATAAATGCATCAAAATTTGGATGCCATGCCCCCTGATTCCGCCCCCATCCCCCCTCTCCCTGAAATTGGAAACGCCCATAGTTTTCACATTTTTTGGGCTAGAGCCACCAAATTTTGTGTCAAGATAGATATTGACGTTTCCCAAAAAAATGCATCAAAATTTGGATGCCATGCGCCCTGATTCCGCCCCCATCCCCCCTTCTCCCTGAAATTGGAAACGCCTATAGTTTTCACATTTTTTGGGCAAGAGCCCAAATTTTGTGTCAAGATAGGTACTGGCGTTCCCCATCAAAACTTGGGTGCCACGCCCCCTGATTCCGCCCCCATCCCCCCTTCACCAAGAAATTGGAAACGCCTATAGTTTTCACATTTTTTGGGCTAGAGCCACCAAATTTTGTGTGAAGATAGATATTGACGTTCGCCAAAAAATGCATCAAAATTTTGGATGCCACGCCCCCTGATTCCGCCCCCATCCCCCCTTCTACTTGAAATTTTCGAGCTAGTGTCACCGAATTTGGTAGGAAGATATATGGTGACATTTACAAAAGATCTGCATCAAAAATTAGGATGCCACGCCCACCTCTGCCGCCCTCCATTTAAAATCGGAAATTTCGTTATCTCTTATAGTTTTTAAGCTAGAGCCCGTAAATTGGGTAGAAAGATAGAAGGCAGCATCTACCAAAGACCTGCATCAAAATTTTGAATGCCACGCCCTCCTAAGCCACCCGCCTTATAAAATCGGAATCGGCTATATCTTTAACAGTTTTTGAGCTAGAGCCACCAAACTTGGTAGGCAGATAGATAGTGACAGCTAAAAACATTTGATTCAAAAATTTGGATGCCACGCCTACCTCTGCCGCCCACCTTTTAAATTTGGGAGTTAAGTTATCTTCCACAGTTTTTGAGCTAAAGTCACCAAATTTGGTAACATGATAGCTGGCGAAGTTTACCACATGGGCCACTCCCCTTCGCCCCTGCATTCCCCCTTATCAACCGTTATTTTACTGGTATCAAAGTATTCCGCAGTCGGTTGCGTCCGACAGCAACGTTTTTACTTGTTGTCTTTTGAAATTATTCCCGGACGAGCCCCCAAAATTTGTAGGATTTACAAATTGTTTATTTTATTTTTGGGTTATTTCAATTAAGTAATACGTTTGACAAATGTTCTTATAATTATAAATAAGTTCTTAACAACTTCTTTGTTGAAACTAAAACATTTCACTTCTATTAATTTGATCGAGTGACTTCAACATAGTACATCGCGCAGCTCTCGATGACGACTGTCTACTCTTCTGTGTGTATCGCTTAAAAAACTTATAGGCTACTTAAATATCGATACTATTCCCAATCCTACATACATAGTATTAAATTATATTAAAGTCATTCAATGTTAAATGTTTAAAAATACTTAATCTTATTGTTAAATGTTACTATTCATAAGTTTTGTTCTTTATAATTTTATATATATTTGTTTTTGCCATTTGGTCATAGTGATTAGTGTTTTAATTTATAGTAGTAATACTGTAGCACTAAGAATTAGTTTTTAATAATAAATAAATAAAATAAAAAAATATATATATATGTAAATGTGTATCCATCTATTAGGTCCAGGAATCTTGAGATGAAGTGTAAGAGAAGAAAGTTGTGATGGAAATGTGTACAACACTCTTAAAAAACTTATGTTCTGTTAAATCTACGTCAGACTTATACTACTTTATAAAGAACAAAAGCGGAAACTAAATTTAAATTATGAAAAACTAAAAAACAACCCAAGAATGCAATAGAATTCTGGACTACTACTTGTAAAAAGTTGAAAGTTGTCTTGGCAGACATAGATGTGTATGTGTAGGAATTAATAAAAAACGAACGACAGATAATTCTTTTAAATGCTATACATACAACAATTGTTTAAAAAGAACACACATCAATATAAAAGAAAGATTGAAATAGTATTGTTAAAAATTTTTTTTAGACATGACATAAAACAATATCTAGAGTCAGCTTCAGAAGGGGTATACATTAAGCCGGATAACTAAAATTTTTAAAGTCGGTTATTGTTTGGAAACGAGCAAAACTCATAGACATTCATAAGTGAAGATATCTGTAAATGTGTAAAGTGTAGTGGGTTCGGTACTATGTAACTTGACATTCTGAGTATGCCAGTTGAATTAAATTTTTGAGTATGCTGCTTTGTGTTTTAATAAAGTCTTTAATGGTTAGATATTAAAACTTTGATCTGTCAAATTTTCACCGATTACTTCTTGTACGTCAATTAATCATTGGTTGTAAACATACAGAGCATGTTTTGTTGGTGGGTGTGTTATAAGAAATAAAGATGCGCTCATTGCAACGTAGGTGCGAGCAATAGAAATCGTTGGACTTAAAAGCGTAGCAGAGTAGAGCTAAATTATTAAAAATCGAAGAATAGCAAAGGAAGGTAAAATTAAGAATGTTTCAATAATAATAAAAAAGAAAAATAGTAACAAGTAAAAACGTTGCAGTCGGACGCAACCGACTGCGGAATACTTTGATACCAGTAAAAGAACGGTTGATAAGGGGGAATGCAGGGGCGAAGGGAGCGGGCCATGTGGTAAACATCGCCAGCTATCATGTTACCAAATTTGGTGACTTTAGCTCAAAAACTGTGGAAAATATTTTTTTTTTTTTTTTTTTAAACTTTGCTATTTATTTTTGATTATTTCCCTTAATATATAAAAACAAGGAACTGACAAAAAGTTTACAAATCTTACAAACATTACTTATCTAAGAGTTACTTTTTGGACTGATAGCTTGGAGTCGCGGTCCTCAACTCATCGCTGGGTAGGAAGGTCATTACGATAAAGGCGGAATCGGCTGCACGTATTTGTGAGGCCTCTCGCGAGATTGTTTGGGTGCGATGTGTGCTTCCTCAAGTACCTTTCCTTGTGTTCCGCTATGACTTCCCTGACCGGTGGTACGTTTAAGTCCTTTTGTATGTTTTCGTTGCGAACATACCACGGTGCCCCGGTGATAGTTCTCAGGATCTTCGACTGGTCTCTTTGGACGATGTCGATGTTACTGCTGCACCGTTACCCCATAGCTGGCAGCCATAGGTCCAGATTGGTTTCAAAACGGAGTTGTAGAGCAGAACTTAGACTTAGCGGAGAGCGAGCGTTGATAAGCCAATGGAGACTATTGGCTTTGAGTTTAAGCTGTGTTCTCTTAGCTTCAATGTGCCTGCGCCATGTAAGTCTTCTGTCCAAGTGTACTCCAAAGTACGTTACTTCGTTTGCTTGCCTGAGTGGGGTGTTGTTAAGCGTGAGTGGTGGACAGTCTTGCCTGTTTAGGGAGAAAGTTACATGTTTACATTTCTGTTCGTGTACCTTAATACGCCAGTCGGATAGCCAGTTTTCTACGTTAACGATGTGACGAGCAAGTGGTGTGGTTGCTTGCACTGGGCATCTGGAGCGGCTAAGAATAGCTGTATCGTCAGCAAAGGTTGATGTTGTTAGGCCTCTGCATGTTGGGATGTCTGCTGTGTAGAGTACGTAAAGTGTCGGCCCAAGTACGCTGCCCTGAGGAACGCCAGCTTCAATGTTCTTCGGATATTGCAGAGTTGCATCGTACTGCAAACTTCCTGTCGTAGAGGTACGACTTTAACAGTTTATGTGTTTTGACTGGGAGCGTTGTTTTGATCTTATACATCAGACCTTCCAACCAGACACTGTCGAACGCCTGAGACACATCCAAAAATATTGCAGTGCAGTATACTCGTTTTTCGAACGCGCCTCGTATTTCTGATGTTATGCGGTTGACCTGCTCAATAGTTCCGTGTTTTTCACGAAAACCGAATTGATGTGATGGGATTATGTTATGAAGATTCAGGAATTGATTAATCCGAGTCAGCAAACATTTTTCGAAGAGTTTTGATAGACACGATAAAAGGCTTATAGGTCTATACGACGAGGGAGCTGTTCTATCTTTACCAAGCTTTGGAATCATTATGATGATAGACTTTTTCCATCTCTCTGGAAAGTGGCCGATTTGTGTGATTGCGTTGAATAACTATGCAATGATGCAGACTGTACAATAGGGAAGCTCAATAATCAACTTTGGGGATATTAAGTCCCAGCCCGGGGATTTTTTTCGGTTTAGATGCTGGTTGATAGTTCTTGCGACTTCATTCAGGATTAGGTTGGAAAACATTTTGCAGATGTTCCGCAAAAGTTTTGGCTCTGTCTTCATCGCTCCGGGCCCAGCCGCCTGCATTGTTTCTTAAAGGCATCACTGTTTCTGTCGGTGGACTTAGAGTTGGGTGAGCTTTCCACAAAGAGTTTTTAGTGCCAGATGTTGATAGTTGCTCAATGTATCGGCGTTGGGCATATTCTTCTTCTCGCTTAAACGCTTTGGTGAGTTTACGTGTGGCTCTTCTTAGATTTTGCTTTGCTGACGGCGATCTGTGGGATTGCCAGTGTCGTCTGAGGCGCCGCTTTTCATGAACGAACTGTTCAATATGAGGATTTTTTGTCATTTGGACGTGTACTGCATTTACTGGTGTTGGTGTTGAGGTGCGAGCTGCTTCGACGAAGACTGACTCAAGTTTGTTTGCCATAGATTCGATGTCAGCTTCCACATTCAGATGCGGATTTAGTGAGAACTTATATATTTTTTGTATTTGAGCCAGTTAGTTTTGTGTTAGGTCAACTTACCGGGGCGATTTACAGACTCTGGGTATCGTAGTAATTGTATAAGAACAGGCGAGTGGTCGGATGAAAGATCCGAGAGGCTTTCGGCGCTTATCAGACTGCGGGGAATATTTTTGGTAACTGCAAAATCAATCAAGTCGGGTAGTTTCTTGGGGTCTGTGGGCCAGTAAGTTGGCGTGCCAGGAGAGACGTGGCCGAGAATGCTGTTTACTTTTACAAGTGCGTTGTACAGCTGCTTTCCCTTTGGATTCACGAGGCGAGATCCCCAGTGTGTGTGCTTGGCATTGTAGTCTCCTGTTGCTATAAACTGTTCTCCCAATGAGTTGAAAAATTCCATAAATTGGTCTTCAGATATGGTGAATCGAGGGGGGCAGTAGACGGCAGCTAGTGCAATTTGGTTACCACTATCAAGATGTATTTTTAAAGATGTGGCCTGTAGGTAGTTTCTGGCGAACACTTTGTGGTAGTGGTGCTTTAGCCGGCTTCTAATCAAAATACCAGTCCCGCCGTGTGCCTTACCATCGGGATGATTGGTACCGTAGAATGTGTATCCGCTTATTGTAAAATGATATTTGTTTTGTAAGGTGTGTTTCGGAGAGTAGCATAACGTCGATGTGCTTGTCGAGTATGAATCGAGCTAACTCAAGTTAATGCTGTGAAACGCCGTTAGCATTCCACGAAGATATACGTAGCGAAGCCATTGATTATTTTGACTGTTGTGATACAAGCATTTATTGCAAAAGACTTTGATTTCGCATTAAATCTTGCATAGTTGTGCGCATAAATGACATAAACTCTGTCAAGCTCTGCTGCAGCGTACATATCATTGCTTCGAAGTTGCTTTGTGGCTGCTCTTGTGGCTTGTTGTCTTGTGCCGTATTTTGATCCACATTCTTTGCTTGTGTGTACGGTACAGTAGAGGCAGGAGGCACCAGACCTGATCTTAAGGCGCTTGCATAAGTCGCGTTATTCGATACGGATACGGGAGCAATGGAGGACCTGGCTGCAGTCGAGAAGAAGACGTTTGGGTTGCTTTTCGATGGAATGTAATTAGGCTGTGCGCTTTGCGTGCGTGCTGTGTTCACGCGCTGGTGGATGCGAGACTTAAGTTCTTTGTAAATTGGGCAGCCTCTATAGTTAGCTGTGTGATTGCCGCCGCAGTTGCCGCACTTTTTTTTGCTAGAGTCTACTTTGCTTGCTGGGCAGCGCGACGACTCATGAAGATCGCCACAAACTACACATACCTGGCGCAGTGTGCAGTAAGTCCTTGTGTGGCCGTATTCTTGGCAGTTCATGCATTGTACCGGGCCGTTGCGTTTATGTGGCTCTTCAACGGTGATTCTGCGGTGCAGTAGAAACTGAAACTGGGTTGCGCCTCATATTTTTTAGTTATCTGCGTCTCATGCTCAAGCTCAACTTTGAAAAGTGGTTGCGGCTGTTTGTTCGTGTTAAGAATGTTAAGAACTTTTTTAACACGGAATCCTTTCTCATTTAGCGCCTCTTGGATTTCATTTGACGTGACATCCGACTCCATGCCTTTAAGTACAACTTGCTGGCCCTTGCTGCTTTTTAGTTGGTACGTGTAAAAGTTTTTTTTGCTTTCCTTTAAGTATTTTGACAACACTCTAAAGTTGTCTTCGGTCTTTGTCTGCACTTTAATCTCCTGGATGTTACCCCTGTTTAGGGGAATGATGTGGAAATTATCATGACCAATTAGCTCTACAACTTTGTTTACAAAAATACTTGAGCTTTTCTCTCGAATGAATATTGGTGGTGGCTTAGGCTTTTTTTTTGTCACCTCCAACTGATTCTGGGGGCAGGTCGTCAGCATTATCTGCTAAGATTTGATATCTATTGGTGGTGTTTGGTCTTTCGCATGAGTTGCCACGAGAGATTTTCGATTTATTTGTAGATTTTTGGGGGCTCAACTTACGCTTTATCTGTATGTAGCGATCCATACCTGTCTGTATGGCCGGCTTTACATTTGCGTTTGCTGCGGAATGTTTTGCTGACGGCGCGTCAGTCTTTGTGTTTTGAGAGAGGGCCGTCGGCACCGGTGCAATTGTTGTTGCAGTAGCTGTTTCAGCCGCCGTGGACAAAAGAGACAGGGAGCATGATCGAACTCTGTCGCGTGTTACGTGCAAGAGTTCGTTGGTCGTGTTAGGTGTAGGTGACCGCGCGCACTCGGATTTCGTCGAGAGTAGGGACGGAGAAGGGGAGCACGAACGTTCACTGTCGTGCGCTGAGAGCAAGAGTTCTTTTGCTCGCTCGCGCTCAGTTTCTTCGGCGATATAGGCAAAGTACGCGTTGTTCCGTTGCATAGAGAGCCGTCGCTCGTCTTGCTCGCGCTGTCGCTGAGAGCGAAAATCGTGCTGGCTCATTGACTTGAGCGGGGTTAAACTACTGATTTTTGTCTGTGATTTTAGTTTTGTTTATTTGTAAATTGTTAGATTGTGTTCACCAAAATAACTTTTTGATGTGCATTTTACTGTACCAAGCGTCTTCTAGCGTAAATTATTGTATAATATTATTTTTTGGTGTTATAGGCACTTGACTCTGTGATTATCAATTTGAAACCGGAGCAGAAAGAAAACACGTCTGCTTGCGACGATTGCACTAATTGATTTTTGAAGATAACTTAACTCCCAAATTTAAAAGGTGGGCGGCAGAGGTAGGCGTGGCATCCAAATTTTTGAATCAAATGTTTTTAACTGTCACTATCTATCTGCCTACCAACTTTGGTGGCTCTAGCTCAAAAACTGTTAAAGATATAGCCGATTCCGATTTTATAAGGCGGGTGGCTTAGGTGGGCGTGGCATTCAAAATTTTGATGCAGATCTTTGGTAGATGCTGCCTTCTATCTTTCTACCTAATTTACGGGCTCTAGCTTAAAAACGTTCAAAATTTGGTAACTCTAGCTTCAGGAATGTTAGAAATATATGGCTGGATCGGTTTTTAGTTATCGAATTTATCGATTTCCCAGCCTCCTAGTGGGCGTGGCAATACGATCTTAACACTTTATCTGTAGACTCTATAGACAAACATAATTGCAAAGTTTCAAGTCTCTAGCTTTAAGGGTGTCGAAAAAAGTTGCGTTCATACGGACGGACAGACGGACAGACAGACACCATGACGGACATTGCACAAAACCAATATACTATGAGACCTTCGGTATCAAAGCATGATGAGATGTGTTCGAGTCTTAAACGAAAGTTAGCGCGCGAATGCGAATTCGAAAAACGACATGGAACCAAACACGGCAGAATTACATGAGAAAAGGAGCATCCCGTTTACATCACTGGGTGCACCTTCTGCGTCGGTGAGCAGCAGCCAACCATCCGGCATTGCGGAACTTGGATCGATGTTAATTATATAAGAAGACCTAGATAAGTAAATTTTGTTAAAACGATAATGATATTTATAGAAAACGGAGCTCGGTCATACAGAAAAACAGACCTCGACCTAACAGAAAAAGAACACAGCTAATCAGCACGGTTAACAACACGGTTAACAAAACGGTTAACAGCACGGCTAAATAGGAAAACAGGAAAACAACCTGGGAAAACAGCACAGCTAAAGAACACGGTTAACAGCCCGGTAAAACAGCATGGTAAAACAGGAAAACAGCTCTCTGGTTAACAACAACGGCTCCCGGTTTATAAAAAACATCAACCCGGTAAACAGCAAACGGCTCCCGGTTTTCAGCAAACAGCATCGCGGTTAACAACAACGGATCCCGGTTTTCAGCAAACAGCTCCGCGCTTAACAACAACGACTCCCGGTGTATAAAAAACATCAACCCGGTTAACAACAACGGATCCCGGTTTTCAGCACGGTATTCAAAATGAATGAGAATATATTGAAGAAACTGAGAAAAACAAGGAATGCGCTGAAAAGAAAATTTCAAAGTATTAAATTGGGTAGAGCTGCGAATGAAAATCAGATAGTGGAAACATTTAAGCCTTTAACAGAGCCAATTAACAAAATTATTAAAGAGAATCTAGACATCAAACCATCCACAAAAAAGAAGAAATAAATTTTAAGTTATAAGATGTATTAAGTAACAATATAATATTAAAGAGGTAAGAAATAAAAATAAACAAGTAAAAACGTTGCAGTCGGACGCAACCGACTGCGGAATACTTTGATACCAGTAAAATAACGGTTGATAAGGGGGAATGCAGGGGCGAAGGGAGTGGCCAATGTGGTAAACATCGCCAGCTATCATGTTACTAAATTTAGTGACTTTAGCTCAAAAACTGTGGAAGATAACTTAACTCCCAAATTTAAAAGGTGGGCGGCAGAGGTAGGCGTGGCATCCAAATTTTTGAATCAAATGTTTTTAGCTGTCACTATCTATCTGCCTACCAAGTTTGGTGGCTCTAGCTCAAAAACTGTTAAAGATATAGCCGATTCCGATTTTATAAGGCGGGTGGCTTAGGTGGGCGTGGCATTCAAAATTTTGATGAAGGTCTTTGGTAGATGCTGCCTTCTATCTTTCTACCCAATTTACGGGCTCTAGCTTAAAAACTATAAGAGATATCGAAATTTCCGATTTTAAATGGTGGGCGGCAGAGGTGGGCGTGGCATCCTAATTTTGATGCAAATCTTTTGTAGATGTCACCATATATCTTCCTACCAAATTCGGTGACACTAGCTCGAAAATTTCTAGTAGAAGGAATCAGGGGGCGTGGCATCCAAAATTTTGATGCATTTTTTTGGGAACGTCAATATCTATATTCACTCAAAATTTGGTGGCTCTAGCCCAAAAAATGTGAAAACTATAGGCGTTTCCAATTTCAGGGAGAAGGGGGGGATGGGGGAGGAACCAGGGGGCGTGGCATCCAAAATTTTGATGCATTTTTGGGGAACGTCAATATCTATCTTCACACAAAATTTGGTGGCTCTAGCCCAAAAAATGTGAAAACTATAGGCGTTTCCAATTTCTTGGTAAAGGGGGGATGGGGGCGGAACCAGGGGGCGTGGCACCCAAGTTTTGATGGGGAACGCCAGTACCTATCTTGACACAAAATCTGATCTCTTGCCCAAAAAATGTGAAAACTATAGGCGTTGCCAATTTCAGGGAGAAGGGGGATGGGGGCGGAATAAGGGGCATGGCACCCAAGTTTTGATGGGGAACGCCAGTTCCTATCTTGACACAATATTTGGGCTCTTGCCCAAAATATGTGAAAACTATAGGCGTTTCCAATTTCAGGGAGAAGGGGGGATGGGGGCGGAATAAGGGGGCATGGCATTAAAAGTTTGATGCATTTTTTGGGGGAACGACAATATCTATCTTGATACAAAATTTGGTGGCTCTTGCCCAAAAAATGTGAAAACTATAGGCGTTTCCCATTTCTTGGTGAAGGGGGGATGGGGGCGGAATCAGGGGGCGTGGCACCCAAGCTTTGATGGGAAACGCCAGTTCCTATCTTGAAAAAAAATTTGGGCTCTTGCCCAAAAAATGTGAAAACTATAGGCGTTTCCATTTTCAGAGAGAAAGGGGGGATGGGGGCGGAATAAGCGGGCATGGCATCCAAATTTTGATGCATTTTTTTGGGGAACGTCAATATCTATCTTGACACAAAATTTGGTGGCTCTAGCCCAAAAAATGTGAAAACTATTGTCGTTTCCAATTTCAGGGCGAAGGGGGGATGGGGGCGGAACCAGGGGGCGTGGCATCCAAAATTTTGATGAATTTTTTTGGGGAACGTAAATATCTATCTTGACACAAAATTTGGTGGCTCTAGCCCAAAAAATGTGAAAACTATGGGCGTTTCCAATTTCAGCGAGAAGGGGGATGGGGGCGGAATCAGGGGGCTTGGCATCCAAATTGTGATGCATTTTTTTGGGGAACGTAAATATCTATCTTGACACAAAATTTGGTGGCTCTAGCCCAAAAAATGTGAAAACTATGGGCGTTTCCAATTTCAAGGACCAGTGATGAGGGGGGCGGAAGGAGTTGGGCGTGGCAACCAAAATTTTGATGCATTTTTTTGGGGAACGTTAATATCTATCTTGACACAAAATTTGGTGGCTTTTGCCCAAAAAATGTGAAAACTATAGGCGTTTCCAATTTCTGTGAGAAGGGGCAAAGGGGGCGGAATCAGGGGGCGTGGCATCCAAATTTTGATGAATTTTTTTGGGGAACGTCGATATCTATCTTGACACAAAATTTGGTGGCTCTAGCCCAAAAAATGTGAAAACTATGGGCGTTTCCAATTTCAAGGAGCAAAGATGAGGGGGGCGGAAGGAGTGGGCGTGGCATCCAAAATTTTGATGCAGTTTTTTCAGGGACATGATTAGCTATCTGCGTGCAAAATTTGGCAACTCTAGCTGTAAGAATCTGACAAATATTAGGTTTTATCGGTTTTCTGTTATCGAATTTATCGATTTCCCAGCCTCCTAGTAGGCGTGGCACCCCAATCTTGAAACTTTATCTGTCTCGCCTATAGACAAACATATTTGCAAAGTTTCAAGTCTCTAGCTTTACGGGTGTCGAAAAAAGTTGCGTTCATACGGACAGACGGACAGACACCATGACGGACATTGCACAAAACCAATATACTATGAGACCTTCGGTATCAAAGTATAAAAAGTGAACAATAAATAGTATGCGCTAACATAATAAGTTCGACGTTTGGCAAAATGTTAAAATTTCAATGCGAAAATTGTGAAATGGCGTTCTCAGTACAGCCAAAGAGTGTGGCGGACAAATTCAAAAGAGACGCGACGTCAATGCATGAGTGAGACGGCAGCGATCAAACATACAAGAGGCAACGGGTGCGAGTGACCAGAGAGACGTGACGACTCCAGACGGCAGCAATTTCAGTCTAACGGTGACGGGCAAAAGCAAGCTGCAAAAAACATATGTACATCGACGGCGGTGGATTGTTCAAAGCTACGTTACGGTGAACGCAGCAAGCTAAACAAGAAAAAGCGAAGACGAACGACAGCGGTGACTTTTGTGTAACGGAGACGGGCAAAAGCAAGCTGCAAAAACAAACATAGACGGCGGCGAATTGTTCGAGGGTTCTAGGCTGCGCTAAGGTGAGCGCAGAAAGAAGAGCAAAGAGAAGAACATAATTCAAGGCGAAAACGAGCGACTTTAGTCTAACGGCGACAGGCTAAAGCAAGCTGCACAACGCATACATAGACGCCGGCGAATTGTTCAAGGGTTCTAGGCTGCGCTAAGGTGAACGCAGTAAGTAGAACAGAGAGAACAAATTTCAAAGCGAAGGCGAGCAGGCGGCAGTAACTGAAGACGGCTAGCAAGCTGCTGAAACGCATCGACGACAGCGGGTTGTTCAAGCGAGCGAACAAAAACACGACGAAACTTCGGCACAATCAAGACGTCATTTGAGTTCTGAAGCAACGAGGGATCGACAGTGGACAAAAAGTGCAGCCCATAAGACGACAGCACTGAAAGAGGCGGCGAATTGATAGCATCGACATCAAATAAGCAGGCGATAACTATAATTATTTTGTTTATATTTTAATCGCAAAGTACTTGATATTTAATTTAAAATTTTGTAAATCGCATATTGCAGTGAAGCAATGGATTCAAGAGAAATTTTAAATCTGACAGTTCCACTGTTAAGGTCAAAACTTAGCGAATTGGGTTTAAACACAGACGGTAGGAAAAGTGTGTTGCAGGATCGACTTCTTGATCATTTTGATTTGGCAGATGCCGGAGATGAGGAAGATGGTGAAAATAGTAATGAAAACGAGGCAAGATCAGTCACCTCAAATAGTGAATATCATGAGGTTTCTCATTACAACACATCCAGATTTACTCTGGCCGATGTTAAAGACAGTATTTCTTCTTTCTCTGGGTTAGAAAAAGAAAATATTAGACATTGGTTAAATGAGTTTGAAGACGTTGCTATGACAGTGGGATGGAATGACCTGCAAAAATACATCTATGTTAAACAACTTTTAAATGGAATCTCTCTATCTAGAATATTTGTACAGTTTGATTGAAATAGGTACACCTATAAAATTAGAAGAAGAGAGTCTTATACTTTACTTCATTGACGGTATCCCAGATAGTAAGACGAATAAAGCAGGCCTGTATAGAGCAAATACTTTAAAAGAATTGAAAAAAGAGATTGCAACATATGAGAAAATAAGGGGCAAAGGAGCTGATAAAGAAGAACACGAGTCAAATAAGGCCAGAGACAAAGAAAGTGCTAGCAGGAAAAAGAACAGTACCGAATCGAAGAAATGTTTTAAGTGCAGAAGAGGGTCACTTTGCTAGAGATTGTAAAAAAGAGGTAAAATGCTACAGATGCAAAAAGAATGGGCATATATCTACCCAATGTCCAGAAAATGAAAACACAGCGGGAAGAACTGAGTCAGCAAACGTTTTAGAAGTAAACTATCCCAAAGAGGGACTTATCTATAAAGCTGTAGTCGCCATGAATATTTCATTCGTTGCAATGATCGATTCTGGGTGTGACTTATACTTGATGAGGGAGGATTTATTCCTCAAATTTAAAAACGTCGAGTTTAAAATAGAAATAAAACATCTGAAGGGTATAGGACAAGGAGCGCTGACAACTATTGGATGTTGTGAGCTAGAACTTTTTGCTGACGGATCAAAATTTGCTGTAACTTTTCATGTAGTTAAACAAGATGAGCTAGAGTACAAGGCTATTATCGGAAATACTGTATTGAAACAAGTCGATATCTTGTTTAGTAATAGAGGCGTAATTTTTATAAAGAGGGAAACGAAAAACGCAGAACCGATCTTTAAGAGCATGTGCGTGCAAGAGATAATTGAAGAAAAATTGGTTTCAGACAGAGTAGACTTAACCCACTTGAACAAATCCCAGAAGCATGAGATAGTTGAATTAGTTGACCAGTATAAGCCAGCAAAAGTTTTGAAATCTCCAGTTGAGATGAAACTTATCCTTGAGGACGACATTCCTATATTTCAGCGCCCAAGACGGACATCGTATGAAAATAAGTACTTTATTGAGACGCAAGTTCAGAAGTGGCTTGATGAGGGTATAATTGTTCCGAGTTCCTCCGAGTATGCATCACCCGTTGTATTGGTGACAAAAAAGGAGGGATCGAAACGTTTCTGTTGTGATTATAGAAGGCTTAATTTGAAAATAAAGAGGGATAATTTTCCGATGGCGTTAATAGACGACGTATTGGATCGGTTACAAGGTGCAAAAGTATTTTCCACGTTAGATTTAGCAAACGGATTTTTTCACGTACCGATCGAAAAAGAGTCAAGAAAATTTACTGCATTCGAAACGCATAACGGACAGTTCGAGTTTACCCACGTGCCGTTTGGGATTAGCAACTCGCCAGCGGTATTTTGTCGTTACGTTGCGACCGTACTAAGAGACCTAATTCATGAAAAAAAGGTAGTGGTTTACATGGACGATATAATAATCCCTTCTAAAGACATAAAAATCGGACTTGAATTGTTAAAAGAAGTATTATCAATAGCATCGACGGCAGGGCTACAGATAAAGTGGGAGAAGGCACAAATTTCAAAGAGTAAAATTCAGTTTCTTGGATATGTTATAGAGAATGAAACTATAGCACCAACAGAAGATAAAATTAAAGCAGTTGTGAACTTTCCGATCCCAAGATCTAGAAAGAGCATTGAGAGATTTTTAGGCCTCACATCGTATTTACGTCGTTTTATGAAAGGATATGCTCTAACAGCGAAACCGTTAAGTGACCTGTTAAGAAAAGAAAGTAAGGCCAACAAAAATAGAAATATTGAGTTAGATGACAAGTGTTTGCTTAGTTTCGAACAGTTAAAGAATTTGTTAGTCACTGCGCCAACATTAAAACTGTACGATCCGTGCGCTGTAACCGAAATTAATACAGACGCTAGTAAATATGGTTTCGGTGGAATACTAATGCAGAAAGATTCTGAGGACCAGTTGTTTCATCCGGTTGAGTTTATGAGTAGGAAGACCTCACTGGCAGAAGAAAAATATAGCTCATATGAGCTGGAGGCATTGGCAGTCATAAACGCCTTAAAGAAGTGGCGTATTTATCTTTAAGGAGTTAGTTTTATAGTGGTAACGGACTGTCAAGCATTCGCGATGACTTTAAAGAAAGACGACTTTCCGCCCAGAGTAGCCAGATGGGCCATGTTTTTGCAAGAATTCAAGTTCACAGTTCAGCACAGATCAGGAAGCCAAATGCGACATGTGGATGCAATCAGCCGTTTAAATTGTTTCCAGGGTAACAACGAGTGGATAAGAGCAGTAAAAAAAGTGCTAGAATGTTCTGGGGCTTATGAGGATTATTTTTTGATAAGGGATATTTTGTATAAAGATCCAGTCAAAGAATTATTGGTTATTCCAACAGCCATGCAGGAAGAAATTATAGGAATTGTACACAAAGAAGGGCATTTCGGAGCAAAGAAAACAAAAGAGTTAGTTGAAAAGACATACTATATGCAAGACGTACAAGAAAAGGTTGTCAAATTTGTTAAGAGCTGCATAGAATGCTTTATAACAGATTCTAAGCGAGGCAAGAAAGAGGGATTGTTGACACCAATCGACAAGGCTCAGGAACCTCTCGGCACTTATCACATTGACCATGTAGGACCGCTTACAGAGAAGAAGAAGAAGTACAACCACATTATGGCCGTAGTAGATGGGTTTACCAAGTTTGTATTGTTGTATCCAACTCGATCGACAGGAACTGACGAAGTAATAGACCGACTTAAAAAACAAGCCGCTATTTTTGAAAACCCACGTCGTATTATTACAGACAAAGGGACAGCTTTCACGTCTACAACATTTAAAGAATATTGTTCAGATCAAGTAATCCAATTATTGCATATAACGACTGGGATGCCAAGGGGCAATGGACAAGTGGAACGAATTCACAAGATAATTATTCCGATGTTAAGCAAAATATACCCCAACAATCCAGGAAATTGGTACAGTCACGTAGACCGAATTCAACAGATAATAAACAACACTCCACCAAGAAAAACTAAATATTCACCATTTAGAATTTTAACAGGGATAGACATGCGAAGAAAAGACGATGATTTAAGAAAAGTACTAGAAGATTTAGATATTAAAGATTTAATAGATGACCGAGATAATATGAGGAAACAAGCACAAGAAAATATTGAAAAAGTGCAGATGGAGAATAGAAAAACTTTTAATGGAAAAAGAAAAGTCGAAAATATTTATAGGTTAGGAGAATTAGTAGCAATTAAGAGAACTCAGTATGGAACTGGAATGAAGTTAAGGCTAAAATATTTTGGACCATATAAAGTTACTAAGCAGTTAAAGCATGGACGTTATGAAGTCGAAAAAGTTGGCAATCAGGAAGGACCGAAACATACGTCAACGGCAGCCGAATTTATGAAAAAATGGAATTCATTCGGGGCAAATGAAATATCAGGATAGCCGAATGTAGGATTGGGAATAGTATCGATATTTAAGTAGCCTATAATCAGCAACAGCGATGAACGTTGCATCAGCTGATATGATTTGGCATACGATAGGAAGCTATCGTGAGTTATTCTTTGGGTTTTTTAAGCGATACACACAGAAGAGTAGAATTTTAACATTAATCAACGACGATAAATTTAAGCCAAATAGTTTGTTGGCATAGGCCGTAACGTGGTCCGTCCTTTTCAGGCACTATCAGCAAGTCCGATGTTTCACGCGAGGAAACTACGGCTTGTCTTCGTTGCTTTAAATAGGAGGACAGTAGTATGGTGGCTGTTGAGCTAAAATTATACATTCTACATAGCTTAGTGAGTAGTATGTCGTGGTTCACTGTGTCAAAAGCTTTACTGAAATCAAGAAGCGTCAATAATGTTACCTCACTATTGTCAATTTTTAACCTATATCCTCAACTACTTTTACAATCGCCGTTGTGCAACTACGATTAGTCCTGAAGCCTGACTGATGATCGACGAGAAGCTTATTGGCATTTAGAAAATTGTTAATTTGTATGGCGATAAGATGCTCCAAAATTTTGGATAGATATGGCAATATGGATATTGGTCGAAAGTCTCCTTTAGACTTAGCAATAGGCAGAACTTTTGCAATTTTCCATTCATTAGGGAATGTTGAGGTGGTAATGGCAGTATTAACAAGTAAAAACGTTGATGTCGGACGCAACCGACTGCGGAATACTTTGATACCAGTAAAACAACGGTTGATTAGGGGGAATGCAGGGGCGAAGGGAGTGTCCCATGTGGTAAACATCGCCAGCTATCATGTTACCAAATTTGGTGACTTTAGCTCAAAAACTGTGGAAGATAACTTAACTCCCAAATTTAAAAGGTTGGCGGCAGAGGTAGGCGTGGCATCCAAATTTTTGAATCAAATGTTTTTAGCTGTCACTATCTATCTGCCTACCAAGTTTGGTGGCTCTAGCTCAAAAACTGTTAAAGATATAGCCGATTCCGATTTTATAAGGCGGGTGGCTTAGGTGGGCGTGGCATTCAAAATTTTGATGCAGGTCTTTGGTAGATGCTGCCTTCTATCTTTCTACCCAATTTACGGGCTCTAGCTTAAAAACTATAAGAGATATCGAAATTTCCGATTTTAAATGGTGGGCGGCAGAGGTGGGCGTGGCATCCTAATTTTTGATGCAGATCTTTTGTAGATGTCACCATATATCTTCCTACCAAATTCGGTGACACTAGCTCGAAAAATGTGAAAACTATAGGCGTTTCCAATTTCAAGTAGAAGGGGGATGGGGGCGGAATCAGGGGGCGTGGCATCCAAAATTTTGATGCATTTTTTGGGGAACGTCAATATCTATCTGCACACAAAATTTGGTGGCTCTAGCCCAAAAAATGTGAAAACTATAGGCGTTTACAATTTCTTGGTGAAGGGGGGATGGGGGCGGAATCAGGGGACGTGGCACCCAAGTTTTGATGGGGAACGCCAGTACCTATATTGACACAAAATTTGGGCTCTTGCCCAAAATATGTGAAAACTATAGGCGTTTCCAATTTCAGGGAGAAGGGGGGATGGGGGCGGAATAAGGGGGCATGGCATCCAAATTTTGATGCATTTTTTTGGGGAACGTCAATATCTATCTTGACACAAAATTTGGTGGCTCTAGCCCAAAAAATGTGAAAACTATGGGCGTTTCCAATTTCAGGGAGAAGGGGGGATGGGGGCGGGACCAGGGAGCGTGGCATCCAAAATTTTGAAGCGTTTTTTTGGGGAACGTAAATATCTATCTTGACACAAAATTTGGTGGCTCTAGCCCAAAAAATATGAAAACTATGGGCGTTTCCAATTTCACGGAGAAAGGGGTGATGGGGGCGGAATCAGGGCGCATGGCATCCAAATTTTGATGCATTTTTTTGGGAAACGTCAATATCTATCTTGACACAAAATTTGGTGGCTCTAGCCCAAAAAATGTGAAAACTATGCGCGTTTCCAATTTCATGGAGAAGGGGGGATGGGGGGCGGAATCTGGGGGCATGGCATCCAAATTTTGATGCATGTTTTTGGGGAACGTTAATATCTATCTTCACACAAAATTTGGTGGCTCTAGCCCAAAAAATGTGAAAACTATGGGCGTTTCCAATTTCACGGAGAAGGGGGGATGGGGGCGGAATCAGGGCGCATGGCATCCAAATTTTGATGCATTTTTTTGGGAAACGTCAATATCTATCTTGACACAAATTTTGGTGGCCTTAGCCCAAAAAATGTGAAAACTATGGTCGTTTCCAATTTCAGGGAGAAGGGGGGATGGGGGCGGAATCTGGGGGCATGGCATCCAAATTTTGATGCATGTTTTTGGGGAACGTTAATATCTATCTTGACACAAAATTTGGTGGCTCTTGCCCAAAAAATGTGAAAACTATAGGCGTTTCCAATTTCAGTGAGAAGGGGGGATGGGGCGGAATCAGGGGGCGTGGCATCCAAATTTTGATGCAAATTTTTGGGGAACGTTAATATCTATCTTGACACAAAATTTGGTGGCTCTAGCCCAAAATATGTGAAAACTATGGGCGTTTCCAATTTCAAGGAGCAGTGATGAGGGGGGCGGAAGGAGTGGGCGTGGCATCCAAAATTTTGATGCAGTTTTTTCAGGGACATGATTAGCTATCTGCGAGCAAAATTTGGCAACTCTAGCTGTAAGAATCTGACAAATATTAAGTTTTATCGGTTTTCTGTTATCGAATTTATCGATTTCCCAGCCTCCTAGTAGGCGTGGCACCCCAATCTTGACACTTTATCTGTCTCGCCTATAGACAAATATATTTGCAAAGTTTCAAGTCTCTAGCTTTACGGGTGTCGAAAAAAGTTGCGTTCATACGGACAGACGGACAGACAGACAGACGGACAGACGGACAGACACCATGACGGACATTGCACAAAACCAATATACTATGAGACCTTCGGTATCAAAGTATAAAAATATGCGTTATGTGGCCTAATATAAATGGTAATATCATTTTTACGAATTTGGGGTTAATATCATCCAAGCCAGTAGCATTGGACTTAATTTTTTGTATGGACAGCAGCACATCACATTGAAACACAGGACTAAAATGGAAACTATTTTGACAATTGTTAAAAGACTCAGAACTCACATAGGGGTTACATAGAGATACAGGGACATTTACATTAACAAATTTATTATTTAAACAATTAACATCAATACTATCATTTATCACAGTTTGAGCTTTCCCAATCCCCAATTTTTTAATGTCTTTCCATTGTCTACTGTCAATTGCCTTCTTAAACCTATTACTAAAATAGGTACGCTTGGACCTATAAATCAAGTCATTTACAAATCGTCTGTTTGAAATAAATATGTTGTGTAGGTGATCAGTCTTGTATCTCTGCCATTTCTTGTATGCCTTATTTCTTAATATTATTGCACTTTGTATATCTTTGTTAAACCAAGATTTTATTGAAGGGTTAATAACTTTGGTTTTGATTGGAACATGTTTGTTGTACAACATGTCAATGAAATATTGCACAAAATGGATTTGGGTGTCAACTGTAGGGAAGGAAAAAATGAGATCAAGATCAGAATTGCGGCAATCATCGTATAAACTGGCAAAGTCTATGTTATTGAAATCCCGATATGAAATTGTTTGTTGACAACAATTAAGAGGTAGGTCATACGTCAAAAATATTAAATCATGTTTAGAGAAAGCAGGTACAGAAATTTGATCATAGAGTAATACTAGTTCCCTTTTATTTACAAAGAACAAGTCAATTAAGGTATTACATGTTTTTGAGAAGTGTGTCGGTGTTGATGTGTTCACCGGTACTAAGCCGAGAGCTTCCATACCATCCAACAAATGTCTTTCAGTAAATATGTTACTATTCATATCACCTGTCAAAATAATATCAGTATAATTAAGTGTTAAGTTGGCTATTAGGTCAATTGTGTCTGAGCAGTCTATATTTTTATGTGGCCTATAAAAGCAGCCAATAAGCATTTTTGTATCACAGGTTGGGTTGATTAATTCTAAAAAAATATATTCTATTAGGCTATCGTTGGGCTGCTTAAGAATAACTTTACCTCGTACACTTTTGCTTAAATAAATTGCTACACCCCCAGCATGACTACGACGATCGGAACGAAACACAACATAACCATCACAACTAATTAACATGTTACTAAGTTCAGGTACATACCACGTTTCGGACACACATACGACATCTACTTGAGAATTAACAAACAGATAACGAAACTCTTCTATCTTATTTACTAAGCTCTGAGCATTTATGTGACAAATCTTGAGCCCAATTTTCTGTTTGCTTTAGACCCTAATCATTGCATGGCTATTCGCTGTGGAGTTATGGCTAGAGGCGATCAATATTAAAATAAGTTTTTCCATAGACACACACACCAAATGAATGTAAAATTATGCAAAAATCACACTGAATGTTAAGAGAAGATACAAAAAGAAAATAAAGCTTACAATTAAATATAATAAAGAAGGGCTGAGAGGAGGGGCAAACTAAATTAAGAGCGAAAAAGCTCATGCGCAACTCCACTTAAATTTCTCTCACTCTCCCGCAGACGATTAAGCTTTTGTAAGCTGTCAACGCAGAAAACATCTTCCGTTTCACTCCGTCTAACGTGAACGAGCGCTCGACGGCAGAAAACAGCTGATAACATCTTCTGTCTCTTCATCTGCATGGCTTGCTTAAAGATAATGTAATTATCAGAAAACCGATAAAACCTAATATTTGTCAGATTCTTACAGCTAGAGTTGCCAAATTTTGCACGCAGATAGCTAATCATGTCCCTGAAAAAACTGCATCAAAATTTTGGATGCCACGCACACTCCTTCCGCCCCCCTCATCACTGCTCCTTGAAATTGGAAACGCCCATAGTTTTCACATATTTTGGGCTAGAGCCACCAAATTTTGTGTCAAGATAGATATTTACGTTCCCCAAAAAAATGCATCAAAATTTGGATGCCATGCGCCCTGATTCCGCCCCCATCCCCCCCTTCTCCATGAAATTGGAAACGCCCATAGTTTTCACATTTTTTGGGCTCGAGCCACCAAATTTTGTGTCAAGATAGATATTAACGTTCCCCAAAAACATGCATCAAAATTTGGATGCCATGCCCCCAGATTCCGCCCCCATCCCCCCTTCTCCATGAAATTGGAAACGCGCATAGTTTTCACATTTTTTGGGCTAGAGCCACCAAATTTTGTGTCAAGATAGATATTGACGTTTCCCAAAAAAATGCATCAAAATTTGGATGCCATGCGCCCTGATTCCGCCCCCATCACCCCTTTCTCCGTGAAATTGGAAACGCCCATAGTTTTCACATTTTTTGGGCTAGAGCCACCAAATTTTGTGTCAAGATAGATATTGACGTTCCCCAAAAAAACGCATCAAAATTTTGGATGCCACGCTCCCTGGTCCCGCCCCCATCCCCCCCTTCTCCCTGAAATTGGAAACGCCCATAGTTTTCACATTTTTTGGGCTAGAGCCACCAAATTTTGTGTCAAGATAGATATTGACGTTCCCCAAAAAAATGCATCAAAATTTGGATGCCATGCCCCCTTATTCCGCCCCCATCCCATCTTCTCCCTGAAATTGGAAACGCCTATAGTTTTCACATATTTTGGGCAAGAGCCCAAATTTTGTGTCAAGATAGGTACTGGCGTTCCCCATCAAAACTTGGGTGCCACGCCCCCTGATTCCGCCCCCATCCCCCCTTCACCAAGAAATTGGAAACGCCTATAGTTTTCACATTTTTTGGGCTAGAGCCACCAAATTTTGTGTGAAGATAGATATTGACGTTCCCAAAAAATGCATCAAAATTTTGGATGCCACGCCCCCTGATTCCGCCCCCATCCCCCTTCTACTTGAAATTGGAAACGCCTATAGTTTTCACATTTTTCGAGCTAGTGTCACCGAATTTGGTAGGAAGATATATGGTGACATCTACAAAAGATCTGCATCAAAAATTAGGATGCCACGCCCACCTCTGCCGCCCACCATTTAAAATCGGAAATTTCGATATCTCTTATAGTTTTTAAGCTAGAGCCCGTAAATTGGGTAGAAAGATAGAAGGCAGCATCTACCAAAGACCTGCATCAAAATTTTGAATGCCACGCCCACCTAAGCCACCCGCCTTATAAAATCGGAATCGGCAATATCTTTAACAGTTTTTGAGCTAGAGCCACCAAACTTGGTAGGCAGATAGATAGTGACAGCTAAAAACATTTGATTCAAAAATTTGGATGCCACGCCTACCTCTGCCGCCCACCTTTTAAATTTGGGAGTTAAGTTATCTTCCACAGTTTTTGAGCTAAAGTCACCAAATTTGGTAACATGATAGCTGGCGATGTTTACCACATGGGACAGTCCCTTCGCCCCTGCATTCCCCCTAATCAACCGTTGTTTTACTGGTATCAAAGTATTCCGCAGTCGGTTGCGTCCGACAGCAACGTTTTTACTTGTTGGTTTTCTGCTTGGTGCGTGCATTTATGCTTACTTTATTTATGTGTAATGTGATATGCTAGTGGCGTGATTTTTTCTTTATTGGTTTCCTGCTTGGTGCGTGCATTTATGCTTATTCTATTTAATACATAAGAATGAATTTTAGATTCTAGTTGCTGGGTTGGTTGAGTTGCTTATTTCTATAGTGTAAGTACATTTGGTTACATATGTGTTTCTTATATATAGCGTACACATAGGTGATAGTTAATGTAGTTAACACTATAACTAGTAGTGTATTGTTCGTTTTAGTATGTTCTTTGATTAGTTCTTTTGTTTGTAAAAATGATAATGGTTCAATTCGGGTTACGTTATTGGTAATATAAACTGTTTGTGTGAAATCTGACATAACATTTGATATATAAATTTCTTCTTATTTCCATCTATTTTAATTTCTTGATTTATACAGTTTTGATTTAAAAGTGTTTGTGGTATGTTCCAAGTAAGTATTACATTTGGTTCGACAAAACTTACATTCTACTTTTTCTTGTTTAATTATTCCTCTTATACATTTATTGTTGATTGTTTCTCTAGTTTGTGCGCAATATGATTTATTATTATGTATGTAATATCTGTCTTTTATATTTTCTGTTAGTATATTTCTTTTCCTGTCCGGGTAGGGTATTATTGTATAAATTGAACTTTGTGTCATTTCTCTTGGTATGTGTGAAATAATTATAATTTCGTTTGTGTCTGATTTAAGCCAAGTTGAAGTTTTAATATTTAATAATTTCTGTGTGTCTACATTTTCCAAATAATCATGTTTTAATAATTTCGGGTTAAAAATTCCTAATCTTGTTAGTTGCATGCCCATTTCAATATCTCTATGTATTCTGTGAAGTATTCTAAATTGAATATTATCATGTTTAGTGTTGTGCTCTGCTGTGAATTTTCTGTCATGTTTCTCATTATGTCAATTCCGTGATTTACTGCTTCTATAACTTTATTCAATTCATTATCTGTATACTGTTTTCTTCTAGATCGTTAATTTTACTTTAAATTTCGTTTCTATCTTATTCTGTTAATGTTTCGAACAAGTACTTAAATGCTTTTCCTACTATGTTGAGAAGTCCTCTCTTTTGTCTTCTTATAATTCTTATGCCATTCATTTCCCTGTCTAATTTTTCATCAGATACATTTGTTGTGTACAATCCCTGTTCCAAAGTATATTTCATAGATTTATTGAACAGGCATTTAATTAACCTTGTATTTAATAATTCCGTGCATAGCATTCAGTTTCAAATGGTCTGGTAGTTCTATACATTGTCGCAAATATCGATTATTGATCATGCGATAGTATGATTACAGATTGCCAATTTGAGTAATAGATAAACGATATGGTGTAACAGGGGCTTACTTCATGTAACTTCCGTCCTCGTTCTTTTCGTTTGGATATTCGCTGCAGATGCAGGCAAACGCTCCCGAGAAAAGAAGGGAAAAAGTAATCTTTAAAAATCGTGTGCATCGCACACGTAAATTGCATTTTTATCGTGAAATACGATCGGATAACATATACTAAGGAGAATAGCACGCAAATTACAGAGTTATTTGGGTAAATATTGTAAAACATAGATAATTTTTGCATTTGCCTAATTGCGCGTTGCGTAAAATTTTCGCCTCTTGGAATCTGGTCAGCCTCAGCAAGCAAACCGGCAAACGATAGTGAGCAGGCTTGGTGGTTGTGTTCTCTTTGTATGACACCCACCGGAGTCTCACTTGTTTCCGCCTTTGGTCGCACTTGGATCTTTTTGTTTTGCTGTTGCTGTTGTGCTGCACCGACTGGATGCTTGCTTGGACGGTACGTCACTGAATTTTGAGTATAAAAATATTACTTAATAGGAGGAAGAATACCCAGAAGGGCTCACACGCAGGATAAATTAAATTCGTCTTGTTCCTTTGGGATAACTCTTTCAAATCGGCAGTACCCGACACCCCATGCAAACTGAACATATAAAACCAACATACAAACATTTAACCTAAATGTAAAAAACCAACATACAAACATTTAAAACATAATGTATAAAACATACATACAAACATTTAACTCAAATGTATAAAACACTCATCACAAAAACACAAAAACATATCGTGCATTACAATCAAACAAACATTTAACACACAAGATGTGCAAAACACAAAACAAAAGAACAAAAAGAAGCAAACAATAAGAAAGCAAAACCAAATTAAATAAAAAAAAAAATAACTATTAAAATTAAGTTGTACACAAAAAATGACAAAGTGGTTCATAAACTCTCAATTGATTTTTGTACGGTTTTTCATAAATAGCGTGTTTATTCAAAAAGTATTGCGTAGCCTTAAGCTATTGTTTACCAATCTAAGTTTTGATTTTAAATTGCACCCCAACACATAAATGAAATTTTTATTCGTTTAAAAACCAACAAAACAAAACAGAAACATAAATTACAATGGAAAACAACGTTGGATCCTCGGGGCCCTAAGGATACCTTCACATCATTAAGTATATAAATTGGGTGAGTGACGAAAAGAATAATAAAACAAGTAAAAACGTTGCAGTCGGACGCAACCGACTGCGGAATACTTTGATACCAGTAAAATAACGGTTGATAAGGGGGAATGCAGGGGCGAAGGGAGTGGCCCATGTGGTAAATCATGTTACCAAATTTGGTGACTTTAGCTCAAAAACTGTGGAAGATAACTTAACTCCCAAATTTAAAAGGTGAGCGGCAGAGGTAGGCGTGGCATCCAAATTTTTGAATCAAATGTTTTTAGCTGTCACTATCTATCTGCCTACCAAGTTTGGTGGCTCTAGCTCAAAAACTGTTAAAGATATAGCCGATTCCGATTTTATAAGGCGGGTGGCTTAGGTGGGCGTGGCATTCAAAATTTGGATGCAGGTCTTTGGTAGATGCTGCCTTCTATCTTTCTACCCAATTTACGGGCTCTAGCTTAAAGACTATAAGAGATATCGAAATTTCCGATTTTAAATGGTGGGCGGCAGAGGTGGGCGTGGCATCCTAATTTTTGATGCAGATCTTTTGTAGATGTCACCATATATCTTCCTACCAAATTCGGTGACACTAGCTCGAAAATTTCAAGTAGAAGGAATCAGGGGGCGAGGCATCCAAAATTTTGATGCATTTTTTGGGGAACGTCAATATCTATATTCACTCAAAATTTGGTGGCTCTAGCCCAAAAAATGTGAAAACTATAGGCGTTTCCAATTTCAGGGAGAAGGGGGGGATGGGGGCGGAACCAGGGGGCGTGGCATCCAAAATTTTGATGCATTTTTTGGGGAACGTCAATATCTATCTTCACACAAAATTTGGTGGCTCTAGCCCAAAAAATGTGAAAACTATAGGCGTTTCCAATTTCTTGGTGAAGGGGGGATGGGGGCGGAACCAGGGGGCGTGGCACCCAAGTTTTGATGGGGAACGCCAGTACCTATCTTGACACAAAATCTGATCTCTTGCCCAAAAAATGTGAAAACTATAGGCGTTTCCAATTTCAGGGAGAAGGGGGGATGGGGGCGGAATAAGGGGGCATGGCACCCAAGTTTTGATGGGGACCGCCAGCTCCTATCTTGACACAAAATTTGGGCTCTTGCCCAAAAAATGGGAAAACTATAGGCGTTTCCAATTTCAGGGAGAAGGGGGATGGGGGCGGAATAAGGGGGCATGGCATCCAAATTTTGATGCATATTTTGGGGGAACGTCAATATCTATCTTGACACAAAATTTGGTGGCTCTAGCCCAAAAAAATGTGAAAACTATAGGCGTTTCCCATTTCTTGGTGAAGGGGGGATGGGGGCGGAATCGGGGGGCGTGGCACCCAAGTTTTGATGCGGAACGTCAGTTCCTATCTTGAAACAAAATTTGGGCTCTTGCCCAAAAAATGTGAAAACTATAGGCGTTTCCAATTTCAGGGAGAAGGGGGGATGGGGGCGGAATAAGGGGGCATGGCATCCAAATTTTGATGCATTTTTTTGGGGAACGTAAATATCTATCTTGACACAAAATTTTGTGGCTCTAGCCCAAAAAATGTGAAAACTATGCGCGTTTCCAATTTCAGGGCGAAGGGGGGGATGGGGGCGGAACCAGGGGGCGTGGCATCCAAAATTTTGATGCATTTTTTTGGGTAACGTAAATATCTATCTTGACACAAAATTTGGTGGCTCTAGCCCAAAAAATGTGAAAACTATGGGCGTTTCCAATTTCAAGGACCAGAGATGAGGGGGGCGGAAGGAGTTGGGCGTGGCATCCAAAATTTTGATGCATTTTTTTGGGGAACGTTAATATCTATCTTGACACAAAATTTGGTGGCTCTTGCCCAAAAAATGTGAAAACTATAGGCGTTTCCAATTTCAGTGAGAAGGGGCAATGGGGGCGGAATCAGGGGGCGTGGCATCCAAATTTTGATGCATTTTTTTGGGGAACGTTAATATCTATCTTGACACAAAATTTGGTGGCTCTAGCCCAAAAAATGTGAAAACTATGGGCGTTTCCAATTTCAGGGCGAAGGGGGGGATGAGGGCGGAACCAGGGGGCGTGGCATCCAAAATTTTGATGCATTTTTTTGGGGAACGTAAATATCTATCTTGACACAAAATTTGGTGGCTCTAGCCCAAAAAATGTGAAAACTATGGGCGTTTCCAATTTCAAGGACCAGAGATGAGGGGGGCGGAAGGAGTTGGGCGTGGCATCCAAAATTTTGATGCATTTTTTTGGGGAACGTTAATATCTATCTTGACACAAAATTTGGTGGCTCTTGCCCAAAAAATGTGAAAACTATAGGCGTTTCCAATTTCAGTGAGAAGGGGCAATGGGGGCGGAATCAGGGGGCGTGGCATCCAAATTTTGATGCATTTTTTTGGGGAACGTTAATATCTATCTTGACACAAAATTTGGTGGCTCTTGCCCAAAAAATGTGAAAACTATGGGCGTTTCCAATTTCAAGGAGCAGTGATGAGGGGGGCGGAAGGAGTGGGCGTGGCATCCAAAATTTTGATGCAGTTTTTTCAGGGACATGATTAGCTATCTGCGTGCAAAATTTGGCAACTCTAGCTGTAAGAATCTGACAAATATTAGGTTTTATCGGTTTTCTGTTATCGAATTTATCGATTTCCCAGCCTCCTAGTAGGCGTGGCACCCCAATCTTGACACTTTATCTGTCTCGCCTATAGAAAAACATATTTGCAAAGTTTCAAGTCTCTAGCTTTACGGGTGTCGAAAAAGTTGCGTTCATACGGACAGACGGACAGACAGACAGACGGACAGACACCATGACGGACATTGCACAAAACCAATATACTATGAGACCTTCGGTATCAAAGTATAAACATTTATTTGAATGTGTGCAAACTTGTAGAATTAACCTGGTAAGCAATCCAGAACAACAGTTTAAAAGCGAATCGTAATCACACAAATGTTCACGACTGTAAACAGTATCAATTTAAATTACAAAAACCCGCAATGAATGCGATTTATTAAAAAAATTAAGTACGACCTAATTGAAATTTTAGTATTAATCAAAATCGCGAAATGAAACGCACATACCTCTAGTACCTTGTTATTTTGCATAACAATATGCCACGTATTGAATTTAATTACCAAACTATATAAATAAATATAGTGCTATGAATTATTAACTGAATTTTCTGTTTTCCTGGATGTAAGGTAGGCGAAGTAAGCGAACGTTGCTAGTTGGGATTTCCTATATCTAAAATGTTGCCATCTGGAAATCATGGTAGGGCGGGTACAGAGGCAGATTGCTATAACACCTTTGCAATCTAAACGGAGTACTTGTCAATGAAATACAAAATAAATTCATACTTTCTTTTCTAATTATCTGGCAATGAGACTAATATATTATTTCTAGCCTGTGGATATTGAACATAATAATATAACGACCCCCCCAGCCGATTGGTCTGCTAGCTGTAACCAATAGTCTCCCAAAATACATTTTGTTCGAGTGTTAGGTAATCCACAGAGTCCCTCAGATTGGTTCACCGAAGAATTTTAGTAACAGTTTTGATGTGGAATGCTATAGAAATTGGCGCCCAACGTGGGGCTGAATAACGATGTTCGGTTATGGATTTTTGACCAACGTGGGGCCTGGCCTGAATAAGGATGTTTAAGACCGAATTAGTGCTTAAAAGGTCTCACAAGTTAATGAGACTCTTAGTTATGATATTTCTAACATCTGTTTAGATTTTTGTTTAACTTTAATTGTTCGGTACAGATAGCTGGAAATATGATTGTTGGCGAAGCCGACAAAGTCATCCGTATTGGTGTCAGCAAGGTAGTTGTATATAGAATCTGAACGGATTTCTAATATTTATGGTTGAGGTAACACGATGTAGAAATTATTGTTGGGAATTGTGTTTATTTGGCAAGAGTCCGAATACGCAACCACAATAAGTGCTGCAGAAGTAACGCTTTAATCAGTTCCTAATATCTTTTCTTTCTTTCTTGGTTTAGTTTACTATAGGAAGGTAGCTACAGTTTTATCTTGGCAGGAACGATATACTTGGCGTAAGCAGGTATCCGCTAGATTAGACTGTCGAAATGTCTCGGGTGACTGAATAAAGAATAACATGTGATACAAAAAAAAAAAAACAAGTAAAAACGTTGCTGTCGGACGCAACCGACTGCGGAATACTTTGATACCAGTAAAACAACGGTTGATTAGGGGGAATGCAGGGGCGAAGGGAGTGTCCCATGTGGTAAACATCGCCAGCTATCATGTTACCAAATTTGGTGACTTTAGCTCAAAAACTGTGGAAGATAACTTAACTCCCAAATTTAAAAGGTTGGCGGCAGAGGTAGGCGTGGCATCCAAATTTTTGAATCAAATGTTTTTAGCTGTCACTATCTATCTGCCTACCAAGTTTGGTGGCTCTAGCTCAAAAACTGTTAAAGATATAGCCGATTCCGATTTTATAAGGCGGGTGGCTTAGGTGGGCGTGGCATTCAAAATTTTGATGAAGGTCTTTGGTAGATGCTGCCTTCTATCTTTCTACCCAATTTACGGGCTCTAGCTTAAAAACTATAAGAGATATCGAAATTTCCGATTTTAAATGGTGGGCGGCAGAGGTGGGCGTGGCATCCTAATTTTTGATGCAGATCTTTTGTAGATGTCACCATATATCTTCCTACCAAATTCGGTGACACTAGCTCGAAAAATGTGAAAACTATAGGCGTTTCCAATTTCAAGTAGAAGGGGGATGGGGGCGGAATCAGGGGGCGTTGCATCCAAAATTTTGATGCATTTTTTGGGGAACGTCAATATCTATCTTCACACAAAATTTGGTGGCTCTAGCCCAAAAAATGTGAAAACTATAGGCGTTTACAATTTCTTGGTGAAGGGGGATGGGGGCGGAATCAGGGGACGTGGCACCCAAGTTTTGATGGGGAACGCCAGTACCTATCTTGACACAAAATTTGGGCTCTTGCCCAAAATATGTGAAAACTATAGGCGTTTCCAATTTCAGGGAGAAGGGGGATGGGGGCGGAATAAGGGGGCATGGCATCCAAATTTTGATGCATTTTTTTGGGGAACGTCAATATCTATCTTGACACCAAATTTGGTGGCTCTAGCCCAAAAAATGTGAAAACTATGGGCGTTTCCAATTTCAGGGAGAAG
Organism: Scaptomyza hsui; assembly: GCA_018152825.1. Taxonomy (NCBI): domain Eukaryota; kingdom Metazoa; phylum Arthropoda; class Insecta; order Diptera; family Drosophilidae; genus Scaptomyza; species Scaptomyza hsui. The sequence continues at coordinate 580,936 of JAECXO010000241.1, forward strand.
GGGGGATGGGGGGCGGGACCAGGGAGCGTGGCATCCAAAATTTTGATGCGTTTTTTTGGGGAACGTAAATATCTATCTTGACACAAAATTTGGTGGCTCTAGCCCAAAAAATGTGAAAACTATGGGCGTTTCCAATTTCACGGAGAAAGGGGTGATGGGGGGCGGAATCAGGGCGCATGGCATCCAAATTTTGATGCATTTTTTTGGGAAACGTCAATATCTATCTTGACACAAAATTTGGTGGCTCTAGCCCAAAAAATGTGAAAACTATGCGCGTTTCCAATTTCATGGAGAAGGGGGGGATGGGGGCGGAATCTGGGGGCATGGCATCCAAATTTTGATGCATGTTTTTGGGGAACGTGAATATCTATCTTCACACAAAATTTGGTGGCTCTAGCCCAAAAAAATGTGAAAACTATGGGCGTTTCCAATTTCACGGAGAAGGGGGGATGGGGGCGGAATCAGGGCGCATGGCATCCAAATTTTGATGCATTTTTTTGGGAAACGTCAATATCTATCTTGACACAAAATTTGGTGGCTTTAGCCCAAAAAATGTGAAAACTATGGTCGTTTCCAATTTCAGGGAGAAGGGGGATGGGGGCGGAATCTGGGGGCATGGCATCCAAATTTTGATGCATGTTTTTGGGAAACGTTAATATCTATCTTGACACAAAATTTGGTGGCTCTTGCCCAAAAAATGTGAAAACTATAGGCGTTTCCAATTTCAGTGAGAAGGGGGATGGGGCTGAATCAGGGGGCGTGGCATCCAAAATTTTGATGCATTTTTTGGGGAACGTAAATATCTATCTTGACACAAAATTTGGTGGCTCTAGCCCAAAATATGTGAAAACTATGGGCGTTTCCAATTTCAAGGAGCAGTGATGAGGGGGGCGGAAGGAGTGGGCGTGGCATCCAAAATTTTGATGCAGTTTTTTCAGGGACATGATTAGCTATCTGCGAGCAAAATTTGGCAACTCTAGCTGTAAGAATCTGACAAATATTAAGTTTTATCGGTTTTCTGTTATCGAATTTATCGATTTCCCAGCCTCCTAGTAGGCGTGGCACCCCAATCTTGACACTTTATCTGTCTCGCCTATAGACAAATATATTTGCAAAGTTTCAAGTCTCTAGCTTTACGGGTGTCGAAAAAAGTTGCGTTCATACGGACAGACGGACAGACGGACAGACAGACAGACGGACAGACGGACAGACACCATGACGGACATTGCACAAAACCAATATACTATGAGACCTTCGGTATCAAAGTATAAAAACAATAGTTAAAGTTTCATTAAGTGGTTCACGCTTATGACAGGTTACGCATGGAAATTCGTCTGTTGGAATTATAATTTATTGAGAATAAGTCGATTTATGGTCCGCAGTTGAACCCAGAATCCTTCTCAGTTATACGCGAGAGTCATTAAAACAAGTGGAGATGATTTCAACAACTTAAGTAATTTGTAGGGCTTTTTTATTCTATTCGGGAATTACGATAGTTTGGCAACAGTCCGAGCGTCGACCGATAGAGAACTCAAATTGCAACAGAGGGCTTGAAGGAGGGATCTCACATGTGTTTAGTTTAATATTGATTGTGTTGACATTGTACTCTTAGCTCGCTTTACTTCACCTACTTACTGAAGGGAAAACAAATAACATATGATATCAAAAACAAATTTGGTTGCTTAAATTAAATAATAATACAAATAAATAATAATAATTAACTTTAAGACTGGAATACTTAACATTGTTGCTCTAAAATGCATGCAGTGCATAGCAGGGAAGAATTGCGGAACACGCAACAAGATTCGCTGTCAGCTAATGGCACCTGCAGCATCTGTGTTGAACATTTGACACCGCAGCAAGATATAGTAGTTACGAAATGCGGACATCAATTTCATGTTGAATGCATTACGACCCATATAGACAAAAACAAGGAGTGTCATGTGTGCAAAGCACTTGTCCATGTACGAGACTTGCGTCCGATTAATATAGGGGATGGGGATGCACCTAGGAATTTCGGAACGATTCCGAAACTGCATCAAACTCGATTCCAAGGCAAACGTAAAACGGCAGCTAAAGCGCAGGAAGAGTTGGGAGAAGAAGAAACTCAGGGTTCAAGTATGAGTATCGCCGCAAATCCTAGCTCCCGAGTTACGGTGAGAACACTAGGAACTAGATTATCACGTCGTGGGCGACCGAAGAATTCTAGAATCTCTTCCAGACCAGATTCGGCGCATGGTGCTTCCGTCTTGCCTGCACAAGGGTTAACTATAGATTATGATAGAATTTTTAATAAGATGGAGGAGTTACTGCAACAAAAGTTTCAAAAACTACAATTAAATGATAACGGGAGTGCAGCAAACTCTCTGCCGCAAAATGGTGCTAGCAGAATGCAAGCCTCTCCAGAAGCAAGCACCTTAGGCATATAGATTAAGTATAGGCGCGTTAGTAACTAATATAAGCCCCGATAAAGTAACACAGATAGTTCAGAGTTGGAATGTGAAATATGACGCTTCACCTAAGGGACCAACTGTCCAAGAATTTTTATATAGAGTACGTTCACTCACAGTAGATTGTTTGCAGGGAGATTTTTCGGCTTTATGCAAAAGCTTACACGTTCTACTTAACGGTAAAGTACGAGAATGGTACTGGAGATACCGCAAAGAAAACCCTGTAGTAGAATGGGAGGAATTCTGTGAAGCTCTTAAGTCCCATTATCAAGATAATAAGGATGACGATCTTATCCTTGAAGAAATTCGTGCTAGAAAGCAGCGGGAAAACGAAGCTTTTGACACCTTCTATGAGGACATCATGACTCTGGTTACACGTATATCCTTACCATTAGATGAATATAGGCTAATTCAACAGTTGAAGCGAAACTTAATTCCCGAATTAAGGCAAGCGTTGTTGTATGTGACTATACATTCGGTAACTCATCTTTGTAAACTCGTTCAGCAGAGAGAGAATCTTCAGGGAGAAGAAGATTTTAGGCGATTTACTAAAAATTATGGGGTTAAAACCAGAGCTGCAAACCGGTCCGGAACCGAACCCTGTGGAACCGGTTCTCTGCGGGTTCCTTGCTATGTGGAACCGAACCGTGAACCGAACCCAAGCAATGTTATGGAACCGTGAACCGAACCGGTTCCATTTTTATTTAAGGGTTCGGTCCAAGAAAAAAATACATTCTTATTATTTGAGTGTAATTTTTGATACAGTCGAGTTTCCATATTTTACTGAGTAAAGAGGAGGGAAATTATATAAATACATAAATTTATGTATGTACCTACTAGATACATATGTGCATCTGTCGCCAGACTGAAGCACAAGCTGAGGGTATGATCACGGTTACATATATGTACATACACTTGTAACAAAATGTGACGATCTGTTTCAGCTTGTGCGTCAGCTTGACGCCACAAAATATAAGCCCGACACGATGTACAGAACTGAGCTAGTTATGAGTGCATACATAGAATGAATCACATACATATGTATGTCGGGGAGTAGTCAATAATGTCTTCGTTCATCGTTAAATAGTTTCACGCGTAGTCAACATCAAATAAATCAAATATATCAGAGCACCGCGAGTCGCAGCATGTGTTGTCGCTTCTACTAATGTTCTTTCAATACTGAACTGAACTGAACTTCTTACACAGCCTCTTCGCTTGTGTCTTTGCTCGTGCCATTCGCACAGCCGTTACATTCTTTCCTTCTTCCTTTTCTTCTCGACAACTAACTGCGCCACGCGCGGTTGAGACAACTGCCTTGTTCTCGAACCTCGCTCTGTTCTCTATATTCTGACCGCATTCCTGAACCACATGCCGTTATTTCTCAGTATCCCTTTTTAAGCATGTACTTCTCTTTATTTCAATATCATTTTTGTAACTTAACATTGACTTAACAGTTACTTGGAACTAACATAATGTTAAAGTAATTTTAACATAAAATCTCATGTTTAATAAACTAATCTCTGACACGGCCTTCCTGGCTCTTACACGTCCTCGTGTACAATGCTCTACATTAGATTGGCATCACGTTTTACATCATGAATAAACGCATTTCATTTTCATAATTCAAATCAAACTTAACCGTATGGCACATTCATTGCTTTATTTTCTCAACTGTTACTACACATTCCGCATGTGTCTTCAAACGTCAGTTTTTCACTCAAACTCACCCGTTTGGCTCTTCGTCAAATCACAACACAGTTTTCAGGCTCTTGCCACCACCAGTGACGATATGTACCTCACGTACCATGATCCCTCATCGGATCACACGTCCTCGAACAATGACACCCATCACTGGCATGCCCATTGTCGCCAGGACCTAGCCCCTGCGTGCGATGTCCTCTATATTTCACATATCAGAGGTGACTCCTTGACCATCGTCTTTTTCACCGTGGTCAACTTCATCTTCAAACTCAAGATCAACTTGCTGATCTGGCATCGAACGCAAACTCTCATGTGCATACTTATATGTCCTTTTACTAGTCAATGACTTCAAAACGTAACGGTCATTATCAAGCAACTTAATCACCTCAAATGGTCCCTTAAACTTGGGGTCCAACTTGGTTTGATGCCGTTCTTCACCTTTTAGCAAAACGTGATCACCAACCTTATGTTTCACAACTTTTGCCTTATTTTTATCAAACTTATCTTTATCATATACAGCATTTTTCATCATATTTTCCTTGGCTTGAATTCTTGCTTCGGCAGAATCAATTTTAACCTCGTCACCTATTGGCATTAAACTCAATGGCCTTGCCTCTCTACCAATCAACAATTCTAGTGGGCTGAACTTTGTCACCCTATTGGTAGTACAATTCATAGCCAATTGCACCTCATTTAAAGCTTCTTGCCAAGAACGGTCACTTGTTTCTACTGCCGTTAGCATGCTTTTCATAGTACTCATCACCCGTTCTACCTGTCCGTTTGCTCGACTAGCACCTGTTGCGATCAAATGCAAGTCTATTTTGTTATCTAAACAAAACTCTCGGAATCCACTGCTAGCAAAACTCCTACCCTGATCTGCAATAATTCGAGCGGGTGCTCCAAAAAGCGAAATGGTAGCTTTTACAGCCCGTATACAATTGTTGGTGTCTAGATTTAGCGTGTGATATAAATGGACAAACTTGGTAAAGGCATCTACCTGAACTATGACGTACTCTTTCAAGTCATTTTTGCCGCTCAGTCTTCCACTGATATCAATATGAATGGTGTGCCACGGTATCTCCACCTTTGGTATCGGATGCATTTCCATTTGTACCTTTCCCGATACAGGCTTGGACAATTTACACGTTATACAATTTTCGACAAACTTCCTGACATACTTGGACATACTCTCAAACCAATACTGTTCGTATACCTTGTCTAAAGTTTTCTGCCATCCTAAATGCATAATCGCTTCATGAACATGGTTAATCACTGACCACTTAAACGCCCGTGGTATTACAGGCAAGCAACGAGTTCTATTATTCCTCTGAATTAAGCGATGTAACAGTCCGCCTCGGACTTCATACGTTCTTGCGATATCTTCGTGCATTTCACTATTGTTTAACTGCTGAACTATTTCTGTTATATTTGGATCTTGTCGTTGTTCAGCTAACAACCAATTGTCCGTAATTTCTGCTAGATCAACACGAATTTCTTTCACTCTATTGGCTTTATTTGTCTCTAAAGGAATCGGATTTCGTGATAGAAAATCCACATGTGCCATTTGACTCCCTTTCCTGTATTCTATACTAAAATCAAAAATCTGCAAGTATGCCCACCAGCGATGCACTCTGGGTGTTAATTCAGTCTTCGTACGGCTTGCTTTCAATGAGTTACAATCGGTAAATACTACAAATTTTTGACCATGCAGGTAGTGTCGAAAGTGCTTGACTGCATTATATACCGCCAAAGTTTCCAACTCATACGAGTGGTATCTTGACTCTGACCCCAAAGTGCATTTGCTGTAATACTCGACTACTTTACGCTTGCCTTCAATGTTTTGTATCAGTATCGCACCATAACCGTGCGAACTGGCATCGGTATGTAATTCTATTGGAAGTTGTGGATCAAAGATAACTAGGACTGGATCACTAGTGAGGACACGAATGATATCTTGTCGTATTTGTTCCTGCTTCTCCGTCCAAATAAATTTGTTGCCCTCAGATGTCAATCGATACAATGGCTTCATCCGTTCTGAGAATCGTGGCACAAACTGCCGAAAATAGGATGCCAAGCCAATAAATTGCCTTAGTTGAGTGGCTGTATTAGGTCTAGGCAAATCTGATAAAGCTTTTATTTTTCGCGGATTTGGTTTTATTTCACCGTCTCTAATGTAAAATCCTAGGTATTCAACGCCTGTTTCTAAAAAGTTACACTTTTTGATATTGAATGAAAAGCCCGCAGTTGATAATGTTTTAAGAACAATTCTCAATCGTTCAAATGCTTCCTCTTTAGAATTTGCAACTATCAACACATCGTCTATATAGACAACTGCATATGAATATGCTAGTTCCCCCAAAGCCCGTACTATCGCACGCTGAAATACTGATGAGGCATTTTTCAGCCCAAATGGCATCGCTAAAAAGTCATACTGACCCTCTGGGGTCACAAAAGCAGTTCGCTCAATAGACTCTTCGTGAATCGGGATTTGATAAAATCCGCTTGCCATATCAAGACTGGAGAAATATCTGCCATCACGTAGTCTCGCGATTTGGTCCGATATCAGAGGCAAGGGATACTTGTCACACACTGTATTCGCATTTAGTTCTCGATAATCAACACAGAGTCTGTCACTACCGTCCTTCTTTTTACTAGCAACATCGGACTAGCAAATGGTGAGTTACTTGGACGAATGACATTAGCGTCAATCATCTGCTGTATTTTATCTCTCACCAGTTCCTTTTCATTTACGCTTAATCTGTACGGACGTCTCTGAACCGTTTTATTTTGGTCAACTAAACGAATTTCTAATGCGCCTGTAGTTACACGTCTGTTTGGGATTCCATTTATGAAATTATCTGACTGTTCCCTTAAAATCTCCTCTAATCTCTGCTTATCTGTCACACTCAATTCTACATTTCTATTAATCAAATCTTCCAGCATTTCCAAATTTCTTTCATTACATGTTTCGTTATGTACAGCATTAATCATTTTGATTTTGTAAATGTTAAAATTATTAGCTTCAATTGTCACGCCAAAGCCTAGATGCAAGACTTCACGACCAATCATAATGTCGTGCTTTAAACAATCATTCGGTATTACATGGAACATAATTTCAATATTAAATTGTGATATCTGTACAGTTGCCAAAATTTGTAAGTTGCTTCTGACAATGTTTTCACCTATGCCTCTTAAAATTACCAAATCGTTAAATCTTTTGCCAGCAAGCTTATTACTAATGGACTCTTTCATTAACGAACATTCGGCCCCCGAGTCGAAGAAAAATGGAAAGAGCTCACCCAGTTGACGCATTTCTCCTTTTGGCTCCAGAACTAAGCACATGTCCACTCGCTTCTCGTTGCTATTGTTATTGCCCGATGCGGCTGCTTTTCTTGTACACGCTGAAGCAATGTGACCAATTTCACCACACCGGTAACATGTTACGCCTGGTTTGCTGTACTGCTGACTCGTCTTCACTTTGGATTTTTCGTCTGCTTTCTTCATGCGGCAATCCATCATCTTGTGTCCAGGTTTCTTGCAGTAGAAGCATTTATTTTGATTTTGCAGCTTGTACTTCTTCCTATCTGGACCCTCATCCGAAACAGAATGATCGCTCCGTTTGGAATATGCGTGTGCTTTTAATTGTTGCTGAAGTTCAATGCGCGTTTTCACATTCGTCGTAAATAGCAACTTCTGCAATTTCGTATCGGTTTTAGCAGTGTGTGCCAAAACGAGTGATACCGCTATCTCTTCCAGATTCATCGCTTTCCATGTCGACAGTAATGACGTCACTAGTCGGCTTGCATACACAGATACACATTCGTTTGCATTCGGCTTCCCGTTCAAAATATTCAACAAAATGGCGGCTGGCGTCTCTATTCCATCGAAGCGTTGTGTAAATAATTCTTTAAACACTTGCCATGTCATCCCAATGAAACTGATCTGGGAGTGCCATTGTGACGCACTTCCAACTAATGCCTTGCTGAGTGACATAATTAACGCACTTCCTTCCAGTGGATGTTCGGCCAAAATGATATCCACGGTTTTACACCACGCGGCAGCATCAGCTCCAGCAGCATCTGGGTCGAATGTTGGCAACGACGTTTTACGTTGATTTCCTGCAGCTTGCATTGCCTTAAACATCTCCATAAATTTTTGGTTCTGCGAATCCAAAATTGCTTGCAGGTTGCTGTCACCATGATCTTGTAGCTGTGGTGATCCCACTTCTGATGTCGGGGAGTAGTCAATAATGTCTTCGTTCATCGTTAAATAGTTTCACGCGTAGTCAACATCAAATAAATCAAATATATCAGAGCACCGCGAGTCGCAGCATGTGTTGTCGCTTCTACTAATGTTCTTTCAATACTGAACTGAACTGAACTTCTTACACAGCCTCTTCGCTTGTGTCTTTGCTCGTGCCATTCGCACAGCCGTTACATTCTTTCCTTCTTCCTTTTCTTCTCGACAACTAACTGCGCCACGCGCGGTTGAGACAACTGCCTTGTTCTCGAACCTCGCTCTGTTCTCTATATTCTGACCGCATTCCTGAACCACATGCCGTTATTTCTCAGTATCCCTTTTTAAGCATGTACTTCTCTTTATTTCAATATCATTTTTGTAACTTAACATTGACTTAACAGTTACTTGGAACTAACATAATGTTAAAGTAATTTTAACATAAAATCTCATGTTTAATAAACTAATCTCTGACATGTACATATATTTATGCACACTCTTCCAATGCGTTTTGATCTTATACTTATAAGTTGTTGTTGTTTGCTCGCAGTCGGTGCACAAGTCGGCATTAGGGCGCCACTTGCTTAAATTTCTCAGAAAATTTTGTTGTACACAAAATTGGTCATCTACTGCGGCGGCAGCAGTGACGTTACCGTTCGCGTTGTTCTATTGGTTGAAAATTAAAAAGCAACGGACTTTAAAAAATGTGCAAAGCGTGTGACAGTGGGACAGTTTATAAATTCTATATACGTTTTTTAATAACACTTAGTTCATCGCCATTTTTCTTTATTTCTATTATTGCAACCAATAACTAAATAAAAACATTCCATATCCTGATTCAATTACAAATTAGTAACATTTTTATACCCCGAACCCATGAAATGGGTAAAAGGGGTATAATGTTTTTGTGCAAAAGTATGTAACAGGCAGAAGGAAGCATCTGCGACCCTATAAAGTATATATATTCTTGATCAGCATCAACAGTCGAGTCGATATAGCCATGTCCGTCTGTCCGTCCGTCTGTCCGTATGTAAGAACGCGTCGATCTCAGAGACTATAAGACCTAGAGACTTCAGATTTTGCACATAAGCTCATCTAAGTCCTAGGCAGTACAAGATTGTTTCGATTTTCGATAACTATTTCCGTTTCCGATATACACATGGAATCGATTACAAAAATTTCTCGAATTTGGAAAATGTAAAAATGGGGGTTGAAATAATGGGTAACGATAGAGCTTTTCTGAAAATTTCATCGAAATCGGTTGAGACACACCAGAGATATCGAAGATTGAAGTTTAGTCAAAGATGCATACAGACAATGACTGTAAGCGTTATGTACAGGGTTCGGGGTATCTCCTAGTCGGGAAATCTCGACTAGAGCCTTCTTACTTGTTTTAATTGTTTTTGGATGCAACCGCCCACTGTGCACCTCATTGAGTGTTTTTTTTAGGGTTGCCAAAAATCGTAAAATTTACTTGTTATACCCCTAAACCATAAAATGGGTAAAAGGGGTATAATGGTTTTGTGCAAAAGTATGTAACAGGCAGAAGGAAGCATCTCCGACCCTATAAAGTATATATATTATTGATCAGCATCAACAGCCGAGTCGATATAGCCATGTCCGTCTGTCCGTCCGTCCGTCTGTCCGTCTGTCTGTCTGTATGAACGCGTCGATCTCAGAGACTACAAGAGCTAGAGACTTCACATTTTGAATATAAGTTCTCCTATACCATGAGCGGAACAAGTTTGTTTCAAATTATCGATAACTATTCTAGTTTCTGATATACACATGTGATCGATTACAAAAAAATCTCGAATTTGGAAAATGTAAAAATTGGGATTTTAAAAATGGGTAACGAAATAACATTTCTGAAAATTTGTAATCGGTTGAGAAACACCAGAGATATCGAAGATTGAAGTTTAGGTCACAGATGCATACAGAATATGACTGTTCGTGTTAAGTATAGGGTTCGGGGTATCTCCTAGTCGGGAAATCTCGACTAGAGCCTTCTTACTTGTTTTGTGTATCATTTGTATGGCTCTAATTTATATAAGAAAAACGTCATACGGTGGCAACTCTTCGAATGGCACCAGTGACGCGCATGTCGCAACCTGGCTTGCATTATTTTTGTCATTAGAGAAATGAACGTTGTTTGACCATGACTTCTATACGAGATTTTTTTGAATATAAAGCTGAAACAAATGTAAGCCAGTGTAAAAACTGTAACATAAAATTAGTTGGCTGACATGCCACAAATTTAAAAAACACGTTCAACGCAAGCACTCTGAAGTTTACAAGCAGCTTGCCGAAAGCGAACAAATTAACAAAAAAAAAACAACAGCCACCGGTCAGCAAATTTTTTGAGGAGCCCAATTTAAAAGTGAAGCTATGTAAAGATGAAATATTAAATGCATGTGTTGAGCTGGTCACTAAAAATGGGCGCCCACTAAAAATGCTGGAAGATTCTGGGCTTAAAAAAATTTTAGATCCAATATGCAAGGCCTTTCCAAAGCCTTTAACAATAAATCGGCAAAATATTCAAATCCTTGTTCAATCGAAAGCAAAAGCTATTCGGGATAATATCAAAGAAATTTTTATCAAATCGGTAAGTGAGTTTCAAATTAACAAAAAAATGTTCATGTGTATGTGTACATATATATTTATATACATACATATACAGATGTACATCCATATATCTTCTATAGCACATGCAAATAAAGTGTTGTTGTTTAATTTCTAAAATTTGCATACATTTTTTTTAGTTTGGTGTCGATTAAAGTCGACTGCGTAAGCCGTTTGGAACGCTCTATTGTCGGCATCAATTGTCAACTTTTTTATGAAGGAGAACTTAAAATTTATACGATTGCGATGAAGGAGGTTCCCGTGCAGCAGACTAGCTCGAACCTGACGAACATAATTAAGGAGGTCCTTGACAGCTTTAATTTATCGCTCCATCAAATTTACACGATCACAATCGATAATGGAGCTAATATGGTTAAGGCAAGCGAGCTACTGGGTGAACAATGTAAGGCGGCTTTGGACAACGACGATTCTGACGGCGACGCAGCTTGTGATTGTATACCGGAAGGTACAAATACTTTGGGTAACGTTGATGAGATAGATGAGGGAATAATAACAGTTCGGTGTGCTGCACATACTTTAAACCTTGTCGTTAACGATTTTTTTAAAGAAGTCAAAGTTGACATGTCGCGCATAAGATATGTTTGTAAAAAATTGCGCACGGCTACAATAATTAATCTTTTACGCCTGGAAAATTTAAAAAAAACATTTTTAGACTGCGTTACTCGATGGAATTCCACGTTTCAAATGTGCGAGCGATTATTAACTGTGAAAGAGTTTTGTGTAAAGAGTAATTTAAAAGAATTGCAATTAAAACCATCTGAATGGAAGGTCGGGGAAAATATTTGCAGTTTACTTCTACCAATTTATAAAACATGGTTCTCCTGTAAATCAAATCTAAAAAAGACAACTGCACAACATTCATCAATTCTGGCTAAATGTCTTGAAAAGAGGTCAGCAATTTTGAATGTAATTCCGGTTATAGCTGCAGTATATTTAGACCCCCGCTATCAAGCGCTGCTTAGTTGTGAGCAAAAAAATGTTGCAAGACAACATATAAGCCAGTTAAACAGCCGATTGTTTCTTCAGTAAATGATTCTAGTTCAGATTGTGAGGAGGAGACTTTTATGAAAAGCATTGTAGGAAACCAAGCAATAACGAAAAAATTCGTTTCTGCCTTTAATAAATCTTTTGAAGAAACTCCTCGAATGCACCCCCATACAGATATTTTAAAGTTTTGGGAAAATTACAGCAACATTGATATGGAAAAAATTGCAATGGTTGTTTTGGCGGTTCCGGCAACTCAAACTTGTGTTGTCAAATTTGTGTTGTCGGACAAAAGGGCATCGATTGATGAAAACCTCCATGAGGATATTATGTTAATTAACTTAAATAAAATTTAGTTAAATTTAAATACTTATGTAATGCAACGGATGCAATAAAATAAAATTGTTTATATGTATACAACATGGAATAAGTGTGTGCTCTTTATTGATCTTAATTTGCGCATAAGCGAAACTTCTGCTATGTTGGCCATAATACTTTAGTGCTAAACAAGCTAAAAATAACTTAATGAAAATGTTTTCAAATGTCTTTTCAGTTTTTTTTTACTCGACGAACCCGGGTTTGGAACCGTACCCGAGGTTCCAAAATATTCAGAACCAGGTTTTGGAACCTCTGCGAATTTTCACCCAAGGGTTCGGAACCCGAACCGAACCCGGGCCGTTTTTTCAGGGGTTTGCAGCTCTGGTTAAAACATATAAGCGAACAGTAGCCGCTATGGACAATCCCGAGTTTAATTCACCAGAGGAACAGGAAGTTGAGGTCTCCATAGACGCAGTGCAGCATACGAACAAAAAAAAACATATGTTGGAACTGTGACGAACCGGGACATAGTTGGAATTTATATCTACGAGAGCGACATATATTTTGCTATGGATGCGGTACCAAGGGAGTTTATAAGCCTCAGTGCTCAACTTGTATCCGACGTGCGGAAAACGCGCAGAAGGGTCAAACTGTCAACAGCAGACAGATGACCCAAAAATAGTTCTTGCTGAAAAAAAAGCAATCTGCACATGCAGAGTTGCCAGAGCGGCTATTGGATAAGTCTGTACCAATATCCGTTCCCCTTTTGTTAAATACAGACAAAACAAAACTACATTCTATTCGACCATATCATGAGCGTTTAAACGACTATGAGAAGATAAAGGCTAGGATATTTCATGAGGTTTCAGAGGTGGTCTCAACCAAGAAGCGCTCAACAATACGTATGCGTACCTACTGGAAAAACGTTATCAAGAATCGAAAGTTACTTGTGTCCGCGGTTCTGAAATAAGAAAACGATGGTCGTTTGTATGCCCCTGTTATTTTTTGTGAACTTAACGAACTTGGTTTGTTGGACTGCTTTGGAGCAGATTTGGCCAAGCGTGACTGGAGTTTCCATCCAAAGTATCGGAAGTTTTCGTCCAAAGTTAAAACTGCTGACGGAAAAGACCAAACGGTCATTGGGTCCATTCTAGCAGATGTAGAGTTCAAAGGCATTCAGAAGCCGGTATTATTTTTTATTATTCCATCACTGAGTAAAAATATTATACTCGGGATAGATTTTTGGAAGATGTTTGGATTATTACCAGGGATTGTTTCCACAGTAGAGAGTACAAACGTATTAGCAAAATTCACTGGTTCTTCCGAACGCAAATTTCCACTAACAGACGAGCAACCGCAACGGTTAGAAGCGGTTATCAAATTATTTCCAAACTTTTCTAATCAAGGTCTAGGTAAAACTTCCTGGCTTCAGCATGAAATCGATATAGAAAATGCAAAACCGATTAAATAGCGGTTTTATCCCGTTTCACCAGCGGTCGAAAAGCTTATGTTTCAAGAGTTGGATCGGATGTTAGAATTAGGGGTAATTGAACCGATACGATTGGTAGTGAAACCTGGAAAGGTTCGTTTATGTCTAGACGCTAGAAAGATTAACGAGGTTACGAAGAAAGACGCGTACCCGTTAGCTAGCATAGATGGTATATTTGCGAGGCTTCCGAAAGCAAATCTAATTACCAAAATCGATTTGAAGGACGCATATTGGCAAATTGGACTTACTGAGGGCTCGAAAGCAATTACGGCTTTTACAGATCCGGGTCGACCTCTGTACCAATTCACCGTCATGCCATTTGGTTTGTGCAATGCACCGCAGACAATGTGTCGTCTGATGGATGAATTAATTCCCGCAGAGTTAAAGTATTGTGTTTTTGGCTATTTCGATGATTTATGTGTGGTCTCAGAAGATTTTGACTAGCATTTATCAGTTTTAGTCCAACTGTCCGAACGTTTTAGAAAAGCGAATTTGACTTTAAATATCTCTAAAACCCAATTTTGTGTAACTGAAGTTCCCTATCTTGGACACGTCATTGGCAATGGTGGCATAGCAACTGACCCCAAGAAGGTTGAATCGATAAAGACATGGCCTATACCAAAAACGTTAAAACAAACGCGAAGATTTCTTGGTTTTATAGGTTGGTACAGACGCTTTATAGAAAATTTCGCCGATATTACTTTTCCGATTACGGAGTTACTATCGACAAAGAAAAAGTTTGTTTGGACTCAAGCAGCGCAGGATTCGTTTGAGAAATTAAAAGAATTGCTCATAACTGCTCCTGTCTTGCAAAACCCCAATTTTGAGAAAAAATGTTATGTCCATTGTGATGCTAGTGATCATGGCATGGGAGCAGTGTTGGTTCAGTTGACCGACGACGGGATAGAAAAACCCATAGCTTTTATGTCCAAAAAGCTTAACACGGCACAACGCAATTACAGCGTCACCGAACGCGAATGCTTAGCGGCGCTAGAAGCTATTGAACGTTTTAGATGTTATTAAGAACTTCAAGAGTTTGAGGTTGTGACCGATCACGCCAGTTTAGTTTGGTTGATGCGACAGACAAATATCAAGGGTAGGCTTGCGAGTTGGGCTATGCGCTTGCAAGGTTATAAGTTTGTTGTTAGCCATAGGAAAGGACGAGACAATATAGTTTCCGACGCTCTCTCTCGCTTATATTCAGAAGAAGAGGTTGCAGCCATCGAAAAGGTCGAGCCAGCAATTGATTTAAGTTCGCCTTGTTTTGACGAGAGCGAATATCAGCAGCTAAAAATGAAATTCTTGAAGAACCCAGAAAATTATCCGGATATTAAGATCCTTGATAAATTTATATATATCCGCACGGAGCACGATGATGGTTCACAAGAAAGTAGACAGGCTGCTTGGAAAATGTAGATTCCGAAAAGTTTAACCGAGGAAATCATCACACGTTCTCATGTAGTAACAGCCCATGGAGGAATGGCTAAAACTTTAGAGCTTATTCGTCGACATTTTTTTGGCCTGATATGGTTTCTCAAACAAGATCCTACGTACGAGAGTGTGAAGTGTGTAAAACAACTAAAGCTACTAATTATTCTCTAAAACCGCCCATGGGGAAAGCAACTGTTTCTTCACGTCCATTTCAAAGACTTTATGTCGACATTTTGGGTCCGTATCCACGAAGTAAGTCAGGATCCATTGGTTTGTTAATCGTGGTTGATCATTTGTCTAAATTTCATTGGCTGTGTCCGTTGAAAAAGTTCACGACCAGCGCAATCAAAAATTTTCTACAAGATAGCATATTCTTTGTCTACGGAGTTCCTGAAACGCTTGTGAGTGACAATGGATCACAATTTAAGTCGTCTGAGTTCAACGCTTGGTTGAGTGCGCAAGGGATCCACCATATCTATACGGCTCTGTACTCACCACAATCGAATGCGTCGGAAAGAGAAAACCGATCTATTATTAGTGGAATTAGAGCGTATTTAGACGATAATCATTGTTTTAATCTTGCTTTAAGCAACTTTGCAAAGCAGATTAATGCCAAACTTAAGCCACAATGGATCAAATCCAGAGTTAAGGAGAAATTAGGTAGTGCTTATTACGTTTTGGAAGACCTACAAGGCCGGATAAAGGGAACCTATCACGCAAAAGATATTCGTCAGTGTAAGACAACCGAATTGGCTTGTGGTTGTAGTGTACAATCCCTGTTCCAAAGTATATTTCATAGATTTATTAAACAGGCATTTAATTAATCTTGTATTTTCAGTTTCAAATGGTCTGGTAGTTCTATACATTGTCGCAAATATCGAATATTGATCATGCGATAGTATGATAACAGATTGCCAGTTTGAGTAATAGATAAACGCTATGGTGTAACAGCGGCTTACTTCATGTAACTTCCGTCCTCGTTCTTTTCGTTTGGATATTCGCTGCAGATGCACGCAAACGCTCCCGAGAAAAGAAGGGAAAAAGTAATCTTTAAAAATCGTGTCCATCGCACACGTAAATTGAATTTTTATCGTGAAATACGATCGGATAACATATACTAAGGAGAATAGCACGCAAATTACAGAGTTATTTGGGTAAATATTGTAAAACATAGATAATTTTTGCATTTGCCTAATTGCGCGTTGCGTAAAATTTTCGCCTCTTAGAATCTGGTCAGCCTCAGCAAGCAAACCGGCAAACGATAGTGAGCAGGCTTGGTGGTTGTGTTCTCTTTGTATGACACCCACCGGAGTCTCACTTGTTTCCGCCTTTGGTCGCACTTGGATCTTTTTGTTTTGCTGTTGCTGTTGTGCTGCACCGACTGGATGCTTGCTTGGACGGTACGTCACTGAATTTTGAGTATAAAAATATTACTTAATAGGAGGAAGAATACCCAGAAGGGCTCACACGCAGGATAAATTAAATTCGTCTTGTTCCTTTGGGATAACTCTTTCAAATCGGCAGTACCCGACACCCCATGCAAACTGAACATATAAAACCAACATACAAACATTTAACCTAAATGTAAAAAACCAACATACAAACATTTAAAACATAATGTATAAAACATACCTACAAACATTTAACTCAAATGTATAAAACACTCATCACAAACACACAAAAACATATCGTGCATTACAATCAAACAAACATTTAACACACAAGATGTACAAAACACAAAACAAAAGAACAAAAAGAAGCAAACAATAAGAAAGCAAAACCAAATTAAATAAAAATAAAAATAACTATTAAAATTAAGTTGTACAAAAAAAATATGACAAAGTGGTTCACAAACTCTCAATTGATTTTTGTACGGTTTTTCATAAATAGCGTGTTTATTCAAAAAGTATTGCGTAGCCGTAAGCTATTGTTTACCAATCTAAGTTTTGATTTTAAATTGCACCCCTACACATAAATGAAATTTTTATTCGTTTAAAAACCAACAAAACAAAACAGAAACAGAAATTATATAAATTGGGTGAGTGACGAAAAGAATAATAAAAACATTTATTTGAATGTGTGCAAACTTGTAGAATTAACCTGGTAAGCAATCCAGAACAACAGTAATCACACAAATGTTCACGACTGTAAACAGTATCAATTTAAATTACAAAAACCCGCAATGAATGCGATTTATTAAAAAAATTAAGTACGACCTAATTGAAATTTTAGTATTAATCAAAATCGCGAAATGAAACGCACATACCTCTAGTACCTTGTTATTTTGCATAACAATATGCCACGTATTGAATTTAATTACCAAACTATATAAATAAATATAGTGCTATGAATTATTAACTGAATTTTCTGTTTTCCTGGATGTAAGGTAGGCGAAGTAAGCGAACGTTGCTAGTTGGGATTTCCTATATCTAAAATGTTGCCATCTGGAAATCATGGTAGGGCGGGTACAGAGGCAGATTACTATAACACCTTTGCAATCTAAACGGAGTACTTGTCAATGAAATACAAAATAAATTCATACTTTCTTTTCTAATTATCTGGCAATGAGACTAATATATTATTTCTAGCCTATGGATATTGAACATAATGATATAACGACCCCCCCAGCCGATTGGTCTGCTCGCCGTAACCAAGAGTCTCCCAAGATACATTTTGTTCGAGTGTTAGGTAATCCACAGAGTCCCTCAGATTGGTTCACCAAAGAATTTTAGTAACAGTATTGATGTGGAATGCTATACATTACTTGTGGTAAGTGTCTGAACTCGTCTGCTTGCTTAAGTAAGTTTTCTCGTGTCCTTCTGTCTTAGTCAAATTTATTGTGAGACAATGATATTCATAGTCCATTGGTATGTTAATTAACCCTGTTTTTAATATTATATACCCATTCTGTGCTTTTAGCTGATTAATTTCTATCGATTGTGCATTAACATGTATTATTGTTATTATGAATAGGATTAACTTTAATAAATGTGTTGGCGTGTATGTCCTCACTGTTTTACCTGTAATTGTTATATTTACACTCATTAGTTTTCTTTTTCATTTTGTATTTTGTTTTATAATGCATTATTTTCCTTCCCCTATTTGTCTCATCAAAATGTTTATCATCTATTTTCCTGATATTTCCTGTTTTCCTAAATGGGTTCGTTATCTTTGCTTTTACTAATGGTGTTTCCGTATACCTTGTTTCTATTTCAAATTCTTTTCTTTTTTCATTTAGCTTATTTATTTTCTCGATTTTCTTTGTTTGAGTGTCTTCAGTTGGGGATCCTGCATAGATAAAAATGTCTGCTGGAGTTCTTCCTGTGGTATTCTGTATTGTTTTATGATTATATGTATAGATTATTATTTCGAATTCTGTTAATTTATTCTCTTGATCATCAACGAAGTTTATTATTATTAACTTTTCGTTTACTGTTTTATGAAATCTTTCTACGTCTGAAATTCCATTTTTACTTGTCGTTATCTCAAGTCTCACGTTTTCTGAATCTAACCAAACTTTTAATGCTGCACACATGAATGCTGAATCTTTGTCTGTTTTTATTTCAATTGGTTTTCCCATTTCGTCAAAAATTTTTAGTAATGCTCTTTTAGCTTCTAACCAATCTCTACCATTTACTTCTATTAATGCTGCATACTTTGAGTATACATCTATACAAGATAAGAATTGTTTGTTATCTATTATATAAAAATCTATTACGTATTTTTCGCGAGGATTAAAGATTTCCGGTGTTATTTCATAATTTAATTTCGTATTTCTATGTTCTACTTTAGCTACGTTACAAATTTCACATTCGTTTATTATATTTTGGATTAGTTTTTGGTAGTCGGGATAGTAATATTTTTCTTTAAACGTGGTTATTGTCTTTTCTATTCCTGGGTGTAAAAGTTTCTTATGGTCTTTTAGTATTACTTCTTTAAGTTCTGAGTAAGTTTGGATATCTGTCAACTTCTTTATTGATCTCATTGTTTTTACTGCGCTGTCTCTACTTATAATTTCCTTGTATGCTTTTTGGAATGTTTCAAAGTCTCTATTGTGTGGGAAATAGATTACACTATTGTTTCCACAGAAATGTCCTTTTATAATATCCTTTGCTTTTTCCAATGTCATTTCGTTGTACTTTATCTCTATTTTGTGTTTGTGGAAGTATTTTGTTGCTTTAATTTGATTCTCATTACTTTTGATAAACTCGATTTGGTTACTATAATTGTTAAGTGCTCTTTCTGTAATTTGGATACATCTTTGATTGTTTTCAATCGCGCTATGTATCGTTGCTGCGACGCTGTTTTGTGTTCCATCTGTTTCTGCCATAAAATTTCTTTCTTTCTTTACTCTTGATAAGGCGTCTGCTACATGGTTTTCCTTTCCTGGTACATACTTTATATCGTATTCGAATTCGTTTAGTTTGATCTTCCATCTTTGTAATTTCATATTTTCATACAAAGGGTTTGTGATCACTCAAAATTTCGAATTTTCTACCGTAGAGGTAAGATCTAAAGTTTTTCGTTGCCCATACTATACTATTGCTAATAGTTCCTTTTCTATTGCTGAATAATTTATATCATGTTCATTTAATGTCCTACTTGCGTGACATATAGGCTTGTGATCTTGTGATAAGACGGCTCCTAATGCAAAATTGCTGGCGTCTGTCGTTAGTGAGAATTTCTTATCGAAGTCTGGATAAATTAAAATTGGATCTGATATAATTAACAATTTTAATTTTTCAAATGAATCTTGATAATCTTTTCCTCTGTATTTATTTTCATACCTTTCTTTAACTTTTTTGTTAATGGTTTTGCTACTTTGGCGAAATTCGGTATAAATTTTCTATAGAATCCACATAATCCTAGAAATCTTTTTATTTCTTTCAGTGTCTTAGGTATCGGAAATTCTTTTACTGCTTCGATTTTATTTGGGTTTGGTTTTATTCTCTTTTCATGAATTCACATTTATCTAGCTGTAGCTTTAAATTTGCTTCCTTCAGTTTTCTAAAAACTCTTTCTAATGATAATATATGTTCTTCCAATGAAGTGGAATACACTATTATATCATCCATGTATACTAGGCAATTTTTGTAAGCAAGTTCCTCTAATAAATTATTCATACAACGTTGAAACGTTGCTGGTGCATTCTTTAATCCGAATGGCATCCTAGTATATTCGTAATGTCCTTTTTTTTGTTGAAAATGCTGTTTTCGCTATTGACTTTTCGTCCATTTGTATTTGATGAAATCCTTTCGCTAAATCGATAGCTGTGAAGTACTGGCATCTTCCTAGTTTATCTAATATTTCGTCCATTAATGGAATCGGGTATTTATCATTAACTGTGATTTCATTTAAGTTGCGATAGTGAACGACTATCCGGAATTTCTTTTCGCCAGAGGCATCTGCTTTTTTCGGTACTATCCATATGGGAGAGCAATACGGAGATTTTGATTTTCTAATTATTCCTTGTCGTATCATTTCCTCCATTTGCTTGTCTACTTCTTCGTCAAAACTCTGAGGATATTTATACAGTCTTTTATAGATAGGATCTTCGTGTTTGGTCGTGATGACATGCTTTATAGTATTGGTGAAGGTCAAATTTTCTCCTTCTCTATACTGAATATCCCTATATCTAAATAGCAATTTCGTTAATTCTTTTTTCTCTTCCTCAATTAAGTGTTCCAATCTAAATTTATTACTTTCAATTAATGCATGTTCTATTGCGTATGCAATGTGTAGGTCCATTGTTATTGGTGTTCATTTTCCTTTTATTTAACTTTACTGTTCCATTTATTGTATGGCATAATACGTCTTCTTTTGTAGTTGGGTATTCTAGAAAGTTTGTTCTCATTAAATTGATAGATGACCCTGTGTCTATCAAGCACTTTCTACCTTTATCATTCATTATTATGTTTATGTATGGGGTTTTGTTTCCGAGGCTGTTTGAAGACAATTTTCAGTTGTGTCCATTCTAGTCTGTCCACTATTGTCCTGACGTTGTCTTTTCATTGCATGGTTAGGTGCTGAATAATGACGTGGTTGTTGGTTAATTGGGTTTTGGTTTCTACCTTCATATAGTCTATGTTGGAATTCCTTGTACAATTGTGGGTCATGAACTGGTTTGTTTTGATTAAAATTGTTATTCTGATTATTTTGGTAGTAGTTTGGGTTAATATTATTTTTGTACCTGTAGTTTTGCTGATTTCTATAGTTTTGATAACCTCCGAAATTTTGAATATAATTTGGATTGTAGCCCTGGTTGTAGTTTGATTGGGTTCTGTAGTTATTATTATTGTTATTACCTCTTTGATTATTGTAAATTTGGCTCTGAATATTTTTGATTTTGTCAGATACATGTTCTTCATAAATCCCTTCCTTTTGGGCTGCTCCTATTAGGTTTGTTACTGTTGTTATGTCGTGTCTTCCTAACCTTATGTATAGTCTTTCTGGTAACTTATTACAAATTACATCTTTTACTGTATTTTCCATACCCCTTGTATAAATAGTTGTGTTAACCTGGTCCCCTTCTAAGACTAACTTATTAATAATCTTAGCGGTTTTCATTTTCAAGATTTCTGCGAACTTACGGATGCTTCCTTCAAAATTGGTGTAGTAGATGTCCCTTATCAATGTCTCGTATGGTGTCTGCGTTTTGAATGTTGAGATGAGATGATCCCTTAATGTTGTCCAGTCACTTGCCATGTTTGAGATGGAGACTTGCCTTGCTTCGCCATGTAGCTGCATCTCGATGGCACTATATAGTATATTAAGTTGCCTTGTGTCCTCTGTTGGATATAATTTCAGGACGAATTCAATTCTGCTGATAAACGAACTTAGTTCGTCTGTATCTCCACCGAAGCTTGTGGTGCTCCTTATTTGGCTAACTGCCAGGCTTAAGATGTCATTTGTTAATCTAGTAGTCATGTTGATTTATTTATTGGAGTTTCTTTTGAATAATGTTTGTATGTTTTCGTTGGCTTTGCACGTTTTTTAATATTTGTATGTTTGTAAGTTTTCGTTGGTTTTGCACGTTTTTTAATATTTGTATGTTTGTATGTTTTCGTTGGTTTTGCACGTTTCTTAAAATTTGTTTTTACACAAAAACAGAAAAAGAAGGATAATGTTCGCGGTATTTGTTCATTAGAAAAACACAAGTCGCGAGGTCCTTTATCGGATTTTTTTCGGCTTTTAAACTTTCGCGTTACGATTACACAAAAGGACTTCAAAAATCCTACCGGCTGCGCCAATTATATGTTTGTGCTTGGAGTTCAGCAAAAAAAATAAAAACTACAAGTTTTTTATTCTGCTCTTTATAGAAGAAATACGTCTGTATAGTTAGACTTATAACTTTCAACTACACTCAGCTCTTGGTTTCGATTTAAAATGAAGCCTTCTGCACTTATTTCGTTCTTGTGGATATTTCTTATTTATGAGACTCGCTCATTGTTTACAATTCGTTTTGCTGATTAGTACTGATGGTGAACTGTAATGTATGCATTTTGCACAAATAACTTTTTTTAAAACATAACGATCATTAGTTATTATATTTCGAAGTCTACTGCTAAGTTAACAGAAAAGTATTTTTTTCAAAAGTCAGTATTTTTCTTAGTATCGATACTATTTGCATACAGTATTTTTATTGTATGTTGCGACTATTATTTACAACCCTGCGCTCTCAGATTAATTCTGCTCTCAGAGAGAATTGCATTTCCGGCCAATTGGCCTATATAAGCTCGACTTGCATTTTTTGGAAAAACGTAATCCTGTAAGCGCCGGCATCAAAACTTAAAACTTTTTAATTGGATTTAAATTGTTTTAGCCGTGCCGCTAGACGACGGATCCCCCTTATATTTTGGACTACTTTTTGGAACATATTGGTTTCGCTGACCAACTTGGTCAAACACCATATCTCCCAAGTAAGTGTCCAATAAAATCCCACATCAGGATTGGCATAATTACAACAACTATTTTTTCTATTTAGTTGCTGTGAGAAGAGATCACTTCGGCTGCCCGAACAGATTAAGAACTGCATCTATCGATCCACGAAAAATTGTTGCAATTAAAGCTTCCGGTGGCGATAGTGCAATTTTAATTCGGCAGTAATTAATTGATCTTCTTCTTATCCCATTTGCTGCGGCTGCCTCATCAACGACATCAGCAGGCATATTAAAATGCACAAGAAGTCTGAAGATAGAGCGGGGAATGCAGAGCAGGCGCATATTATAAGCGCATCGGAGCAGTTCCGTCCAGCAGTTGTGCAGTGAAAGTGGTCCAAAAAAAAAATAAACTTTTTCCCCTAAATTGAACAATTTAATCAAATGTTAATTGGCAAGAGCCATCAAATCGCATAGCGTAATAATGATAAACATATGCAAAGACAAACAAACGAAACACAAAGTAAAATTGAATATAAAAATTAAATGTGCATGCAGGCTAACATTTCTGTAAAATAAAAAGTTAAGAAACAGCAACTCAAAAATAAATAAAAGTAAATCTTAAAATAGTGCATTGATGTTAAAATAGAAAAACAAATAGAAACGCAGAGCAACAACAATTTTAAATTGAATGTGTAAGACAAAATTTTAGTCTAACATAAAATGTTAATCGGCAAACAACATGAACTTGAAATTATAATAATTTGCAAATAATTTTAAACCCCCAAAAAGAAACAACAACAACAACAGACAGCATGGGAAGGCCTTCAACATCGCTTTTGGATTATTGGTGAGTGCTAACTAATTATAATCGATTGTTCTTGTTGGCAAGTAAATTCAAAATCTTATTAGAAAAGTGATAAACAATGTAAAAGTGATTTAAAGCATAAATTTGCGCTTGCCTTGTTTGTTATCTAAAACAACAACATCTGTGGCTTAAGCTTATCGCTGCTGCGCTGCCGCGATCTAATTTTATGACTTTTTCTTTCGTCTTTTTTATTTTGATCATCTGCTTGCGCAGATTAACGTAAATTTCCTAAGTAAATTTCCCAGTATTATTCGAAATAGATTTGAATCAAACTAAATAAATATTTGTACTTTCACATACATATTAAAAGGACGTTCGGATTTTATTTTACTTAAAATTAGTACTAAAAACAGAAAACGAAACTGTAAATAAAAATTAAAATAACCAAAAATGCAAATACAAGCAAAACAACAATTGTAAACAAAATTTAAAATGCACATTCAGTAGGTTAAAAAGATTAATCCGTTCTTAATAAATAAACATGCACAGTATTAAATTTGGGAGCTTTTCAACATTTTGTCACGCGCAGAGAAGCTCATAGGGTTGTGACGCGAATCAGCTGCTGCTTCATCGTAGCATGCTGAAGCATTTGGATAAGGTGTCTCGATTGTGATAGTAGGTATCTTTCTTTCTTCTGTCCTCTCATTTCTATCATTGTGGCTAGGTTTTCTTACTTTTTAATTGTATTCGATCCTGTGCGTAAACTTAGTTGGAGTCTTCAACGAACCCCCCACAGGCTGTTTTTGCTAGTCGTTTATAAGAAAACCAAACGAAGACATACACTAGTTTACAGGATCGCATGGACGTTTAGTGTGACCCTCAGTTAAAGCCCAGTTTTGATGTCTAGATTTTGAGTTTTAACGAGTGTTGTTCGGAACAGAGTTGTTGCCACAATGTGGGTGTGCAATTTTTGTACTTTACGAAGTTGGACGCCACTCAAGGGCACAATCCCTGTTCATTACAGTTTGGCGCCCAAAGCGTGAGGCATTTCTGATCGGCTTATAGAGATCAGATGCTTATTTCTCGTTTTTTTCTTTTTTTGCTTCTTCTTCTTCTATTTTTTTTAAGTCACCATAAAACTTATTGGAACAAATCTGGAATTTCGACACTGAGGTTAACCCAGTTTTTTATAGGTTTTGGCTGCTACCTAGTTCTTTTTCATCCTTTTCAGTGGTTATAAAAGTAAGATGGTTTGTGAATCTCTGGAATTTTATTAATTTGAATAATCTGAATTAATAACCAAGATAAACAGCACATTAGACCGGAAGTAAATAAAGCTGAAAAGTTATTTTTATTATTTTGTGCAAACTTAAGTCCAGTTGTCTTTATTTGTCCAATGTATAGATCGGATAAAGTTGGAATTTCACGATTTTGGCTATGCTTAAACGATGACCACTTTTGAAGAGATATATTAAGCAGATATAGTAACAGAAACTTAAGGATGAGCAATAGTCTATCAGTTTCAGTACAATTGTATAATAATTATATTTATTATTGCAAATCAGACATCCAAATTAAATCCAATGCATTTAATTTACCCTCGAATCAAAACTTTAAGGAAAAACTTTATGAAATTAAATTTTGTCTAAAAACATTTTAGCTATATAAAATATCAATTACGATAACAATGGCTGTACATCGTAGTGTTGAAAACTGGGCAATCGAATTGGCAAATGCTGCATTAGCTGAAGCTACTTGCAAAATATGTCAAAAACAATTACTAGAAGAAAATTCCACAATTCGAATTTTTTCAACTCCCTGTCAGCACCTTTATCACGAAAACTGAATTTACGATTGGGTAGAACAATTCAAAGAGTGTCCGGAGTGTCAAAAGCTAGTACATGCTCGCGAATTAAAGCAAGTTATTGTGCCACCAGAGACTCCAGAGCCTCAAGTCCCCACAGGCACTATGAATAAACTTCACCGCACTCGACAACAAACACAGGGAAAGAAAACTAGTTACCAACTACAACAACGGGACACTGACACTGTGGAATTAGAAACTATAAATACGCAACCGCTGGAGAAATGTAATCGTAAGGCCGGTAGACCAGCTAGAGTCAGAAATACAACACAAGGGGAACCAAGAAATAATTCAGGATCAAGAAATGTTCAAGGAGGTGTTTCGAGAGGCGTCGACTATGAAAGAATTTTTTCTCGAATAGAGCAGATTGTCTCACGGCAACTTTCCAATTTGAGTTTACATAATAACTCAGCAGAGCTTAGCGATCGTAAGAATCTAACTCGAAATTGTATGGGTTCATCGGATCTCGCACGCGTTACAGCTCGCATTAATCCCGAAAAGATAACTCAGCAAATTCATAGCTGGAACATTGAATTTGACGGATCAACCAAGGGAATTACTGTCGAAGAGTTTATTTACCATATTCGAACTTTGACTGAAAACAGCTTGAATAATGATTTTGAGCCAGTTTGTAAGAACTTACACATTTCTAGTAGGAAGGCTAGAGAGTGGTACTGGAGGTATCGCAAAGAGTGTTCTCGCATTGTATGGTCAGACTTTTGCGCTGCTCTAAAGTACCAGTAAAAAGATTACAGAAATGACTCTGATATTTTGGAAGATATCCGCGGGCGCAAGCAAAAGCCAGGGGAAACTTTCGAGACTTTCTATGATGAGATAGATTCTCTTATCTAGAATGTCTACTTCCATTCAAGAGGAGCAGCTTATTGAGATGCTCATGCGAAACTTATTACCAGATATTCGTCATGAACTTTTGTATGTGCCTATACATTCAATAGCTCATTTACGAAAATTGGTAAAAATGCGTGAAAATTTGTTAGGAGATGTTGCAGTTAAACGCATGATGAAACCACAAAGTAATCAACTTGGCGTTAGGCGAAACATTTCTGCTGTGGAAGAAACGGTTTCTAGCTCTGAAGTAGATCAGGACCAGACATCTATTGATGCGATTCAAGCACCAATTAAGGTATATCGCTGCTGGAATTGTGATACCGAAGGACATGGGTGGGATATGTGCATACTAGAAAGGAAAACGTTTTGTTATGGCTGTAGAGCCAAGAATGTATATAAACCCCAGTGCACAGTGTGTCTCGCTAGGAAATCGAAAAACGGGAAAAGGGTCCATGCAACAACAATGCTCGAATGGCCCCGAAAACCCAATTATACTTTTAAATTCTCATTTACCTGCTAGCTCAGAGTTTTCTCTTAAAGCTACCACCTTAACAGATTTGACAACAAAATTATCGTCAGCAGATAAGGAGGCAGATTATCCTCGCGTATATCCGATAAAGCCATATCATGAACGACTGAAGGAGTATCTTGCAGCAAAAGCTCGTATATTCGGGTCAGGCAGTAGTCATAAACGCAGTTGTCCGAAGCGTTCGACTCTACGGATACGTAACTTTTAGAGAACCATTCGACAAACAAAGCATTTACTTATCTCAGCTATAGTTAATCAGCAGTCTGATGGACGTTTTTATGCGGAGGTTTCCTTTTTAAACTTTGTTGAGCAAGGGTTACGAGATACAGGCGCAAAACATCAGTTGCATGGGTTCGACTTTAGCTTCAGAAGATTAGACCAAGTATCCTCAGTATCGGCGTATTGCATCACATGTAAACACTGCTGATGGTCGTTCTCACTCAGTATTAGGTTATTTGTAAAAGTTAAATATAAAAATCTCATTCGTTCAATTAAACTATTTATTATACCCTCAATTGAAAAGCGTCTTATTTTAGGTGTGGATTTTTGGAAAGAGTTTCAATTAGCACCAAGTCTTATTTCCTGTTTAGATGTTGAACCGATATCAGAAGAAAGTTCAAAAGATAGTAATGCTTACGCATTGACTGCAATGCAACGTTGTCAGTTGGATGCAGTGATTTGACTATTTCCCTCTTTTGAAAAGCAAGGCTTGGGAAAAACTTCGTTGCTTGAGCATCATATTGATGTTGGTGATGCCAAACTGATTAGGCAAAGATTTTACCCTGTGTCCCCAGCTGTAGAAAAATTGATGTACACGGAAATAGATAGAATGGTTGAATTAGGAGTGATTGAAAATTCCAGTGGTCCATGGAGCTCTCCGATGAGGCTTATGGTGAAACCTGGCAAGGTTCGGTTATGTTTGGATGCGCGAAAGCTTAATGATTGCATTAAGAAAGACGCATATCCATTACCGAGCATCGAAGGCATTTTTGCAAGATTACCGAAGGCAAATATTATTTCGATAGATCTGAAAGATGCATATTGGCAAATAGCATTGTCGGAGGCATCGAAAAGCGTGACCGCATTCACAATACCGGGACGTCCCTTATATCAATTTAAGGTGATGCCTTTCGGTCTGTGCAATGCCCCACAAACAATGTGCAGGCTCATGGATGAAGTACTTCCGCCTGAGTTGAAACATTGCTTTGGTTATCTTGATGACTTATGTGTAGTGTCGGCAGACTTTGACGCACATGTAATGATTTGAATGCGGTTGGCAGAGCAATTTCGTAATGCCAATCTAACGCTTAATCTGAGCAAAAGTCAGTTCTGTGTCACAGAAATTAAGTATCTGGGATATGTAGTCGGCAGAGGCGGAATTGCTACGGATCCGAGCAAGATTGAATCAATTCTTAATTGGCCTGCACCAAAGTCTCTAAAGCAGACTGGTGGATTTTTAGGTTTAGCAGGGTGGTACAGACGGTTTATTTCAAATTTTGCGGAAGTCACCACGCCTATAACGGATTTACTATCGGGTAAAAACAAGTTGGTATGGACAGATAGTGCACAAAAAGCGTTTGTACAGCTGAAAGACTTACTGACTTCAGCCCCTGTTCTACAAAATCCGGATTTTACTCAAAAATTCTTCCTTCATTGCGATGCAAGCAATTACGGCGTTGGAGCAGTTCTTGTGCAGTTGGATGATAAAGGGGAAGAAAAACCAGTGGCATATATGTCAAAGAAATTGAATTCGGTACAGCGCAATTATAGCGTTACCGAGAGAGAGTGTTTAGCAGTAGTATTAGGAATTGAACGATTTCGTTGCTATTTGGAATTGCAAGATTTTGAAGTGATTACAGATCACTCGAGCTTGGCATGGCTTATGAAACAAGCAAACCTTAAAGGGCGATTAGCGAGATGGGCAATGCAACTTCAGGGGAACAAATTCGCTGTTAGTCATCATAGAAGGCGAGATAATGTAGTGCCTGATGCTTTGTCTCGGATGTATGCTGAAGAAGTGGCAGCAATTGAGTTGTATGGTCCGGAGATTGATTTAAGTTCCTCATGTTTTACGGATAATGAGTACCAGTGTGAGGAGTTGTGCTCCTCACAAAAGGAATATAACTGGCATGGCAACAATATATTAGTATATATTAATATGGTTGCATTATATATATTTGTGCATATACATATATAGTGACATATCCAGTTCTTGCAGAACTCTCTTTTTAACTCCACTCACACATAACAAACAATGCACAAGCATTGTTCCCACACATACCAATGTATAAATTTAAGTACACACACTTCCTGTAATAGAATAAGTCATAATATAAACAAGCACGTATGCCAGGCGTACAGAATCAATAACATAAATCTATGCACCCGAAAAGTGAACATTAAAATTGATCACGCCACTTTTGAAATAGGGGACCATAGCCCAAACGTAATCACTTTTGAAATAGAGGACCAAAATCCAAATGTAATTTGATTCTTGTGTGAAGCCTAGTTCACGACTCCCAAAATATTCCACTCCTAATTGCTGAGCACACATAAAATTTAAACAAAGGAAAAGTCGCAATACGAGGTTTCTTCAAGAATCAAAACGCAACCGAGGGTTAGAGTTAGTTTTACAATCAAACTGTAAACACGTATTGTAAATTATATAAAGATATTTTTTTTACTAAACGTCAACTCCAAACATCCAATTGGCGCAGCCGGTAGGATATCAGTTTGAAATCGTGGAAAGTCCTAGTTAATGTAAGGATCAAAAGATCCTTAACTCGTTCTTGTATCTCGCGAACTAATCAAGTGATATCCGCATAAGGACCCTCGTGAAATCTTTTAAAAAACTTTTCTTCGAAAAGTAATAAAAAAAAATCGCGAAAACGTTTTTAAAATAAAAACAAAAATTCTTAATTGAAAAATAAAACAACAAAACACAAATAACATTTACGTAAACGCTTCTGTGAACAACAAAACAAAATACAATAACATTTTTAACTCAATAACAAAAAGAATAAAATAAATAACAAAATGGGTTTATCGGACGTCAACTTAAGCCAAGCGCTTAACCAGATAAGTCAAATACCCAGCTTTGGAGGAGATACGGAGGAATTAATTAATTGCCTTCATAAGCCGAATTGAATTCCTAATGAAACTATACCCAACCGATGACAGCAGACAGCAGAACGTCTTATTCAGAGTAGTACAGATGCAATTACACGGAGACGCCCAGAAGACATCACTACGACACATGGCTTCGGATTGGAACACATTGAGAGACACATTGATCAACACCTACAAGACGCAGACACCATATGAGGAATTACTCAGGAAGTTGTATTACACCCAATACGGAGGAAGTATCCGTAAGTTCATCGAAGAAATAGAAAATAAGTCTTTTGTTATTGTAAATAAACTAATATTAGAAGGCAACCAATCAAACACATTATTATACACGAATGCAATGAATAATACTATAAAAGATGTAATCAGTAAGAAATTGCCAGACAGGTTATATATGCAGTTAGCTAGATATGACATAACTACAGTAAATAAATTAAAACAAGTAGCTCAAAAAGAAGGAGTTTATGAAGACTACGCATCTGAAAGATCCAAGAATACAAACCACACTACGTTTCCTAAAGTGAACAAAACTAACTACAACCCTAAATATCAAAACTATAATAATAACTCGGGGCACAGAAACCAACAGAATTTTAACACAACTTTCCAAAATAATAGAAACCAACAGAGTTTTAACCCAAATTTCCAAGGTTATAGGAATCAAAATCAAAATCAAAATAGAGCAGCATATTACCCACCACTATTCAGGGAATTCCAACAAAAATTACATCAAGGCAGGGCAGAAAACCCAATAAATCACCAGCAAAATCAGTTTAGAAACAATGCACCAAATCCACCATTCAAAAGAACTCGCCAGGGTTATAGCGAGCAATCTAAAATGGATACATCAGAAAATTTTCATCAAACAGCCTCGGAATAATAGAAAACAAAACACCGTTCATAATTATAATTATGAATGATATCCCGTTAAAATGCTTAGTAGACACAGGATCGTCAATAAATTTAATGAGTAAAAATTTCCTAAATTACAAAACAACAAAAGAAAACATAACATGCCACACCATAAGTGGAGAAGTAACTTTAAATAACAGTGTATCGCTAGCACCAAGTAGACTTTGTCCGACCGATCAAAAATTTTACATTCACGAATTCTCAAAGAAATTTGACATTCTATTAGGCCGAACGTTCCTAACAGACTGTAAAGCTAAGATCGACTACGAGGAAGAGTTCATAAAACTTGGAAATTTTCAATTTTTATTCAAATATGGTACAGAAGTAGAAAGTAAAACAAAATCAGGTTTAAATGAAATATCAGATGATTGTTCAACAAATGACAACTTAGAAGAATGCTTAGATCCACCACTAACAAGAGATTTGCACATAGCATATGCATTAGAAAACGAATTACTAGAAAGTAATCAGTTCAGATTAGGACATCTTAACGCAGAAGAAAAAAGAGAATTAACTAAAGTTTTATTCGAATACAGAGATATTCAGTATAAAGAAGGCGACAATTTGATTTTCACTAATACTATAAAACACACGATAACAACAAAACATGAAGACCCCATTTACAAAAGACCATATAGATACCCGCAGAGCTTCGACGAAGAAGTAGAAAAGCAAGTAAAAGAAATGATGCAACAAGGCATTATTCGTGAATCAAGTTCACCTTATTGTTCACCTATTTGGATAGTCCCAAAAAAGAGTGACGCCTCAGGCAAAACAAAATACATAGTCGTGACTCGACTATGGACAAACCCAAGATGGTGAAATTGAGTTGGAGATGCAACACAAGAAGACAACCAAGGACAGACCAAAACGCCTCACTAAAACGTATCATGCCACGAAAAATGCAGAATACGTAAAAACTTGATTGTAAAAATTTAGTTTATTTGGACGACATAATAGTGTTTTCCACTTCATTGGAAGAACATTTATTATCACTGAGAAAGGTTTTCAAAAAGCTAAGGGAAGCAAATTTAAAATTACAATTAGATAAATGCGAATGGATGAAAAAAGAAACAGATTTCCTAGTAATAACAACAGACGGGATTAAACAAAACCAAATAACCAAATAAAATTGAAGCTGTCAAAATATTTCCAATACCCAAAACACCGAAAGAAATAAAAAGATTTCTAGGATTATGTGGATTTTATCGTAAATTTATACCTAACTTTGCCAAAGTAGCAAAACCAATAACATTAAAGTTAAAAAAAGGAGCAAAAATAGACATAAATAATAAAGAATACAAGGAAGCAGTCGAAAAATTGAAACTACTTATTATATCCGATCCAATATTAACTTATCCTGACTTTAATAAGAAATTTTCATTAACAACAGACGCAAGTAATTACGCATTAGGAGCAGTTTTGTCACAAGTCCATAAACCATTAACATAAACCATTTGCAAGTAGAACATTAAATGAACACGAAATTAATTATTCCGCAATCGAAAAAGAACTATTAGCCATAATATGGGCCACCAAAAACTTCAGATCATACCTCTTCGGTAGAAAATTCGAAATTCTAAGCGACCATAAACCTTTAGTTTGGCTAGATAACATGAAGGACCCAAATATGAAATTACAAAGATGGATAATCAAGTTAAACGAATTCGACTATGAAATAAAATACTTACCAGGAAAAGAAAATTACGTAGCAGATGCACTTTCAAGAATAAAAATAGAAGAAAATTTCATGGGAGACACCCAAGATAGCGTAGCAGCCACAATACACAGCGCGAGTGAAGATAACCAAAATTGCATACAAATTACAGAAAGACCCTTAAACAATTACAGCCATCAAATAGAATTCATTAAAAGCGATACTGATGACGTCAAGAAATCTAATTACTTTCACAAAACAAAAATATTAATAAACTACACAGATATGACAACGGAAAGAGCAAAAGAACTAATAAAAGAATATTTATGTGCAAAAAATAGCGTAGTATATTTCTCGCATAATGCCGACTACGAAATATTCCAAAAAGCTTATGTAGAAATAATTAATATAAATAATCCCATCAGAACAATGAAGGCAACAACAAAATTGATAGACATTCATACTTATTCAGAATTTAAAGAAATTATAATGAAAAATCATAAAAAACTTTTACACCCAGGGATAGAAAAGACAATAGTTATGTTCAAAGCAAAATATTATTACCCAGATTACCAGAAATTAATTCAAAACATTATAAATGAATGTGAAGTTTGCAACATAGCGAAAACAGAACATAGAGATACAAAATTTACCTTTGAATTAACCCCCGAAATATACAACCCAAGAGAAAAATATGTTATGGATTTTTACATGGTCGACAACAAACAGTTTTTGTCATGCATAGATGTTTATTCAAAATACGCCACAATAGTTGAAGTCAATGGTAGAGACTGGATAGAAGCAAAAAGGGCAATCCTAAAAATATTCAATGACATGGGAAAACCTATAGAAATTAAAGCATATAAAGACTCAGCATTCATGTGTGCAGCCTTAAAAATATGGTTAGAATCAGAAAATGTCAAAATAGAAATAACAACAAGCAAAAATGGAATTTCAGACATAGAAAGATTTCATAAGACAATAAACGAAAAACTTAGAATCATAAACTCAGATACAGATCCGGAAAACAAATTAACAAAGTTCGAAACAATTCTTTATACATACAACCATAAAATAATACACAATACCACAGGCAAAACCCCAGCAGATATATTCATTTACGCAGGAACACCAGCTTTTGACACACAAACAAAGAAAATTGACAAAATTAATAAACTAAACGAGAAAAGAAAAACAGTCGAAATAGATATGAATTACAGAGAAATGCCTTTAGTAAAATCAAAAGTAACTAACCCATTTAGAAAAACTGGTAACATTAAAAGAGTAGACCAAAAACATTTTGAAGAAACTAATAGGGGAAGAAAAATTCTCCACAATTCTGCCCATCGAGATTGGCACTATACCGTTAGCTCAGAGTGCCGAAGATCAAACTCACGTGGCTGCCTGGATACCACAGACGCCGGATACGCCAGGGGTGCTGGCAGCTGATCTACCTCCTAGCTACGATACCTGCAGTGAGTACTTGTACACAATATTTGATTGAATATGATTACAATCTGAATCGTTCCTTTTCAGAACCACCTTCATTTGAGGAAGCCACGCATATTGGTGAAAAATTCGTGGATACCGATGTTAATGAACACAATCGCACCGATGATTTCATACCAAGCTATCCCATGTACACAAACTTTGCAACACCTTCAGCACCACCGCCGCCACTAGAGGAAATGCCGGACGTGCCTCTGTTATCGCTGCCCCATAATCCTAGTGCGCCTAGAGCTTAGTTCTTGTTTTCTGCCTATAGTATGTGCAAACAAGCTTATAGTAACTGTTCCAGATATTACCTCATTTACTTAAAGTTTAAATGTACTTTGTGAATATTTTCCAAACATACATATTTTATTTAATATTCAGTTACATACTTAAATCTCAATAGTTTTCCTTTAAAACCTAAGTTCAGATTTAAAGACCAAAAATTGATTCACGAATCTCGTTAATTTTTTTGAAACATTAAAAACAAAATATAAATACTATTTGCTTTCATTTTTTTATGTTTTAAGGTTATCCAAAAATTTGATCAACAAATGTGCAAAAGTAATTACAAATAAATTCAACAAGTAAAATATAACAAATATTTATTAAATTAAATACAGGTACAGTTATAAATAGTATCATTTTAGTATATAAATAATCATAAATAAGCTATCATCCATTTCAGAGAACCTTTTCGGTTTCACTATGCTCCATTTCGTAGTATAGATAGCGTGGTCTAAAATCTAATTGCTCGACTCGGGTGCTTCCTTTTTATTCAGATTTGTGGCTATCATGAATTCGGCCTCTGCGAAAGTTAGAAGCTATAGAAAAGTAAGATAATATTTATTATTCTACTCTATTTTGTTTCGATAAATGGACGGATTTTCCAGAATTTGTAAA
Organism: Scaptomyza hsui; assembly: GCA_018152825.1. NCBI lineage: Eukaryota > Metazoa > Arthropoda > Insecta > Diptera > Drosophilidae > Scaptomyza > Scaptomyza hsui. The sequence goes on from JAECXO010000241.1 coordinate 616,207, forward strand.
TCAAAAACGCCCCATTTAACTATTATCTTTTACTTACCCAACGAGCCCATTGAGGCGCTTAAATTGGGAGAAGTCATAAATAACGAGAGAAGTAGCCTCTGGTGTCTGATTAGGTGCACTTGCCACGCCAACCGCCTGCAGATCGCACATGGAGCGAGACTCCTTTAAGCCATACTAAATTCAAAAAACAGAAAAAAACTAACCAAAGCAAATACAACAATTCCAGGTCATCTAATGAAGTTACACCTGTTCCAAATACTCATTTTATTGACAACCATACTAAACAGTAACGCCCAATCAATCGAAATAAATCAAATAAAAGGCCAAAACGGATATCTAATACTAAAAACCGGCCATATAAGTATCACAACAGATTACGAATATCATTGTCTTACAGTAAACCTAACAAAAACAGAAGAAATACTTAATAATATATTAAAACAAGCAGAACCTTTCATATTCCTACCACAAATGGAATATTTAATAGAAAAACTTGACAGGGAAATGAACGGAATCAAAATAGTCAAAAGAAAGAAGAGAGGTCTAATCAACATGGTAGGAACAGCATATAAGTACCTATTTGGAACTTTAAATGAGGAAGACAAAACAGAGCTTGAAAATAAAATACATAATTTAGAGGAAACAGCATACAAATCAACGAATTAAACAAATTAATAGAAGCTGTTAATCACGGGATAAAATTAATAGATAACATGATAGAAGATTCACAACAAGATAAAAAACTTAATTTACTACTTTTCAATTTGCAACAATTCACCGAATACATAGAAGATGTAGAAATGGGGATGCAACTAACAAGATTAGGGATTTTTAACCCAAAACTATTAAAACACGATCATTTAGGAAGCGTAGACTCAGAAAAGATGTTAAATATAAAAACTTCAACTTGGATAAAAACAGATACAAACGAAATTCTTATAATCTCCCACATTCCAAAAATACTTGTTCAAAAATCAGTATATACAATAATCCCTTATCCAGATGAGAATAGAAATATTTTAACAGAAAATGTCAAAGAAAAATATTACATTAGCAATAATAAAACCTATACTGTTGATAAAAAAGCGAATTCAAATAAATTCATAGACGGCATAATTAAACAAATCAATACAACATGTAAATTTACAAAAACCCATAAAAATTACGAAATAAACTTCGTAGAACCTAATGTAATAATCACTTGGAACTTACCCAAAATGACTTTAAACCAAAATTGTAATAACCAACAAATAACTATAAGCGGGAATAATATTATTAAGGCAATCAATTGCTCAGTCCAACTAGAAGACATATTAATAACGAATGTACTTTCAGATATCACTCAAACAGTTTATATAAGCAATAACGTAACAAGAATTGAACCTTTATCATTTATACACACTAAAGAACTTATAAAACAGGAAACTAAATTACACAATAATTTGTTAGTAATTACACTAACTATACTCGCAACATTGTTAATCGCGATAGCTTTATATGTAATCTTCAAATTCAAAAATATACCTAAACGCATGATTATAAAATATAAGAAAAATAAAAATACACAAATGGCACAAGATCAAGAAGACAAAATTGTAATAGACACAGAAACAAAAATGTACCCAAGTATAAACGCTTGAGGACAAGCACTTTTCTAGGGGATGGGGAAGTGACATATCCAGTTCTTGCAGAACTCTCTTGTCAACTCCACTCACACATAACAAACAATGCACAAGCATTGTTCCCACACATACCAATGTATAAATTTAAGTACACACACTTCCTGTAATAGAATAAGTCATAATATAAACAAGCACTTATGCCAGGCCTACAGAATCAATAACATAAATCTATGCACCCGAAAAGTGAACATTAAAATTGATCACGCCACTTTTGAAATAGGGGACCATAGCCCAAACGTAATCACTTTTGAAATAGAGGACCAAAGTCCAAATGTAATTTGATTCTTGTGTGAAGCCTAGTTCACGACTCCCAAAATATTCCACTCCTAATTGCTGAGCACACATAAAATTTAAACAAAGGAAAAGTCGCAATACGAGGTTTCTTCAAGAATCAAAACGCCGACAACCGAGATTTAGTTAAGTTTTTTTTCAATCAAACTGTAAACACGTATTTTAAATTAAATAAAGATATTTTTTTACTAATCGTCAACTCCAAACATCCAATTAAAAAAATTTTTAAAATTTATAAAATAATTGTGAGTTTAGGCTATTAGTGGATTAAAAATAAAAAGTCGAAGACTTTAGTTTTATTTTTAATTAGTTCTTTATTGAATAAGTTTTAATATTTAACTCTCAATTTCCACTTTTAAAAATAAACACCAAACTCTTAAAAAAAAAACCAAAAAAAAACTCTCTCACTTTAATTTCTCCCTAAATCTTAATTTTTTTTTGTGCCCAGAGCGAACCTTAGTTGAGAGCTTTCATTATTATCAAAGCTTTATGCTTCGAACGCTTTAAGCTTTTTACAAAACTTGCCCAAATCGAAGCGATCTCACGCTTGTGGCGTGATTTTTACAAATATGTTTATGTCTATTTCGTTTGTGGCGCTATGCGTGATTTCCAAATATTCTTGTATTTATTGTTTATGTCTAACTCGTTTCCTGTGTTAGGGATTTAGGGTGTAATGTGATACTTAAATGTTAGGGTGAGTGCTATGTGTGACAAATTTGAGATATGAATATGTGTGCATATTGGATATCTTACTCGCCCACACTAAAAAATTTGCGTTACGTTAGACTGCTCCTATCTTGGGATACAGTGCGGGTTGATCTTGTTTGACTATTGGTAATTCTATTTGATCATTGATCATTTCTTGTTCTTTAGGTTTTCTATACTTAACAATAAGTGTTCTGGGTAAACTTTTGAACTTATAAATTAAGTACAATAATATGCTTAATATCGTAATGGTTAATGATGTCAATGTTATTATTTGGAATGTATTATAATATTTTGTATGTTCCAAAATTAATTCCTTAGTCTGAATATATGACAATGGTTCGAGTTTTGTTACGTTATTGCTGACATAAATGTTTTGTGTAAAATCTAGTCTTGAATTAGATATTGATATCTCGTTAATTTGTATTTCACAATTATAGATTTTTATAATATTGTTTCCTTTTATCTTAATTTCATTATTCATACAATTTTGATTTACAATAAATTCTGGTAAATTCCATGTTAGGATTATGTTTGGTTCTATATAATTTGTTTGAAAATTTTTAATTGTTTTGGTATATTTACATTCGGTTTTGATTTGCTTTACAATGCCTACTATGCAGTTATTCAATATTTGTTTTTTTGTAGTTGTGCCATATACTTTATTATTATTATACTTTGATACCGAAGGTCTCATAGTATATTGGTTTTGTGCAATGTCCGTCATGGTGTCTGTCCGTCTGTCCGTCTGTCTGTCTGTCCGTCTGTCCGTCTGTCCGTATGAACGCAACTTTTTTCGACACCCGTAAAGCTAGAGACTTGAAACTTTGCAAATATATTTGTCTATAGGCGAGACAGATAAAGTGTCAAGATTGGGGTGCCACGCCTACTAGGAGGCTGGGAAATCGATAAATTCGATAACAGAAAACCGATAAAACTTAATATTTGTCAGATTCTTACAGCTAGAGTTGCCAAATTTTGCTCGCAGGTAGCTAATCATGTCCCTGAAAAAACTGCATCAAAATTTTGGATGCCACGCCCACTCCTTCCGCCCCCCTCATCACTGCTCCTTGAAATTGGAAACGCCCATAGTTTTCACATATTTTGGGCTAGAGCCACCAAATTTTGTGTCAAGATAGATATTTACGTTCCCCAAAAAATGCATCAAAATTTTGGATGCCACGCCCCCTGATTCCGCCCCATCCCCCCTTCTCACTGAAATTGGAAACGCCTATAGTTTTCACATTTTTTGGGCAAGAGCCACCAAATTTTGTGTCAAGATAGATATTAACGTTCCCCAAAAACATGCATCAAAATTTGGATGCCATGCCCCCAGATTCCGCCCCCATCCCCCCTTCTCCCTGAAATTGGAAACGACCATAGTTTTCACATTTTTTGGGCTAAAGCCACCAAATTTTGTGTCAAGATAGATATTGACGTTTCCCAAAAAAATGCATCAAAATTTGGATGCCATGCGCCCTGATTCCGCCCCCATCCCCCCTTCTCCGTGAAATTGGAAACGCCCATAGTTTTCACATTTTTTGGGCTAGAGCCACCAAATTTTGTGTGAAGATAGATATTAACGTTCCCCAAAAAACATGCATCAAAATTTGGATGCCATGCCCCCAGATTCCGCCCCCATCCCCCCTTCTCCATGAAATTGGAAACGCGCATAGTTTTCACATTTTTTGGGCTAGAGCCACCAAATTTTGTGTCAACATAGATATTGACGTTCCCCAAAAAAATGCATCAAAATTTGGATGCCATGCGCCCTGATTCCGCCCCCATCACCCCTTTCTCCGTGAAATTGGAAACGCCCATAGTTTTCACATTTTTTGGGCTAGAGCCACCAAATTTTGTGTCAAGATAGATATTTACGTTCCCCAAAAAAACGCATCAAAATTTTGGATGCCACGCTCCCTGGTCCCGCCCCCATCCCCCCTTCTCCCTGAAATTGGAAACGCCCATAGTTTTCACATTTTTGGGCTAGAGCCACCAAATTTTGTGTCAAGATAGATATTGACGTTCCCCAAAAAAATGCATCAAAATTTGGATGCCATGCCCCCTTATTCCGCCCCCATCCCCCCTTCTCCATGAAATTGGAAACGCCTATAGTTTTCACATATTTTGGGCAAGAGCCCAAATTTTGTGTCAAGATAGGTACTGGCGTTCCCCATCAAAACTTGGGTGCCACGTCCCCTGATTCCGCCCCCATCCCCCCTTCACCAAGAAATTGTAAACGCCTATAGTTTTCACATTTTTTGGGCTAGAGCCACCAAATTTTGTGTGAAGATAGATATTGACGTTCCCCAAAAATGCATCAAAATTTTGGATGCCACGCCCCCTGATTCCGCCCCCATCCCCCTTCTACTTGAAATTGGAAACGCCTATAGTTTTCACATTTTTTGAGCTAGTGTCACCGAATTTGGTAGGAAGATATATGGTGACATCTACAAAAGATCTGCATCAAAAATTAGGATGCCACGCCCACCTCTGCCGCCCACCATTTAAAATCGGAAATTTCGATATCTCTTATAGTTTTTAAGCTAGAGCCCGTAAATTGGGTAGAAAGATAGAAGGCAGCATCTACCAAAGACCTGCATCAAAATTTTGAATGCCACGCCCACCTAAGCCACCCGCCTTATAAAATCGGAATCGGCTATATCTTTAACAGTTTTTGAGCTAGAGCCACCAAACTTGGTAGGCAGATAGATAGTGACAGCTAAAAACATTTGATTCAAAAATTTGGATGCCACGCCTACCTCTGCCGCCAACCTTTTAAATTTGGGAGTTAAGTTATCTTCCACAGTTTTTGAGCTAAAGTCACCAAATTTGGTAACATGATAGCTGGCGATGTTTACCACATGGGACACTCCCTTCGCCCCTGCATTCCCCCTAATCAACCGTTGTTTTACTGGTATCAAAGTATTCCGCAGTCGGTTGCGTCCGACAGCAACGTTTTTACTTGTTTATTAAATATTTTTCTTGAATGTTTTCTGTTAAAATATTATCGTTCTCATCTGGGTAGCGTATTATTTCGAAAATGGGTGTTTTACTAATTGCTTGTGGAATATGTGATATTATGTAAATTTCTTTTGTATCAGTTTTTAACCAAGTTGATGTTTTAATATTAAGAATTTTCTCTGGTGTAACATGCAATAAGTAATCGTGCTTAAGTAATTTAGGGTTGAATATGCCTAATCTAGTTAGTTGCATTCCCATCTCTATGTATTCTATATATTCGGTAAAGTGTTCTAAATTGAAAATTAGTAAATCAAATTTCTTGTGTTTTTCTTCTTTTGTTTTAAATGTGTTCATGGTTTCAATTGCTTTGTTAATTGTTTCGATTATTTTGTTTAGTTCATTAACTTGAACGCTATTTTCTGCTAAGTTACTTATCTTCTGTTCTAGTTCGTCTCTGTCATCTGTGTCTAATGTTCCGAATAAGTATTTGTATGTTTTGCCTACTAAATTTATTAGTCCTCTCTTTTGTCTTTTAATGATTGTTATCCCGTTCATTTCCCTGTTTAGTTTTTCAATAAGATAATTTATTTTAGTTGAATTTTCGTAATCGTTTGCTTGTATTAATAAGTTATTGTAGACCTTTTCTATTTTTGTTAAATTTACAGTTAGATAATGGTATTCAAAATTAGTTGGTATGTCCAGTGTTCCTGTTTTAAATATTAGGTAGCCGTTGTTTGCTTTTATGGGGTTTATTTCGATACTTTGTCCGTTAATTGTTACTGTTAGCATTGTTATTATTATTAGAATTCCCTTCATTAGCTGGTTCTCTGTAATTAATGTATTTACTTGTATTAGTTTTCTTTTTCTTCTTTAACTTTGATTTGTAATGGGTGACTTTTCTACCTCTATTGGTTTCTTCAAAATGCTTCTCGTCTATTTGTCTTAACTGACCTGTCTGTTTGAATGGATTGGTTATTTTTGTTTTAACTAAAGGTGTAGATCTATATTTTGTATCTATTTCAAATTCTTCCCTTGATTCATTCAATTTTTCAATTTGTTTCTTTTTCCTGTCTTGTGTGTCATACTTTGGTGTCCCTGCGTACATAAATATATCTGCGGGTGTTCTGTTTGTTGTATTGTGTTTGGTTTTATGATTATAAGTGTATAATATAATTTCAAATCTGGTTTGTTTGTTTTCTATGTTATGGTCACTACTTATAATTCGTAATTTTTCGTTGATTGTTTTATGAAATCTTTCTATATCTTTGCATGATAGAAATTGTTTATGGTCAACTAAATAAAAATCATTTATATACTTTTCCCTAATGTAATTTGTTTCTGGGGTTAATTCGTACACTAATTTGGTACTTCTGTGCTCTGTTTTTGAGATGTTGCAAATGTGACATTCATTTATTATGTTTTGTATTAGGTTCTGATAATCTGGGTAATAAAATTTTTCTTTAAACCAATGTATTGTCTTTTCTATCCCTGGGTGTAATAGTTCGTTATGTCTTTTAAGTATCTGTTCTTTAAATTCTGCGTACGTTTGTAAGTCTGTTAATTTTGATGAGCTTTTCATTACTTTAATTTTACTTTCTGGGCTTATTATTTCTACGTATGCGTTTTGAAAAATCGGAAAATCGGAGTCGTTGTGAAAGTATAAGACGCTATTTTTTGAACATAAATATTCTTTAATTATTTCTTTAGCTTTAGTAATCGTCATTTCTATATATGTTATCTTTATGTTTTTCTTGTGAAAATAGTTAGTCACTTGTGTCGTATTGTCGTTTCCTTTAATGAGTTCGTTTTGTCTGTTATAATAATTTAATGGTCTTTCCGTTATTTGAATATAACTTTGGTTATCTTCTTGGGCACTGTGAATGGTAGCACATGTTGCTTGACTCATTTCTTCTCCCAGTAGATTTTCATGTATTTGCACACGTGAAAGTGCGTCTGCGACATGATTTTCTTTACCCGGTAAGTATTTGATTGTGTAATCAAATTCATTTAATTTGATCTTCCATCGTTGGAGTTTCATATTCGGTTCTTTTATATTGTTTAACCATACAAATGGTTTGTGATCGCTTAGGATTTCAAACTTTCTACCATATAGATAGCTTCTATAAGTTTTAGTTGCCCAAACTACTGCTAATAGTTCTTTTTCTATAGCTGAATAATTTAATTCATGTTTGTTTAGCGTTCTGCTGGCAAAACAAACAGGCTTATGATTTTGTGTTAAGACTGCTCCTAGAGCTACATTACTTGCATCCGTTGTGAGACAAAATGGTTTGTCATAATCTGGATGAGTAAGAATTGGGTCAGAAGTTATCAGTAATTTTAATTTCTCGAATGCTGAGATATATGCTGTATCCTTTATGTCTACTTTGACGATGTTGGCGAAGTTTGGAATGAATTTTCTGTAAAATCCACACAAACCTAAAATTTTTTTTATCTCTTTTGGAGTCTTTGGAATAGGATATTTCATTACTGCTTCAACTTTATTTGGATTAGGTTTTAATCCTTCTGTTGTGACTATGTGTCCTAGAAATTCCGTTTCCTTTTTGAGAAATTCACACTTGTCTAATTGCAATTTTAAGTTGGCTTCCCTTAGTTTGGCAAATACCTTATTTAGTGACAATATGTGTTCTTCGAATGAAGTGGAATACACTATTATGTCATCTAAGTAGACTAAACAATCTTTGTAGATTAAATCTTCCAACAAATTGTTCATGCAGCGTTGAAACGTTGCTGGTGCATTTTTTAAACCAAATGGCATACGTGTAATATCGTAGTGGCCATGTTTAGTGGAAAATGCTGGCTTAGGTATTGATTTAGGATCCATCTGGATCTGGTGATAGCCTTTTGCTAAATCAAGAGTTGTGAAGTATTGGCATCGGCCAAGTTTATCTAAAATTTCATCCATTATTGGAATAGGAAATTTGTCGTCAACAGTGATTTCGTTTAGAAATCTGTAGTCTATTACTACTCTATACTTTTGTTTACCTGATGCATCCAACTTTTTGGGATTACTAATACAGGTGAATTATACGGAGACTGAGATTTTCTTATTATCCCTTGCTCTAGCATTTCTTTTACTTGTCTGTCTATTTCGTCATGTTGAATTTGGGAATACTTGTAGGGTCTCTTGTAAATTGAGTCCTCATGTTTTGTAATTATCGAATGTTTAACAGTACTAGTGAAAGTCAAATTGTCGCCTTCATGGTACTGTATGTCTCGATAGTTGTGAAGAATTTTTGACACACACCTTTTCTCTTCATCGTTAAGATGATCTAAGCGGAACTCGTTGGACTCTTTTAATTCTTCGTTGATCACGAAATTAAATTCTAAATCTTCCGACGAAGGTGGGTCTAGACACTCTGGTGCCTCCTCTTCTTCTACATTTATATTGGTGTCGTACTTAAATAGGAATGTGTATTCTCCTAAGGTAACGGCTCCCTCTTCGTAATTTATTTTTGCCTTGCAAGCTTCTAAATAATTTCTTCCTAACAATAAATCATATCGATTTGAAAATTCATGTATAAAGAATTCCTGTTTGGATGGACATAATTTACATGCTCCTATTGTAATGCTTGATGTTAATTTAATGTTACCATTGATGGTATGAACGTTAAGTTCTGTATTTTTAAATGGAAATTTTAAATAATTTTTATTCATTAAATTAATTGTTGACCCAGTGTCTATAACACACTTAATCGGGTTATCATTCATAATAACAATTATGAATGGGTTATTGTTTCTTCCTGGTCGGAGGCAATTGCTTGAAAATTTTCGGAGGTGTCCATTTTTGACACACCACTGTTACTTTCTCTTTGCCTTTTTTGAGGTTGGTTGTTGTAAGGGGATGCCTGCGCATTAGAGTTTCTATTATGTGAATAGTTCATGGGATTCTGTTGTTTCCCTTGTTGCAACTTTTGTTGAAATTCGGCATATGTCTGCCCATAATCTTGTTGATTCTTATGTGGGTTATTTGTATTATAATTGGTTTGGTAGTTATGATTATGTGGTGCTTGGTTAGTGGGGTTATGTGTTGAACTTTGGTTAAAATATTCTTGATACTTTTTACCATGATAGTTTTTGTTTGAATTAATATATTTATTATCTTTGGGTTTTTCAATCACACTATTTTCATATAAACCCTCCTTTTGAGCTGCTACTTTTAACAAATGGCTAGTTGTTATATCGTACCTAGCTAGAATCATGAAAATTCTATCTGGTATTTTTCTTTTTTTAACATCTTTAACTGTGTTGTTCATAGCATTTGTGTAGACAATTGTGTTGTTTGGATTATTATCTAGTGTTAGCTTATTTGTTATTACATATGATTTGTGTTCTAGTTCATCTATGAACTTACGTAGATTTCCTTGATAGCTGGTGTTGTATAGTTGTCGTAGTAATTCCTCCACTGGAGTTTGGTTGGTGTATTCCTCGATGAGTGCTCGCTTCAACTCCCCCCAATTATTGGCATGTGATAGTTGTGAGATCCTTTGGGCTTCTCCGATGACTTGCAGTTCTATCGCACCGTATATAATACTTTGTTGCCTTTGGTTTGTAGTAGGGTATAATTGTAATAGGAATTCTGTCCTCCTGATGAAGGCGCTTATCTCCTGTTAATTTCCTGAGAACTGGGGCACTTGTCGGATTTGAGACAATGCCTGGTTTAGTTCTGCATCACTTAGTACGACTGCCATGTTGGTTTGTTTTTTTTTTTTTTTTTTTTTTATTTATTTTTATTATATTGTTCTTCGTTCTTAAATTATTTAAACACTATTAACTGTGTTTGTTGCACGTTTAGTTCTTTGGCGGATTAGTTTTTTACTAAGTATCGCAATTTAATTTATTTGCACTTATTTTTCACTAATCCTACCGGCTGCGCCAATTGTGAGTTTAGGCTATTAGTGGATTAAAAATAAAAAGTCGAAGACTTTAGTTTTATTTTTAATTAGTTCTTTATTGAATAAGTTTTAATATTTAACTCTCAATTTCCACTTATAGATATGAACGTCTAGCTTCTCGAAACTTCACTCAACTCTAAGCTCTGACTTCTGATTCCTCACTGACTCTCAATTGTTCTTGCTGCGCAGAGCGAACCTTAGTTGAGAGCTTTCATTATTATCAAAGCTTTTATGCTTCGATTGGTTTAAACTTTTACAAAAACTGCCAATTCGGCGATCTCACGCTTGTGGCGTGATTTTACAAATATGTTTATGTCTATTTCGTTTGTGGCGCTATGCGTGATTTCCAAATATTCTTGTATTTATTGTTTATGTCTAACTCGTTTCCTGTGTTAGGGATTTAGGGTGTAATGTGATACTTAAATGTTAGGGTGAGTGCTATGTGTGACAAATTTGAGATATGAATATGTGTGCATATTGGATATCTTACTATATATATATATGGGATAAATATATATGACAACATGCTAGTAAAAAAACAAAGCCGGCGCCGACAACACATACAGGAGAGAATCCGCGGCCGGATCTGAATCGCGGCGAATTCGTAGGCTGTCTCGCTGTGACACATGGTGTCAGCGCTAGGTACGTGTCTCGTTACACCATCGCTGGGATGGCTGGACGCGTACCGTTAATGTGGAGGTCGAAGAGCCGTTGGTGTGTGAGCAGTATGATCACCGTCTATAGTGATCACTGTCATACCAACGGCAGGCATGAGGCGCCGCGGTCAAGCACCGCTGTTGCTAGGTGCCAATAAGCCATCACACCACCTTTGCCCTTCGATTGACATTGGCGCTGACAGGCCCCGGTTCAGCAAGACAGCGACGACAATAAAAGGAGCCGTCGATCACCAGCGAGGGTTAGTCAGATTCAGAGTACACAAAGCAAGACTAAACTACGGCCGGTTCGGAATTCGAAAAACGCGACGAAGGATAACTTGTGAAAGGATACGCAGAACGGTGCGGAGTGAAAAAGGACTTCAGGGACTCTACTACCAACCAGGAGCCGAATATAGTCCTTAAGTGGTTTAAATACAGTTTTATAATAAGTCTGAGTGCTGTTTCGTGTCTGACTGAGGTCGAGTGCTGCGAAAGACTTGTTCGAGGATACACCCTGCTGCGCCTGGCGCACGACGAGATGAAGCACACTTACCCCAGCGAGTAGGAGTGCTATTGGTAGTTTCTTACGGAGTTAAGAAAGCCAATAGCGAAACCTGGCGTATAGCTGGTGTAGTGCGCAAGAAACCTAGTCCGGTAGGCGAGACTAAGTTCTACCGCTGGTTAGCAGGAGGGCACATTACTAGGTGTTCCAAGACAAGTGTAATAGCACCGCGAAACTAGTCAACGCGCAACCAAACTTAGACAAACATACGTGAACAAAAGGAATCAACAAACAACGCGAGAATAAAACTTATATATTATAAACTAAACCACCAAGTGTTCACATTATCGTAGCGCCACAAATACAAATTTGTTGGCACGTACTCTCAGCACCGCAAGAGTTAGCCCAGCTTATATTCGGGCAACCGAAGGTTCGTTACAACTGGCGCCCAACTGTGGATTCTACGATAGTGAGTTACCAAAGTGATTTAAAACATAAAATATATCAAAATGGTGCGTTCGTGGGTGTACAATTTAAAAAAGGAGCAGCTCGTGAAATATGGCACGGAATTTGGTCTGGCGATGGAAGGGACAAGCGACAAGATGCGGAAACAATTCGGAGAATGGGTGAGTAAAAATGAAAACTCCGTATTACACGGTCTCCGTATTAGCGAATTGGCGAAGCGATTCGGTCGCTTGTCGCCAAGCAAAGAGCTCGAGTCGGCGGTCGAAGAGGAAGAAGAGGAGAAGGAGCTCGGCGCTATTAATGTAGCACGGATGAGCATACCTTCAACCAGCGCAGCGGCTCGAGCAAGAGATGTACAAGAATCTCGCCGATCACCGTGGAATTCGGTACAACAACCGCAGCAGGAACCAAGTTTCGATCGAAGACCCGATCGCATAAGCACTGGCGCGGAGTACCCAAGAGTGGCAAAACAGGTACGAGAATGGGGTTTTAGATTCGACGGGTTGTCGAAACCTCTAGAATTCTTGGAGCAGGTGGAATGGTCAGCGGATACATATGGGCTGAACCTGGACCTGATCCCAAGAGCCATGCCGGAGTTGCTCAAAGGGATGGCATTAAAATGGTATATCGCCAACAACCAACACTGGACGAGTTTGGTGGGATTCGTGCAGAGTTTTCAAGAATACTTCCTACCCAGAGACTATTTAAGAATCTGGAAGATGAGGTCCGCAGAAGACGACAGAAGTTGGAGGAGCCGTTCAAGATTTATATGGTCAAAATGCAGACACTGATGCGACTGATGCGGTTAGCAGCGGATAAAGAGTTGCTAAAAATCTACAACAACAGTCTCCCCGATCTGCGCGCGTATGCACGACCCTACCAGTTCTCAAATCTGGGAGATCTGATGCACCTGGCAGAGGCATTTGAGGAGTTGGAGAAGGATCGAGCGCGACTGCGGCTCGAACAGCAACAGCTCCAACCCCAACAGGAGCGATATCACCACCCACCATAGGGTCGCGGAGAACAACACAACAATCGCGATCAACAGGCAAACCGCAACAATCGCACACGTTTTATGGCAATAGAGGAGCATCACACCAGAGAACGGGGATCAGAGCCAGAAAGACAAAGACCGGCACCGAGACTACAGCAAAACAACAGCCAAACACACATAGAGAACCCAGGACGGGCGTGTCGCGTGTGTGGTCAGAGCGGACATTGGGCGGTGGATTGCCGAAACCCAATGCTCGACTGCTGCTGGGTTTGTGGCCGAATCGGGCAGCGAACCGCGACATGCTGTAAGTCGGGAAACGACCAGCGGCGTCCGCCAGCGAGGGGCGAGCGGGAGCCGCCGAGGACCACCCCTCGCCATTAATCGGGAGTCTACAGAACGAGGGTGCGCAACTGACAGCTACTGTGCGAATCGGTGACTGTCAGTACAAGGCAACCATTGATACTGGGGCTACAAGCAGTTTCATCAGAGAAAAACTGGCTTGTAGACTCAGCGGAATGTGCCGGAGGAGCGACACCAACAGACGAATACGATAAGCTGACGGACGGAACAGCAGCGTCTTTGAAGAACTAGAAGCGGAAATTCGCTTGGGAAATCGCCGACTGGAGGTGAAGTTGCTGATATTGCCCGGCGTTATCGACGACCACGTGTTGGGGTGTGATTTCCTGACGGGTATGGGCACTGTGTTGAAATGTGCAGGAATGGTGGTCACCATCCCGGCACAGCACTATGATCGTGAGAATCTGGAGGAGAGACTGTCGGTGGCAGTTGTCCAGACCACGATCGAACAGCACACAGAGGCCAGCCGTCAGGAGTCCAGAAGTAGCAACAAAATCCAACACGAAGACCCCGAGATAGCCGAATTTTTGGATCGCGAAATTGCAGCGTTCGGCCGGCTAAAAGGGCCATCGCAAATTACGGAACACAAAATAGTGATGACCGACGACAGGCCAATAAAGCAGAGGTATTTTCCCAAAAATCCGAAAATGCAGGCCGAAATCAACCAACAAGTCGACGAATTGCTAGCAAAAGGCTGTATCGAATCATCGAACAGTCCACACAGCGCGCCCATAGTCATGGTAAAGAAGAAAACGGGCCAATGGCGGTTGTGTGTAGATTTTCGACAGTTAAACAGCCGATCGAAAAAAGACGCGTATCCACTTCCGAGAGTGAACCACATTTTGGATCAGCTTAGGGATGCCCATTTCGTCACAAGTTTGGATTTAAAAAATGGGTATTGGCAGATACCAATGGAAAAGGAGAGCCGACCACTAACAGCGTTTACAGTCCCAGGAAAAGGATTGTACCATTGGAAGGTAATGCCGTTCGGCTTACATTCGGCTCCAGCAACTTTTCAGAGAGCATTGGATCGCGTCATCGGTCCCGACATGATGCCGCATGCGTTCGCATATCTAGATGACATCATAGTCATCGGAAAGTGTTCAGACGGTTGCGAGCAGCAAACCTGTGTATTAACGTGGATAAGTGCGAGTTTTTCAAAAAGGAGTTACAATATCTGGGCCACAGAGTGACCGACAAGGGTATTTGCACAGACCCTGAAATGGTTGCTGCAATTGCGGAGCTGAAGCCACCGGGAAACGTGAAGGAGCTGAGGCAATACTTGGGAGTCGCATCCTGGTACCGACGCTTCGTACCAGACTTCGCGGCAACGGTACACCCGCTAAACGACTTACTGAAGAAAGGAGCCAAATGGGAATGGTCGGAAGATCGGCAAAAGGCATTTGAAAGCCGACTGACCCAATCACCTGTATTGGCATGCCCCGATTTTTCAAAAACCTTTTGCTTGCAGTCGGATGCACGTAACTATGGCCTGGGTGCGATATTGACTCAACCTTCGGACGAAGGTGAACGGGTAATATCGTATGCCAGTAGAACACTCAACGGAGCCGACAGGAATTATTCGGCTACCGAAAAGGAGTCTTTGGCCATAGTATGGGGCATTCGAAAACTAACGCCATACCTAGAGGGATACAATTTAATCGTGATTACCGATCACATGGCTCTGAAGTGGCTCAACTCCATCGAGAGTCCATCGGGTAGAATAGCGCGGTGGGCGCTAGAACTACAGCAATACGACTTTGAGATTCGATACCGAAAGGGCAATCTCAATGTCGTGGCCGATGCATTGTCTCGACAGCCACTGCAAGAGACATGTGGTCGAGTGGTCACATCACTCGAAGACATGGAGGGATCCAATGCAGGATGCAAGTGAATCCAAAAGATGCGGGAGGAGATCAAAAAGAACCCCAAGAAATATCCAGACTACGTGGAGGAGAACGGAAACCTTTACAGACACATCCCACATCGCGCGGGCAACGAGGAGGTGTCGTCATGGAAACTCTGCGTACCTAGCGGTAAGAGAACCCAGGTGTTACAGGAGAACCATGACGCAGCAACAGCCGGACACCTTGGAAGTAGAAAAACGATAGCGAGACTAGCAACTCGTTATTACTGGCCATGCTCTTGGTATTCGCAGATAGATTCTCAAAGTGGTCAGAACTAATCCCCATGAGAAGCGCATTTCGCGAGCGGATATTGGCCAGGTTTGGAGTACCAAAAGTGCTGATAACTGACAACGGAGCGCAGTTTACAAGCAAGGCCTTTAGAACCTACTTCGAAGAATTGGGGATGCGACACCAGTTTACTGCACCATACACCCCACAAGAAAACCCAACGGAGAGGATGAATCGGACTGTGAAAACTATGGTGGCACAATATGCCAAGGATAATCAACGGTGCTGGGACGAGCTATTACCGGAGCTGTCTCTGGCCGTCAATTCCAGCGTAGCAGCGTCTACCGTTCATAACGCAGGGGCGCGAACCGCGGTTGCCAAAAGCACTGTTCCACGAAGTCACAGTAGGCACCGGCAGAAACACGCAGACGCCCACCGAAAATGCCGCCAAGCTAAAGGAGGTATTCGAGGTGGTACGACGTAGCTTAGAAAAGGCGGCCCAAGACCAAGCTCGGCACTACAATTTGAGGAGACGGGCATGGAAGCCTGCAGTGGGCGACAAGGTGTGGGCGAAGCAACACCATTTGTCAAATGCAGCTGAAGGTTTCGCTACAAAGCTGGCCCCGAAATTCTCTGGCCCATATACGATAACAAATTTCGTATCACCAGTTATAGCGAAACTAAGAAGCAAAACTGAGAAAAGGGAACGGACTGCTCACATTTGCGACTTAAAACCGCATAGCGAGGAAGCGGACAAGGGGAAACGCAAAGCACAGTAATTAGTTTTGGCACACACAAAAACAGTAATAGAACCAGTCGTGGGGAAATTTAAAAAAAAAAAGTTGTTAAACCACGAAAAAGGTTTTTTTTTTTAAAAAAAACTAAACTTAACCTGCCTAATAAAAAAAAATATACGTAGATGTCTGAAAGCAAAAGATTAGGTTATTAAAGTCGTTAAGGTGATATACTTCAAATACTCACCTGAGTTTATACCTGTGGGATAATAAGGAAATAGGTATTAGTTATTTGGCTTAGAGTTTTGTTGGTTAAAAAAAAAAAGGGAGGGTAATACATGTGTCATAGCTGGCAAATGTATGTAGAAAAAAACAACAAAAACAAAAACATGTGTCATAACTGGCACATGTATGGTATGTAGGAAAAAAATTAGCGCATCGAATTGAAAGGGGGAAAAAAAAACTAAAGAGAGCGCTGACAAACATGGCGGCCATAACGGTAAGGGCACCGTTGATCGAGCACCAACACAAACACAGGAGTACTCACCAGAGGGTATTAAAAGCGGTGGCTGCCATGCGCTCAGTCTCATTGAGATTTATCACGCAACGAAGGTACAGCAGAAAAATGGTAGCAAACGCAGACTTGGACAGCGGCGTGGGAGTCGCGACACGCGACCCGCGCATTCGCGCTTTACTGGAGGCACGCCGGGCGGCACCAGCACCCAGGCGAGTGATCCGACTCAGGCGCGTCCAACTACCGGCAGTTCGGCTGCCGTTCCATCCCCGACGTGCTCGTGCTGATGGCGTCACCCATGCGGGACTCCAATGAGGAGGAGCGGCACCGACGGGACGAGGCCGAGCGCTTTTGGCAGGGAGAGCAGGAGCGGATAGAGATCGTGGTTCGGCTGAGGCGCGAGGCACAGGAGGAGTTGGCGTCATCGGAGGGAGAATCAGAATCCGAACCAGAGCGGCTCACAGGCCCGGGGTATTCACCGCCCACACCACCACCCGAGTGGCAGGCCGCGAGGTCACCGTCGCACGAGGTCATCGTGATCTCCTCGGATTCGGAGGCGGAAGATGGCGCCGCGGCGTACAACCCCGTGTCCAGCAACGAGGGATCGGACAGCGACGACGAGGGCGGGAGCCTCCCGGAACGGGAAAATGTCTTGGTGGGTGGGCCCATGACCATACGGGACCCGATATCCGACGAGGAGGAGGAGGTCGACGCGACCAGCGTTGACGACGGCGCAAGCGACGACAATAAAAGGAGCCGTCGATCACCAGCAAAGGTTAGTCAGATTCAGAGTACCCAAAAAAGGACTTCAGGGACTCTACTACCAACCAGGAGCCGAATATAGTCCTTAAGTGGTTTAAATAAGTGCCGACATTGTGCTGTGCACATATAACAATAAGTTACAGTTTTATAATAAGTCTGAGTGCTGTTTCGTGTCTGACTGAGGTCGAGCGCTGCGAAAGACTTGTTCGAGGATACACCCTGTAAGGCGAGTCCTTCCTATCCTCGTGCTGATATGGTGAGCCTGGCGCACGACGAGGTGAAGCACACTTACCCCAGCGAGTAGGAGTGCTATTGGTAGTTTCTTACGGAGTTAAGAAAGCCAATAGCGAAACCTGGCGTATAGCTGGTGTAGTGCGTAAGAAACCTAGTCCCGTAGGCGAGACTAAGTTCTACCGCTGGTTAGCAGGAGGGCACATTACGAGGTGTTCCAAGACAAGTGTAATAGCACCGCGAAACTAGTCAACGCGCAACCAAACTTAGACAAACATACGTGAACAAAAGGAATCAACAAACAACGCGAGAATAAAACTTATATATTATAAACTAAACCACCAAGTGTTCTCATTATCGTAGCGCCACAAATACAAATTTGTTGGCACGTACCCTCAGCACCGCAAGAGTTAGCAGGCGCAGGCGCGTCCAACTACCGGCAGTTCGGCTGCCGTTCCATCTGTGAAGTTTGCAAAACTACCAAAGCTCCCAATATGACGCTAAAACCTCCGATGGGTCAAAAAGCAGAATCACATCGTCCCTTTCAGCGCATATATGTGGATATTCTCGCTCCATATCCTATAAGTAAGCAAGGTTATATTGGCATACTTATTGTGTTAGACCATTTCTCAAAGTTTCATTGGCTTTGTTTGTTAAAAAAATTTACAGCGAAAGCAGTACAACAATTTTTACAAGACCATATTTTCTTTACGTTCGGAGTTCCTGAACTACTAATTAGTGACAATGGTTCACAGTTTAAGGCGAACGATTTCAAAGCATTTCTCACATCTTTTGGCATAAAGCATATGTATACGGCTTTATATTCGCCGCAATCAAACGCTTCAGAACGAGTAAACAGATCCATTGTTTCTGCAGTTCGAGCCTATTTAAAATCAGATCAACGAGATTGGGATCAGCATATCCAAGGAATCAGCTGTGCGCTTCGAAATTCAGTGCATCAGAGTATAGGATGTGGCCCATATCATGCCCTATTTGGTTTTAACATGATTACTCATGGCTCTGATTTCCAATTGCTGAAGAATTTGAACCTGTTAACTGAGTCAGTTAGTACTCTTAACAGGGATGACCAACTTGATTTGTTACGAAAGGCTTTACGCAAGAATATGAACGACGCTTATGAGAAGCAAGCTAAAAGTTACAACTTAAGGACACGCAATGTAGATTTTAAGGTTAACCAGGAAGTTTTCCGGCGTAACTTTATCCAAAGCAACTTTACAAAAGGTATAAATGCTAAGCTTTGTCCATCTTTTATCAAAGCCCGTGTCCGAGAGAAATTGGGAAGCTCTTACTATATTTTGGAAGATCTTCAAGGAAAATTAGTTGGAACTTTTCATGCTAAAGACATTCGTCCATAACCCCCCAGCGTGACGAAGACTCTAGCAATGTTTTTCTGTCTAATTCGCGCAGTAAAGTTCTTCAAATTAGACAGTGGTTGTAGTGTATGCATTTTGCACAAATAATTTTTTTTAAAACTTGACGATCATTAGTTAGTATATTTCGAAGTCTACTGCTAAGTTAACAGAAAAGTATTTTTTTCAAAAGTCAGTATTTTTCTTAGTATCGATACTATTTGCATACAGTATTTTTATTGTATGTTGCGACTATTATTTACAACCCTGCGCTCTCAGATTAATTCTGCTCTCAGAGAGAATTGCATTTCCGGCCAATTGGCCTATATAAGCTCGACTTAAGCTTGCGAGCTTTCTCTTGCATTTTTTGGAAAAACGTAATTCACGACAAGCGCCGGCATCAAAACTTAAAGCTTTTTAATTGGATTTAAATGGTTTTGGCCGTGCCGCTAGACGACGGATCCCCCTTATATTTTGGACTACTTTTTGGAACATATTGGTTTCGCTTACCAACTTGGTCAAACACCATCAGGATTGGCATAATTACAACAACTATTTTTTCTATTTAGTTGCTGTGAAAAGAGATCACTTCGGCTGCCCGAACAGATTAAGAACTGCATCTATCGATCCACGAAAAATTGTTGCAATTAAAGCTTCCGGTGGCGATAGTGCAATTTTAATTCGGCAGTAATTAATTGATCTTCTTCTTATCCCATTTGCTGCGGGTGCAGTAGCCTCATCAACGACATCAGCAGGCATATTAAAATGCACAAGAAGTCTGAAGATAGAGCGGGGAAGGCAGAGCAGGCGCATATTATAAGCGCATCGGAGCAGTTCCGTCCAGCAGTTGTGCAGTGAAAGTGGTCCCAAAAAAAAAATAAACTTTTTCCCCTAAATTGAACAATTTAATCAAATGTTAATTGGCAAGAGCCATCAAATCGCATAGCGTCATAATGTTAAACATATGCAAAGACAAACAAACGAAACACAAAGTAAAATTGAATATAAAAATTAAATGTGCATGCAGGCTAACATTTCTGTAAAATTAAAGTTAAGAAACAGCAACTCAAAAATAAATAAAAGTAAATCTTAAAATAGTGCATTGATGTTAAAATAGAAAAACAAATAGAAACGCAGAGCAACAACAATTTTAAATTGAATGTGTAAGACAAAATTTTAGTCTAACATAAAATGTTAATCGGCAAACAACATGAACTTGAAATTATAATAATTTGCAAATAATTTTAAACCCCCCAAAAAAAACAACAACAACAACAGACAGCATGGGAAGGCCTTCAACATCGCTTTTGGATTATTGGTGAGTGCTAACTAATTATAATCGATTGTTCTTGTTGGCAAGTAAATTCAAAATCTTATTAGAAAAGTGATAAACAATGTAAAAGTGATTTAAAGCATAAATTTGCGCTTGCCTTGTTTGTTATCTAAAACAACAACATCTGTGGCTTAAGCTTATCGCTGCTGCGCTGCCGCGATCTAATTTTATGACTTTTTCTTTCGTCTTTTTTATTTTGATCACCTGCTTGCGCAGATTAACGTAAATTTCCTAAGTAAATTTCCCAGTATTATTCGTAATAGATTTGAATCAAACTAAATAAATATTTGTACTTTCACATACATATTTAAAGGACGTTCGGATTTATTTTATTTTACTTAAAATTAGTACTAAAAACAGAAAACGAAAATGTAAATTAAAATAACCAAAAATGCAAATACAAGCAAAACAACAATTGTAAACAAAATTTAAAATGCACATTCACTAGGTTAAAAAGATTAATCCGTTCTTAATAAATAAACATGCACAGTATTATTATATCAAACAAACAACAACAAAAAAAAAACAATTATGTTAATACGCTAAAGCAAAAAAATGCGAATTTATATTCCATTATAAATGGAACAAAACTTGATGGATCATCTAAATGAATTTATACAGAACTATATACAGATTTAAAATGAACTAAACACAGTTTCCTTTCCTTAAAGTCGATGACTGGGTAAACTAAATTTAGGAGCTTTTCAACATTTTGTCACGCGCAGAGAAGCTCATAGGTAGGGTTGTGACGCGAATCAGTTGCTGCTTCATCTTAGCATGCTGAAGCATTTGGATAAGGTGTCTCGATTGTGATAGTAGGTATCTTTCTTTCTTCTGTCCTCTCATTTCTATCATTGTGGCTAGGTTTTCTTACTTTTTAATTGTATTCGATCCTGTGCGTAAACTTAGTTGGAGTCTTCAACGAACCCCCCACAGGCTGTTTTTGCTAGTCGTTTATAAGAAAACCAAACGAAGACATACACTAGTTTACAGGATCGCATGGACATTTAGTGTGACCCTCAGTTAAAGCCCAGTTTTGATGTTCAGATTTTGAGTTTTAACGAGTGTTGTTCGGAACAGAGTTGTTGCCACAATGTGGGTATGCAATTTTTGTACTTTACGAAGTAGGACGCCACTCAAGGGCACAATCCCTATTCATTACAGAACAGAGGGATTCATTTGTTTATGCTTTCGATTTATTTTACAGATTTTTATGTTCTTATTTATAAGTAATAGGATATGCTAGTAGCGTGATGTTTTTCAATGGTTTCCTGCTTGGTGCGTGCATTTATGCTTTCTCTATTTATGTGTAATGTGATATGCTAGTGGCGTGATGTTTTCTTTTTTGGTTTCCTGCTTGGTGCGTGCATTTATGCTTATTCTATTTAATACATAAAAATTAATTTTAGATTCTAGTTGCTGGGTTGGTTGAGTGGCTTATTCCTATAGTGTAAGTACATTTGGTTACATATGTGTTTCTCATATATAGCGTAGACATAGGTGATCTACAATGATCAGATATGTCACTATATTTATATGTAAATGTGTATATATCTATTAGGTCCAGGAATCTTGAGATGACGTGGAGGGAGGAGACGTGATCAAAATGCCGGAAATGTGTATGGTTAGTGAATATGACATTGTTTAAGAGAAGAAAGTTGTGATGGAAATGTGTACAACACTCTTAAAAAACTTATGTTCTGTTAAATCTACGTCAGACTTATACTACTTTATAAAGAACAAAAGCGGAAACTAAATTTAAATTATGAAAAACTAAAAAACAACCCAAGAATGCAATAGAATTCTGGACTACTGCTTGTAAAAAGTTGAAAGTTGTCTTGGCAGACATAGATGTGTATGTGTAGGAATTAATAAAAAACGAACGACAGATAATTCTTTAAAATGCTATACATACAACAATTGTTTAAAAAGAACACACATCAATATAAAAGAAAGATTGAAATAGTATTGTTAATTTTTTTTTAGACATGACATAAAACAATATCTAGAGTCAGCTTCAGAAGGGGTATACATTAAGCCGGATAACCACAATTTTTAAAGTCGGTTATTGTTTGGAAACGAGCAAAACTCATAGACATTCATAAGTGAAGATATCTGTAAATGTGTAAAGTGTAGTGGGTTCGGTACTATGTAACTTGACATTCTGAATATGCCAGTTGAATTAAATTTTTGAGTATGCTGCTTTGTGTTTTAATAAAGACTTTGATGGTTAGATATTAAAATTTTGATCTGTCAATATTTCACCGATTACTTCTTGTACGTCAATTATTCATTAATTGTGAACATACAGAGCATGTTTTGTTGGTGGGTGTGTTATAAAAAAAAAAAGATGCGCTCATTGCAACGTAGGTGCGAGTAATAGAAATCGTTGGACTTAAAAGCGTAGCAGAGTATAGCTAAATTATTAAAAATCGAAGAATAGCAAAGGAAGGTAAAATTAAAAATGTTTCAATAATAATACAAAATAATAAAAAATAATAATAAAAAAAGACACGTGGAAATAAGACTGCTACAGGCAAGCCGTTTCCAAATTATATATAAATTAGAAAGATGGTCCTGGGACCCAATTGATACAGTGGAAAGACCGAGTTGCGCTTAGCTGTGGGGCCGGATGATGAGATGTAGGTGTTCGAGTCTTAAACGAAAGTTAGCGCGGCGAATTCGAAAAACGACATGGAACCAAACACGGCAGAATTACGTGAGAAAAGGAGCATCCCGTTTACATCACTGGGTGCACCTTCTGCGTCGGTGAGCAGCAGCCAACCATCCGTCATTGCGGAACTTGGATCGATGTTAATTATATAAGAAGACCTAGATAAGTAAATTTTGTTAAAACGATAATAATATTTTTGAAACACAAAATTTTATATATTACATATTATTATATTTTAAAGTAAAACAGCTATCTCGATTTATGAGTTTTATAGAAAACGGAGCTCGGTCACACAGAAAAACAGACCTCGACCTAACAGAAAAAGAACACAGCTAATCAGCACGGTTAACAACACGGTTAACAAAACGGTTAACAGCACGGCTAAATAGGAAAACAGTAAAACAACCTGGGAAAACAGCACAGCTAAAGAACACGGCTAACAGCCCGGTAAAACAGCATGGTAAAACAGGAAAACAGCTCTCTGATTAACAACAGCGGCTCCCGGTTTATAAAAAACATCAACCCGGTAAACAACAAACGGCTCCCGGTTTCCAGCAAACAGCTCCGCGGTTAACAACAACGGCTCCCGGTTTTCAGCAAACAGCTCCGCGGTTAACAACAACGGCTCCCGGTTTATAAAAAACATCAACCCGGTTAACAACAACGGATCCCGGTTTTCAGCAAACAGCTCCGCATTTAACAACAACGGCTCCCGGTTTATAAAAAAAACATCAACCCGGTTAACAACAACGGATCCCGGTTTTCAGCACAGTATTCAAAATTAATGAGAAAAACAAGGAATGAGCTGAAAAGAAAATTTCAAAGTATAAAATTGGGTAGAGCTGCGAATGAATATCAGTTGGAGGAAACATTTAAGCCTTTAACAGAGCCACTTAACAAAATTATTAAAGAGAATCTAGACATCAAACCATCCACGCGATACAAAAGAGATGAAATTAATTTTAAGTTATAAGATGTATTAAGTAACAATATAATATTAAAGAGGTAAGAAATAAAAATAAAAAATCAGTAATGAAAGGAGAAATTCAGCTGAATAACTTTTAAGCAGAGGCAAGCAAATTTTATCCTTAAAACGGCAGATGGGAGAAAATTTAAAACAAGGAGATCAAATTGACTGCAAATTGATATTATGGATAGCGTTTATGTTAAGATTATAATGTAATGCGTAATAAAGGCTTTGGAAGTTATTTAAGTGGAATTTTTTTCTACAGGTTTGTGTATCTTAAAAAAAAACGAGTTTCAAAGTAGGAAAAAGGAAGGAAAATACAATTATTAAAATGATAACAATAGCAGAAAACTATTTCAAATGCAAAATGAAGTCTAGGTCTTGGTGTTAGACTTTAGGAAAATTACTTGTTTTGGAGCTGATGCATACAAATATGGTGTAGTGCTTACCTCTTCAATTAACCTATTCTTCCAACTACTTTCCCAGAGCAAAGCCTTGCGGATCATCATACAATAAGTTCACCATGCCCAGCCAAATTAATATCAGTTGGGTTACAGACGAAATTGTTAGACTGAGCACGCTGACAGACTCCACAACAACCTTAACAACCTGGCTATCAACCTTCTGGACACCAGCAC
This sequence comes from Scaptomyza hsui, assembly GCA_018152825.1. Classification (NCBI taxonomy): domain Eukaryota; kingdom Metazoa; phylum Arthropoda; class Insecta; order Diptera; family Drosophilidae; genus Scaptomyza; species Scaptomyza hsui. Next base: position 641,094 of record JAECXO010000241.1, read on the forward strand.
CACGATTCTCAATGTTTTGATATAAAATGTAATTACTGTTCAAAAATTAGCGATTTTAAATAAAATAGTTTAGAATTTATAGAAAAAATTAGAAACAAAACAATTTAATAAAGGAAATAGACTAGAATTTGTGGTATAATAAAGCTTGATGTAAAACACTTCTTGTGAAATATACCTAATCACTTAAAACAAGCAATGAACCTTGCTAAAGAAAACAAGTAAGAAGGTTCTAGTCGAGATTTCCCGACTACATAACGCGTACAGTCATTGTCTGTATGCATCTGTGACTAAACTTCAATCTTCGATATCTCTGGTGTTTCTTAACCGATTTCGATGAAATTTTCAGAAAAGTTATATCGTTACTCATTATTTCAACCCCCATTTTTACATTTTCCAAATTCGAGAAATTTTTGTAATCGATTGCATGTGAATATCGGAAACGGAAATAGTTATCGAAAATCGGAAACAAACTTGTACTGCCTAAGACTTAGATGAGCTTATGTGCAAAATCTTAAGTCTCTAGGTCTTATAGTCTCTGAGATCGACGCGTTCATACATACAGACAGACGGACAGACGGACATGGCTATATCGACTCGGCTGTTGATGCTGATCAAGAATATATATACTTTATAGGGTCGGAGATGCTTCCTTCTGCCTGTTACATACTTTTACACAAAACCCATTTCATGGGTTCGGGGTATAAAAAGTGGACAAATCTGAGTGAATTTAAGCATCGGGCTAACAGCAACTAAAAGAAGATTCTGAGCAAACTTCCATTTCGGTGGCTAACAAGTAGTAGGTAAGTTTGCACAAAAACTGACGGAAAAACCTAGTCAGCAAAATTCATTATAAAAGCCTACTTCTCGGTGCTAAAGTATTGGAAAGCAAACATTTAAGTTCAAAGGCAGTTAATTCATTGAAATAAAAACAAAATAGAAATAAATTACATAAAAATCCAAATTTGTACACTACCAAAATGGTACTTTAAGAAAGCTCACTCCATTAATAGTTCCTAGCAAAGAAAATGAGTCAAATAAATAAACTTTTATTTCTGATCTAGCTGACGTAAAAAATAGATCAAATATGTATAGGAATTAACAAATACGATTACCCATTTATTTTTTGTATGAGCGGTAAGCCACAAAAAATCATACAAGGTGAAAAACTTTCATATGCCACTTTACCAAGCACAAAAGTCTCCTGCATTATCCCACACAAAGAATAGAGCTTAATGGTTAATAATAAAAAAAGGCAAGTTCAATAGCCTTCTCGCTGGTGTTAAGAGCACTAACAAATATGCAACTAAATAAGCTGCAGCAGCTTTACTATTATCAATCGAGGACCTTGTAGGGCTCGTTCAGTGACTTTTTGAAATTGTCGATCAAGCTGAGGGTCTGCGTCGCCAGATAGAAGCACAAGCATATTAATGCAAAAGCAAAATACAGCCTCATGCATGAAGTTCTAAACAAAAGTGTAGATCTACTTTTAAGAGAACTAGTGCGCAAGTTGAAATGTCTAATTGTTTGTGTATGTATTAAGTCATACAGTGTCCACATTGTTCTTCTATTATTGCGCCGCTAAACTTATTTATGATCAAAATAGCGGTTGATGTTGTTGTCTGGCTGCTCTGCTATCTTGTTTGACCTTCTTGGCACTAGCCAATTAAAAACTTCAAATACAAGAAAATCTTCTTGCCCTTCCTATAGCAAATAACAATCTTTATTTTATCATCCAAATCCAAGATTAAAACAAGTCACAAAATATTATAACGACATCATTTGTTTTAGAAAAGAACAAGGCTTATATTTATAAATCTGTTTTAAGAGCTATTGAAATTACATCTGCTTCAGAAAAAAAATACAGAACAAAAATTCATTTAAAACAGAATATTAATAGTACCTTATAATAAAACACCTGTTTTGCAGCTGCCCTGCACTGGCAGCGAAACGACTTCGACACTTCCACGCAACCTTCCTTCCAACACTTGAAGAAGTGAGCAGTCAAGAGCATTAAACGCTTCTGGCCTTTGCAAGAGACACACAGACACCGCAGGACAACGTTCTATAGTCCCTACCTTCTCTATACAACGGCCTCACTAAGGACCCCGAGTGGCCTATGTGGGATACTCCTCATGGAGGGTCAGCCGGCACAACCTAACCTAACCTAATAATAAAACCATACGGGCCTAAATATTATGGTACCTAGAAAAATTATAGGGTTTCAAAAAGAGAAAAAAAACATGAGGCAATAAGCAGAACTAAACAACTAAACAAAATTAGTAAGCATTTAAATGTTTAGAAACTAATCAATCAAAAGATTAAAAAATTATATGGAAACGTTCAAATCAAAACATCTAACAAAACCTTAGTTTTCAAAGAATGTTTGATTAATCTTTTAAATTCAAAAGCAAGTTAATGCAGTATTTTACTAAATACGAAGAAGATTGACAGAATAATGATTTAATAATCAATGATGATAAAAATTATAATAAATATATGGATTGTCATCACAGAGAAGGAGGCAGTGTACCTAAATGTGGTTCCCTAAACTGACATGAGCTGTTCCGTTTCCCCTATGAAAGCAAGCAGATCTCTTGTCGAGGCATTCCTGATTTGCGTGTTTGTGAGAAACTCGCTATGCAGGTGCCTTCTTCTTAGCCAAATAATGGGTGGACATTCACAGAGAATGTGATTTGTCGTCTCGTTGTACGCTTTGTAGAGTCTACACCCCACTGTAATAAGTCCTAAACTTTGTTATACGTAAAACACGAGCACATCCGTGCTGTTTGGTATTAGGTTTGATAATAGTCTCTTTATTTTAATCAAAAGAATTCTTAGCCTAAATACATTATTGGGTTGCTTATGTATAAAGCTCTGTCGCAGCAGAGCGGCTTATGTATATGTATGTTTGTGTATTAATTTGATCGCCGGCTGCAGCCGTCGAGAGAGAGAGAGAGTTGTAGTATATGTATATGTGTATATGCAGAAGGCAAAGAATGCATATACATTTAAAATACAGATATAAGGCAAGCACTGGCTCGTAAGGGCTAAAGCGCTTACGTTGCGGATCCCACACTTCGCGATCGGCCCGCTCATAAGTGGCCGATCAGATTTCAAGAGCGCTGACCGTTTGTGTAGTTGCGTTATATTTGTATATACATAGCAACAAAGTGTTACTATGTCTGAAGGTTAAATGCCCTGCAATATAGTGGGTATATGTCAGATTATCATGCATACTACATCTCCCTCCTTTTGAAAAATAACGTAACTTAGTGTAGTTTTTTTATATTCTATGTTGCTATATCTTTTATTACTTATTATAAATTTTTTTTTTTAATTTAAAGGTTTTTGTTTTGTAGTTTTTTTTTTCATTTATTTATAATATATATATATATATTGTATGAAGATGATTAATTAATGAAAAGTTTTAGCCTATCTTTGTGTACTTTTTGTACCTTACTCTTTCTATCCTTAATGAAAATGTTTTCTCTATCATCTATTATTTCTACTGTATAAGGGCCTAAATATACTGATTCTAGGTAATGGCCAGTTTCATTTCTTAATAACACCATATCTCCTACTTTTAATTCAAAATTAATTATATTTTTATCATAGTATTCTTTATTTCTAATTTTATGTTTTTCTAACAAAATTCTAGCTCTCTTATAAGCTTGTTCTAATCTAAACTTACTTTCCTTAGCATAGTCTTCTAAATTATACAATGGATCAATATTATCAAGTCGTTTATAACAGAATTTTTATATTCAGTTCCCATGTCCGTAATGAACGTCTTCATTGGACCGAACTGTAATATAAAAGATTCAAATATAGCTTTAGCGACAGTATTTGCATTTTTATTTGGGATCGGTATGGCAACCAGATATTTTGTTAAATCGCAAATAAGCGTAACTGCATACTCGTTACCATATTCAGATCTTGGTAATGGACCTATTGTGTCAACTATTACCCTGTCGAAAGCACTTATTGGTGTGTCGGTAATTGTTAAAGGAGTTTTGGTATGTGTCATTGTTTTTGACATCTGGCATTTTGGACATCTACGTACGTACTCTTTTATGTGACGAGTCATATTTTTCCAATAGTAGTGTCTTTTTACTTTGGCCAAAGTTTTTGTTATGCCTGTGTGTCCTCCTTGTATGGGATTATCATGAAATGTAGACAATATTGCTTCTTTTTCTGTATCACTTGATATAATGGTCACCGGCTTGAGTAGCGCTACTCTTAATAATCTCAATGTATTATTGCACATATTTATGAAATTTTCTATTGAAACTTGTTCAAAGATTATTTCATGCGGTGCCACTTTTAGTTGGCGTATATCATGCATACCGGCTTCCTTTTCGAGCCTTTGGAAAAATTGACCTAAGTCGATAACTCCATTAGTATACAGATCGCTAACATTTATTCTTGCAATGATTTTATTTCCGTGTTTGAAATAACACAGCTTTTCTTTCATATGCAAGGCCACTACTTTTCGTACATCGTCATTTGTGATGACTTCACATACGTTGGGCTTAGAAGCTTCTTCAAGATTTTGCCTAAGCAAAGGTTCTTGTTCTTTTCCTGCGCAGGATTTATTTTGTCTACTGCCTGGTAGTGACTTTCAGGACTTTATTCTGTAAATCTTTTAATTCGGATATTGTTATCCTTGATAGGGCATCTGCCACGAAATTGTCTTTTCCCTTTAGATACTCGACTGTAAAGTCGTATTCTTCTAATTCGAGCCGCATGCGTGTAAGTTTTGAACTTGGATTGACCATAGAAAATAAATAGGTTAATGGTCTGTGGTCAGTTTTCACTGTAGAGTGTTTTCCATAAATATATGGTCGAAAATGCACTATTGCCCAGTGAATTGCTGCTAATTCTTGTTCTGTTGTGCTTTTATTACTTTCACCCTTTGTAAATGAACGTGATGCGTATGCAACTGGAAGTTGGAGTCCATTATAGTTTTGAGTTAAAACTGCTCCACACGCTTGCTTACTAGCATCCGTTATTATGCAAAATTCTTTGCTGAAGTCTGGGTATTGTAGTAATGTTGGTTGAATTAGCTTTTCTTTAAGGTATTGGAATGCATTTTGGCATTCAACTGTCCATTCAAAAGGAACATTCTTTTTACATAATCTTGTTATGTGCCGTGAATATTCGGCGAAGTTGTTTATAAATCGTCTATAATAGTTGGAGAAAGCAACGAATCGTCTAGCGCTGTCCGCATCATGTGGGACTGGGTAGTTTTTAATGACGTCGTATTTTTTGTCGTCTGGCAAGATTCCATTATTTGTGCATTTGTGACCAAGGAAGGTTACTTCATGCATAAAAAATGAACATTTTTGTGGATGTAATTTAAGGTTGTATTTCCTACATTTGTCAAAAACATCAGTTAAGTTTTTAAACATATGTTTTTCGGAACAACCAATAACTTTTAAATCATCCATATAAAGGAAAGCTTGCGAAGATTCAAGGCCAGAGAACGCTATAGTCATCATTCTCTGAAATGAATTTGGCGCTATTTTTAAACCGAATGGCAATCGTGTGCAGCGATATGAGCCATTGCTCGTTGAAAATGAAGTTATATTTCTTGAACTTTCTTCGAGTTCAATTTGATGAAAACCTGACATTAAGTCAAGGCATGAGAAATATTTTGCTCTACCTAGTTGATCTAATATATCATCAATTCTAGGTAGTGGAAATTTATCGGACAGTAGTTTTTTATTAATTTGACGATAGTCAATTACTAATCGCCATTTTTTATTTTCTGAGCCTGGAAGGGAACATGGATCGGATATTTTAGATTATTGGGTCTAATTATAAAAAAATCTTCCGATGGTTTGAAATCGAGTTGACAATTGAATTTTTTTATAAAATCAATGCCTATTATTCCATCACATGGTATAGCGAAATCTAAATCAACTATGTGAAAATTGTGTGGAATTATATATTTTCCTGTCTGAATCTCTATTGATGCTAGAACTTTGGATTTTAATATCTCTTTACTTATGCCTTGAATGTGTATTACATTATTAGGTTGGATGTCATGAAAGACATTAGAATTTTCTTTAAGTATTGAGATGTCTGCACCTGTATCTATTAAAAAGGTAAGTTTTTTACCTGTTGACACGTGGTCAAATGAAACAAATATATTGAGACTAAAATTTATTGAATGAACGTTGGTGTTTTCTACTGTTGTGTATCTAAAGGTTGTTCGGAGTTTCCCGAGACATCTTGGGTTACTCTGACATTGTTATGGCCTCTGTTTGAGTTGCCATGGCCTCTAGAGTTTCCTCTATTTTGGCCTCGCCCCCTATAGTTGCGGTTTCCGTTTTGATGGTAATATCCTCTACCACGATAGTTACCACGGTTACCTCTAGTATTGTTTGGGTTGTACTGATTATAGTACAGGACAGTGTTTGACTGTCCAGTAGCATCAGTACAACTATTGACAAATTTTGATATGGCATCATTCATATTACTGAATGTGCCGGCCTGCATGATAAGTTTTACATTATCTATTGCGCAGTTTTGGGTCATGGCCTTGACAGCAAGTGTTGTGCTGTATTTGTCAGCTAGTTCAGGTGACAAGCCATCATTGATATAAGCCCCTTTTAGAGACTTGGTCAAATTTTCAACCTCTTGGGTGTATTGATTGGCTGTCTTACTTTTTTGCTGTAAATTGAGTAATTTTGCAGAAATTACTTCTACGGATTCTCCATTTACAGTTATTGCTAATTTGTTAAAAATGGCAGTTATTGTCTGCTCATTACTTATCAAATTTCTAGCATGACCTTTCAACTTAGTCTTTATTAGGCTTATTGCTGTTGCTTCATGCTCGCCTTTTAAGGAGTCGATTAAACTCAGAGCATCCTTTAAGCTTTGTAGATTTTCAGCCTTTCCATCAAACTCTGGTACGAGTGATGAGGCTAGCCGAAGAAATTCTACAACTGTTTTGGTCATTTTTGTCAATTCCTGTTTGTTATCATCTGGGTCAGAACACTCCTGTTCTGACAATTCAGTGTTAATAAAGGGTTTTGGTTCTTGTGAATCTTGGAGTTGACTTGGGTCAAACTCAATTGGAAAGTATGGGTTGGATGGAATGTTATGTCTATCACTCACATGTTTTAGTCTTGCGGCAAATGAACGTAAGGTTTTTAGACATTGTTCATTATGAACATTTGTAAGTTTATTTTTTATTAAGTCTACTAATCCACTGATGTTATTGTATTCAGTTATTAGTATTGTGGTGTGGTAGATAAGCGTATCGACTTTTATTTGTGTAAATTTATTCATACATTTATAGGATTTTTCAAATTTTTCTTTGAATGAAGTTATTCGTCGCGCTATTTCCTGCCATTCCATGAGTTATTCACTTTTATCGATGCAATCGCACCATTAGTGTAGTAACTCCATAGACAATATTGCCCATACTTTGTTTGGGAAATCTGGGTCTTTCTTAAGCATACGTTCTAACAGTTTGTCTAATGAATTAGGCAAATGGGTTTCTATTTTGTGTCTAATGGAAATGTATTTTATCTGTTCTTTTAATGCAGATAAACAATCTATTGTTTGCTGTAAATGAATTTGGTTTATTTTTAATGCGTTTTCGCATACTAGTTGTTGACAACGATTGAAAGTATCTATTAAGATATTGAAATGCCTTAATATTGTTTCGTCTGAAATTGGTGCACTCTTATTGAGGCACTTGTAAGATTTGTTAAATTCAGATCGTTGTTCTTTAAAGAATGTGAAGCTGTTGCTCCATTCCATTTATTGAACATATATTTAATAGTTCACTATTATTCGTCAGAGTCATCGCTTTCTGAACTCAGTGGTTCTGCTTTGATGATCTGATCTACGAATAATTCGTGAATGGTTTTAGGCATTTTTATGTTGTTTCTCAGCATCCTTTTATATTGCAAGATAATGATTCTTTTAATTTGATCATATATGTGCTTGCGTACTATTGCGTTGTTTTTAATCCACTTTAGGATTTGAATTAACTTTGGATGTGCTGGTTTTGTATTTGTTACTAGCTCTAAAAGTGGAATATACCTAGCTAATAATTTTAGCTCGACAATAATTTGTCTTTTCCTTTTTATTTTATTTTTTTCATGTATTAACGAAATTTATTTTTATATTTATTTCTTTTCTTTTACAAATTCATTATTTCTTACTATTATTCAGTATATTTTCATTTTTTTTTTTTTTATATTTTGTCCAGATCGTTTGCTTTACTAAGATATTTTTTTTTATGCATTTATTATGCAGTTTGTATATTTTGAAAAATAAGTTTGTTACTATTACAATAGTAATTACAATGAGTAGTACGTTAATTAAACGCAAATCGATCTGTTCGACTACAACTTTATTTATTACATTAGCTGTTGAGTCTACTGATTTAGTGTCTATGAGACCCATTTTGGGTGTGTTAATTTCTTTTTTATATTTTGCTGAAAATTTATAACATAATTTTCATCTGTTTTACTTATTCTATTGTCCCACATATAATTGTTTTTTTTTTTATTTTTATACTTTGATACCGAAGGTCTGGGATGCCACGCCTACTAGGATGCTGGGAAATCGATAAATTCGATAACAGAAAACCGATAAAACCTAATATTTGTCAGATTCTTACAGCTAGAGTTGCCAAATTTTGCACGCAGATAGCTAATCATGTCCCTGAAAAAACTGCATCAAAATTTTGGATGCCATGCCCAACTCCTTCCGCCCCCTCATCCCTGCTCCTTGAAATTGGAAACGCCCATAGTTTTCACATTTTTTGGGCTAGAGCCACCAAATTTTGTGTCAAGATAGATATTTGCGTTCCCCAAAAAAATGCATCAAAATTTGGATGCCACGCCCCCTGATTCCGCCCCCATCCCCCCTTCTCACTGAAATTGGAAACGCCCATAGTTTTCACATTTTTTGGGCAAGAGCCACCAAATTTTGTGTCATGATAGATATTAACGCAGATAGCTAATCATGTCCCTGAAAAAACTGCATCAAAATTTTGAATGCCATGCCCACTCCTTCCGCCCCCCTCATCCCTGCTCCTTGAAATTGGATACGCATATAGTTTTCACATTTTTTGGGCTAGAGCCACCAAATTTTGTGTCAAGATAAATATTTACGTTCCCCAAAAAAATTCATCAAAATTTGAATGCCACGCCCCCGATTCCGCCCCCATCCCCCCTTCTCCCTGAAATTGGAAACGACCATAGCTTTCACATTTTTTGGGCTAGAGCCACCAAATTTTGAGTGAATATAGATATTGACGTTCCCCAAAAAATGAATCAAAATTTTGGATGCCACGCCCCCTGATTCCGCCCCCATCCCCGCTTCTACTTGAAATTTTCGAGCTAGTGTCACCGAATTTGGTAGGAAGATATATGGTGACATCTACAAAAGATCTGCATCAAAAATTAGGATGCCACGCCCACCTCTGCCGCCCACCATTTAAAATAGGAAATTTCGATATCTCTTATAGTTTTTAAGCTAGAGCCCGTAAATTGGGTAGAAAGATAGAAGGCAGCATCTACCAAAGACCTGCATCAAAATTTTGAATGCCACGCCCACCTAAGCCACCCGCCTTATAAAATCGGAATCGGCTATATCTTTAACAGTTTTTGAGCTAGAGCCACCAAACTTGATAGGCAGATAGATAGTGACAGCTAAAAACATTTGATTCAAAAATTTGGATGCCACGCCTACCTCTGCCGCCCTTTTAAATTTGGGAGTTAAGTTATCTTCCACAGTTTTTGAGCTAAAGTCACCAAATTTGGAAACATGATAGCTGGCGATGTTTACCACATGGGCCACTCCCTTCGCCCCTGCATTCCCCCTTATCAACCGTTATTTTACTGGTATCAAAGTATTCCGCAGTCGGTTGCGTCCGACTGCAACGTTTTTACTTGTTTTTTTTTTTATTTTACAACATCCTACCTAATGGTTCGCATAGCTTTACGGGCTATGCTGCTAATCGGGCGGAAATGGTTCCGCGCGATTTTACAAATATTTTTTTCTTAAACATTAAATATATGCATCGTAGTGCAATCAAAAAAATTATGCAACGCAGTGCAAAGGTAAAAAAATTATGCGTTCTCGGAAACGCTATCGGTTCGCTTATCCGCGGTCTGGCTTGATACGCCAGACGGGGCCGGTGCTGGCTGCACAGGCTTCTTTTTCTTTGATGGGGGACCGGTGCCGGCAGCGCAGGTGTACTCACAATGCGGTGAGTTTAGTGATCCCTCGCAGTCATCCGGGCAGCGTTTTGGTCTCCTTGGCAGTTGCTTGGGTGATGGAGGTTTGGTTATTATATTTTCATGTATTATGCTTTTTTTAGCTGAGTGAGTTTTTGTGTTTGGGCATTTATCTGCGAGTCTTGATTTTAGATAATCAAGCTCGGCTTGTAGTTTTTGGGCTGTTGCCCACGCGGGAGGTGGCATATTTACATATAATAGCCACTTTATGTGTGCTATTCTCTTTTTAATTTTGTTTTGCACACCTCCGCGTCTTCCCATAACACTAGACTCTACTCACTCAGACTTTTTTTTTTTATGTTCCATTTGTTCCAATCATGACCAGATCACCCGTGGTTGTGTTATTCTGCTACTGGCTCTGCTTCCAACGCTGCTGCACCTTTTCCTCGCTGCTTGTCTGCTTATTGATGTAACTGTTGCTGCATTTGGAATGCTCTTCGTTTTGATTTCCAGTGAAAAGATGGTTAAATGCTGCAGTTTCTTTTGTGTTGCCGGTGTAAGTTTGATGTAGTCTTGTTGTTGGGCACGAAACAGGGTTCAGCTAGAAGCTCACCAATAACAAAAACATTGGGCGCATCCAAAACTTGTTTGATGACATCCAAGAGAGCGGCTCCGGTTGCGTTCTTTGCAAGCGGGCAAAACTGCTGCAGAAATGTCTCCTTATTATTGTTGCCGTTGTCCTGCTGCTCCTGCAGCCTACGTGACACTTGTCACGGTCGCCATGTAATAAGTCCTAAACTTTGTGATACGTAAAACACGAGCACATCCGTGCTGTTTGGTATTAGGTTTGATAATAGCACTGAGCATAGAATACATAGAGACCTTAAATCGACTGAAATCTTATTGCCGTCAAAATGTTAAACTTCCGATCCAGGAAGAAGAAGAGTCGAAAACTTAACAGACAGAGCTGGCCGCGCAAAAGCGCAACGTCATTCTGTTTCTTGCTCTGCTGTAAGCAACACAACGGACTTGCAGACAGCAGCAATTGCAGATGCTTTTGTTTCAGTTGCTGTTCGTTTGCAGCAGCCCGACTAGTGTTTTGAGGGTAGAGAGCGCACCATCGGAATGCAAGTAACGGTAAAAATACATTTGAGTATACTTGCACTTGCGCTGGCTTCATTTTTTGGTGGGCTAGCTTTGCCGAGATTTTTGTGATATTGTTTCGTTTGCTCAGCACAGCATATACATGTGTGTTTGTGTACATGTATAAAAAGGCAGCACATTTTTATGTATGCGTCGCAATTGTCTTGTTAGTTTTGACCTGCCTCAACTTTTAGAATTTTCAGCAATTTTATAACAAGTTGAGGATACGAATAAAATTTATATTATTATTATATTTTTTTTTATTTATTATTAAAATACATTTAAATCGTTAAGAGGTGCATAATTAATCATTTGTCTAATCATTATTTATATTTTATTTATACATATAATTATGTATTTTCGACCCTTGAAAGTAAATACATATTTGATGTCGATTGCCAATGTTCAAATTTAAAATTTGGGCGCATTTGTATCTGCCTACAAAAACCTAAAAAAGACACTATCGTTCATACATACTCTTTCGAGATATTAACTATATGACACTAGCAAACAATTTTGCAACACAACTACTTTTTATTTGAGTATTTACATACAAAAGATGCACACAGATTCCGAAAGAGTATTCAGAACTGTGCTTCTGTTGTGATCTAATAATTATTTATATTTAAATAATTATTTTTACATACAAAAGATTCAGAAAGAGTATAAATGGTTCATTATGTCGGAAGCTGAAGAATAACCCCGGCTCGCGACAACCGCATGCCAATAAAAAACCCAAGTGAACGCACACAAGTTTCAACGATCACAACAGAAGCACAGTTCTGAATACTCTTTCGGAATCTGTGTGCATCTTTTTGTATGTAAATACTCAAATAAAAGTAGTTGTGTTGCAAAATTGTTTGCTAGTGTCATATAGCTAATATCTCGAAAGAGTATGTATGAACGATAGTGTCTTTTTTAGGTTTTTGTAGGCAGATACAAATGCGCCCAAATTTTAAATTTGAACATTGGCAATCGACATCAAATATGTATTTACTTTCAAGGGTCGAAAATACATAATTATATGTATAAATAAAATATAAATAATGATTAGACAAATGATTAATTATGCACTTCTTAACGATTTAAATGTATTTTAATAATAAATATAAAAAATTATAATAATAATATAAATTTTATTCGTATCCTCAACTTGTTATAAAATTGCTGAAAATTCTAAAAGTTGAGGCAGGTCAAAACTAACAAGACAATTGCGACGCATACATAAAAATGTGCTGCCTTTTTATACATGTACACAAACACACATGTATATGCTGTGCTGAGCAAACGAAACATTATCACAAAAATCTCGGCAAAGCTAGCCCACCAAAAAATGAAGCCAGCGCAAGTGCAAGTATACTCAAATGTATTTTTACCGTTACTTGCATTCCGATGGTGCGCTCACTCCCCAAAACACTAGTCGGGCTGCTGCAAACGAACAGCAACTGAAACAAAAGCATCAGCAATTGCTGCTGTCTGCAAGTCCGTTGTGTTGCTTACAGCAGAGCAAGAAACAGAATGACGTTGCGCTTTTGCGCGGCCAGCTCTGTCTGTTAAGTTTTCGACTCTTCTTCTTCCTGGATCGGAAGTTTAACATTTTGACGGCAATAAGATTTCAGTCGATTTAAGGTCTCTATGTATTCTATGCTCAGTGATAATAGTCTCTTTATTTTAATCAAAAGAATTCTTAGCCTAAATACATTATTGGGTTGCTTATGTATAAAGCTCTGTCGCAGCAGAGCGGCTTATGTATATGTATGTTTGTGTATTAATTTGATACCCTGCTGCAGCGGTCGAGAGAGAGAGAGAGAGAGAGTTGTAGTATATGTATATGTGTATATGCAGAAGGCAAAGAATGCATATACATTTAATATACATATATAAGGCAAGCACTGGCTCGTAAGGGCTAAAGCGCTTACGTTGCGGATCCCACACTTCGCGATCGGCCCGCTCATAAGTGGCCGATCAGATTTCAAGTGCGCTGACCGTTTGTGTAGTTGCGTTATATTTGTATATACATAGCAACAAAGTGTTACTATGTCTGAAGGTTAAATACCCTGCAATATAGTGGGTATATGACAGATTGTCATGCATACTACACCACATCGGGGGATAAACGCATTTAAAAGGAATTTAACAACGTGGTAGTCAGTGAGGTAGGCAACTAGTAGTTTTAAATCTGTCCTGGAACACCCTACAGTGTTTCTATCTATAAATGGTTGCGTCAGCTCCTTAGCTTGGTGGGATCAACTATTGAGATTTAGTACTTGACTTTCTCTCATATGCTCCACCCTTCTACCATTGTTTTGGTACAGGCCCAATCAAAGCCACAGAAAGCCCCCGGATCCTATAGAGGAGTCGCGGAGCCAGCACTAGCCAGCTCGTCCGCAATCTCATTCCCATAATCAATGATAGGAATACTAAAAATTTCCTTGATTTAGTATCGGGATGCAACATTTAAGTAATCAGCTACCTAATAAATAAATCAGTGAAACGAAATTTGAATGAGTCATTAGGAAGAGTAATGTAGGTCGAGAGTAAAAATGAACCAAAGCCATTCCGAGAGAAAAATAATAATAAATTTGAAAACAATGAAAACATTCTCTAGACAATTAACTAAGTTAAAGAGAAAAATTGTAAGAGTACTTATTTAGTTAGGCTAGATATTGTTAAATCGAACAATATATGGTATCAGCCTTACATCATCCGGAGATTAATTATCTTTTCTAAATGAGCTTAAAACTAATTCTTTATACCTGCTTATTGTAAGCAACACACTAGGAAATACAAAAGTAAAAACTTATCCGTTCGAACAAAACTAACATCAAGATCTTTAGAAAACTTATCATTTTAAAATATTTTACAAATATCGTGTCTTTTACTCTATTAATTTCCCTTATGTCGCTACTTAATTCTACATTTGAAATGTGAAGTAAAGTATTGTTCTGAAACAATTGCATAGACAATTGAAGATTTTGTTAATGTGTTTTCTGAAATGATTTTTCCCGAGCATCGTAAATTGGTTGAAGAATATCGAGAATCTTTCTTGAAGTTTCCTAGCTTTAGTCTAGTGAATTCGAAATTTTGCGAACATCTTACAACGTGTTCCTGGTCATCCGATGAAGCTACAAAAGGAGTTGATCAAAACTGGAAGCTGCCAACAGGTGACAATTTTAGAAGCATTCGCACTCGAAAAAGAGTGTGTGCAAGAAAGGGAGGGCGTCAAACAATTAAAATGTTGCGACTAAAGGAACTGGTCTTGTTGACCTGCCTACAGGTAACAAGGTTAGAAGCATACGCTCTAAAAAACAAGTAAAAACGTTGATGTCGGACGCAACCGACTGCGGAATACTTTGATACCAGTAAAATAACGGTTGATAAGGGGGAATGCAGGGGCGAAGGGAGTGGCCCATGTGGTAAACATCGCCAGCTATCATGTTACCAAATTTGGTGACTTTAGCTCAAAAACTGTGGAAGATAACTTAACTCCCAAATTTAAAAGGTGGGCGGCAGAGGTAGGCGTGGCATCCAAATTTTTGAATCAAATGTTTTTAGCTGTCACTATTTATCTGCCTACCAAGTTTGGTGGCTCTAGCTCAAAAACTGTTAAAGATATAGCCGATTCCGATTTTATAAGGCGGGTGGCTTAGGTGGGCGTGGCATTCAAAATTTTGATGCAGGTCTTTGGTAGATGCTGCCTTCTATCTTTCTACCCAATTTACGGGCTCTAGCTTAAAAACTATAAGAGATATCGAAATTTCCGATTTTAAATGGTGGGCGGCAGAGGTGGGCGTGGCATCCTAATTTTTGATGCAGATCTTTTGTAGATGTCACCATATATCTTCCTACCAAATTCGGTGACACTAGCTCGAAAATTTCAAGTAGAAGGGGGGATGGGGGCGGAATCAGGGGGCGTGGCATCCAAAATTTTGATACATTTTTTGGGGAACGTCAATATCTATCTTTACACAAAATTTGGTGGCTCTAGCCCAAAAAATGTGAAAACTATTGGCGTTTCCAATTTCTTGGTGAAGGGGGGATGGGGGCGGAACCAGGGGGCGTGGCACCCAAGTTTTTATGGGGAACGCCAGTACCTATCTTGACACAAAATTTGGGCTCTTGTCCAAAAAATGTGAAAACTATAGGCGTTTCCAATTTCAGGGAGAAGGGGAGATGGGGGCGGAATAAGGGGGCATGGCACCCAAGTTTTGATGGGGAACGCTAGTACCTATCTTGACACAAAATTTGGGCTCTAGCCCAAAAAATGTGAAAACTATGGGCGTTTCCAATTTCAGGGAGAAGGGGGGATGGGGGCGGAATAAGGGGTCATGGCATCCAAATTTTGATGCATTTTTGGGGGAACGTCAATATCTATCTTGACACAAAATTTGGTGGCTCTAGCCCAAAAAATGTGAAAACTATAGGCGTTTCCAATTTCTTGGTGAAGGGGGGATGGGGGCGGAATCAGGGGGCGTGGCACCCAAGTTTTGATGGGGAACGCCAGTACCTATCTTGAAACAAAATTTGGGCTCTTGCCCAAAAAATGTGAAAACTATAGGCGTTTCCAATTTCAGGGAGAAGGGGTGATGAGGGCGGAATAAGGGGGCATGGCATCCAAATTTTAATGCATTTTTTTGGGGAACGTCAATATCTATCTTGACACAAAATTTGGTGGCTCTAGCCCAAAAAATGTGAAAACTACGGGCGTTTCCAATTTCAAGGAGCAGAGATGAGGGGGGCGGAAGGAGTTGGGCGTGGCATCCAAAATTTTGATGCAGTTTTTTCAGGGACATGATTAGCTATCTGCGTGCAAAATTTGGCAACTCTAGCTGTAAGAATCTGACAAATATTAGGTTTTATCGGTTTTCTGTTATCGAATTTATCGATTTCCCAGCCTCCTAGTAGGCGTGGCACCCCAATCTTGACACTTTATCTGTCTCGCCTATAGACAAACATATTTGCAAAGTTTCAAGTCTCTAGCTTTACGGGTGTCGAAAAAAGTTGCGTTCATACGGACAGACGGACAGACAGACAGACGGACAGAAGGACTGACGGACAGACACCATGACGGACATTGCACAAAACCAATATACTATGAGACCTTCGGTATCAAAGTATAATGAGTACTTAGAAAAAAGGGGGTGGGAACAAACATTTAAAATGTTGCGACTATATGAACTGATCTTGTTGAACTGTCCACAGGTAAAAAGGCTAGAAGCATGCGCACTAGCAAATGAGTGCGTGCAAGAAAGAGAGGGCGTAAAGCATTTAATAAATCAAATCCTTAATCGGAAAATGTGGTTGTGTTATTCGCTAAAAAATTAAATACAAACTTAACAATAAACATGTTACAACAAAAATGGTAAAAATGCTAGACCGCTAAAAGAAAAATGAAAACAAATCAGGAATGTGAAAATAAATATATGTATTAACTTTTATATGCAAATTTTTAAATTTTGCTAAAAATATTTGAGTCATACTTAACATATCTAATTAGCTCTTTTAAAAGTATTAGAAGCTAATGTATGTACTAGATATAATAAATATATGTATTAACTTATAAATGCAAATTCAAGAATTTTGCTAAAAATAAACAAGTAAAAACGTTGCTGTCGGACGCAACCGACTGCGGAATACTTTGATACCAGTAAAACAACGGTTGATTAGGGGGAATGCAGGGGCGAAGGGAGTGTCCCATGTGGTAAACATCGCCAGCTATCATGTTACCAAATTTGGTGACTTTAGCTCAAAAACTGTGGAAGATAACTTAACTCCCAAATTTAAAAGGTTGGCGGCAGAGGTAGGCGTGGCATCCAAATTTTTGAATCAAATGTTTTTAGCTGTCACTATCTATCTGCCTACCAAGTTTGGTGGCTCTAGCTCAAAAACTGTTAAAGATATAGCCGATTCCGATTTTATAAGGCGGGTGGCTTAGGTGGGCGTGGCATTCAAAATTTTGATGCAGGTCTTTGGTAGATGCTGCCTTCTATCTTTCTACCCAATTTACGGGCTCTAGCTTAAAAACTATAAGAGATATCGAAATTTCCGATTTTAAATGGTGGGCGGCAGAGGTGGGCGTGGCATCCTAATTTTTGATGCAGATCTTTTGTAGATGTCACCATATATCTTCCTACCAAATTCGGTGACACTAGCCCAAAAAATGTGAAAACTATAGGCGTTTACAATTTCTTGGTGAAGGGGGGATGGGGGGCGGAATCAGGGGACGTGGCACCCAAGTTTTGATGGGGAACGCCAGTACCTATCTTGACACAAAATTTGGGCTCTTGCCCAAAATATGTGAAAACTATAGGCGTTTCCAATTTCAGGGAGAAGGGGGGATGGGGGCGGAATAAGGGGGCATGGCATCCAAATTTTGATGCATTTTTTTGGGGAACGTCAATATCTATCTTGACACAAAATTTGGTGGCTCTAGCCCAAAAAATGTGAAAACTATGCGCGTTTCCAATTTCATGGAGAAGGGGGGATGGGGGCAGAATCTGGGGGCATGGCATCCAAATTTTGATGCATGTTTTTGGGGAACGTTAATATCTATCTTCACACAAAATTTGGTGGCTCTAGCCCAAAAAATGTGAAAACTATGGGCGTTTCCAATTTCACGGAGAAGGGGGGGATGGGGTCGGAATCAGGGCGCATGGCATCCAAATTTTGATGCATTTTTTTGGGAAACGTCAATATCTATCTTGACACAAAATTTGGTGGCTTTAGCCCAAAAAATGTGAAAACTATGGTCGTTTCCAATTTCAGGGAGAGGGGGGGATGGGGGCGGAATCTGGGGGCATGGCATCCAAATTTTGATGCATGTTTTTGGGGAACGTTAATATCTATCTTGACACAAAATTTGGTGGCTCTTGCCCAAAAAATGTGAAAACTATAGGCGTTTCCAATTTCAGTGAGAAGGGGGATGGGGCGGAATCAGGGGGCGTGGCATCCAAAATTTTGATGCATTTTTTGGGGAACGTAAATATCTATCTTGACACAAAATTTGGTGGCTCTAGCCCAAAATATGTGAAAACTATGGGCGTTTCCAATTTCAAGGAGCAGTGATGAGGGGGGCGGAAGGAGTGGGCGTGGCATCCAAAATTTTGATGCAGTTTTTCAGGGACATGATTAGCTATCTGCGAGCAAAATTTGGCAACTCTAGCTGTAAGAATCTGACAAATATTAAGTTTTATCGGTTTTCTGTTATCGAATTTATCGATTTCCCAGCCTCCTAGTAGGCGTGGCACCCCAATCTTGACACTTTATCTGTCTCGCCTATAGACAAATATATTTGCAAAGTTTCAAGTCTCTAGCTTTACGGGTGTCGAAAAAAGTTGCGTTCATACGGACAGACGGACAGACGGACAGACAGACAGACGGACAGACGGACAGACACCATGACGGACATTGCACAAAACCAATATACTATGAGACCTTCGGTATCAAAGTATAATGAGTCCTACTTAACAAAATTAGATCTTTAAATGTACTAGAAGCTAATGTAGGATGTACTATTTTACCTGTGAAATTTAACTAATAATAAAATCTGTTATAATTAAACAATGTCTTTAAAGGCTAATGGCCAAACATAAATACAGCTAAAAGGAATCAATCAATTAAAACCTGCATATCAATGCATTACAGGCGCACGTGTATTATATCGCCTAAAAGATGCCGTTCTTTACTTACAAGGGTGTGGGTATTTCTATGCACAAAGAAGAAAGGTCAAAAGAGTAAGACAAAAACATAAATATTTAACATAGGTACATCGGCGACCTACGCATGCACGCACACACACACACACACACACAGACACCTGCGCTCACGCCCGCACACTTTCTAATTTATACAATGAATCAAGACTACACAATAGTCTCAATCCTCTTATGAAAACCTGTGGATTGATCTAGTCGCTTGTGACAGGAAATGTACTTGCGCCGGCTATGTCAAAACAAGTGTCTCCTTTGATCTCAGCTTCCTTGCACGTATACATGTACGTGATTTCCGCCCCTTGCAACATACTTGATCGTTAACGCCTTGCTGGCGTCAACATACCGACGCATCCTCTTATCTATTGATATGCTATTGTCCATATGCAATGCACATACTTGATTTCCGCCTCCTTGTCCGTACGCAACGTACGTGATTTCCGCCCCCTTGGTGGCGCACAAGACATGCAAGTTCAAACATGTCTGACTAAATTTTTATCTCTGTTTTTCTCACGTTTCTATTTTTTTACTCTTACAAAGTTGTTTTCTCAACTGGCTTACATCTCTTTTGATTTCTTTTCCCATCTTTTGTGATATTTCAAAGCATAGACGAGTAAGGTCAATTTCTACTTCATAGTCATAAATTGCTTCTAAATCTGACAGTTGAACACTATATTTACGCACACATTGGAATAATATAATTAAAATATATATTTCTAATTTGATTTTTTATTAGTGTATTCCAACACAAAAATGTTGTAAAAAAATTCCTAATCTTATAAACGACCTCCATGATTCTCCATCAAATTCAATTTTATTTCCATGTTGATTTAGTATTAATATTCTTTGTCTATCAGTTTTTATAATTTTAAAATGACACCTAACACTTCCAAGTATTAAATGTTCAATTATTGTATCTGGCATTAGGAAGTCAAAGTGTTCAAGTTTCATTTGAATGTACTCTTTATATGTTAATAATTGAAGCCATTCCTCCTTTCCCAGTCCAATGAAGTTATGTTTATGTTGCTGCATCCAAACCATAGGCGTGAACCCTCTACTCGTAGAAAAACCACACTTTAGTTTAAGCTCTAGACTCGCAAAATATTCAAACCCAAAAATAACTTCATGATCCTGTTTATACTTTGATACCGAAGGTCTCATAGTATATTGGTTTTGTGCAATGTCCGTCATGGTGTCTGTCCGTCTGTCTGTCTGTCCGTCTGTCCGTCTGTCCGTATGAACGCAACTTTTTTCGACACCCGTAAAGCTAGAGACTTGAAACTTTGCAAATATATTTGTCTATAGGCGAGACAGATAAAGTGTCAAGATTGGGGTGCCACGCCTACTAGGAGGCTGGGAAATCGATAAATTCGATAACAGAAAACCGATAAAACTTAATAAATAAATAAACAAATTTTGCTCGCAGATAGCTAATCATGTCCCTGAAAAAACTGCATCAAAATTTTGGATGCCACGCCCACTCCTTCCGCCCCCCTCATCACTGCTCCTTGAAATTGGAAACGCCCATAGTTTTCACATATTTTGGGCTAGAGCCACCAAATTTTGTGTCAAGATAGATATTTACTTTCCCCAAAAAATGCATCAAAATTTTGGATGCCACGCCCCCTGATTCCGCCCCATCCCCCCTTCTCACTGAAATTGGAAACGCCTATAGTTTTCACATTTTTTGGGCAAGAGCCACCAAATTTTGTGTCAAGATAGATATTAACGTTCCCCAAAAACATGCATCAAAATTTGGATGCCATGCCCCCAGATTCCGCCCCCATCCCCCCTTCTCCCTGAAATTGGAAACGACCATAGTTTTCACATTTTTTGGGCTAAAGCCACCAAATTTTGTGTCAAGATAGATATTGACGTTTCCCAAAAAATGCATCAAAATTTGGATGCCATGCGCCCTGATTCCGCCCCCATCCCCCCTTCTCCGTGAAATTGGAAACGCCCATAGTTTTCACATTTTTTGGGCTAGAGCCACCAAATTTTGTGTGAAGATAGATATTAACGTTCCCCAAAAACATGCATCAAAATTTGGATGCCATGCCCCCCAGATTCCGCCCCCATCCCCCTTCTCCATGAAATTGGAAACGCGCATAGTTTTCACATTTTTTGGGCTAGAGCCACCAAATTTTGTGTCAAGATAGATATTGACGTTTCCCAAAAAAATGCATCAAAATTTGGATGCCATGCGCCCCTGATTCCGCCCCCATCACCCCTTTCTCCGTGAAATTGGAAACGCCCATAGTTTTCACATTTTTTGGGCTAGAGCCACCAAATTTTGTGTCAAGATAGATATTTACGTTCCCCAAAAAACGCATCAAAATTTTGGATGCCACGCTCCCTGGTCCCGCCCCCATCCCCCTTCTCCCTGAAATTGGAAACGCCCATAGTTTTCACATTTTTTGGGCTAGAGCCACCAAATTTTGTATCAAGATAGATATTGACGTTCCCCAAAAAAATGCATCAAAATTTGGATGCCATGCCCCCTTATTCCGCCCCCATCCCCCTTCTCCCTGAAATTGGAAACGCCTATAGTTTTCACATATTTTGGGCAAGAGCCCAAATTTTGTGTCAAGATAGGTACTGGCGTTCCCCATCAAAACTTGGGTGCCACGTCCCCTGATTCCGCCCCCATCCCCCTTCACCAAGAAATTGTAAACGCCTATAGTTTTCACATTTTTTGGGCTAGAGCCACCAAATTTTGTGTGAAGATAGATATTGACGTTCCCCAAAAATGCATCAAAATTTTGGATGCCACGCCCCCTGATTCCGCCCCCATCCCCCTTCTACTTGAAATTGGAAACGCCTATAGTTTTCACATTTTTCGAGCTAGTGTCACCGAATTTGGTAGGAAGATATATGGTGACATCTACAAAAGATCTGCATCAAAAATTAGGATGCCACGCCCACCTCTGCCGCCCACCATTTAAAATCGGAAATTTCGATATCTCTTATAGTTTTTAAGCTAGAGCCCGTAAATTGGGTAGAAAGATAGAAGGCAGCATCTACCAAAGACCTGCATCAAAATTTTGAATGCCACGCCCACCTAAGCCACCCGCCTTATAAAATCGGAATCGGCTATATCTTTAACAGTTTTTGAGCTAGAGCCACCAAACTTGGTAGGCAGATAGATAGTGACAGCTAAAAACATTTGATTCAAAAATTTGGATGCCACGCCTACCTCTGCCGCCAACCTTTTAAATTTGGGAGTTAAGTTATCTTCCACAGTTTTTGAGCTAAAGTCACCAAATTTGGTAACATGATAGCTGGCGATGTTTACCACATGGGACACTCCCTTCGCCCCTGCATTCCCCCTAATCAACCGTTGTTTTACTGGTATCAAAGTATTCCGCAGTCGGTTGCGTCCGACAGCAACGTTTTTACTTGTTTTTCCTTGAATTCTTTGTTTTTTTTTTAGTGAAGTGTATCCATGTTGTTGAGGCTTTTGATTCAAACTAAACATAAATTAACACAAACATGCTATTTAAGGTTTTCATTTTTAGCTGGTTTCTCAGATCGTTTTAAACAGTAGGAGCAAAATGGTCATTCTTGATAGAAGCTCGTGTGTTCTAGTTGACTTTCAATATATGTTTGGAAACGGCAGGCAGTTATTTGTCAAAGAGTTGGCATTTATGCAAGCTGGATCTGTCATACCCAATTTTATTCACTTCAAACCACCCTATCACAAAAGGGAACTAGATGAAGTGACTAGAAAAACTTTAAAGATAACCAAACACTATGTCGATGATCTAGATTGGTCTGAAGGGGACATCTCATATCTAAGCCTTGTTGAAATACTAAAACCATTGAATACCTTCACAACTGTTATAGTTAGAGGTAGAGCGAAAATAGAATTTTTAACCAAATATATTAGATTTAAATCTTGAACAGAGTTTGGCCCAATCCCCAAACTTCTTTACTAATTGTAGAATACATAAAAAAAACAAGTAAAAACGTTGCTGTCGGACGCAACCGACTGCGGAATACTTTGATACCAGTAAAACAACGGTTGATTAGGGGAATGCAGGGGCGAAGGGAGTGTCCCATGTGGTAAACATCGCCAGCTATCATGTTACCAAATTTGGTGACTTTAGCTCAAAAACTGTGGAAGATAACTTAACTCCCAAATTTAAAAGGTTGGCGGCAGAGGTAGGCGTGGCATCCAAATTTTTGAATCAAATGTTTTTAGCTGTCACTATCTATCTGCCTACCAAGTTTGGTGGCTCTAGCTCAAAAACTGTTAAAGATATAGCCGATTCCGATTTTATAAGGCGGGTGGCTTAGGTGGGCGTGGCATTCAAAATTTTGATGCAGGTCTTTGGTAGATGCTGCCTTCTATCTTTCTACCCAATTTACGGGCTCTAGCTTAAAAACTATAAGAGATATCGAAATTTCCGATTTTAAATGGTGGGCGGCAGAGGTGGGCGTGGCATCCTAATTTTTGATGCAGATCTTTTGTAGATGTCACCATATATCTTCCTACCAAATTCGGTGACACTAGCCCAAAAAAATGTGAAAACTATAGGCGTTTACAATTTCTTGGTGAAGGGGGATGGGGGCGGAATCAGGGGACGTGGCACCCAAGTTTTGATGGGGAACGCCAGTACCTATCTTGACACAAAATTTGGGCTCTTGCCCAAAATATGTGAAAACTATAGGCGTTTCCAATTTCAGGGAGAAGGGGGATGGGGGCGGAATAAGGGGGCATGGCATCCAAATTTTGATGCATTTTTTTGGGGAACGTCAATATCTATCTTGACACAAAATTTGGTGGCTCTAGCCCAAAAAATGTGAAAACTATGGGCGTTTCCAATTTCAGGGAGAAGGGGGATGGGGGCGGGACCAGGGAGCGTGGCATCCAAAATTTTGATGCGTTTTTTTGGGGAACGTAAATATCTATCTTGACACAAAATTTGGTGGCTCTAGCCCAAAAAATGTGAAAACTATGGGCGTTTCCAATTTCACGGAGAAAGGGGTGATGGGGGCGGAATCAGGGCGCATGGCATCCAAATTTTGATGCATTTTTTTGGGAAACGTCAATATCTATCTTGACACAAAATTTGGTGGCTCTAGCCCAAAAAATGTGAAAACTATGCGCGTTTCCAATTTCATGGAGAAGGGGGATGGGGGCAGAATCTGGGGGCATGGCATCCAAATTTTGATGCATGTTTTTGGGGAACGTTAATATCTATCTTCACACAAAATTTGGTGGCTCTAGCCCAAAAATGTGAAAACTATGGGCGTTTCCAATTTCACGGAGAAGGGGGATGGGGTCGGAATCAGGGCGCATGGCATCCAAATTTTGATGCATTTTTTTGGGAAACGTCAATATCTATCTTGACACAAAATTTGGTGGCTTTAGCCCAAAAAAATGTGAAAACTATGGTCGTTTCCAATTTCAGGGAGAAGGGGGGATGGGGGCGGAATCTGGGGGCATGGCATCCAAATTTTGATGCATGTTTTTGGGGAACGTTAATATCTATCTTGACACAAAATTTGGTGGCTCTTGCCCAAAAAATGTGAAAACTATAGGCGTTTCCAATTTCAGTGAGAAGGGGGATGGGGCGGAATCAGGGGGCGTGGCATCCAAAATTTTGATGCATTTTTTGGGGAACGTAAATATCTATCTTGACACAAAATTTGGTGGCTCTAGCCCAAAATATGTGAAAACTATGGGCGTTTCCAATTTCAAGGAGCAGTGATGAGGGGGGCGGAAGGAGTGGGCGTGGCATCCAAAATTTTGATGCAGTTTTTTCAGGGACATGATTAGCTATCTGCGAGCAAAATTTGGCAACTCTAGCTGTAAGAATCTGACAAATATTAAGTTTTATCGGTTTTCTGTTATCGAATTTATCGATTTCCCAGCCTCCTAGTAGGCGTGGCACCCCAATCTTGACACTTTATCTGTCTCGCCTATAGACAAATATATTTGCAAAGTTTCAAGTCTCTAGCTTTACGGGTGTCGAAAAAAGTTGCGTTCATACGGACAGACGGACAGACGGACAGACAGACAGACGGACAGACGGACAGACACCATGACGGACATTGCACAAAACCAATATACTATGAGACCTTCGGTATCAAAGTATAATAACAAATCATTGTGCAGTAAACAATTTATTTAAACTGTTTGTAATCTTAGAAAGTTGTAAGTTTGAGATACCTTAAAAATAAATATTTTGAATAAAAATTATATTCTTTTAAATTTCGAGTTGTTATACTTTGATACCGAAGGTCTCATAGTATATTGGTTTTGTGCAATGTCCGTCATGGTGTCCGTCTGTCCGTCTGTATGAACGCAACTTTTTTCGACACCCGTAAAGCTAGAGACTTGAAACTTTGCAATTATGTTTGTCTATAGGCGCGACAGATATAGTGTCAAGATTGGGGTGCCACGCCTACTAGGAGGCTGGGAAATCGATAAGTTCGATAACTGAAAACCGATAAAACCAAATATTTCTCACATTCTTACAGCTAGAGTTACCAAATTTTGCACGCAGATAGCTAGTCATGTCCCTGAAAAACTGCATCAAAATTTTGGATGCCACGCCCACTCCTTCCGCCCCCATCATCCCTGCTCCTTGAAACTGGAAACGCCTATAGTTTTCACATTTTTTGGGCTAGAGCCACCAAATTTTGTGTCAAGATAGGTACTGACGTTTCCAATCAAAACTTGGATGCCACGCCCCCTGATTCCGCCCCCATCCCCCCTTCTCCAAGAAATTGGAAACGGCTATAGTTTTCACATTTTATGGGCTAGACCCACCAAATTTTGTGTCAAGATAGATATTGACGTTCTACAAAAAAATGCATAAAAATTTTGAATGCCACGACCCCTGATTCCGCCCCCATCCCCCCTTCTCCAAGAAATTGGAAACGCCTATAGTTTTCACATTTTTTGGGCTAGACCCACCAAATTTTGTGTCAAGATAGATATTGACGTTCCACAAAAAAATGCATAAAAATTTTGGATGCCACGCCCCCTGATTCCGCCCCCATCCCCCTTCTCCAAGAAATTGGAAACGGCTATAGTTTCACATTTTTTGGGCTAGAGCCACCAAATTTTGTGTCAAGATAGGTACTGACGTTCCCAATCAAAACTTGGATGCCACGCCCCCTGATTCCGCCCCCATCCCCCCTTCTCCAAGAAATTGGAAACGCCTATAGTTTTTACATTTTTTGGGCTAGACCCACCAAATTTTGTGTCAAGATAGATATTGGCGTTCCACAAAAAAATGCATCAATATTTTGGATGCCACGACCCCTGATTCCGCCCCCATCCCCCCTTCTCCATGAAATTGGAAACGCCTATAGTTTTCACATTTTTTGGGCTAGAGCCACCAAATTTTGTGTCAAGATAGGTACTGACGTTCCCCATCAAAACTTGGATGCCACGCCCCCTGATTCCGCCCCCATCCCCCCTTCTCCAAGAAATTGGAAACGCCTATAGTTTTCACATTTTTTGGGCAAGAGCCACCAAATTTTGTGTGAAGATAGATATTGACGTTCCCAAAAAATTCATCAAAATTTTGGATGCCACGCCCACCTCTGCCACCCGCCTTATAAAATCGGAATCGGCTATATCTTTAACAGTTTTTGAGCTAGAGCCACCAAACTTATTAGGAATATAAATAGTGACAGTTAAAAACATTTGATTCAAAAGTTTGGATGCCACGCCTACCTCTGCCGCCCACCTTTTAAATTTGGGAGTTAAGTTATCTTCCACAGTTTTTGTGCTAAGTCACCAAATTTGGTAACATGATAGCTGGCGATGTTTACCACATGGCCCACACTCTTCGCCCCTGCATTCCCCCTTATCAACCGTTCTTTTACTGGTATCAAAGTATTCCGCAGTCGGTTGCGTCCGACTGGAACGTTTTTACTTGTTTTTATTTAGTTTTTATTGTTTAATTAAGAGAGGGATACAGTTAATTTTTATTTTAAATCATAAATATTAAACTATACGTTGAACTAATCTAGTCAAGGGCAATTACTCTACTAGTCGATCATGCATAAGCAGACAATACACCTTAGTATTTCTCTCACTACTACTTTCAAGGTAGATCGAAACTCTTACATCGATTGGCCCAGTTTTTACTGTTTCAATCTGATGATACAAATCAACAACAACCATCGGGGCTTTATCTCTTAACTCTATGGGCGTTAGCAATGCAATATACATCCCCCATATTTTTAGTAATGAGTAATATTAATTCATGTTTACAATTTAGTAAGACCTTATTAAAGTCTTCAGCAAATCCAAGTAAGTATTTGAGAGGAATAGAAAAATTAAAATAGCCGTTTGCGAGCTGTCGGTCGTCTCCATTAAACCATCCAGAATTCTCTAGCATTCGGCTCTCCGTATTATTTAAGGAAATATAGCTTTTTTAAGGTTGTCGAAATACCAACAAAGCGAGTACGATCAATTTCAATTCCATTAAGTTCATAGCGAACCTCATCAAAGAGATAACTCATACAATTGTTTTTAAGTTTCCCATCTGTAGCATTCGAACCATCTTCCAAACAAATCGACCCCTCAACATTAATAAAACTCTCACAAGGTACAACACATAAGTCCTGATTCTGAATTGTAATTCTGACTTCATCATTGCTTTTAAAGGCTTGTAGATAGGGAGAATAGCTGTGATATTCTTTTTTCGTAATACTCTCATCCGAATACGCTTTATCTCGAACATTTACTACACTACTCATTATTTTCTTAGTTTTAGTCCCAATGATTTCAGAAATAATATGTTCTCAAACGTAAGAACTTTTTTCAAAGATCTGCTTCCTTCCGTAGTAGAATTCAAAGTGTTAACTGGTGGCAGATAGCCTACATTTTTATACTTTGATACCGAAGGTCTCATAGTATATTGGTTTTGTGCAATGTCCGTCATGGTGTCTGTCCGTCTGTCCGTCTGTCTGTCTGTCCGTCTGTCCGTCTGTCCGTATGAACGCAACTTTTTCGACACCCGTAAAGCTAGAGACTTGAAACTTTGCAAATATATTTGTCTATAGGCGAGACAGATAAAGTGTCAAGATTGGGGTGCCACGCCTACTAGGAGGCTGGGAAATCGATAAATTCGATAACAGAAAACCGATAAAACTTAATATTTGTCAGATTCTTACAGCTAGAGTTGCCAAATTTTGCTCGCAGGTAGCTAATCATGTCCCTGAAAAAACTGCATCAAAATTTTGGATGCCACGCCCACTCCTTCCGCCCCCCTCATCACTGCTCCTTGAAATTGGAAACGCCCATAGTTTTCACATATTTTGGGCTAGAGCCACCAAATTTTGTGTCAAGATAGATATTTACGTTCCCCAAAAAATGCATCAAAATTTTGGATGCCACGCCCCCTGATTCCGCCCCATCCCCCTTCTCACTGAAATTGGAAACGCCTATAGTTTTCACATTTTTTGGGCAAGAGCCACCAAATTTTGTGTCAAGATAGATATTAACGTTCCCCAAAAACATGCATCAAAATTTGGATGCCATGCCCCCAGATTCCGCCCCCATCCCCCTTCTCCCTGAAATTGGAAACGACCATAGTTTTCACATTTTTGGGCTAAAGCCACAAAATTTTTTGTCAAGATAGATATTGACGTTTCCCAAAAAAATGCATCAAAATTTGGATGCCATGCGCCCTGATTCCGCCCCCATCCCCCCCTTCTCCGTGAAATTGGAAACGCCCATAGTTTTCACATTTTTTGGGCTAGAGCCACCAAATTTTGTGTGAAGATAGATATTAACGTTCCCCAAAAACATGCATCAAAATTTGGATGCCATGCCCCCAGATTCCGCCCCCATCCCCCCTTCTCCATGAAATTGGAAACGCGCATAGTTTTCACACTTTTTTGGGCTAGAGCCACCAAATTTTGTGTCAAGATAGATATTGACGTTTCCCAAAAAAATGCATCAAAATTTGGATGCCATGCGCCCTGATTCCGCCCCCCATCACCCCCTTTCTCCGTGAAATTGGAAACGCCCATAGTTTTCACATTTTTTGGGCTAGAGCCACCAAATTTTGTGTCAAGATAGATATTTACTTTCCCCAAAAAATGCATCAAAATTTTGGATGCCACGCCCCCTGATTCCGCCCCATCCCCCTTCTCACTGAAATTGGAAACGCCTATAGTTTTCACATTTTTTTGGGCAAGAGCCACCAAATTTTGTGTCAAGATAGATATTAACGTTCCCCAAAAACATGCATCAAAATTTGGATGCCATGCCCCCAGATTCCGCCCCCATCCCCCCTTCTCCCTGAAATTGGAAACGACCATAGTTTTCACATTTTTTGGGCTAAAGCCACCAAATTTTGTGTCAAGATAGATATTGACGTTTCCCAAAAAAATGCATCAAAATTTGGATGCCATGCGCCCTGATTCCGCCCCCATCCCCCCTTCTCCGTGAAATTGGAAACGCCCATAGTTTTCACATTTTTTGGGCTAGAGCCACCAAATTTTGTGTGAAGATAGATATTAACGTTCCCCAAAAACATGCATCAAAATTTGGATGCCATGCCCCCAGATTCCGCCCCCATCCCCCTTCTCCATGAAATTGGAAACGCGCATAGTTTTCACATTTTTTGGGCTAGAGCCACCAAATTTTGTGTCAAGATAGATATTGACGTTTCCCAAAAAAATGCATCAAAATTTGGATGCCATGCGCCCTGATTCCGCCCCCATCACCCCTTTCTCCGTGAAATTGGAAACGCCCATAGTTTTCACATTTTTTGGGCTAGAGCCACCAAATTTTGTGTCAAGATAGATATTTACGTTCCCCAAAAAAACGCATCAAAATTTTGGATGCCACGCTCCCTGGTCCCGCCCCCATCCCCCTTCTCCCTGAAATTGGAAACGCCCATAGTTTTCACATTTTTTGGGCTAGAGCCACCAAATTTTGTGTCAAGATAGATATTGACGTTCCCCAAAAAAATGCATCAAAATTTGGATGCCATGCCCCCTTATTCCGCCCCCATCCCCCTTCTCCATGAAATTGGAAACGCCTATAGTTTTCACATATTTTGGGCAAGAGCCCAAATTTTGTGTCAAGATAGGTACTGGCGTTCCCCATCAAAACTTGGGTGCCACGTCCCCTGATTCCGCCCCCATCCCCCCTTCACCAAGAAATTGTAAACGCCTATAGTTTTCACATTTTTTTGGGCTAGAGCCACCAAATTTTGTGTGAAGATAGATATTGACGTTCCCCAAAAAATGCATCAAAATTTTGGATGCCACGCCCCCTGATTCCGCCCCCATCCCCCTTCTACTTGAAATTGGAAACGCCTATAGTTTTCACATTTTTTGAGCTAGTGTCACCGAATTTGGTAGGAAGATATATGGTGACATCTACAAAAGATCTGCATCAAAAATTAGGATGCCACGCCCACCTCTGCCGCCCACCATGTAAAATCGGAAATTACGATATCTCTTATAGTTTTTAAGCTAGAGCCCGTAAATTGGGTAGAAAGATAGAAGGCAGCATCTACCAAAGATGTGCATCAAAATTTTGAATGCCACGCCCACCTAAGCCACCCGCCTTATAAAATCGGAATCGGCTATATCTTTAACAGTTTTTGAGCTAGAGCCACCAAACTTGGTAGGCAGATAGATAGTGACAGCTAAAAACATTTGATTCAAAAATTTGGATGCCACGCCTACCTCTGCCGCCAACCTTTTAAATTTGGGAGTTAAGTTATCTTCCACAGTTTTTGAGCTAAAGTCACCAAATTTGGTAACATGATAGCTGGCGATGTTTACCACATGGGACACTCCCTTCGCCCCTGCATTCCCCCTAATCAACCGTTGTTTTACTGGTATCAAAGTATTCCGCAGTCGGTTGCGTCCGACAGCAACGTTTTTACTTGTTATTATTATAAATAATCATTCTCGTCGCCTCAAGTGTAAGCGTAGTGTCACACTCTCTTTTCTTAAATTTACCAAATTGCCGTTCTGGTCAACAATTCGTATTATCAACGAGTGTATCTCTCTCGTGTTAACAGGCAAATAAATGAGATTATTTGGTTTCTCACTCAATTTATACCCCGGCGCAACGTTAAGTGCAAACTCATGCAGGGCATGACTCGACACCTCATTAACATATGATCCGCTAACAATATTACATTCCAAACGTATCGTATTGACTTTCAAAATGTCTACAGGCTGATCTGATATGTGTAATGCATTGTGAAGGACTGCAAGACTCCTGCACAATAGGCATTGTTAATTTATAGTTTTTATGCACAAGCCACGAAGGTATTAGTAATTTATAAGTATTAGGTTAAGGAAGTATTATAGGCTGAGGAGTTAGTAGTATAAGAAAACCAAAGTTATGTTTGTTCGGGATAGGGTTTATCAACAGCTAAGCGCGCATCACTGGCACCAAGCGCGCATCACTGATGCTGAGTGCGCATCACTGGCAGGCAACGGGATCACGCCGGCTCAGAAAATTTGCACACGGCACGCAAAATGAAGAACCAACAGAGAAGCCACAACCGCAGCAACCCGAGCGACAGCGGCGTCGGCAGCGATCGCGAAAAAGGGTACGACGGCTTTAGAAAATGCGTGGCTCGACAGTCGGGGTAGAATATTTGACATGTGCGGTAGTGCGGGCGCTAAGAGTGGAATACACAAAACGGGCGCGACACGAGTGGAACAAAACACATGGTGACAGGATAAACATAGATGACGGCATCACGGCACACACACAGACAACGGAGCAAGAAACAAGCAACGACACAAGGATTTATCAGGACATCGACCAATAAGAAAAACAACAAGAAATCATTTAACAGACGAGAAAATGGAACGCGGGTAAGCTGGCCTCTGGCTGCAGGGGAAATGGGAGGGATTTTGTTTTTGTTGCGGTGTGGTTAGGGTAGTGTGTTAAAACATAACAAAATAAGTAAATAAATGCCGAAATGTCCATAAAAATAACCGCGCCAAGAAGTTTGTAGTGTCGCGTAGTGTTTTGTGTCGTTACGGGAGTGGCCACGGCGCGCCGCGGCGTGGCAATCATTGGAGAGGTGGAAGTCCCAACTAAGACGAGCTTTGGCAGCCGCATGTGCAATGTTGCCGAACAGAGTTCCGGGATCATAACAGGAGGAGTTTGAGCGTGGAGCCGGGAAATAATTTTATTTAATATTTACCCCCTACTTTTTGTCTCGGCTTATGCCCTCTGGCAAGCTCACATATTTTTTTTTGTAAACTTAACCTCAATATGCCTGTCCAATACCCAAACCTTTGAAGGCATAAGCCATTGCATGCACATCTTCATACATATATTGCCTACCGCGCAAATAAAGCGTAATATTCACAGAAATTTCAGTTGTTAAATAGTTTAGAAAAAAAAATCAGTCAAATCCGAATTTAGTGAAACCTTAATGATATTAATACTACCTTTAAGATAGTTAAATATTTAGAATGAAAAACAAAATTGTTTTTCTTTTTAGTTATTTTTGCATAAAAGCTTAATAGCAAAGACACCCAACCCTACCCCAAGACTTCGACCTGTCGATCAATTTTATCTCGTTTTAGCAACCACCGCTCAACACATTGAAAGATCTTTCAGCGTGGGACAACAGTTTGAGTGAGTTCAAGATTATCTAAAGTAGTATATGTTTTTGTTTGAAAAAGTAAAAGCGCCTTCCGCGTCGTATAAATTCGAATGGTTGAGAAGTGTTCGATTGTTGGTTGGCTGTTAGAGGCAAAAGCTGCAAGCTATAGAGCACAAGCAGTGCACGCTCTTCAAGCATTGCCTATTTTTAGGCTGGAATAAACAAAAAAGAAAAAGAAAACAACTAAAACGAACACTAAGAATTTGAATAAACATTGAACATGAATGAAATTGATTAACATAAAGAAAAAAAAAAACCTAAAATAAAAACAAAGAATAACCACAGATTTTTAGTAATATATATTGAAGCCCTAATGACTATAGTTAAGATCCCAAGCCATGAATATTATTAATAAATTATACACTATGAATATGAATTAAATAATAATTGTTTTTAGGGAAAATCATGCTGCATTATAGGGACGCAGGGTAGTCGTCGAAAAGTTTTTTTTTAGGGATCCTTGATTTTATTCGGCCGTAAAGGATCATGGTAGGGTGGGCGACTACTTCGGGAAAGAAACACAAAAAAAAATAATTTTTTGTTTTTGGTTTTGATCGGTAGTCGTTATAGTTTAGTGGACCTATCCTTTGTAACTTCCTCCATCCCCGCTCCTATCCTTAACCTCCTCATTAGGTACGCGAAATTAATTATTTATTACTGTCCCGAGCAAGTCTCAAAGCATTTTTCTATACCCACTCCCACCAGCGACGAGCATCGGCCGGCTTCAAGCGCGTACGAATGCTTTTTTTTTAGAGACCAATCTCACCAGCTCCTTACCCGTGACATGTTACACTATTGTGTAGTCTTGATTCATTGTATAAATTAGAAAGTGTGCGGGCGTGAGCGCAGGTGGTTGTTTGTGTTGTGTGTGTGCATGCGTACGTCGCCGATGTACCTATGTTAAATATTTATGTTTTTGTCTTACTCTTTTGACCTTTCTTCTTTGTACATAGAAATACGAAATATGATTTAAATTTTTTTAAATGTTTGTTGCCACCCCTTTTTTTCATACGGTCCTTTTCTAATGCGTATGCTTCTAGCCTTGTCACGTGTAGGCAGGTCAACAAGATCACTTCCTATACTCGCACCCATTTTCTAGTGCTTATGCTTCTAACCTTCTTACCTATGGGCAAGTCAACAAGACCAGTTCCTTTAGTTTCAACATTTTAATTGTTTGACGCCATACCTTTTCTGTCAAACACTCATTTTCCTATACCTATGTTTCTAGCCTTGTCACCTGTAGGCTGCTACCTATACTCGCAACATTTTTAAATGTTTGTTCGCACCCCCTTTCCTCTATACATTCAATCTGCGTAAATATTATGTTATATATAAATATAAGAGTACCTTAAAGATTTAATAAATATAAATACCAATTTTTTTATATTGTTTAAATATTTATTTTTTCTTATTCTTTCAATGTAAAACAATAACTTTTATTTAATCTTTTGTCTAATTTTTTGTATTGTGAAATAAGGCGCTCCAGTCTTGCTTGACGCATTCCATAGTAATAGCAGTGGCATGTGTCAGCTCCCTCTGTAGCTAGATCAGATGACCAGGAGCACGGTGTAAGATGTTCACCAAATTTCGATTTTACATAACGACAGTTTGTATAAATTGAGAAAAACTCTCGGTATTCTCCAAGCAATTCACAATGCTCGGGAAATATCAATCCAAAGTTTGAGAACAGGCCCATATTGTAGTGTACTCTTAAGACTTTAGCTCAAGACTGACTAAAATGTTTATTTTCACATCTGTTTTTATTTCTTTTTCCATCTTTGTAAAACTCAATGTAAAGACATGCAGGATCAAACATGTCCGACTAAATTTGTATCTCTTTTCCTCTTACAATTGGATTTTAATTTATTTTTTATACTAGGCTTACATTCTTGTGTAATTGCTTTCTAAATTGGTTTACATCCCTTTAAATTTCTTTACCCATCTTTTACGAAATTTCAAAGCATAGCCGAGTAAGGTCAATTTCTGCTTCATGGTCACAAATTGCTTTTAAATCCGACAGTTGTATACTATTTTTACGCATCTCCGAACACTTTGGAATAATGTAATTATAATATATGTTTCTTATTTGAGTTTTCAATAACGTGTTCCAACACAAAAAAGTTGTGAGAAAAATTCCTAATCTTATAAACGACCTCCATGATTCTCCATCAAATTCAATTCTATTACCATACTGACTTAGTATTAATATTCGTTGTCTATCAGTTTGGATGTTCAATTATTGTATCTGGCATTAGGAAGTCAAAGTGTTCAAGTTTGATTTGAATGTACTCTTTATATGTAAATAATTGTAGCCAGTCTAATGAAGTTATGTTTATGTTGCTGCATCCAAACCATAGGCGTGAACCATCTACTCGTAGAAAAACCGCACTTTAGTTTAAGCTCTAGACTCGCAAAATATTCAAATCCAAAAATAACTTCATGATCCTGTTTTTTCCTTAAATTCTTTGTTTTTTTTAAGTTAAGTGTGTCCATCTTGTTGAGGCTTTTGATTCAAACTAAACATAAATTAAAACAAACATGCTATTTAAGGTTTTCATTTTTAGCTCGTTTCTCAGTTCATTTTATACAGTAGGAGCAAAATGGTCATTCTTGATAGAAGCTCGTGTGTTCTAGTTGACTTTCAATATATGTTTGGAAACGACAGCCAGTTATTTGTCAATTTTTTTCACTTCAAACCACCCTACCACAAAAGGGAACTAGATGAAGTGACTAGAAAAACTTTAAAGAAACCCAAACACTATTGTGATGATAGTTATCGAGGTTGTTATATTAAGGTCGGAGCGACTGTTCATATCGCTCCGATGTATTTATTCTGAATAATTGTACAGTGTCGACTTAAACATATTGTAAGCTACAGAAAGGCAGTGCGCTGCTTATGGTGGCAGCGCAGCCGTTTGTATATAAGTGTATTATATATAAGCGACGGATACGTCGCCACGAGCGGAGTGTGTTATGCACATGTATTCTTAAACGGTCAATGCATGGGACATATGCTGACGCTGTCTTATTCTTGTAGGATCATATTTCGGTGCACTTGAAGAGTACTTGGAATGTACTTGAGAGCGCATGTCCGAATATGTTTATGCAACGACAAAGTGTTGTTGCCCTTTTGAGTTATGTTTATACAGCAACAAAGTGTTACTGATTTGGGTACATTTAATACAGTGTACCATCGATATATGTGCATACTACATCTCCCTCCTTTTGAAAAATAACGTAACTTAGTGAAGTTATTTAACTTAAAATTATAAAATATTTTGTTTTGATTTTTTATAATTGTAATGTATTTATATTGTATTTAGTGTATTTTTAAAGATTTTTTTTTTTTTTTTTTTTTTAAAATATATATATTTTTGCATTCATTGTATAATTAAATTTTTATTTTATTTTTTTTTTTTTTTTTTTTTATGAATTAAAATTTTTAACCTATCCTTATGAACTGTCTGATTTTTACTCTTATTTCCGGAAATAACTATATTATCATTATCTTCTATTTTTTCAACTCTATAGGGCCCTGTGTATTTAAAATCTAGCTTATGGCCTACTTCGTTTTTTAGTAAAACTTTATCTCCTATTGATAGAGTTATGTTCCTAGTTTTTAAATCATATATTTCCTTATTTTTCTGTTTATTTAATTCGAGCATATTTCTTGCTCTTTTGTATGCTACTTCTAATCTATATTTACTTTCTTTAGCGTAGTCATCTATATTATATATAGGTTCTATATTAGTTATGCTGTTAAAGTTCTTTGGTAGATTATTAGTCTTACCAAATACTAACTCATATGGACAATAATTGTGTGCCATAGAGGGGGTTGTATTGAAGCAATAAACAAAATATTTGAGCCATACGTCCCAATCTGTTTTATTTACTGATATATAGGATCGTATGTACTCGTTGAATGTTCTGTGGCTTCTTTCAATTGTTCCAACAGTTTGATGATGATGTGCAGTTGATGTTATATTCTTTATTTTTAAATATTTGCACAGATCATTTATGATTGAATTTTTATATTCCGTTCCCATGTCCGAAATGAACGTCTTCATTGGACCGTACTTGAGAATAAATGATTCAAATATTGCTGTTGCAACTGTTGATGCGCTTTTATTTGTGACAGGTATAGCAACTAAATATTTAGTCAAGTCACATATGAGCGTGACTGCATATTCATTGCCTTTTTCTGACTTTGGTAGTGGGCCAATTGTATCCACTATAACTCTGTCAAAAGCCTTCATCGGGGTTTCAGTAATTGTCAAAGGGGTCTTAGTATTTGTTGTTATTTTTGCTTTTTGACATTTTTGACATTTCTGGATGTACTCTGTTATATCACGAGTCATACCTTTCCAGTAATAATGTCTTTTGACCTTGGCCAAGGTTTTTGCAATGCCTGTATGACCTCCTTGTACTGGATCGTCGTGGAGTGTAGACAATATAGCTTCTTTCTCTTTAATATTTGTTAATGTGGTCACCGGGTTGAGTAGCGCTACTCTCAATGTACTTAATATTTTATTGCCCATAATTTTGAAATTATCTATTGAAACTTTTTCAAAGATATTTTCCCACGGTGCCATTTTCAATTGGCTGATTTTTAATATACCGGCTTCTTTTTCGAGCCTTGGAAATAGTTGTCCTAAGTCAATATTTCCATTATTAGTATATAAATCTCCAATATCAATTCTTGCAATAATTTTCTTACCATGTTTAAAGAAACATAGCATATCTTTTATATGCAAGGTCACTACTTTACGTACTTCATCATTATTAATGACTTCGTATACGTTGGGCTGAGAAGCTGTTTCGGTAGGTTGCTTTGGCATCTCTACTTTATTGTTTTCTGCGCAGAAATTTTGTCTACTTTGATACCTGGTAGTGACTTTCAGGATTTTATTTTGTATTTCTTTTAGTTCAGATATTGTTATCCGTGACAATGCATCGGCTACAAAATTATCTTTGCCTCTTAGGTACTCTACTGTAAAATTATACTCCTCTAATTCAAGTCTCATACGCGTTAATTTAGAACTGGGGTTTGTCATTGAAAACAAAAATGTTAGGGGTCTATGGTCAGTTTGTACTATGAAATGAGTTCCGTAGATATAGGGTCTAAATTTGGTAATTGCCCAATAAATAGCTGTTAACTCTTGTTCCGTCGTACTCTTGTTACTTTCTCCTTTGGTAAATGATCTCGATGCGTAAGCTACTGGAAGTTGAATTCCATTGTGGGCTTGTGTTAGCACTGCGCCACAGGCTTGCTTACTAGCATCTGTTATAATACAAAATTCTTTTGTAAAATCTGGATATTGTAACAGAGTAGGCTTTATTAATTGAGCTTTAAGATATTCAAATGCATTTTGACATTCATCAGTCCATTCAAATGGAACATTCTTTTTATTTAATCTTGTTATATGCCTGGAATAATCGGCGAAATTTTTGATGAATCGTCTGTAGTAATTACAAAATGCTATAAAGCGTCTAGCGCTGTCGGAGTCATGTGGAACTGGATAATTTAATATGACATCAAATTTTTTGTCATCTGGTAAGATTCCCTTATCTGTGCATTTGTGTCCTAAAAATGTGACTTCATGCATAAAAAATGAACATTTTTCAGGATGTAGCTTCAAGTTGTGTTTCCTACACATGTCAAAAACACTAATTAAATTGTTAAGCATGTGTTTTTCGGAACAACCGATTACTATTAAATCATCCATGTAAAGGAATGCTTGTGATGGTTCAAGTCCAGAGAATGCGATAGTCATCATTCTTTGGAATGAATTTGGGGCTATTTTTAAACCAAATGGCAATCGCGTGAAGCGATAAGAGCCATTGCTCGTTGAAAAGGATGTTATATCTCTAGAGTTTTCGTCTAGCTCAATCTGGTGGAATCCTGACATTAAGTCAAGGCAAGAGAAATATTTTGCTCTTCCTAGTTGATCTAAGATTTCATCGATCCTAGGGAGTGGGAACTTATCGGATAGTAATTTTTTATTAATTTGGCGATAGTCAATTACTAAACGCCATTTTTTCTTTTCATTATCTATGGATTTCTTTGGTACTAGTAACAGTGGACTGTTGTATTCTGAGACTGAGGGTTCAACTATTTTATCTTTAATAAGTTTATCGACTTGAGCTTGAATTTCGTCTTTTTGACTGTGAGGGCTTCTATAGTTTTTTACATATACCGGTTCATTATCTTTTAATCTTAGTTTCTGCTTATAAAAATTATTGGTGGTTATTGATTCGGTATCGAGTCCGAATATGTCTGTGTATTCACAACAAAGTTCTTTTAATTGTCTATAAAATATTTTTGGAAAATTTTTAGTTAGCTTTGACATAACATTGTTCGTTCTAGTTTCATTATTTATTTCGGATATATCATAATTTGCTAATGGTTCATAATTCAATTTATTTATATTAACCATTTGATCTGTATTAGTTGTATTAAGTAAACGGACGAATGCATTTGCAGTTGTTACTACTGTATTTGCTGCATATATACCAGGTTGAATTTCCTGGTTCGGAATTAGGATACTATCTTCATTTGAAGTTAACTCAATTTTTCGGACAACTTCGGATCTTGCTGGTAACACTATTGTATTGTTACCAGAGCTGTAATTTATGGGGACATATATAGGGTAGTTTAGATTGTCTGGTCTTATTATGAGAAGATCCTTTGAAGGTGTGAAATCGAGTTGACAATTATATTTTTTAATAAAATCTATGCCTAAAATTCCATCACACGGTATAGAAAAAGTTGAATCGACAATATGGAAGTTGTGTGGAATTATATATTTAGTTGTTTGAATTTCTATGGATGTCATTCCTTTAGATTGAATTAATCCTTGATTGATTCCCTGAATATTTATTTTGTTGTCTATGTTTATGTCATTAAAAGTGTCTGAATTGTCTTTTAGCAGAGATATGTCTGCACCTGTATCTATCAAAAATATTAATTTCTTTCCTGTAGCTACGTTTGTGAATGTTACGAATATATTTACACTAAGATTAATCGAATGAACCTTTTTGCTGTCTATTGCTGTGTACCTAAGGGCTGTTGTGAGTTTCCCGAAGTATTCTGGGCAGTTCTCACATTATTGTTGTTACTATTATTATTGTTGTGGCCTCTGTTTGAGTTACCACGGCCTCTAGAGTTCCCTCTATATTGGCCTCTATTTCTGTTGTTGCCATAATTATTGTAATTATTGTTTTGTCTGTTACCACTGTTTTGGTAATTTCCACGGTAGTTTCCGCGGTTATACCCTCTGTTAGGTTTAAACCTTTGTTGCTGCGCAGCATATAGGACGGTATTTGGGTGTCCTACTGCGTCAGTGCAACTATCGACGAACACTGTTGTAATTTCACTCATTGAATTGAAATTTCGAGCTTTCATTACAGTCCTAACTTCGTCGATTGTGCTGTTCGTTACGATTGACTTTACAGCAACTTGTAGGCTTAGTTCTTCGGCATATTCTTGCGATACACCGTTAATCATATGAGCTGATTGCAAAGCCCTTGTCAACTGTTCAACTTCTTGAATATATTGACTTGCAGTTTTTTGCTTTTGCTGCAGATTAAACAATTTGGCGGATAATGCTTTGGCTGATTCGCCTTTAATACCGCCTTTAAGCTTGTCTATTATGTCTATATGTCTCGGAATCAGACTCAGGTAGTTCTGGTAGTGTGATTACCGCTTGTATTGTAAGATCGCCTAGGTCTTCTTCTTTGATATCTGTGTATGAACCGCTTGCGGTTTCAGACTCGCTTACTGTATCTAAATCTGTGTTTATTTCTTCCTCGACTAATATTGGAGTATTCAAAATCGAAGGTATAGTTATGTCTAGCGAATATTTTGATTTAATGCTGTTTAAGTTTGTTTTTAATCTATGCAAAAATCTTGATACATACGACCAATGCTCCTTATTTAGCTTTTTTTTATTTTCGTGTATCAGGGAACGAGCTTGGTTAAAACATAAAACTAGTATTGTTGCGTGTTTATTTATGGTATCGTTTGAAATATTCCTATTTTGTGCTAGACACTTGTATGATTTATCAAAATTTTCTTTTATTTTAACTAATGTGGCATTAATATTTTGCCATTCCATTTCATTTTAAAATAAATTATAAAATGTGCAAAAACATATATACTGTTTCAATCAAATAATTATATATTTTTATTCATGTATTTTTTGTATTGAATGTTTAATCAATATTTTTTTTTTACTATAATTTTGTTTTTGATATATTCTCAATATGTGAGAGAGTGGAACATGGTTTATTAATACTCTTTTTCAAGTATTCGTTCACTTTTCGCTTTTCGCTTTTTATACTTTGATACCGAAGGTCTCATAGTATATTGGTTTTGTGCAATGTCCGTCATGGTGTCTGTCCGTCTGTCCGTCTGTCTGTCTGTCCGTCTGTCCGTCTGTCCGTATGAACGCAACTTTTTTCGACACCCGTAAAGCTAGAGACTTGAAACTTTGCAAATATATTTGTCTATAGGCGAGACAGATAAAGTGTCAAGATTGGGGTGCCACGCCTACTAGGAGGCTGGGAAATCGATAAATTCGATAACAGAAAACCGATAAAACTTAATATTTGTCAGATTCTTACAGCTAGAGTTGCCAAATTTTGCTCGCAGGTAGCTAATCATGTCCCTGAAAAAACTGCATCAAAATTTTGGATGCCACGCCCACTCCTTCCGCCCCCCTCATCACTGCTCCTTGAAATTGGAAACGCCCATAGTTTTCACATATTTTGGGCTAGAGCCACCAAATTTTGTGTCAAGATAGATATTTACGTTCCCCAAAAAATGCATCAAAATTTTGGATGCCACGCCCCCTGATTCCGCCCCATCCCCCCTTCTCACTGAAATTGGAAACGCCTATAGTTTTCACATTTTTTGGGCAAGAGCCACCAAATTTTGTGTCAAGATAGATATTAACGTTCCCCAAAAACATGCATCAAAATTTGGATGCCATGCCCCCAGATTCCGCCCCCATCCCCCTTCTCCCTGAAATTGGAAACGACCATAGTTTTCACATTTTTTGGGCTAAAGCCACCAAATTTTGTGTCAAGATAGATATTGACGTTTCCCAAAAAAATGCATCAAAATTTGGATGCCATGCGCCCTGATTCCGCCCCCATCCCCCCCTTCTCCGTGAAATTGGAAACGCCCATAGTTTTCACATTTTTTGGGCTAGAGCCACCAAATTTTGTGTGAAGATAGATATTAACGTTCCCCAAAAACATGCATCAAAATTTGGATGCCATGCCCCCAGATTCCGCCCCCATCCCCCCTTCTCCATGAAATTGGAAACGCGCATAGTTTTCACATTTTTTGGGCTAGAGCCACCAAATTTTGTGTCAAGATAGATATTGACGTTTCCCAAAAAAATGCATCAAAATTTGGATGCCATGCGCCCTGATTCCGCCCCCATCACCCCTTTCTCCGTGAAATTGGAAACGCCCATAGTTTTCACATTTTTTGGGCTAGAGCCACCAAATTTTGTGTCAAGATAGATATTTACGTTCCCCAAAAAAACGCATCAAAATTTTGGATGCCACGCTCCCTGGTCCCGCCCCCATCCCCCCTTCTCCCTGAAATTGGAAACGCCCATAGTTTTCACATTTTTTTGGGCTAGAGCCACCAAATTTTGTGTCAAGATAGATATTGACGTTCCCCAAAAAAATGCATCAAAATTTGGATGCCATGCCCCCTTATTCCGCCCCCATCCCCCTTCTCCATGAAATTGGAAACGCCTATAGTTTTCACATATTTTGGGCAAGAGCCCAAATTTTGTGTCAAGATAGGTACTGGCGTTCCCCATCAAAACTTGGGTGCCACGTCCCCTGATTCCGCCCCCATCCCCCCTTCACCAAGAAATTGTAAACGCCTATAGTTTTCACATTTTTTGGGCTAGAGCCACCAAATTTTGTGTGAAGATAGATATTGACGTTCCCCAAAAAATGCATCAAAATTTTGGATGCCACGCCCCCTGATTCCGCCCCCATCCCCCTTCTACGTGAAATTGGAAACGCCTATAGTTTTCACATTTTTTGAGCTAGTGTCACCGAATTTGGTAGGAAGATATATGGTGACATCTACAAAAGATCTGCATCAAAAATTAGGATGCCACGCCCACCTCTGCCGCCCACCATTTAAAATCGGAAATTTCGATATCTCTTATAGTTTTTAAGCTAGAGCCCGTAAATTGGGTAGAAAGATAGAAGGCAGCATCTACCAAAGACCTGCATCAAAATTTTGAATGCCACGCCCACCTAAGCCACCCGCCTTATAAAATCGGAATCGGCTATATCTTTAACAGTTTTTGAGCTAGAGCCACCAAACTTGCTAGGCAGATAGATAGTGACAGCTAAAAACATTTGATTCAAAAATTTGGATGCCACGCCTACCTCTGCCGCCAACCTTTTAAATTTGGGAGTTAAGTTATCTTCCACAGTTTTTGAGCTAAAGTCACCAAATTTGGTAACATGATAGCTGGCGATGTTTACCACATGGGACACTCCCTTCGCCCCTGCATTCCCCCTAATCAACCGTTGTTTTACTGGTATCAAAGTATTCCGCAGTCGGTTGCGTCCGACAGCAACGTTTTTACTTGTTTTTTTTTAAATTTTGTCCAGATCATTTGCCTGGCTCATATATTTCTTTTTTAAACATTTGTTATGTAATTTATATAATTTATAGAAACAATTTGCGCACATTATAACAACAATTATTATTAATAATGTGTGTATTAATTCTAAGTCATTACTATTTGACTCTACTTTATTAATTACATTGGCTGTTGAATCTACTGATTTAACGTCTACAATACCCATTTTATCAAA
Source organism: Scaptomyza hsui (assembly GCA_018152825.1). Classification (NCBI taxonomy): domain Eukaryota; kingdom Metazoa; phylum Arthropoda; class Insecta; order Diptera; family Drosophilidae; genus Scaptomyza; species Scaptomyza hsui. The sequence continues at coordinate 684,648 of JAECXO010000241.1, forward strand.
ATTTTTAATTATTTCGTCAAATTTACTTATTTTATTTGTTTCTATTGACATATACTTTTAGTTAGTTTTCAAAAATATTATTTTTTTTTTTTTTTTTTTTTTTTTACATTATTTCCTGCCTATTTTTCCGTACGACTTTACAGGCCGTACTGTTTCATTGGGCGAAGGTGTTTCCGCTCAATATTACAAAAGTTTTATAAAATTTTGCTTAATTGTTATAGTATAAAATATAGTAGAAATATGTGTTTTTATCTTTGCTGGCGGTTGCTGCTTTCTATTGCTACTTCAGTGGCTGCTGTCGTTGTTGCTGCTGCTGTTGTCCGCGGCCTATGAGCTCAGGCGGTGCCGGTGCTGGTCATCGCACAGGCTGTGTTGCTTTTTTTTTTCGCCGGTGTTTGCACTCTACAATGTTTACATGTGCCGATGCAGTACGGACTCCAGATTCCCTCACAGTCCTTTGGGCACTCCTTTGTCCTCTTTGGTATTTGTTTTTGGGATGGAGGTTGAATTTTTTTAGTATTGCTTATATTTGATATATGTGAGGGAGTGGAACATGGTTTTTTCTTGCTATTTTGCAAGTATTCTCGCAAATGGTCAAGCTCCGCTTGTAGTTTCTGAGCTGTTGACCAGGCTGGTGGAGGTTGTTGGGTATATAGCTGCCAATTTAGGCTAGCTACCCTCTTTTTGATTTTGTTTTGTACACCGCCTCTTTTTTTAACCATGCTCTCACTCTACTCACTCTGTATTATTCTTTTTGTTCTTTGCCGTTGGAGTCTTCTGGCGTACGTAGGTCGTGCGTGCTTGTTGCGTGATTAGTTGCGGCTGATGTTGTTGTTGTCCAGCATAGTTGCGCCAAATTAAAACTGTGCTGCGTGATTAGTTGCGATGTGTGCGATTGAGACTGGTGTTGTTGCTGCTGTTTGTGCAGGTTTACTTGCACATCCACGGTCGCCATGTGATGATAGTTATCGAGGTTGTTATATTAAGGTCGGAGCGACTGTTCATATCGCTCCGATGTATTTATTCTGAATAATTGTACAGTGTCGACTTAAACATATTGTAAGCTACAGAAAGGCAGTGCGCTGCTTATGGTGGCAGCGCAGCCGTTTGTATATAAGTGTATTATATATAAGCGACGGATACGTCGCCACGAGCGGAGTGTGTTATGCACATGTATTCTTAAACGGTCAATGCATGGGACATATGCTGACGCTGTCTTATTCTTGTAGGATCATATTTCGGTGCACTTGAAGAGTACTTGGAATGTACTTGAGAGCGCATGTCCGAATATGTTTATGCAACGACAAAGTGTTGTTGCCCTTTTGAGTTATGTTTATACAGCAACAAAGTGTTACTGATTTGGGTACATTTAATACAGTGTACCATCGATATATGTGCATACTACACTATGTCGATGATCTAGATTGATCTGAAGGGGACATCTCATATCTAAGCCTTGGTGAAATACTAAAACCATTGAATACCTACACAACTGTTATAGTTAGAGGTAGAGCGAAAAAGGAATTTTTAACCAAATATACATATTAGATTTAAATCTTGAACAGAGTTTGGCCCAATCCCCAAACTTCTTTACTAATTTTAGAATAAATAACAAAAATAACAAATCATTGTGCAGTAAACAATTTATTTAAACTGTTTGTAATCTTAGAAAGCTGTAAGTTTGAGATACCTAAAAAATAAATATTTTGAATACAAATTATATTCTTTTAAATTTCGAGTTGTGTTTACTTAGTTTTTATTGTTACAGTTACAGTTTTTTTTATTTTAAATCATACATTATAGACTATACGTTAAACTAAACCAGTCAAAGGCGAATACTCTACTAGTCGGTCATGCATAAGCAGACAATACACCTTAGTATTTCTCTCACTAACACTTTCTAGGTCGATCGAAACTCGTACGTCGATTTGACCCGTTTTAACTGTCTCATTCTGATGAGACAAATCCACGACAACCATCGGCGCTTTATCTCTAAACTCTTTGGGAGTTAGTAATGGTTCAGATTCCTTCATATAATAGCTTGATTGAAATCCTGTATACATATCATACATACAAGCAAAGCGCTCTCGCTTAAAATTTATATTCATATCGTCATACGGAAAGTTCTCTGAGTTCAGGTATACTTTTAAGTTTCTCAAATGATTCTGTATTAATTTATTGTCCGCTACAAAACCAATTATCGCAAACCGAGGGTGTTCTCTGTTAGCTGCAAGCTTAACATTCCAAACATGTTGTGTACCTTGTGCTAATGCTGGGTTCAGGTAACAATCCCAACTGCGGAACGTAAGTGGGAGTGACCCCCCACTCTTTGTTTGACTAAACATTTGCAACATCTTTTCATCACTTAAAGTTACATGTGGTATTTTCCATGTAATGTTAGAAATATTTAATATATACTCAGTACTCCCAAGTTTACTGCAATATACATCCCCCATATTTTTAGTAATGAGTAATATTAATTCATGTTTACAATTTAGTAAGACCTTATTAAAGTCTTCAGCAAATCCAAGTAAGTATTTGAGAGGAATAGAAAAATTAAAATAGCCGTTTGCGAGCTGTCGGTCGTCTCCATTAAACCATCCAGAATTCTCTAGCATTCGGCTCTCCGTATTATTTAAGGAAATGTAGCTTTTTAGGGTTTTCGAAACACTAACAAAGCGAGTACGATCAATTTCAATTCCATTAAGTTCATAGCGAACCTCATCAAAGAGATAACTCATAAAATTGTTTTTAAGTTTCCCATTTGTAGCATTCGGGCCATCCGCCAAACTAATCGCGCCTTCAACATTAATAAAACTTTCACATGGTAATACATATAAGTCCTGATTCTGAATTGTAATTCCGACTTCATCGTTGTTTTTAAATGCTTTTAGATAGGGACAGTAGCTGTGATATTCTTTTTAGTTATACTCTCATCCGAATATGCTTTATCTCGAACATTTAATACACTACTCATTATTTTCTTATTTCAAGACGCAAAGACTTAAGAAATAAAATGTTCTCAGCTGTTAGAGCTTCTTTCTTCGACCTGCTTCCTTCTGTAGTAAAACTCAAAGTGTTAGCTGGTGGTAGATAGCACACATTTTTATTGTAAATAATCATTGTCGTTGTCACATTCTCTTTTCTTAAATTTATCAAGTTTCCGTTCTGATCAACAATTCGTATTATTAGCGAGTGTATCTCTCTCGTGTTAACAGGCAAATAAATTAGATTATTCGGTTTCTCAGTGCAAACTCATGAAGAGCATGACTCGACACCTCATTTACATATGATCCGCTAACAATATTACATTCCAAACGTATCGTATTGACTTTCAAAATGTCAACTGGCTGATCTGATATGTGTAATGTATTAGGCTTTAGTTCTTTTTTATTAAATCCAAATAATTGTCCAATCGAACGCTCTTTGTGGAAATATATTGAGTCTTCTTTAGTAGATATCAGTACTTGAAGTGTATTGCTGTTGCTCTCGATCAGGGGGTGATGGGATTTATTTGGTTATTTATCCTTCATTTTCTCACTAGTAATTTCACTTATATCATCAAGCTCATATGATACCACCGGGATCTCAATAACATGCTCTCCAATATGAAATAAATTATTGTCGTGATCCACATTATGAACCGAATTGTACATATGAAAATCAATTAGTGCACACTCATAGCTTCCACTAAGCTCAATAGACGGATGATAGTTTGCCATTAAAATTGGGTCGTTACCCGTTAATGTTAGTGTTGTTGCCTTTCGGAATGTTTAATGATAAGTGAATTTATAGTTCAATTTTCAATTATTTTATTTTATATTTGAATGAAGTCGGCGAATCCTCTTCAATATCGCCCATTGTGTAACAGATCGTCTTTACTTATTAATAAAAATCCGTATTTTTCTCTCCAACAAAATTGACAAATTTTCTTAAATGAATCAAGTGTCATGTCTACACCCACGTGGTCCTGATACACGTGTTTCATATTTATATCATCTTGTCGAAACATAATAATTAAATTTGCATTATCACGCACAAGATGCTTCGGGATACGTGTATACGTTTGACACAAATAGAACACGTCTACGCTACTATGTCTTCCCATACAGAAGTATGCACGAATATTATCCTGTTTTTCACATACTACGTCATCAAAAATCATTATAGAGGTTTTTTTTTGGCATCGCTTGGTGCTATTACATTTTAATTTTCAGAAAACGTAATTCCTTTTATTGGGCCATAAGTGCCTTTAAGTATTCATATTTCGGTTGATATAAGGACTTTGAATACAAATAAATATTCTCAAACTTTAGACCGTTGGGGCTTTCAATCAAACTAATCATAACATTAGTTTTTCCACAATTGGAAGGTCCGACAATAAGAGCTCGTATTGAATTTGGTAACAAGCAACTATGTCTGACTTGTTTGATATCACCGCTCTTAGAATCGATATTTTTCACCTCTATATCAGTTTTTTGTTTTATTAAGCGCATATTAGTCCTATTCTTTAAATCAACTCGTTACTCACTTAAATGCTGTTGATGAATAAACATCAAATAAAATGTTGTTGCGTTTTTATAAACTAAATAGTAACAAGTTGCCGCTCTATCAGGGTAGAGGTATTGTGAATAAAATAATCAACTCCTTACCTTTTGAACTACACATCCCGGGATATCAGTTTTGTGGTCCGGGAACAAAGCTTAAAACACGTTTGGAACGTGGTGATAGAAGAATCAATTTCGTTACCAACGCAATGAAAGCAAAGAAAAAATTTGGTATGTGTGTCCAAAAAAGGGAAAAGAAACGAAAACCATGTAAAATCCAAACAAATTTTACAAATCTTGTTAGAGTTGCAACCAGAGTGTTAAAGAAAGAAAAACCATTTGACATTCAATCAGCAATTAACGTTGCTCGAAAAGCTATAACTAAGACCATTGGAAATACAAAAAAAAATAAAGTAATAATTCCTAGAGTAATCAGCGTTCCTAAAATATGAGTTTTTCTACCACTTGTACCCATCTTGACAGCGCTCAGTGCGTTAGGGGGACTCGCATCAGGTGCGGCGGCAATAGCTAAAAGCATTAACAATGCTAAGAATGCAAAAAAAAAGAGCTAGAGGAGAAAAAACGTCATAATAGAAAAATGGGAGCCATTGCTTTAGGTAATGGACTGTATTTGAAACCATATAAGGATTTGAAATTACCACAGATAAAAATAATAAATTTTTTTAAATGAGCTGCCCAATAAACCGCTTTCAAACATAGATATTTTAAAATTTGCACACAAGCATATCCCTCATTTTAGAGGGGTGTATATGAAGGACTCTCTACCGAATCAAGTACGAAAAAGAGAATGTGGTATTGTCAACTTGGACTCGGTAGTCGGAACTGGAACGCATTAGGTAGCCTACTATTAGGCGGACAAGGAGTGTAGATATTTTGATAGTTTTGGAAATTTACCGCCACCTCTAGAACTTATAAGATATTTGGGAGAGAACATAAAATACAATTATAATCAAGTACAAAGATTTGGTACGTTTAACTGCGGACACTTATGCATTCAATTTCTAATGCTTTGCGCAACATCAGGTCTTCGTATTAAACATGGCTTAAAGTAATTTTTACTCTACTATTGTATATATATATAAATTGTATGACTTTTAATAAAGAAAATTTAAAAAAAACTCAATAAATGCTTTTAATATGATGTGTGTGGGTTTAGTTTGTTATGAATATCTGAATAGACCACATATACCAGCTCTAGCGGTAAGCATTACGATCAAATAGGAAAACAATACTGCTAAAAGGAAAACAATACGTCTAACAGGAAAACAATACGGCTAACAGGAAAACAATACGGCTAACAGGAATATAACACAGTTAACAGGAATACAGCACGATCGAATGGGAAATTGTATGACTTTTAATAAAGAAAATTTAAAAAAAACTCAATAAATGCTTTTAATATGATGTGTGTGGGTTTAGTTTGTTATGAATATCTGAATAGACCACATATACCAGCTCTAGCGGTAAGCATTACGATCAAATAGGAAAACAATACTGCTAAAAGGAAAACAATACGTCTAACAGGAAAACAATACGGCTAACAGGAAAACAATACGGCTAACAGGAATATAACACAGTTAACAGGAATACAGCACGATCGAATGGGAAAACAGCTCCGCGGTTTAGTGCAAACAGTTATTGGGTACAACAACCTGCGTCCCGGTTTAGTGCAAACAGCTATTGAGTACAACAACCTACTACCCGGCTTAGAGCAAGCAACAATCCTGTTTAAAGCAAACAACAACCCTGTTTACAGCAAACGGTTTCGCGGCTTACAACACGGTATTCAAAATGAACGAGAATATTTTAAAGGAACTGCCAAAAACATGGAATGCGCTAAAAAGAAAATTTCAAAGCATTAAATTGGGTAGAGCCTTTAATGAACATCAGTTGGAGGAAACATTCAAGCCGCTTACAGAGCCACTTAACAAAATTATTAAAGAAAATATAGAAATCAAACCATCAACCCGATTCAAAAAAGAAGATCAAAGTATAAATGAGAATCAAGGGAAAGAAAATTATACTACTGAATTTTATGATGCGTTAGATGGGGAAATAGATAGAAAAGATATATTCCACGATTCGCTGACACCAAGTGATCAGAGCTATAGTAAACCACCTTCAGTACGCAATGAAGAGTATAATCTCCGTGTAAATGCATGAGAGCGAGTGAGAGAGAGAGCTTGACAAAGCATTAGGGCCAACTAAAGATAATGGTGCAATCAAATTAGGAAGCTATAGAATAACTGTAAGCAACAAGAAAATAGAGCTGGAAACGGGTGAAAAATGGGATCTTAGTCCCGGGTTTAATTCTTTAATATATTTAAAAAAAAACCTCATGACTATAATCAAACGGATCTGAACACATATCGGGAAATCTTGTTAAAAACAAATGCACATAGAAAAAATCATCATCCTAATGAACCACTGAAGGGCAATCGCTCCAAAAAGTATACTGTAATAATAAGAAACCTGTTGCCGAAAACTGCTGAACCAATTACCAATTGTTGATAGACTTAAGCTTTTGGTTGCCTCGGATGGTATGGATGGTATAAATGAAGTAGGCAATGAGCTCATTTCAAAAATAAACGAAACTGATAAGTATGAGAGCTATGTAACTTTGCATACTGAGAAGGATCAGGCACAAAATATCTAAATACAAATTAATTCAACGTTAAACCATTATGCCCCTCGACAAGTTTGGACATTTTTCGAAAGAAAATGAGAATTTTGAATACTTTAACAAAAGATTTTTAGGTTTGCTCATTGACCAGGATGGTAATTTAAATGTTCAGAGCAAACGAATTATGTATAGTACGCTGCGGAAAGATGCAAATGACTTTGTTATAAAAGAATATGTAGACGAACTATTAAATCAACTCCAAAATCATATTAAATTAAACATTAATTCATCATTATTAAGCCACTGAAATCCAAATACTGTTTTATTGGAAAAGAATATAATTAATCCTCAAGAAAAGCTCGAAAATTTGAAAAAGCATTAAAAACATTAGAAATGTAAATTAGAATAAGCCGAAGAATGTGAACAGTATAATAATATAAAAGATCGGATCCTTAATCAGTACTTGCTATAAGCTGTGTACCTCTCATCAAGGTTGGATCTAACTTGCAAGTTCGTACTACTACTACATCAAGAAACATGAGTTTGGAATCTTGGACGTGTATATTTAAATGATGTGTTAGAATAATGAGAGAAAAAACATCGGTTTTGAAAGTGTGGATAACCATTTTGAAGAAAAAAATGTGGTTCAATAAAATGTTTTCTAAACATGACTCAAAAAAGACGTCATCATCAAACCTGTAATACTTTATAAGGAAAAATAAACTAAGAAAAGAATATAAAATAAAATATATAAATTATCTCCCATACTACATGCATTAATTAATTAAGTAATTATGGCTAAAAGGGAATTAGTGAGCGAATTACATGCTCCTGCTCGCAAAAAGTTTGCACGTAGAAGAGTTATCATGAAGGCAATCGATGACCATTGGCAAGCTGACTTAGTGGAAATGGGAAGGTTCTCCTCATGTAATAAAGGATACCGGTTTCTCTTGACAATTATAGATACGTTTTCAAAATATGCATGGGGAGTAGCATTGAAATCAAAAACTGGTAAAGAAGTTACAAACGCACTGATGAGGATTTTAAAAGACAAAAGAATTCCAAAGAATTTACAAACTGATGACGGAAAAGAATTTTTTAATTCTGATTTTAAAAACTTATGCAAAAACATAACATTCATCATTATTCAACTTATAGTGTTCTCAAAGCGTCGATTGTTGAACGTTTTAATAGAACTTTAAAAGAAATTATGTGGAAAGAATTTAGTTTCAACGGCACATATAATTGGGTTGAAATGTACAAGCAGTTGATCGAAGAATACAACCATCAATATCATAGAACAATAAAAATGGCACCTATAGAAGTAAACGCATCAAATGAAAAGATGTTGCTAATTACTGTCTATAGCCACAAAAAAATATTTAGTGGAAGTTAACTCAAGGTTAACGATTGTGTGCGTATAAGTAAACATAAGCATATGTTTGAGAAAGGCTATACACCAAACTGGACCACAGAAATTTTTAAAATAAAACAAATACAACAAGTAAAAACGTTGCAGTCGGACGCAACCGACTGCGGAATACTTTGATACCAGTAAAAGAACGGTTGATAAGGGGGAATGCAGGGGCGAAGAGTGTGGGCCATGTGGTAAACATCGCCAGCTATCATGTTACCAAATTTGGTGACTTAGCACAAAAACTGTGGAAGATAACTTAACTCCCAAATTTAAAAGGTGGGCGGCAGAGGTAGGCGTGGCATCCAAACTTTTGAATCAAATGTTTTTAACTGTCACTATTTATATTCCTAATAAGTTTGGTGGCTCTAGCTCAAAAACTGTTAAAGATATAGCCGATTCCGATTTTATAAGGCGGGTGGCTTAGGTGGGCGTGGCATCCAAAATTTTGATGAATTTTTTTGGGGAACGTCAATATCTATCTTCTCACAAAATTTGGTGGCTCTTGCCCAAAAAATGTGAAAACTATAGGCGTTTCCAATTTCTTGGAGAAAGGGGGGATGGGGGCGGAATCAGGGGCGTGGCATCCAAGTTTTGATGGGGAACGTCAGTACCTATCTTGACACAAAATTTGGTGGCTCTAGCCAAAAATGTGAAAACTATAGGCGTTTCCAATTTCATGGAGAAGGGGGGATGGGGGCGGAATCAGGGGTCGTGGCATCCAAAATTTTGATGCATTTTTTTGTGGAACGTCAATATCTATCTTGACACAAAATTTGGTGGGTCTACCCCAAAAATGTGAAAACTATAGGCGTTTCCAATTTCTTTGAGGAAGGGGGGATGGGGGCGGAATCAGGGGGCGTGGCATCCAAGTTTTGATGGGGAACGTCAGTACCTATCTTGACACAAAATTTGGTGGCTCTAGCCCAAAAAATGTGAAAACTATAGGCGTTTCCAATTTCATGGAGAAGGGGGGGATGGGGGCGGAATCAGGGGGCGTGGCATCCAAAATTTTGATGCATTTTTTTGTGGAACGTCAATATCTATCTTGACACAAAATTTGGTGGGTCTAGCCCAAAAAATGTGAAAACTATAGGCGTTACCAATTTCATGGTGAAGGGGGATGGGGGCGGAATCAGGGGGCGTGGCATCCAAAATTTTTATGCATTTTTTTGTGGAACGTCAATATCTATCTTGACCAAAAAAATTTGGTGGGTCTAGCCCAAAAAATGTGAAAACTATAGGCGTTTCCAATTTCTTGGAGAAGGGGGGATGGGGGCGGAATCAGGGGGCGTGGCATTCAAAATTTTTATGCATTTTTTTGTGGAACGTCAATATCTATCTTGACACAAAATTTGGTGGGTCTAGCCCATAAAATGTGAAAACTATGGGCGTTTCCAATTTCTTGGAGAAGGGGGGATGGGGGCGGAATCAGGGGGCGTGGCATCCAAAATTTTGATGCATTTTTTTGTGGAACGTCAATATCTATCTTGACACAAAATTTGGTGGCTCTAGCCCAAAAAATGTGAAAACTATAGGCGTTTCCAGTTTCAAGGAGCAGGGATGATGGGGGCGGAAGGAGTGGGCGTGGCATCCAAAATTTTGATGCAGTTTTTTCAGGGACATGACTAGCTATCTGCGTTCAAAATTTTGTAACTCTAGCTGTAAGAATGTGAGAAATATTTGGTTTTATCGGTTTTCAGTTATCGAACTTATCGATTTCCCAGCCTCCTAGTAGGCGTGGCACCCCAATCTTGACACTTTATCGGTCGCGCCTATAGACAAACATAATTGCAAAGTTTCAAGTCTCTAGCTTTACGGGTTTCGAAAAAAGTTGCGTTCATACAGACGGACAGACGGACAGACGGACACCATGACGGACATTGCACAAAACCAATATACTATGAGACCTTCGGTATGAAAGTATAAAAATACATCCCCTACTACATACATATTTAAAGACTATCATGATAACGAAGTGAAAGGATGTTTCTATAAGGAGGAGCTGAGAAAAACAAAGTTCCCGCATACCTACTTAGTTGAGAGAATAATCAGAGAGCATAACGGGAGTGTCCTAGTGAAGTGGTTAGCTTTTTCGAACGCGCACAACTCTTGGATCGAGAAAAAAAATGTATTGTAACCGATCAGGACGTGATGCCTGTCACTGTAGGTGCAATAAAATTTGATTTTTTTATGAGCGCTGTGTGCGTGCGTGGGTGTGTGCGTGTGTGTACCTGATTTCCTGTTTTCCCGGGCTGTTTCTGAAGTACAAATCAAGGATATAAAAGCGCCTCAAAAATATAGACACAACATTCAATCTTGAGATAGTTCAAGAGCAACAACACCAACAGCATCAGAAATTAAAAAAAAGTGAAAAAATGTTTAAGATGCAGAGCAGCAATCAGCGCAGGAGCAACAGCCGCAGGAATAAAAACGAGATGAGGGTTATCCCATACCCTCATTGGGTAAAGGTTACCCGAAAAGATGTGGAGCTGGTTGGTGGCGAGGACCAGAAGATGCCTCGCCCCATCTCAAACGAGGACCTGAATGTCACGCTGCTCAACCCAGGTGCACCCGCAGGTGTTCCGGTATAAAACCATAAAAGAATGGCTGAAGCAAAATCAGCCGGCTCAGTCGGAGGCAGTGGAGCTGGCGGACCAGCAGCAATGGCCAGATCAAGAAGAAGAAGAATGGGCACGTTTGAGGCGAGATGTGCAGGAGGAGATGGAGGTTGAGGAGGAGGAGGTCGTAGATGATGATAGGCCCAGAATATTGGATATCCAAATATTCATACCAACACCGCCACCGACACCACCGCTATTTCAAGTTTGGCAGCAGCAGCAGGAGCTGGAACATCGACTAGAGCAACAAGAGTGGCAAGAATATGAGCAGCAGGTACTACAGCAGTGTCAAGAACATCAACACTACGACCAGCAGCTAGAGCAACAAGAACAACAACACTACGAGCAGCAGCTAGAGCAACAAGAACAACAACAAGAAGAAGAGCAGCAGCAATGGCCAGATCAAGAAGAAGAAGAAGAAGAAGAGCAGCAACAGACGCAGGAACAACAACAAGAAGAGGAAGAAGAAGAGCAGCAGCTAGAGCAGATAGATTTAAATGATCTTAATAATAATTTAAATGAGATGGACTATCCAGATCCAATTAAAATAGAAAATGTCGAACCCTTTAACAATAATTTTAATATTTTTTAATATATATATAATAAATAAATATATATATATACAATTTAATTCCTTTTCTGTGTTTTTATTTAATTAGGATATTTACAGGTTTTTGTTTTTAAAACTTTTTATTGTTTGCAGATTTTTTAAAAGATAAATTTATGCTTAAATAAATAAATAAATATATATATATATACAATTTAATTCCTTTTGTGTGTTTTTATTTAATTTTGATATTTACAGGTTTGTTTCGAAAACTTTTTTATTGCTTACAGGTTTTATTTTTTTTTTTTTTTTTACATTTTTTAAATTATTTTTTTCTAGAGTTGTTATTTATATTTTTGTATCTATGGGTTAATTTTATGGTGACCCCACGCATAAGTATGTATACCATCTGACCTTATTTTTCGCTTATCTTCTGAACAACAACTTAATGTGGTTTTCCTAACTTTATGTGTATACATGTTGTGTATCTTAGATCTAAACATCATCAGTTCATCGTTAAATATCCTATTTTCAAAAAGGCATTCCTTATAACTATTTATACTTAGCTTATCTAATGCAGACTTTTTCACACCTTTGGATTTTTAATGCAGCCACCCCCCTCGAGTGATAATGAATACATTTTTGCTCTTAAACCGACAAACTCTAACATTTGTTTACCAGAGTTTTCATCTTTCATCATTCCCAATACTTTTTTATTACCCCTTTTAATCCCATATAACTTTGCTAACTCTTCGGGATATTCGGATGTATCAAATTTCCTATCTACATCTTCAGCAATATCTGCATAAAAATCTCGAGTCTGTATTGAATAAATGAAGGAGTCTGTATCCATATAATTCAATGAGACTTTTTCTTGAAATTTTGGTTTAATATATTCATAATGAAAGTCATACATCTGCCATTTCAAAAGTTCTAAGACTGTGAACCCTAAATACATTGGCTTATCATAAACATTATGGAGCCGCTTCATCTGAATGGCTTACATGTCTTCAGAAAACGTTTTGTTGACTCCCATGATGTCACAATTTTCACGTCTTTACGTTTTTCAACGTTCTCCATTTTTTTCCCATAGACATCGTTATTCAACAGTTTAAAAAAATCTATTTTAAAATTGTTTTTTGCTGATGATCTATGGGAAGTGTTTAGATCAATATATTTTTTTAGCCAAGGGGACTGCTTGAATTTTAAAATTCGATGTATCTTTGAAAGTTTTAAACCATTATGCAAGCAGATTTCTGTAGTGTATCGCATATTTATATTTTGACCTAAGATCAGCAACAAGTTTACAAACCTTTGCTTCCGGAGTAGGCTTTTGATTTAGCGGACAGAATGGTTCATTGTGATAATCGTGTAACGTATCAGGGTATAAAAGATCAACTTCTAAGATAAAGCCATAATCGGAAATTTCTGATACACATTGGTTTTATTCTGCTTTGGGTAGGGAGTGAGTACATTCCCATCCATCTAAATGATTGGAAGATAGGTAACAAATTTTACACCTGCATCCTTGCCTGTTTCTACACAAACTTATCTAAAGATGGGTCAAAGGAGCACTTTATATAGTATGAGAATGCTATAGGAACATGTAAAGCTGTTGCTATAATTCATTCTCATCTTACTTTTGTCTCGAGGGGGGTTAGTAGTGCAGTTCAAATGTCTGCAGACACAATAAAAAAACGTTAATAAAAATATAACTTAAATTTAAATATGGTTCCTTCTTTTCCAAAGGTTGGAGCGAATGACCACAATTTTTCCGCAATTCCTCCAATGTTCGTCTGATAACTTTTTTGACGTATGAGAATAATTGAGATACCAGGTTTTGCTGTAAAAGAACAGATGGTGCTGGTGATCTGTTACCTGCGAGCGACCAGCCTACAATTAGAAAAACAAAAGAAATTTTATTAGCTAAAATTTTTTTTAAAAAGTAATGTTTACTACAACTCTTACCTTGATAAACTCTTTATCCAGACAAAATGTGCCCGACGATCACTTTCCAGAAGTAATAAGCTAATATGATGCTCCCGCTCATTATCCGATAAATAAAGTGGGCCCACAACCTTTCCAATTTCCTCGTTGAAGCCAAACACATTGATGCTTATCCTGGAGTTCCGTCTTTCGAACTTTTTAATTTGTGAGAGTGGAAGCGGAAACTGCAACTCTTTAAAATCTAGTGTTAGTGTATCACTTACAGAGATTTCTGAGCTTTCAATGTTGACATTGTAGCTGGAACATCTATCAGAATGTTTGTGGAGCAGTGTCTTAAATCAATAATAGCAAAGCCCATTTAAAGCAATACTCATCTGTATTTTTTATATTGATGAGTTATTTTTTTTTCTCAACACTTTTGGAGTTTCAATGAAACTTGAAACTTTAAGTGGAGTGTATTTGTTAAGATTAACTTTTAATCTTAATATTTGAGACATTGTTTACCCACTGTCCCTTTCCTGGAACTCATCCATTTTCTTTTCGATGAGTCCCGCATGTATTTTGTAGACCTCTTCTAGGTCACTTCCACTTGTTATGACACACATGCTCGTTTGATGCGATTTTGTTGTCAGATCTAGCCCATCTTGGTGCATTTTGATATATTCGACAAATAGCTCAAAGTTAATCTTACACGATGTGTGTAAAGATAGAACGTTGGCTATCGTCGGAATAAGCGCTGATGAGGCCTCATTGAGGAATTCTCTTGGCTCCAAAATTCCCTCACGCCTATTCTCGAACGAGAACGTCGAAATGCGGTTCTTAAATCCTCCTGAAATCTGCCTTACAGCACCATTTACAGGTAGGAAGACGCGCATTTTATGATCATTTGATCTTACATGCCCGTGCCTCTTATATAATGGTAGATAAATCTTACACGCTTCATACCATTTTGTCATGGTATGGGTAGTGCCGGATCCTGTGTTGGTGGCAGCGGTGGTGTTGACGCTGGTGAGTGGCGTTGTGTTGAGGGCGGGGTGGTGATGTGGCGCTTTGAGGAGGAGGAGGTGTTGGCAAAACATTCTGCCAGCGCGTTCAGTGTTGCTGTGTTGCACACAGTCTTCTTCATCTTCTTGTGGGGAGGCCCATTGATAGTGGGTGGTGTGTCCGCATTGAATATCTCTGCCAGCGCGTTTAATGTTGCTGTGTCATAGATTACTTTGTTTTCCATTTTAAAAGTATTTAATTTTTTTTTCACATTTTATTTTTAGCGCTATATTGTTTATAAATTTTTGTTGAAAACTGCATTTTTTTGGAACACTACGTTTTTATGATGGACACTCACTTCACTTTGAGAGAAACTGATAGTTCATTGAACGAAACTCTCCTTTTATTCATTTTGAAAACAGCTTAGGATATAATATTTTCTAACATACATATATTCTTTTATTTATATATAACATAATATTTACATAGATTGAATGTGTAGAGGAAAGCGGGTGGGAACAAACATTTAAAAATGTTGCGAGTATAGGTAGCAGCCAACAGGTGACAAGGCTAGAAACATAGGTATAGGAAAATGGGTGTGTGACCGAAAAGGTATGGCATCAAACAATTAAAATGTTTAAACTAAAGGAACTGGTCTTGTTGACTTGCCCATAGGTAAGAAGGTTAGACGCATAAGCACTAGAAAATGAGTGCGAGTATAGGAAATGATCTTGTTGACCTGCCTACACGTGACAAGGCTAGAAGCATACGCATTAGAAAAGGACCGTATGAAAAAAAGGGGTGGCAACAAACATTTAAAAAAATTTAAATCCTTAGCATATACATATTTATATATCTTTAAAGGCTGGACTCCACAGAGATGATCCCATTTACTTACAAGGGTGTGGGTATTTCTATGTACAAAGAAGAAAGGTCAAAAGAGTAAGACAAAAACATAAATATTTAACATAGGTAAATTGGCGACCTACGCATGCACACACACACAACACAAACAGACACCTGCGCTCACGCCCGCACACTTTCTAATTTATACAATGAATCAAGACTACACAATAGTCACAATACTCTTATGAAAACCTGTGGATTGATCTAGTCGCTTGTGACAGGAAATGTACTTGCGCCGGCTATGTCAAAACAAGTGTCTCCTTTGATCTCAGCTTCCTTGCACGTATACATGTACGTGATTTCCGCCCTTGCAACATACTTGATCGTTAACGCCTTGCTGGCGTCAACATACCTACGCATCCTGTTATCTATTGATCAGCTATTGTCCATATGTAATGCAACATAAGTGATATTCGCCTTCTTGTCCGTACGCAACGTACGTGATTTCCGCCCCCTTGGTGGCGCACAAGCCTACATAGATGATCTCCGCCCCCTTGCTGGTGTCAACATACATGATCTCTGCCCCCTGGTGTCAAACAACAATTAGGAATAAATTAAAAAGGAAGGGTCACTAATTAGGAGTCAAAAAATTCATGTCACGTAATTAACCTGTCAAAAATTAGGTCACGTACATAAATTGAGGACGAACCGCCAGTTCCCTACTGCTTTCCTGCCTGTTAATAGTGATATAAAGCAGATTTCAGGCGGTTTGAAAAACCGAATATTAACATTTTCTTTTGAGAATAAGCGTGAGGAAATTCTAGAGGCAAAGGAATTCGTCACAGATGCTTCATCAAACATCATTTCACAAATACTCAAAGTTTTGTCTTTACACACATCGTGTAAGATTAACTTTGAACTATTTGTTGAATACATCAAGATGCGCCATGACGGGTAAGATTTATCTATTAAATCCCCTTGAGGATGCCACCCCCAATGAAGACTCCAAGTATGCCCTTTGGAGGCTTACAAGGAAGTACAAAAGGCAAGTGCAGCCTAAATTTCCTGTCAGGAATCCTGACGGATCATGGGCCAAGCATCCGCAGGATCGTGCTGAAGCCTTTGCCTGCAACTTGGAGGATAGGTTCCAACCCTACGCCACCGCCTCTACTAATAGAGTGCAATTGGTACAGGAATCATTGGAGGTCCCGCTGCAAATGCCACTCCCTTCCGCACCAATCACCATCGAGGAGGTCAAAGGAGACATTAGGACTTTAAAAAACAGCAAAGCCTAGGGAGAAGATGACATGGACAATTGGACAATAAAGCTGCTCCCACGTAAGGCAATATTGTTCCTCCTGCTCATCTTCAATGCAGCACTCCGCCTCAGCTACTTTTCTAGCGCCTGGAAAAGCGCAAACATAATAATACTCCACAAACCGGGGAAGCCACCTAATGAATTGGAATCACACAGACCAATAAGCCTTCTCCCAGCCTTTGGCAAATTGCTCGAAAGATGCCTCCTGCGGAGAATACTGGAAACTCCTGCAGTCAAAAGAAAGATACCAACGTTCCAGTTTGGTTTTCGTCTCAGACATGGTACACCTGAACAGCTGCACAGGGTGGTCAACTTTATCCTGGATGGATTCCACGCCAAGGAGTACGTTGTGGCAGCGTACTTGGACATCCAACAGGCTTTCGACCGCGTCTGGCACGACGGCTTGCTCACTAAAATAAAGGGAAAGCTCAATCCTCAAATCTTCCTGATGGTCAAATCATTCCTCTCTGACAGGACCTTCAGAGTGGTCCAGGATGGCCTTGCATCCCAGAAGAAGATGATTTGAGCAGGAGTACCTCAAGGCAGCGTGCTAGGTCCTACCCTATACAGCCTTTCCACAGCTGACATGCCCACAGTGCATGACATCCCTATTGAAGACCCGCAGGACCTTCTAATCGCCACTTTTGCTGACGACACTGCACTGTGTATCTACACGGCAACCGATACATTACAAGAATATCTCAAAAAGTTTGAGTACTGGGCATGGCGTTGGAATATTTCCGTCAACCCAGAAAAGTGCGTCTGCGTCACCCACACGTTAAGAAGGGATATAAGTCCTGGAGTGTACCTTCACGGCGAAGTCCTTCCGCATAAAACAGGGCATAAGTTCCTAGGTGTGACATTAGACAAGCGACTTACGTTTAAGCAGCACACCGCTGAAGTAGCTGCAAAACTGCGAGCCAAGGCGAAAAGGATGGGCTGGCTCCTTAACGCCAACAACAAACTGTCGCTCAGAAATAAGGTCCTTATTTATAAGGTTATCCTTGCGCCAATCTGGAGATACGGCATCCAGGCTTATGGAATTGCGGCAAAAACCCACCTGAATAAAATCCGAGTTTTTCAGGCCAAATTACTTAGGCAAATCACAGGTGCGGAGTGGTATATACGCACACGGGATTTAGAGCGCGATTGTGGGGTCCCCATGGTTGGCGACACCATCAACAAACAGGCAGCGCGTTACCTGGACAAGGTTGCATGCCACCCTAACAGACTTGCAAGAGGTCTTCTCAGACGGAGAAGGATCAATGGGATCAGGGCAAGAAGAAGACTCCTCAGAATCCACCCAACCGATCTGGCAAATCGAAGGATATAGTTGCACCTCGTCCACAATAAAAACCTATTATCCTGGTTTACAATACTTACCTAATTGATTATATAAATACTCTTAAACATAAATACACACATGAAACACATTAAAATCTTAAAGTTAAAATCCTAGCTCCTAAGTACACACATACAGCAAATCCAACATACAAATAACATAAAACATATGAAATTTTTAATCACTACAATATAAGTTATTAATAGAAGTAACAGTAAGTTGTAAAAATTTAGATCTAAGGAAACTAAATTGCAAATAAATGAAGTTCCCCAATAAAAAAAAAACAAAAATCTATTAAATCCCACCAAACAAGCATGTGCGTAGTAACAAATGGAAGTGACCTAGAAGAGGTCTATAAAAATCATACTGAACAAATAGAAAGGAAAATGGATGAGTTCCAGGAAAGGGACAGTGGATAGACGATGACCCAAATTCTAAGGTTGGAAATTAATGTAATATTGCTTTAAATGGGCTTTATTTTTCTGCCCCTAAGACGCCGCTAGACCGCATCGAGCTATAATGTGAATATTATAAGTTCAAAAATCGCTGTTAGTGATACACTTACACTAGATTTTGAGGAGTTACAGTTTCCGCTTCCACTTAAACAAATTAAAGTGTTTGAAAGGCGGAACTCCCAAATAAGTATATATGTCTTTGGGTTCGATGAGGAGAATGGCAAAGTGATTGGACCGCTTTATTTAACGAAGGTTTAACGAGATCATCATCAACTTTACTTCTGTAACACCTGCCTAAACTTTTCTCACACAGAAAAGTTTTCACAGGAAAACAGGAGGATTTGTGGGAAGATGGTGTCTTCGCTTCCATCGCTGGAGAAGGCAAGCATTAAGTTTGAGAATTATAATCGTAGTTTAGATGTACCATTTGTAGTATACGCAGATTTTGAATGCATGCTATCCCCCATCGACTCAAAAGTTAGTGAGAATGTTATAGCAACAGCTTTACATGTTCCTATAGCATTCTCATACTATATAAAGTGCTCCTTCGACCCATCCCTTGATAAGCTTGCACTAGTGACTGGTAAAGATGCTGGTGTTAAATTTGTTACATCTCTTATTGCAGATGTTAATGAAATTTACACATCTTTCCTAAGTAATATTAAACCCATGACATTGAGTGCCGATGAGGAAACCAGATTTAAAAATGCAGATAATTGTCATACCTGTAAAAAAAATGCTGGGAACTGATCGAGTACGTGACCATTGTCATTTAACTGGTGTTTATACACACAATGTGTGTAATACTAATTTTCAGATAGCACCTTTTGTCCCAGTTTTCTTTCACAATTTTTCGAAATATGACTCACATCTCTTTGTAAGAGAACTTAATAAAGTTGAGGGTGAAATTAAAGTACTGCCTCTTAATAAGGAGCTCTATATTTCACTTTCCAAATTTACTCACATTGCGTCCCACAATAAAAGCTTAGAAATTAGGTTTTTAGATACTTTCCGCTTAGATGCTTTGAGTAGCAATCTAAGTACTGACTGCTTTGAAAGTGAAAAGCGTTTCTATTCCTCCTCCGAGGAATTTAATTTACTACGTAGGAAGGCTGTTTTCCCATATGAGTATCTAGATTCAGAGAGCCGACTGTCTGATACGTCTCTGCCTCCGAGAGAAAAATTCTTTAATAGTTTAACTAATAAAGAATGTTCGCTTGAGGACTATTCAAATGCCCAACATGTGTGGTCAGTTTTCGGCTGTCAGTCATTAAAAGAATATATGGAACTTTATCTACAAACCGATGTTCTTTTATTAACTGACGTTTTTCAAAATTTTCGAGCAATATGCAAGAAAATTTACTTTTTAGATCCTGCTCACTATTACACCACTCCCGGTCTGTCTTGGGACGCAATGCTAAAGACCACTGGGATAGAACTAGAGCTATTTACTGATATCGATATGTACAGATTTATACAAAACGGAATTAGGGGTGGGCTGGTGCAATGCTCTAAACGGAATTCGAAAGCCAACCAAACGTATATGGATGCGTATGATTCAACCAAACCCTCCGAATATTTAATGTATCTGGTTGCCAACAATTTATATGGTTGGGCAATGTCACAAAATCTCCCATATGCTGCTTTTCAGTGGATGAGTGAGAATGAGGTTGCGACATTTGACATTTTCGAAATAAAAGAAAATTCAGAATATGGTTACATTCTTGAAGTTGATCTTTTATATCCAGATACATTGCATGACTATCACAATGATCTGCCTTTTTGTCCGCTTAACCAAAAACCAACTCCCGAGGCGAAGGTTTGCAAATTTGTTGCACACCTAAGACCTAAAGAAAAATATGTAATTCATTATATTAACCTTCAGCAACGTCTAAAAAATGGGTTGATACTTTCAAAGATCCATCAAATTTAGAAATTTAAACAGGCTCCCTGCCTTAAAAAATATATCGACCTTAACACCCACCATAGAACATTAGCGAAAAACAACTTTGAAAAAGACTTTTTAAATTGTTGAATAACGCTGTCTATTTCAATACGATGGAGAACATTGAAAACCGTAAAGATGTTAAAATTGTTACATCAAGGGAGTCAACAAGCTGAAATCGGTTGAATGCGCGCTCGCTTATTGCGAAGGCCAGTTTTCATAGTACTGCTCAGTTTTCCGAAGATATGTACGCCATTCAAATGAAGCGATTACATTTTCATTAAGGTAAACCTATGAATTTAGGGTTTGCGGTTGTAGAACTTTCAAAATGGAAGATGTATGACTTTCATTATCAATATATGAAACCGAAGTTCCAAGAAAAAGTCTCATTGAATTATATGGATACAGACTCATTCATATATTCAATAGAGACTATAGATTTTTATAAGGATATTGCTGAAGACGTTCAAATGAAATTTTATACGTCAGAATATCCTAAGGAACTAGCCCTGAAATATGGAATAAAAAGATGTAATAAAAAGGTCTTGGGTATGATGAAGGATGGAAACTCTGGTAAACAAAAGTCAGAGTTTGTGGGTCTTAGGGCAAAAATGAATTCACTTTCTCTTGATGGGGGAGAATGCATTAAAAAATCGAAAGGAGTTAAAAAGTCTGCGTTAGATAAACTTACCATAAATAGTTACAAAAATTGTTTATTTAATATTTAAATATTTAGTGATGAGATGATGTTGTTTAGATCACATCTTCATAATTTATATACTAATAAAATAAGAAAAAACAACTTTAAGTTGTTGAGATGATAAGCGAAAAATAATGCCTGATGGGCTCCATACATATGCTTCGGGTCACTTTAAAATTGAACCATAGATTTAAAAAACCAAAAAAAACCAAACATTAAAAATCTATATTCTTTTAAAACCTGTAAAAAATAAAAATCTGAATGTAATATATGGCTGAAAATAAAATGTTAATGTAAATAAAAAATATTTATTTATTATTTAATTCAAAGCGTAAAATAAGCAAAAAACAAAAAACCAAACATTAAAAATCTATATTCTTTAAAAACCTGTAAGCAGGTTCTGATTGCAATATGTGACTGAAAATAAAATGTTAATTTAAATAAAATACTCACAAGCTAAATAGTTTTATATATATTTATTTATTATTTAGTTCAAAGCATAAAATATATATCTTTAAAATAGACTTATACTACTTTTAAAAAAAGGACCTGTAAGCAATATAGTGCTGAAAAAAAAAAAAAATTTAAATAAAATAAAAGTAAAAACACACAAAAGACATCTAGTTCTATATTTTTGTTCAATTAAAATATCCAAAAGATCAAAATCATTATTATTAAATGCTTCAACATTATCGAAATTTTCTGGAACATCAACCCCATCTAAAAGATCATCCCAATCGATTGAATGCTCTTGTGGATGTTGTTGTTGTTCTTGCTCCTGTTGCTGCTGCCACTCTTCTTCTTCTTGTTCTTGCGCCTGTTGCTGCTGCCACTCTTCTTCTTCTTGTTGTTGTTCTTGTTGATGTTGTTGTTCGAAGAATGGAGGTGATGTTGCTGGTGTTGGTGGGTAGGAGAAGATGAGTGGTGGCAAAATTTCAATTGACACGACTCTTGCCCTACCATCATCTTCCACCTCAAAGTCCATATGCATCGATCTCTGCGCCCACGTCTTTGCGCTGTCCTCCTCATCCACCCACCGTGTGCTATCCAGCTCCTCCTCGACTGCCTCCGGTGTGCTTACCCTTATGGGTTCGAAGGCCTCCTCATCCTCCTCCACCGGTTGAGTAGGCTGATTTTGCCGTAACCAGTCTTCAATGGTCTTAAATCGGATGACCCTCGGGTGCACCTGCGGGTTGAGCAGGGTCTCGTCGATGTCATCGCTCGACATGGGGCGAGGCATCTTTTGATCCTCGCCACCAACCAGCTCGGGGTTACGCTTACCCAATGAGGGTATGGGATAACCCTGTTCATGCTGCGGCGGATGCTGCCACCACTCTTCTTGTTGTTGTTGTTGTTTTTCTTGCACATTTTTTTCTATTTTTTTAATTTCTTGCTGCTGGTGCTGTTGCACTTAAACTAACTCGAGATTGAATGTTGTGTCTATATAATTGAGGCGCTTTTATATCCTTGAGCTGTACACACTCTACGCACTTGTACATAGACACATACACACACACACACACTCTACGCACTTGTACATAGACACATACCCACACACACACACACACTACGCACTTGTATATATTCCCATACACACACACACACACACACACACACACACACACACACACACACACACACACACACACACACACACACACACACACACACACACACACACGTTGCCATCCTTCAGATCCAGAGGCGTTAAAGGCGATCGTGGCTCATCTGTTTCCTAGCATGCCGGATGAGATCGGCGGCTCCCCGGCGGTGGCCACCACGCCTGCCGTTGTGGAGGAGGTCACCTTAGAGGAGATTTGCCATGTCGCAAAGAGGACGAAGGCCAGCAAGTCGCCCGGCCCCGATGGTATTCCCAACCGAGCGCTCAGGCTAGCACTCGCGCTGCGACCTGACATATTTGCGCACATGTTTAACACATGCCTAAGCAGCGGAGTATTCCCAAACCGGTGGAAAGTTCAGCACCTGGTTCTACTACCCAAACCCGGCAAGCAGCTTGAGGACCCAGCTGCCTATCGACCTATCTGCCTTATAGATACGGTCGGCAAGCTTCTGGAACACGTCATCTGCACACGCCTTGAACGGGCCCTAGATGCTGCGGGAGGAGTGTCGCCCCACCAGTACGGCTTCCGCAAGGCAAGATCAACGATCGATGCGATCGGTAAGGTGGTTGAGATAGCCTCAGAAGCGATTGCCGGCAGTAGGTGGAGAGGTGGTGCCAAAAAATACTGCCTGGTTGCAACGCTGGATGTCAAGAACGCTTTTAACTCGGCACAATGGAGGTGCATCTTGGAGGCGCTTGAAGCATTCAGAGTGCCAGAGTACCTATTGAGGATGATCAGGAGCTACTTCCAGAAAAGAGTCCTACTTTACAACACCTGCGAGGCAACAGAGGAGTACAGCGTATCCGGAGGAGTGCCACAGGGGTCAGTACTTGGCCCTTTCCTGTGGAACGCTATGTACCATGGCGTTTTTCGGCTTCCGATGCCCGACGATGTCCCTATTGTGGGTTTCGCAGACGACGTGGCGTTAGTGGTGGTGGCAAAAGAGCTCACAGGATGGCCTTGCATCCCAGAAGAAGATGATTTGAGCAGGAGTACCTCAAGGCAGCGTGCTAGGTCCTACCCTATACAGCCTTTTCACAGCTGACATGCCCACAGTGCATGACATCCCTATTGAAGACCCGCAGGACCTTCTAATCGCCACTTTTGCTGACGACACTGCACTGTGTATCTACACGGCAACCGATACATTACAAGAATATCTCAAAAAGTTTGAGTACTGGGCATGGCGTTGGAATATTTCCGTCAACCCAGAAAAGTGCGTCTGCGTCACCCACACGTTAAGAAGGGATATAAGTCCTGGAGTGTACCTTCACGGCGAAGTCCTTCCGCATAAAACAGGGCATAAGTTCCTAGGTGTGACATTAGACAAGCGACTTACGTTTAAGCAGCACACCGCTGAAGTAGCTGCAAAACTGCGAGCCAAGGCGAAAAGGATGGGCTGGCTCCTTAACGCCAACAACAAACTGTCGCTCAGAAATAAGGTCCTTATTTATAAGGTTATCCTTGCGCCAATCTGGAGATACGGCATCCAGGCTTATGGAATTGCGGCAAAAACCCACCTGAATAAAATCCGAGTTTTTCAGGCCAAATTACTTAGGCAAATCACAGGTGCGGAGTGGTATATACGCACACGGGATTTAGAGCGCGATTGTGGGGTCCCCATGGTTGGCGACACCATCAACAAACAGGCAGCGCGTTACCTGGACAAGGTTGCATGCCACCCTAACAGACTTGCAAGAGGTCTTCTCAGACGGAGAAGGATCAATGGGATCAGGGCAAGAAGAAGACTCCTCAGAATCCACCCAACCGATCTGGCAAATCGAAGGATATAGTTGCACCTCGTCCACAATAAAAACCTATTATCCTGGTTTACAATACTTACCTAATTGATTATATAAATACTCTTAAACATAAATACACACATGAAACACATTAAAATCTTAAAGTTAAAATCGTAGCTCCTAAGTACACACATACAGCAAATCCAACATACAAATAACATAAAACATATGAAATTTTTAATCACTACAATATAAGTTATTAATAGAAGTAACAGTAAGTTGTAAAAAATTTAGATCTAAGGAAACTAAATTGCAAATAAATGAAGTTCCCCAATAAAAAAAAAACAAAAATCTATTAAATCCCACCAAACAAGCATGTGCGTAGTAACAAATGGAAGTGACCTAGAAGAGGTCTATAAAAATCATACTGAACAAATAGAAAGGAAAATGGATGAGTTCCAGGAAAGGGACAGTGGATAGACGATGACCCAAATTCTAAGGTTGGAAATTAATGTAATATTGCTTTAAATGGGCTTTATTTTTCCGCCCCTAAGACGCCGCTAGACCGCATCGAGCTATAATGTGAATATTATAAGATCAAAAATCGCTGTTAGTGATACACTTACACTAGATTTTGAGGAGTTACAGTTTCCGCTTCCACTTAAACAAATTAAAGTGTTTGAAAGGCGGAACTCCCAAATAAGTATATATGTCTTTGGGTTCGATGAGGAGAATGGCAAAGTGATTGGACCGCTTTATTTAACGAAGGTTTAACGAGATCATCATCAACTTTACTTCTGTAACACCTGCCTAAACTTTTCTCACACAGAAAAGTTTTCACAGGAAAAACAGGAGGATTTGTGGGAAGATGGTGTCTTCGCTTCCATCGCTGGAGAAGGCAAGCATTAAGTTTGAGAATTATAATCGTAGTTTAGATGTACCATTTGTAGTATACGCAGATTTTGAATGCATGCTATCCCCCATCGACTCAAAAGTTAGTGAGAATGTTATAGCAACAGCTTTAAATGTTCCTATAGCATTCTCATACTATATAAATTGCTCCTTCGACCCATCCCTTGATAAGCTTGCACTAGTGACTGGTAAAGATGCAGGTGTTAAATTTGTTACATCTCTTATTGCAGATGTTAATGAAATTTACACATCTTTCCTAAGTAATATTAAACCCATGACATTGAGTGCCGATGAGGAAACCAGATTTAAAAATGCAGATAATTGTCATACCTGTAAAAAAAATGCTGGGAACTGATCGAGTACGTGACCATTGTCATTTAACTGGTGTTTATACACACAATTGTGTAATACTAATTTTCAGATAGCACCTTTTGTCCCAGTTTTCTTTCACAATTTTTCGAAATATGACTCACATCTCTTTGTAAGAGAACTTAATAAAGTTGAGGGTGAAATTAAAGTACTGCCTCTTAATAAGGAGCTCTATATTTCACTTTCCAAATTTACTCACATTGCGTCCCACAATAAAAAGCTTAGAAATTAGGTTTTTAGATACTTTCCGCTTAGATGCTTTGAGTAGCAATCTAAGTACTGACTGCTTTGAAAGTGAAAAGCGTTTCTATTCCTCCTCCGAGGAATTTAATTTACTACGTAGGAAGGCTGTTTTCCCATATGAGTATCTAGATTCAGAGAGCCGACTGTCTGATACGTCTCTGCCTCCGAGAGAAAAATTCTTTAATAGTTTAACTAATAAAGAATGTTCGCTTGAGGACTATTCAAATGCCCAACATGTGTGGTCAGTTTTCGGCTGTCAGTCATTAAAAGAATATATGGAACTTTATCTACAAACCGATGTTCTTTTATTAACTGACGTTTTTTCAAAATTTTCGAGCAATATGCAAGAAAATTTACTTTTTAGATCCTGCTCACTATTACACCACTCCCGGTCTGTCTTGGGACGCAATGCTAAAGACCACTGGGATAGAACTAGAGCTATTTACTGATATCGATATGTACAGATTTATACAAAACGGAATTAGGGGTGGGCTGGTGCAATGCTCTAAACGGAATTCGAAAGCCAACCAAACGTATATGGATGCGTATGATTCAACCAAACCCTCCGAATATTTAATGTATCTGGTTGCCAACAATTTATATGGTTGGGCAATGTCACAAAATCTCCCATATGCTGCTTTTCAGTGGATGAGTGAGAATGAGGTTGCGACATTTGACATTTTCGAAATAAAAGAAAATTCAGAATATGGTTACATTCTTGAAGTTGATCTTTTATATCCAGATACATTGCATGACTATCACAATGATCTGCCTTTTTGTCCGCTTAACCAAAAACCAACTCCCGAGGCGAAGGTTTGCAAATTTGTTGCACACCTAAGACCTAAAGAAAAATATGTAATTCATTATATTAACCTTCAGCAACGTCTAAAAATGGGTTGATACTTTCAAAGATCCATCAAATTTAGAAATTTAAACAGGCTCCCTGCCTTAAAAAATATATCGACCTTAACACCCACCATAGAACATTAGCGAAAAACAACTTTGAAAAGACTTTTTAAATTGTTGAATAACGCTGTCTATTTCAATACGATGGAGAACATTGAAAACCGTAAAGATGTTAAAATTGTTACATCAAGGGAGTCAACAAGCTGAAATCGGTTGAATGCGCGCTCGCTTATTGCGAAGGCCAGTTTTCATAGTACTGCTCAGTTTTCCGAAGATATGTACGCCATTCAAATGAAGCGATTACATTTTCATTAAGGTAAACCTATGAATTTAGGGTTTGCGGTTGTAGAACTTTCAAAATGGAAGATGTATGACTTTCATTATCAATATATGAAACCGAAGTTCCAAGAAAAAGTCTCATTGAATTATATGGATACAGACTCATTCATATATTCAATAGAGACTATAGATTTTTATAAGGATATTGCTGAAGACGTTCAAATGAAATTTTATACGTCAGAATATCCTAAGGAACTAGCCCTGAAATATGGAATAAAAAGATGTAATAAAAAGGTCTTGGGTATGATGAAGGATGGAAACTCTGGTAAACAAAAGTCAGAGTTTGTGGGTCTTAGGGCAAAAATGAATTCACTTTCTCTTGATGGGGGAGAATGCATTAAAAAATCGAAAGGAGTTAAAAAGTCTGCGTTAGATAAACTTACCATAAATAGTTACAAAAATTGTTTATTTAATATTTAAATATTTAGTGATGAGATGATGTTGTTTAGATCACATCTTCATAATTTATATACTAATAAAATAAGAAAAAACAACTTTAAGTTGTTGAGATGATAAGCGAAAAATAATGCCTGATGGGCTCCATACATATGCTTCGGGTCACTTTAAAATTGAACCATAGATTTAAAAAACCAAAAAAAACCAAACATTAAAAATCTATATTCTTTTAAAACCTGTAAAAAATAAAAATCTGAATGTAATATATGGCTGAAAATAAAATGTTAATGTAAATAAAAAATATTTATTTATTATTTAATTCAAAGCGTAAAATAAGCAAAAAACAAAAAACCAAACATTAAAAATCTATATTCTTTAAAAACCTGTAAGCAGGTTCTGATTGCAATATGTGACTGAAAATAAAATGTTAATTTAAATAAAATACTCACAAGCTAAATAGTTTTATATATATTTATTTATTATTTAGTTCAAAGCATAAAATATATATCTTTAAAATAGACTTATACTACTTTTAAAAAAGGACCTGTAAGCAATATAGTGCTGAAAATAAAAAAAAATTTAAATAAAATAAAAGTAAAAACACACAAAAGACATCTAGTTCTATATTTTTGTTCAATTAAAATATCCAAAAGATCAAAATCATTATTATTAAATGCTTCAACATTATCGAAATTTTCTGGAACATCAACCCCATCTAAAAGATCATCCCAATCGATTGAATGCTCTTGTGGATGTTGTTGTTGTTCTTGCTCCTGTTGCTGCTGCCACTCTTCTTCTTCTTGTTCTTGCGCCTGTTGCTGCTGCCACTCTTCTTCTTCTTGTTGTTGTTCTTGTTGATGTTGTTGTTCGAAGAATGGAGGTGATGTTGCTGGTGTTGGTGGGTAGGAGAAGATGAGTGGTGGCAAAATTTCAATTGACACGACTCTTGCCCTACCATCATCTTCCACCTCAAAGTCCATATGCATCGATCTCTGCGCCCACGTCTTTGCGCTGTCCTCCTCATCCACCCACCGTGTGCTATCCAGCTCCTCCTCGACTGCCTCCGGTGTGCTTACCCTTATGGGTTCGAAGGCCTCCTCATCCTCCTCCACCGGTTGAGTAGGCTGATTTTGCCGTAACCAGTCTTCAATGGTCTTAAATCGGATGACCCTCGGGTGCACCTGCGGGTTGAGCAGGGTCTCGTCGATGTCATCGCTCGACATGGGGCGAGGCATCTTTTGATCCTCGCCACCAACCAGCTCGGGGTTACCCTTACCCAATGAGGGTATGGGATAACCCTGTTCATGCTGCGGCGGATGCTGCCACCACTCTTCTTGTTGTTGTTGTTGTTTTTCTTGCACATTTTTTTCTATTTTTTTTAATTTCTTGCTGCTGGTGCTGTTGCACTTAAACTAACTCGAGATTGAATGTTGTGTCTATATAATTGAGGCGCTTTTATATCCTTGAGCTGTACACACTCTACGCACTTGTACATAGACACATACACACACACACACACTCTACGCACTTGTACATAGACACATACCCACACACACACACACACTACGCACTTGTATATATTCCCATACACACACACACACACACACACACACACACACAGACACACACACACACACACACACACACACACACACACACACACACACACACACACACACACACACACACACACACACACGTTGCCATCCTTCAGATCCAGAGGCGTTAAAGGCGATCGTGGCTCATCTGTTTCCTAGCATGCCGGATGAGATCGGCGGCTCCCCGGCGGTGGCTACCACGCCTGCCGTTGTGGAGGAGGTCACCTTAGAGGAGATTTGCCATGTCGCAAAGAGGACGAAGGCCAGCAAGTCGCCCGGCCCCGATGGTATTCCCAACCGAGCGCTCAGGCTAGCACTCGCGCTGCGACCTGACATATTTGCGCACATGTTTAACACATGCCTAAGCAGCGGAGTATTCCCAAACCGGTGGAAAGTTCAGCACCTGGTTCTACTACCGAAACCCGGCAAGCAGCTTGAGGACCCAGCTGCCTATCGACCTATCTGCCTTATAGATACGGTCGGCAAGCTTCTGGAACACTTCATTTGCACACGCCTTGAACGGGCCCTAGATGCTGCGGGAGGAGTGCCGCCCCACCAGTACGGCTACCGCAAGGCAAGATCAACGATCGATGCGATCGGTAAGGTGGTGGAGATAGCCTCAGAAGCGATTGCCGGCAGTAGGTGGAGAGGTGGTGCCAAAAAAAACTGCCTGATTGCAACGCTGGATGTCAAGAACGCTTTTAACTCGGCAAAATGGAGGTGCATCTTGGAGGAGCTACTTCCAGAAAAGAGTCCTACTTTACAACACCTGCGAGGCAACAGAGGAGTACAGCGTATCCGGAGGAGTGCCACAGAGGTCAGTACTTGGCCCTTTCCTGTGGAACGCTATGTACCATGGCGTTTTTCGGCTTCCGATGCCCGACGATGTCCGTATTGTGGGTTTCGCAGACGACGTGGCGTTAGTGGTGGTGGCAAAAGAGCTCAAGACAGCCGAGGATAAATGCAACCAAGCTATCGATGTTGTCATTCAGTGGCTCTCTTCGGTCGGACTTCAGATTGCCCCTCAGAAAACCGAGGCCGTGCTTATAAGTAGTCGAAAAGCGGTTGAGACAGCCACTATCCAAGTAGCAAACTCAACAATCGCTTCAAAGAGAGCAATAAAGTACCTGGGAGTGATGCTGGACACCAGGCTGTGCTTCAAGGAGCATCTGGCATATGCCAGCTCGAAGGCAGCTTCGTCAATCAGGGCATTATCGCGCATTATGCCTAACTCGAGGGGCCCTAAGCAGAGCAGAAGTCAACTTCTATCCAGCGTGTCTAGGGCGGTGATGTTGTACGCGGCGCCGATATGGCAACCTACTCTCCGCTACGACAGTTACTCACGTGGCTTGACGGCTACCCACCGCCTTTTGGCGATCAGAGTGTGTTGCGGTTTCCGAACCATTTCGGACGATGCGTGCCTGGTGCTAGCCGGAGTTGCCCCCATCTCGGAGCTCGCAAGGGAAATTACCGAGGTGCGCCAGGAGACACATGGCAAGGACCTCTCAGTGGCCCTCAAGAAGGCAGCGCGAAACACGGCAAAATCGCGCACGCTGATCAACTGGCAGAGGCGCTGGGATTCATCCACTAAAGGGCGTTGGACACATCGCTTAATCCCGAACATATCGGTGTGGTTGAACAGGAGGCATGGGCAGGTTAACTTTTACATCACCCAGATCCTTAGCGGGCATGGCTGCTTCCGTGGATATCTCCACCGTTTCGGCCATGAGTCTGCTCCTTTCTGCACCCATTGCGGAGGCGGGGTCGTCGAGGATGCGGAGCATGTGCTGCTACAGTGCACACGCTTCACCGAGCTTCGCGTGGACTTGGAGAGGACTTTTGGCTGCGCCATTGAGGTGGATAACCTAACAACCCAGCTGGTAGCCAGCATGGACAACTGGGAAGCCTTCGGCGTTTTCGCGGCGGCTGTTACGACCGAACTGCGGAAGGCCGAGAGAGAGCGAAATGGACAACGGAATTAGGAGGAACCAAAGCGTTTGCGACGCATTACCTAACGGCCGTTCCGCAAATGCTATGTTCTGTTCTATATTTTCTCAATGTAGTCATACCAAATAGTATTACTTAGATTAGGTTAGTTAATAAATGAATTAAAAAAAAAAAAACACACACACACACACACGACAGAGTGTTTGCTGTCCCGTAGAGCCCATATCGAAGGGCGACGGTAGCGTCCTTTGTCTGTGTTTCGTTTTGCCGAATTTTTAGTGGTGTGTGTTTCAACTTGCCGTCACCACACACAAACCTTGCTGGTTGTGTGCAAATTGTGTTTTCTTTATTTTCGGGTGACCACAGTCCCAGCTGTTAGTACTGCACTCCAGGGCTGATTAGATTTTTCGCTGTGGAAACCGAGCTTACAGCGCCACCTGAGCTGCACGAAGTGAACAACAGCGCTTAAGTTTAGCACAACCAACAGGCGGGTTTCTACGCCAAGAGGCTTCTAGCAGCTAAGTGCAAAAGGCAACGGAACCGGTCATCACCAACCTCGCCCGCTGCGGCGGCGCACAATAAAGGGGGCTCTGGTGACCGAATAGGGGCGGTATATCTCCCAGCAGGAAACCGTTGGGAAACCTTCGGTCACCGCGGGACTGCGATCGAGGCTCTTGGCCAGGTACCCGCGGAGTTCAGGATGGCGGATGATTCATCGCCCTTCTTCCGCAGGCCGGCGCTGCCGCGATCTCCACCGTCGCTGCAGCTTAATCTGGTGTCAGCCCCGCCTCAACTGGGGGCTGTGTCCCCGGCTATGGAGGCAACCTCAACGGCTATGGAGACAACTTCACCGGCTGCATTGGAAGTAGCAGTGCCAGTGTCGTCTGCCCGCGTAGTTTCTACTACGGCGGCAGCAGCTGTCCTGAAGGCACCTGTCTCTCTAAGGAGCATCCTAGAGATGATGGGCGAGTGTATAGATGGAATCAGTGCCCGGTTCGACACTAAGAGGCACATAAACAACCTCGAACGCGAGGAGCTTGCAAGGCTCGTAGAATTGCAAAGGCGTGCAATGAGCTTTGTGGAAAAGGAGGTTATGGAAACGGCAGTACAAACGACGCCAGGCGACTGACCAAGGAGGAGGTCCTGGACGCTGTGAGGTCTGCTCTTGATGACCCAACGCTGGATAACGGCACCGTCAAGTCGCTGTGGCACACGAGGGCCGGTCTCCAAACAGCAACCCTGGGCTTACCGACGGCTAAGGCGGTTAAGCTGGTCGAGAAGGCGAAAATCCGCATCGGTTGGGCGGTATGCCGCATTAGGCCCTTGATGCAGCCAAGGCGCTGTTTCAAGTGTATGGAATATGGCCACATCGCTGCCCATTGTAAGTGTACGGCCGACTTGAGTCAGGCTTGTTACAAGTGTGGAGCCCTCGGTCATATCGTGAGAGTGTGCAACCAGCCCTATGCACAAGAAAAGGGGAGAAGACGACTGACCATGCAACAGGCAGTTATAGGTGTCCTGCCTACCGGGAAGCTATCAAGCGCGCCAAATGTAAAAGTCCTGCAGCTTAACCTCAACCATTGCGTCGCTGCCCAAGCCCTACTGGAACAGACCATCTAGGAGGAAAAAATTGAAGTCGCATTGCTTAGCGAACCACACCACCGGGCAACCACTAATGCCAGGCTGTGAGCTTCGGACAGATCTGGGAGAGCTGCCGTGTGGAGCTGTGGCGACCCTCAGTCCCCCTTTACGCACATTATTGCCTCCGACTGCTTCGTGCGTGCGAAAGTAGGAGATCTCTGGCTCTATAGTTGCTACTTAGAACCAAGTCTCACGATCGGCGACGTTATAATTGCTGGCGACTTTAACGCGTGGTCAACCGACTGGGGCAGCCCGTCTACAAATGCCAGGGGTACTATCTTCGTGGAATCGCTTGCGTTCCTCGACCTGGTGCTTCTTAACACTGGGTTAGAGAACACCTTTAACAATGGACGTGCTGGGTCAATTATTGACCTCACCTATGTGAGCAGTGCACTCGCCCGCTCGGCACGGTGGCGCATAAGTGACTGCTACACCGAAAGCGACCACGTGGCCATCCTGTTTTCTGTTGGAGAAAGGCTGCGGGAGCCTTCAAGGTCCAACACTGATGT
This sequence comes from Scaptomyza hsui, assembly GCA_018152825.1. Taxonomy (NCBI): domain Eukaryota; kingdom Metazoa; phylum Arthropoda; class Insecta; order Diptera; family Drosophilidae; genus Scaptomyza; species Scaptomyza hsui. The sequence goes on from JAECXO010000241.1 coordinate 718,182, forward strand.
AGCATACCGGGTTGAGTCTCTCAACACGAGGAGTTTTGCAGATGCCATTACTCATATGGTAGCAGGTGGACCGGCGCGCGAGATGGTGGAGCAGATGGCTCAGCAGCTAGAAGCTGCGTGCGCTGCAAGCATGCCGCAGAGGAAGGCCTATAGACGCCACCACACCAGCATGTTTTGGTGGAACGATGGCATTGCTGAGGCTCGGCGAGCCTGCCTGAGATCGAGAAGGCGTTTTCAGCGGGCAGCCACAGCATAGGTCGGGGGCAACTCGCTCGCTGCAGCTTGAGTTTAAGGCCGCAAGAAAGTTGCTAAGGAACACCATCAGAGCCAGTAAAAAGGAGTGCTTTCTTAAGCTGTGTGACTCAGCCGATAAGGACCCATGGGGAAGAGCATACAGGATGGTCTTCAAGCGCGTAAGCCAAGGCAACACCAGAGCGCCAATGGAGCTAGTGCGCATGATGTAAATAGTGGCGACGCTGTTTCCCCAGTGCGCTAACTCGCTAACGTCATTCGGCGCAGCTTCCATGCAGGAAGGCGTTCCCCCAGTTTCCTCGGAAGAAGTGCAGCTGGCTGCACGGAAGCTAACAGCCAATAAAGCACCTGGTCCCGACGGTGTCCCAAATCGGTGCCTGCGTCTCGCTATCATGCTTCAGCCTGAATTGTATGCCCAGATGTACACCAAGTGTCTGCGAGAAGGTATCTTTCCGGACAGGTGGAAGGTGCAGAAACTCGTTCTGCTGCCTAAGTCTGACAAGCCTCCTGATGACCCCTCAGCATACCGGCCTATTTGTCTCATCGACAATAGTGGCAAGGTCTTCGAGGCGATCATAGCTGCTAGGCTGGATGACGCCGTGCAGAATGCCGGAGGTTTATCACCGCTCCAGTTCGGCTTCAGAAGGGCGAGATCTACTACCGATGCCATCAGGTCGGTAGTCAGCATTGCTTCCGAAGCGATCTCAGGCACCCGCTGGCGCTTTGGCAGTAAGCAGTACTGTCTTGTGGTGACCATCGACGTTAAGAACGCCTTTAACTCCGCGAATCGGAGCCACATTCTGGATGCCCTGTTGACGTTTAGAGTGCCAGACTATCTTGTAGCAATTGTGAGGAGCTACTTTGACAAACGTAGGCTGCGTTATAAAACAGATGACGGGGAGAAAAAGTACGACGTTTCTGCAGGTGTTCCACAAGGACCTGTTCTGGGTCCTCTCCTGTGGAACATCATGTATGACGATATAATACAGCTCCAACTACCTGATGGTGCTAGCGCTGTTGGGTATGCTGACGACGTCGATCTGGTGCTTGTGGCTAAGGATCTACAGCGAGTCACTGAGCTATTTGACTGGTGCCTAGATGCAGTGACGCGGTGGCTGTCGTCGGTTGGTCTGCAACTGGCTGCCCAAAAGACGGAGGCGGTGCTTATCAGCAGCCGTAGAAAGGTGGAGTACGCTGACATCACGGTGGGAGGCGTCACAATGCGGTCCAAGGATTGTATAAGCTACTTTGGCGTAGTCATCGACCGGCGTTTAAACTTTGGTGAGCACCTGGCCTTCGTACATCGGAAGGCGACTGAGTCCGGGCGAGCCCTAGCGAGGATGATGCCTAATACGCGGGGTCCCAAACAACAAACGAGGCTGCTGCTCATGAGCGTCATGAAATCAATAATGCTGTACGCTGCTCCAATTTGGGTCGGTGCAACTTCGGTGTCCAGCTCACGAGGGGTATCGAGTCCACATATCGGCTCTCTGCCCTTCGTGTCTGCTGTGCCTTCCGCACAGTCTCCTCGGACGCAGCGCTGGTGATTGCTGGGATGATCCCGTTTCACAGCCTAGCAGTTGAAGCGGCAGCAGCTTTAGACGCATTACCAACGGAGAGGAGATCGGTGAGGGTTGTAGCCCGCGAGCGGAGCCTAGAGGCCTGGCAGCGGCACTGGGATACATCTACGAAAGGGCGTTTGACGCACTTGCTGATACCAGATGTGCGTCGATGGCTGGAGAGGAAGCACGGGTCGGTTAATTTCTACCTCACACAACTGCTGACGGGACATGGCAGCTTTAGAAGCTACTTAAAGAGATTCAAGCATGACTCCAGTTCTGAGTGTAGTTGGTGCGAAGATGGTTCGGAGGAGGATGCTAGTCATGTGTTCTTCCAATGTGGTCGATTTGCCCAGGAACGTCTGCTGGTGGAGGACCTCATTGGCCAGCAGCTGTCGCCAACAAACTTAGTGGGTCACATGCTGGAGAGGGAAGCTGTTTGGCGCGCGGTATGTGGTTTCGCAGCATCCACGATGACGGAGCTGAGGCGGTTGGAACGCTTAAGGGCGATCGCAACATAGACCTTGCCATTGTTTCTGCGAAGCAATTCTTCGCGGCGGTCCCGCAGAGGCTGGCAACGTCTATGCTCGGTAATATATTGTATAGTTTTCTTTTTAATGTTAGTTATACCTGTTGTATAGAAATAAGAAAAAAAAAAAAAACACACACACACACACACAGAGAGTGTGAGCCTTTACAAGTGCGGTCGCGTATTCCTGTCGCTCCGCCTTTGTAGCGTTTTCGCAGTGTTAAACCTACAGCGAAAATCAAATTGTGCAAGTTGGTCGGTGCTCAGAAAGTCTGCGCCACTTACCTTGGGCTAGCATCACCTGGACCAAGAGCGTTGTCGGGAATTAGCCGTCGTGTCTATTGGAGTCTCCCTTTTTCTGCGCACAATTTGGGGTTTTCCTAGCCAGTGTGCGTGGAAATAATACACGAAATTATTACACATATTGCGTGTTACTCGTCTGTGGTGTGCAATTTGTGTTTAATTGTGTTTTAGGAAGACCACAGTGCCAGCTGATCGCGTAGCGTACCAGGGCCGCTCGCTCTGCATAGCATTGACTGCTGAGCGAATATCGCTAACTGGTCTCTGCGGGTGGCGCACAGGTGGCGCTTACACTCCAGAAGGTGTCCCAGCTGTGCGTGGTTGGTGCAGTGGGTGCAAGCAAGAACGGTTTTTTTTGTTGCATACGCTCAAGGGATACCCCAAAGAGTGCTGCATAGCCACCAGGCGCGCTGGTTATTGTGGTTGTTCATTGACGGGAACTTCTAGCAGCATCAAGCAAAGGCCACGGAACCGGCTATTTCCAACCCCCTCCGCCGCGGCGGTGCTTCGTGGGGCTCTGGGGACCGTGTAGAGGCGGTATACCCTCCACCGTTTCAAAACCCGAGGGAAACCTCTGGTCAACGTGGGACTGCTAGAAGTTCAAGTTCAACGAGTGTTCAACGAGGGTTAAATTCGAGCATCAGCACTGGAAGCGATTGTGCGCCGGTCGGCTTTGTCGAGATCTCCCCCTCGGGGGCTGCGCCACCACCGGCACTGAGCCTGGAACCTCCAGGTGCCCTGCCTTCTCCTGCGGCTGCCGCCTCACCCCAGGGGAAAGAGTCGGTAGAGAAAGATGTTTTTGAGGAGCTGGGTGATACCCTTAATGGCCTAAATACCCTTCTGATCGGGCAGAGACACGTGAACCAATTGGTCAGAGACTTAGCAGCAAGGGCTGTTAAGCTGTACGAGGCTTCGGCTTGTAAGAGCAGGCTAGCTTCCACTGACAGTGCTGACGTGGCGACGCAGACGTTGCCGGTTGCAAAGCTACCAGAGACTGTAGCCGATAAGGTCCGCCAGCAGAGCATCGGAGCTGCGAGGACGGTAGTAGCGCCCAAGAGGCGGCGAGAGCGCGATCCAGGCCAGCGAGCAACGCCCTCGAAAAGAAACCGAACTGGCCCACGGATCCAGTGGTTTCGGAGTCGGCCCCATGCAGCAAATGGCAGACGGCTCAATGCAAGAAGGCTCCCAAACCACCCGGTATGACGTCTGGCAAGCCGCTTATCAAGAGTAGGTCTGATGCGCTGGTGATAAGTACAAGCGAACTTTCTTACAGCGAAGTCTTATCGCTAGTCACGCGCAGGAGTGATGGCAAGCTTAATGGAGTTCGAGACAAGGTGAGACAAGCTCGTCGCACTGCGAAAGGAGACTTGCTTCTAGAACTGAATGGAGTCGGCCTGGAATGCACCAACCAGCTAAAGGAAGAGATGGAGCAGGTGCTGGGTGGAAGCGCCGTGGTTCGCTCAATAACTGAGCAATCTCACTTTGTGATGAGAGAGCTGGACGAGCTAGCCAGCAGAGAGGAGATAGTGGCTGCAATTTCAGCGCAGGCTAACGTCCCAGCTGAAGCATGCAAATTTAAGAGCTTGCATCCGGGGTATGGCAACACGCAAGTGGCGCACTTCTCGGTCCCGGGGAACCTGGCGGGCAGCATCACAGCCTTGCGCTTGATTCAGATTGGATGGTCCAGCTGCGCCGTACGCATGCAGGAAGCCCGTATGAGGTGCTATAGATGTCTGGAGATGGGACATACCGCAAGCAACTGTCGTTACCCGGTGGATAGGTCAAATTGCTGCATCAGGTGCAGTAATTCAGGCCACAAGGCAGCGGGCTGTAAGAGCGAGGTGGCAAAATGCTTTATATGCATTGCGAAAGGCTGTGCATCTATCAGCCACCAGGCAGGTAGCAGTAGATGCCCACTTAGCGGTAGTGCACAAGGCCGTGCCAAATGAAGTTCATTCAATTAAACTTAAACCACTGTGCAACGGCGCAGGATTTGCTGTCGCAAACAGTGCGAGAACACTCTGCAGACGTAGCGTTACTCAGTGAGCCCTACCGGATGCGCGAGGGCCCTAGGGCGCCCTGATCGCCGGCCGGGTCCAGATCAACCGAGGACAAAGTACCGTGCCGAGACGCTCGACACGCGTATATTTGGTACGCAGCTGGAGCAGCACAGAAGAGGTGGTTGATTGGACCATGTCGCTGCTAATCAGCGCTTGTGAGGCAAGCATGGCCAGATGTAAAACTTACCGTAGGCACCATGTTCCAGTATATTGTTGGAACGAAGAAATAGCAGTGGCTAGAAGCGAGTGCAACAAAGCTCGACGCCGCTACCAGCGCTCACGCGGCTCACAGGAGTTCCGAGAACGACAAACAGCTTTTCTCGTATGCAGGAGACATCTGCAAAAGCTGATCAAGGACAGCAAGCGAAGGTGTTTTCTTGACCTCTGCGACTCGGCGGAAAATGACCCGTGGGGTGATGCATATAAAATCGTGGTCAAACGCTTCAACGGCTTTTCCCGTTGCCGTCCTTCAGATCCAGAGGCCTTAAAGGCGATCGTGGCTCATCTGTTTCCTAGCATGCCGGATGAGATCGGCGGCTCCCCGGCGGTGGCTACCACGCCTGCCGTTGTGGAGGAGGTCACCTTAGAGGAGATTTGCCATGTCGCAAAGAAGACGAAGTCCAGCAAGTCGCCCGGCCCCGATGGTATTCCCAACCGAGCGCTCAGGCTAGCCCTCGCGCTGCGACCTGACATATTTGCGCACATGTTTAACACATGCCTAAGCAGCGGAGTATTCCCAAACCGGTGGAAAGTTCAGCACCTGGTTCTACTACCGAAACCCGGCAAGCAGCTTGAGGACCCAGCTGCCTATCGACCTATCTGCCTTATAGGTACGGTCGGCAAGCTTCTGAAACACGTCATCTGCACACGCCTTGAACGGGCCCTAGATGCTGCGGGAGGAGTGTCGCCCCACCAGTACGGCTTCCGCAAGGCAAGATCAACGATCGATGCGATCGGTAAGGTGGTTGAGATAGCCTCAGAAGCGATTGCCGGCAGTAGGTGGAGAGGTGGTGCCAAAAAATACTGCCTGATTGCAACGCTGGATGTCAAGAACGCTTTTAACTCGGCACAGTGGAGGTGCATCTTGGAGGCGCTTGAAGCATTCAGAGTGCCAGAGTACCTATTGAGGATGATCAGGAGCTACTTCCAGAAAAGAGTCCTACTTTACAACACCTGCGAGGCAACAGAGGAGTACAGCGTATCCGGAGGAGTGCTATAGGGGTCAGTACTTGGCCCTTTCCTGTGGAACGCTATGTACGATGGCGTTTTTCGGCTTCCGATGCCCGACGATGTCGTATTGTGGGTTTCGCAGACGACGTGGCGTTAGTGGTGGTGGCAAAAGAGCTCAAGACAGCCGAGGATAAATGCAACCAAGCTATCGATGTTGTCATTCAGTGGCTCTCTTCGGTCGGACTTCAGATTGCCCCTCAGAAAACCGAGGCCGTGCTTATAAGTAGTCGAAAAGCGGTTGAGACAGCCACTATCCAAGTAGCAAACTCAACAATCGCTTCAAAGAGAGCAATAAAGTACCTGGGAGTGATGCTGGACACCAGGCTGTGCTTCAAGGAGCATCTGGCATATGCCAGCTCGAAGGCAGCTTCGTCAAACAGGTCATTATCGCGCATTATGCCCAACACGAGGGGCCCTAAGCAGAGCAGACGACAACTTCTATCCAGCGTGTCTAGGGCGGTGATGTTGTACGCGGCGCCGATATGGCAACCTATCCTCCGCTACGACAGTTACTCACGTGGCTTGACGGCTACCCACCGCCTTGGGGCGATCAGAGTGTGTTGCGGTTTCCGAACCATTTCGGACGATGCGTGCCTGGTGCTAGCCGGAGTTGCCCCCATCTCGGAGCTCGCAAGGGAAATTACCGAGGTGCGCCAGGAGACACATGGCAAGGACCTCTCAGTGGCCCTCAAGAAGGCAGCGCGAAACACGGAAAAATCGCGCACGCTGATCAACTGGCAGAGGCGCTGGGATTCATCCACTAAAGGGCGTTGGACACATCGCTTAATCCCGAACATATCGGTGTGGTTGAACAGGAGGCATGGGCAGGTTAACTTTTACATCACCCAGATCCTTAGCGGGCATGGCTGCTTCCGTGGATATCTCCACCGTTTCGGCCATGAGTCTGCTCCTTTCTGCACCCATTGCGGAGGCGGGGTCGTCGAGGATGCGGAGCATGTGCTGCTACACTGCTCACGCTTCACCGAGCTTCGCGCGGACTTGGAGAGGAGTTTTGGCTGCGCCATTGAGGTGGATAACCTAATAACCCAGCTGCTAGCCAGCAGGGACAACTGGGAAGCCTTCGGCGTTTTCGCGGCGGCTGTTACGACCGAACTGCGGAAGGCCGAGAGAGAGCGAAATGGACAACGGGACTAGGAGGAACCAAAGGGCCTACGCCAAGTGTAGCATAACCACAGGCGGGTCTCTTTATTGGCAGCCAAGTAGGAGTCTCTAAGCAGAAATAGCAAATGGCTACTGAACCGGCTATTACCAACCCCCTCCGTCGCGGCGGTGCTCCGTGGGGCTCTGGTGACCGATTCGGGGCGGTATAACCTCCAGCGGTTTCACACCATAGGGAAACCTGTGGTCAACGTGGGTCTGCCTGAGCTCTGCTTGAGTCCCACCAGGAAGGATGGATGAAATTGTGCGCCGCTCTGCATTGCCGAGATCCCCCCTCCGGATGGTCGCACCACTCCCGGCAGAAGACGCTGAGCTTCCCACGCCGCAGCAAACCCCACCGGCAGCGCACTTGCCGAAACCGGTTGTCTGGCCACTTGCGAAAGCAGTGAAGTTACCAGACACACTGCAAAGGGCGCTGGAAGAGATGGGCAAGGCTCTCTCAGGATTGTCTGAGCTTTTAAGCGGCCAACGCCACATAAACACACTGATGCGCGATGAACTTTTAAAGATCGTCAAGCTGCACGAGGCAGCTCTAAAGCTTAGCAAGCCCCAAGAAGCAGTTGGCGTTACCCAGACGACAACAACAATCTCGGAATGTCCTCGCTGCAGTGGCATGGAGATAGTAGCTCACCGCCCTGGCGTTGTCCGAAACGAAGGTAGCAAGCCAACGCCTAAGCGACAAAGAGAGTTGCCTGAACAGCGCAACACTCCGCCAAAAAAAACTAGGCAAGGCCCCTCTAAAGCCCCCCAGGCGGCACCGAGTGAACTACCAGAGGCACCAAAAGCGTCACCAAAAGCGGCACCAAAAGCGGCACCAAAAGCGGCACCAAAAGCGCCACCAAACGCAGCACCACAGACGGCACCACAATCGACCTGGTCGAAGGTGAAGCCAATGCGGCAGTCGCAATCTCTGGGGTTAACGGCTGCAGCTACGCCGATATGCTTCGAGTCGTCAAAACCGACTCATTCTTGCGCCAATACTTCGAGGATGTACAGGGGATCAGGCGAGCAGCCAATGGTGACCTGCTACTGCGCCTTAATAAAAAGCCTTCGCACAGCTCTGAGGAAGTGCAAGCAGCCATGGCAAAAGCGTTGGGAGACAAGGCGAAGGTCGAAACGCTCGTAGACGTCCAGCGAGTCGAAATCCGCGACTTAGACGGACTATCGACAAAGGAGGAGTTAATCGAAGCAGTCCAGAAGGCCATAGACGCCTCAAGCCTTACGGTCGACGCAGTCCGCTCTGTTCGTGCCCTTCGTAGCGGCACATCGTCGGCAACTTTGGTGCTTCCAACCGCTTTAGCCAGCCGGTTGCTGGATTTGGGTAAAATCCGCGTTGGCTGGACTGTTGGCCACATACGGCCCATTGTGCAGCCACTGAGGTGTTATAAATGCCTGGCGTTTGGGCACATTGCAGCGAAATGCACAAGCAACGACGACCGAAGGGGAACGTGCTACAGGTGTGGTGAGGCTGGCCACGAGGCGGGAACATGTAGCAAGCCACCAAAGTGCAGGCTGTGCTCTAAGCAGGCGTCAGGAAGCGCGGAGCACACTACGGGTAGTTTTTCCTGCCCGGCTTATAAAGCAGCTGTAGAGCGATCGAAATGTTAATGTTACTACAGCTAAACCTTAATCATTGCATGGCTGCGCAGTCGCTTCTGGAGCAGTCAACTAAAGAGCAATGCATCGATGTATGCATATTAAGCGAGCCTCATCGGGTGCCGATCGCACCATCCGGTATCTAGGCGTCGGACACCAGCAAGAAGGCTGCGTTGTGGGTATGCGGTGCAGCCCAGCAGCTGACGGAAGTGCAGGAGTTTGATGGTTTTGTGAGGGCAGGACTGGGCAGCTTTTGCATCTACAGCTGTTACTTCGCGCCAAGCTTATCACTCGCCGCTTTCTCAGCAATCTTGGAGCAACTTGTTGACGATGCCAGGGGTCGCAGCAGAGTTATTCTCGCGGGCGATTTTAATGCATGGGCAGTGGAATGGGGCAGCGTTCTAACGAACTCCAGAGGCAGGGTGCTCTTGGAAGCACTGGCTCCACTGGATCTCGCACTACTCAACAGTGGAAGCGGGCACACCTTCTCCAGAGCTGGGGCTGGCTCGTTAGCCCCTCCCTATTCAACGCAGCACAGTGGGCAATTAGTGACGTCTATACAGCAAGCGACCATAACGCCATTATATGCTCACTTGGTGGTCAGCGAGAGCGTACTGTGCTTAGCGCACCAATCGATAAGCAATACCGGCAGGGCACCTTCGACGCTCTGGTGTTCTCTCGAGCAATTGCGCAGCTCTCTACGTCAGGACCTGCAGAGGATCGCGCAGCTCATATGGCAGAGCAAATTTCCTCGGCCTGTGATACCAGTATGGCACTGCGACGTCCATACATGCGCTCCCATGCCCCCACATATTAGTGGAACGCTGAAATTGAGATGGCACGCCACGCCTGTATCAGGGCCAACGTGCAGCTAACAGGCCGAACTGTGCAAGAAGACGGGATGAATACAAACGGGCGAGAGGTGCAATTAAACAGGCCATCAAGTCGAGCAAGAGAGAGTGCTACCTGCAATTGTGCGACTCTGCTGAGCAAGATCCGTGGGGTAGAGCGTACAAAACTGTGGTCAAGCGCATCCATGCAGGGAATCAACACCACCCTTCGATGAGACCCGACAAAATGAAGGAAGTCGTGGAATGCTTGTTTCCACGTGGCAGTCCGCTGACCCGTGGACTGTGCAAGAAGACGGGATGAATACAGACGGGCGAGAGGTGCACTTAAACAGGCCATCAAGTCGAGCAAGAGAGAGTGGTACCTGCAATTGTGCGACTCTGCTGAGCAAGATCCGTGGGGTAGAGCGTACAAAACTGTGGTCAAGCGCATCCATGCAGGGAATCAACACCACCCTTCGATGAGACCCGACAGAATGAAGGAAGCCAGGGAATGCTTGTTTCCACGTGGTAGTCTGCTGACCCGGCCCGCAGCACAAATGGAGCATCAACATCACATCTTACCGGATATTATCACGCCGGAGGAGGTACTCGAAGTGGCCAGATACATCGTGGCGTCCAAATCACCAGGTCCAGACGGTATACCGAACCGTGCGCTAAAGCTGGCTTTGACGCTGAAAGCCAAACAATTTGCCGCTCTTTTTACTGCCTGCCTGCACGAAAGGACTTTTCCGCAGGTCTGGAAGGTGCAAAATCTGTTGCTGTTGCCGAAACCAGATAAACCACCAGGGGAGCCATCTTCGTACCGACCAATCTGCCTGCTTAACAACATTGGGAAAGCTTTTGAAAAGCTGCTGGCAGCATGGCTAAGCCATGCGATAGACAGAGCCGGCGGCCTGTCACCGCACCAGTATGGGTTTCGTAAGGCGAGGTCAACCATTGACGCCTTAAGCAGAGTGGTCGAACTAGCAGCCAGTGCTATTCAGGGCACCAGGTGGGCAGGAGGCGACAAGAAGTATTGCCTTATTGTCACGCTGGACATCAAGAATGCGTTCAATACTGCCAATTGGGGCGTCATCCTCAACGCACTGGATACTCTGCAGGTCCCCTTATACCTACGGGACACGGTGAGGAGCTACTTTGAAGGCCGGGTGCTTCGTTATCAGACCAGCGAATGTATCAAAGAGCACAATGTTTCTGCAGGAGTGCCCCAGGGATCTGTACTTGGGCCACTACTGTGGAACATTAAGGCTTCAACTTCCGGAGGAGGCGCACATTGTTGGTTTTGCCGATGATGTTGCTATCGTCGTCGTGCGTAAAGAATTGGATAACGCTGAGATCACATGCAATACATGCATTGCTTACCCAGGCGGGACTGGAGCTGGCTGCGCACAAAACGGAGGCGGTCCTTGTGAGTAGTCGCAAGACGGTAGAATCAGCTAAAATTGTGGTGGGCAGCACTACTGTTATGTTCAAGCGGGCCATCAAATATCTCGGTGTGATGCTGGACACGAGATTGTCATTCAAGGAGCACATGCAATACAATGCATCGAAGGCAGCTGGAGCTTGTCGAGCACTGTCGCGCATAATGCTCAACACGCGCGGGCCAAAGCAGGAGCGCCGCCGCCTTCTAATGAGCGTAGTCCGTGCCACCATTTTGTACGCAGCGCCGATCTGGTGGAGAGCCGTGCAGGTCCAGACCTATTGCCGTGACATAGGCGCAACTTACCGCCTATGCGCTATCAGGGTATGCTGTGCGTTCAGGACAGTTTCCGACGAGGCTGCTTTGGTTATTGCAGGCATGATACCCATTGAAGAGCTAGCTATTGAGTCCGGAACGCTAGCAAGCCAAACAGACGGTACAGCGGCGCGCAGTGGTCGTCTTATGGCTAGAACAAGCACGATTGAGCGATGGCAGGCACGCTGGAACACTGCAGCAAAGGGCCGATGGACAGCCTCACTCCATTATAGGTGGCGACTGTTGTTTGCGAAGCAATTCTTAACGGACGTACCGCAAACTACTGTCGCTCCCATATACACACGTATTATTGTTATTATTTACTTTTAGCATGATTAGCATAATAAAGAATATGAAAAAAAAAAAACACACACACCAGCGGCAGCCGCACACACACCCACACGTACTGAATACAAACATACTCCAGCCAGACCCATTATCAGTGATATGCTGAAGTACATACCATGAACGATTCTCAGCTCGTAAAATGTGGCGTCACAGAAGACAAACATTATATGCATTTTTATACCCCGAACCCATGAAATAGGTAAAAGGGGTATAATGTTTTTGTGCAAAGGTATGTAACAGGCAGAAGGAAGCATCTCCGACGATATAGCCATGTCCGTCTGTCCGTCTGTATGTCCGTCTGTATGTATGAACGTGTCGATCTCAGAGACTATAAAACCTAGAGGCTTCAGATTTTGCACATAAGCTCATTTAAGTCCTAGGCAGTACAAGTTTGTTTCCGATTTTCGATAACTATTTCCGTTTCCGATATACACATGCAATCGATTACAAAATTTTCTCGAATTTGGAAAATGTAAAAATAGGGGTTGAAATAATGGGTAACGATATAACTTTTCTGAAAATTTCATCGAAATCGGTTAAGAAACACCAGAGATATCGAAGATTGAAGTTTAGTCACAGATTCACACAGACAATGACTGTACGCGTTATGTACAGGGTTCGGGGTATCTCCTAGTCGGGAAATCTCGACTAGAGCCTTCTTACTTGTTTCTTTTTTTGAGCGTGAATTTTTTAAATCGCTTCATATTTATCTATCCAAGAGTTGTGCGCATTCGAAAATCCCAACCATTTTACTAATACATGACTATTTCGTCGTTTAATTATTTTTTCAATATGGATATTTTGTTTTTCTCAGCTCCTCCTTATAGAAACATCCTTTCACTTCGACATCCTCATAGTCCTTCAATATATATGTAGTAGGATTGGTATTTTGTATTTTTTTTATTTGTAAAAGTTCAGTTGTCCAAGTTGGGTGTATAGCCTTTTTCAAACATATGCTTATGTTTACTTATACGCACATAATCGTTAACCTTGAGTTTACTTCCACTAAATATTTTTCTGTGGCTATAGACAGTATTCAACAACATCTTTTCATTCGATGAATTAACTTCTACTGGTGCCATTTTTATTGTTCTATGATATTGATGGTTGTATTCTTCGATCAAGTGCTTGTACATTTCAATCCAATTATATCTACCATTGAAACTAAATTCTTGCCACATCATTTCCTTTAAAGTTCTATTAAAACGCTCAACAATCGACGCTTTGAGAACACTATAAGTTGAATAATGATGAATGTTATGTTTTTTGCACAAGTTTTTAAATTCAGTATTAAAAAATTCTTTTCCGTCATCAGTTTGTAAATTCTTTGGAATTCTTTTGTCTTTAAAAATACTGGCGAGCGCTTTTGTAACTTCTTTCGCAGATTTTGTTTTTAATGCTACTCCCCATGCATATTTTGAAAACGTATCTATAATTGTCAAGATGAGGAGAACCTCCCATTTCCACAAAGTCAGCTTGCCAATGGTCATCGATTGCCTTCATGATAACTCTTCTACGTGCAAACTTTTTGCGAGCAGGAGCATGTAATTCGCTCACTAATTCCCTTTTAGCCATAATTACTTAATTAATTAATGCATGTAGTATGGGAGATAATTTATATATTTTATTTTATATTCTTTTCTTAGTTTATTTTTCCTTATAAAGTATTACAGGTTTGATGACGACGTCTTTTTGAGTCATGTTTAGAAAACATTTTATTGAACCACATTTTTTTCTTCAAAATTGTTATCCACACTTTCAAAACCGATGTTTTTTCTCTCATTATTATAACACATCATTTAAATATACACGTCCAAGATTCCGAACTCATGTTTCTTGATGTAGTAGTAGTACGAACTTGCAAGTTAGATCCAACCTTGATGAGAGTCACACAGCTTATAGCAAGTACTGATTAAGGATCCTGTTTTTTATATTATTATTATACTGTTCACATTCTTCGGTTTATTCTGATGTACATTTCTAATGTTTTAAATGCTTTTTCAAGTTTTTCTTTCAAATTTTCGAGCTTTTCTTGAGTATTATTTATATTCTTTTCCAATAAAACAATATTTGGATTTTTATGGGTTAATAATGATGAATTAATGTTTAATTTAATATGATTTTGGAGTTGTTTTAATAGTTCGTCTACATATTCTTTTATAACCAAGTCATTTGCATCTTTCGGCTGCGCACAATACATAATTCGTTTGCTCTGAACATTTAAATTACCATCCTGGTCAATGAGCAAACCAAAAAATCTTTTGCCGGTTCTGTTAAAGTATTCAAAATTCTCTTTTTCTTTCGAAAAATGTCCAAACTTGTCGAGGGGCATAATGGTTTAGCGTTGAATTAATTTGTATTTAGATATTTTGTGACTGCTCCTTCTCAGTATGTAAAGTTACAGAGCTCTCATACTTATCAGTTTCGTTTATTTTTGAAATGAGCTCATTGCCTACTTCATTTATACCATCCATAAGCTTAGTTATTTCATTCATTTTACCTTCCAAGTCTTTAAGCTTAGTATTTTGTACGTTGACTAAGTGGGAAATATTTGACAACAGACTTTCTTTTAGTTCTTTTACTTTTGCATCAACATATCCTTTTATTACTAAATCATCGTTATTTATAGGACTAATTGAATTTGTAATGCGTTTGTTCTGGGCATTTAAGTTTCCATGCTGATCAATGTGAATCCCTGTTAAAGTTTTAATTGGACTTTTTAACTTCTCTGCATGTTCCCTAGCATTTGAGTAATGTCCAAATTTGTCAAGAGACATATTAATAATAAATATATTTATTTAGTGTGCATCATATTTATTAATAAATAATGTGCGCCTCTCGCAACTCTTCAATTATCGATACAATCTCATTACTATGACTACTGTTACCAGCTGACTGCGAGGCAACCAAAAGCTTAAGTCTATCAACAATCTCATTAGGATTATCCCAGTATACATAATTTGGCTTATTTTTGTTGAGAAGCATTAGAGTTCCACCTTTATGAGTAGATTTTTTGATATTTAAAGGTGTAGACATTGCAATTGGTTCAACAGTTTTAGGGAACAGGTTTCTTATTATTTCAGTATACTTTTTTGAGCGATTGCCTTTCAGTGGCTTATTTGGGTGATGATTTTTTCTATGTGCATTTGTTTTTATCAAGATTTCTCGATACGTGTAAACGAATCATAAAAGTCAGTATTTTGATTTTCGTTCCCTGTAATCGTTGTTTTACTTTTATCTGCTTCTTCTTTTTTGTATCGCGTGGATGGTTTGATATCTAGATTATCTTTAATAATTTTGTTAAGTGGCTCTGTTAAAGGCTTAAATGTTTCCTCCAACTGATATTCATTCGCAGCTCTACCCGATTTAATACTTTGAAATTTTCTTTTCAGCGCATTCCTTGTTTTTGTCAGTTCCTTCAATATATTCTCATTCATTTTGAATACTGTGCTGTAAACAGGGGGTCGTTTGTTGTTAGCCGTTGAGCTGTTTGTTGAAAACAGGGGGTCGTTTGTTGGTAACCTTTGAGCTGTTTGCTGTTAGCCAGAGAGCTGTTTTCCTGTTTTACCGTGCTGTTTTACCGGGCTGTTTGCTGAAAACCGGGAACCGTTGTTGTTAACCGCGGAGCTGTTTTCCTGTTCGACCTTAATGTTTAACGCTAGAGCTGGTATATGTGAACTATTCAGATATTCATAACAAACTAAACCCACACACATCATATTAAAAGCATTTATTGGGTTTTTCCTTAAATTTTCTTTATTAAAAGTCATACAATATCAAAGTAAGAATTCTGATTTAGTAGAGTAAAAATAACTTTAAGCCATGTATAATACGAAGACCTGATGTTGCGCAAAGCATTAGAAATTGAAGGCATAAGTGTCTGCAGTTAAACGTACCAAATCTTTGTACTTGATTATAATTGTATTTTATGTTCTCTCCCAAATATCTTATAAGTTCTAGAGGTGGCGGTAAATTTCCAAAACTATCAAAATATCTACACTCCTTGTCCGCCTTATAGTAAGCTACCCAATGCGTTCCAGTTCTAGCATTTTCGTACTTGATTCGGTAGAGAGTCCTTCATATACACCCCTCTAAAATGAGGGATATGCTTGTGTGCAAATTTTAAAATATCTCTGTTTGAAAGCGGTTTATTGGGCAGCTCATTTAAAAAAATTTATTATTTTTATCTGTGGTAATTTCAAATCCTTATATGGTTTCAAATACAGTCCATTACCTAAAGCAATGGCTCCCATTTTTCTATTATGACGTTTTTTCTCCTCTAGCTCTTTTTTTTAGCATTCTTAGCATTGTTAATGCTTTTAACTATTGCCGCCCCACCTGAAGCGTGTCCCCAAACGCACTGAGCGCTGTAAAGATGGGTACAAGTGGTAGAAAACCTCTTTCTTTAACACTCTGGTTGCAACTCTAACAAGATTTGTAAAAAATTTTTTGATTTTACATGGTTTTCGTTTCTTATCCCTTTTTTGGACACCAATACCAAATTTTTTCTTCGCTTTCATTGCGTTGGTAACGAAATATGCAGCAGATTTTTCTCCAAGAGTTCTATCGTGGGCTTTAACACGCTCCCACGCTCTTTTCCAAATCTTTATGTTTAGAATAGGCTATATCGTGATCTCTACAAGCGGCATCCAAGGGATTGATTCCTCTATCACCACGTTCCAAACGTGTTTTAAGCTTTGTTCCCGGACCACAAAACCGATATCCCGGTATGTGTAGTTCAAAAGGTAAGGAGTTGATTATTTTATTCAAAATACCTCTACCCTGATAGAGCGGCAACTTGGTACTATATAGTTTATAAAAACGCAACACCATTTTATTTGATGTTTATTCATCAACAGCATTTAAGTGAGTAACGAGTTGATTTAAAGAATAGGACTAATATGCCTAAAGTTTGAGAATATTTATTTGTATTCAAAGTCCTTATATCAACCGAAATATGAATACTTAAAGGCACTTATAGGCCCAATAAAAGGAATTACGTTTTCTGAAAATTAAAATGTAATAGCACCAAGCGATGCCAAAAAAAAAACTCTATAATGATTTTTGATGACGTAGTATGTGAAAAACAGGATAATATTCGTGCATACTTCTGTATGGGAAGACATAGTAGCGTAGACGTGTTCTATTTGTGTCAAACGTATACACGTATCCCGAAGCATCTTGTGCGTGATAATGCAAATTTAATTATTATGTTTCGACAAGATGATTTAAATATGAAACATGTGTATCAGGACCACGTGGGTGACACTTGATTCATTTAAGAAAATTTGTCAATTTTGTTGGAGAGAAAAATACGGATTTTTATCAATAAGTAAAGACGATCCGTTAGACAATGGACGATATAGAAGAGGATTCGCCGACGGGTAACGACGCTATTTTAGTGGCAAACTATCACCCCCCTATCGAGTTGAGTGGGAGGTATGAGTGTGCACTAATTGATTTTCATATGTACAACTCGATCCCGAATGTTGACCACGACAATAATTTATTCCATGTTGGAGAGCATGTTATTGAGATCCCCGTGGGATCGTATGAGCTTGATGACATAAATGAAATTATTAGTGAGAAAATGAAGCAAAAAGAGCCAAATAAAACCAAACACCCGCTGATCGAGAGCAACAACAATACCCTTCAAGTAGTGATATCGACTAAATCTGTGATAAATGGCGACTTGGATGTAAATGTTCTTAATGGTAGTTTTGTAAATGTCAATGCTCGTCCAGCAACATGTAATCCGTACATAAACTCTGTGTCGTTAAATAATTGTACTAGCTGTTTTAACTTTGTTAGTGTTAGTCAATGTGATGTACTTGAGTCAATCTTTAAAATTAAGTCAAATGCGTGTGGATTAGATGATATTAACCCAAAGTTTGTAAAAATAATACTTCCACTAATTTTAGGTCAGATTACGCACATTCTAAATTATGCAATAACCACGTCCACATTTCCTGAGATGTGGAAAATCGCTAAGATTACGCCCATCCCAAAAGGCAAGGATGAGTTTAGACCGATAGCTATATTGCCATTCTTGTCCAAAGTTTTTGAAAAATTATTGGCAAACCAAATTTCAACTTTTATGGACACCAACAACTTAATTAGCAACAAACAATCTGCAACACGTGGTGTTCCACAGGGATCAATTCTAGGTCCTCTACTTTTTACAATTTATGTTAATGATCTCCCAAGTGTTCTGTCCATGTGTGAAGCCCATATGAACGCTGATGATGTCCAATTATATGTTAGTCGTCCTGTTAGTCAGATTAACCAATGTATCATGCTATGTAATAATGATCTGTTACGTGTATGTAAATGGGCAAGTATCAATGGCCTTCGTTTGAACCCGTCAAAGTGTAAATGTATCATAATGTATAAGAAAAAACTAAATGTTAACAATTTAAGTAAACTCTGTGTTGATAATGTAGATATTGCGTATGTGGAAAAGGCTGATAATCTAGGAATCACATTTAACAATACACTAACATGGAAAGACCAGGTGAATAAGGCTGTGGGTAAGACATATGGTGTTCTCCGGCAGCTTGTGCTAACACAGCCCTGGCTGCCGATTAATACAAGAATGACTATCGCGAAAGCTTTAGTTACACCAGTTTTGTTTTATGGTATTGAAACCTTTGCCAACTGTGATATTGCTAGTCAGCAGAAGATAAAAGTAGCTTTAAA
Organism: Scaptomyza hsui; assembly: GCA_018152825.1. Lineage (NCBI taxonomy): Eukaryota > Metazoa > Arthropoda > Insecta > Diptera > Drosophilidae > Scaptomyza > Scaptomyza hsui. The sequence goes on from JAECXO010000241.1 coordinate 736,520, forward strand.
TAGTATAGCACGTTATGTTTTTGGACTCAAACGATATGACCATGTTACATGTTTTACAAATCGTATTTTTGACTTAGACTTAAAAAACTGGACTAGATATAAAACTTTAACTTTGCTCCATCAGATCATAATTACAAAAACGCCTGATTACTTATATGACAAATTACGCTTTGCGGTATCTTTAAGGACCTGCAATATTGTTTGTCCCAGAATTAAACTTGCATCCTCCGACAGGCACTTCTTTATAAGGGTTGCTCGACTTTGGAATCAGTTGCCACTTGAGATTAAGACTATTAGAAGCACATCAAGTTTTCGAATCAGGCTAAAAAGCCATTTACAACAACATAGCTAATGATGTTGATTTTTCTTCATTAGTAATAAAAATAAAAATAATAATGGCGATAACGATGACAATAACATTGTGAGTGAGGTTGCAGAGAGTAATGCCCATAATTATATACCATTTTTTATTTCCATTTTAATGTTTAGTACATAAGTAGTATTATTATTATTATTATTATTATTATCATTGTATTAATCATATTTATAACTTCTGTTTACATTTTTATAGGATTATTTAAATGTTACTAGTGCACTTATTTATAAGTACTCCCACTTGTAGCACTAGGAATAAAATTCAATAAATAAATAAATAAATAAATAAAAGAAGTCTCAATATACTTCAACAAAGATAGTTCTATTGGACAATTATTCGGATTTAATAAAAAAGAACTAAAGCCTAATGCTGTAAAGAAGCTTTCTAGGGCTGGGGTAGAAACTCAGTCCTGTCCAGGGCCTTTTACAATAAATTTATAAAATACCGAGACTCAAAGACAAGCCTCGTTAGTTTTCTCCCTCATGAGGCCCCGGTGGCCCACCCACGCAAGCCGAGAAACGCTCGAAGCATGCGTAGTGCACCAACCGGCGATGGGACGTGGACATAACGCTAACATAACGCTAACAACAACGCTGGGGAACACGCACAGAGTATCCCTCGGAATGCGCCTTGTCGACCCGCCTGTAGCCCGGGCGATGCCGGACACCACAGAACATGCAGAGAAACGCTCGGAACATGTCCGTGGCGTCCGGGACACTGGCAGGGCCACCAACGGAACAGAGAAGCCCTCGGAATGCCATTGGTGACTCTGCCGGCGACCCGAGCGGCGCCGGACACCACAAAACATGCAGAGAACGCTCCTGACATGTTATGCGGCATCGCCGGCCACTCTGCCAAACGCACAAAACTACACAGGGAAGGGGGAAGAGGGGAGGAGAGCCAATAAACACCGGCAGTTCCACCAAATCGCACAGAGAGCCCTCGGAATTCGAGTTGATATCACCACCGGTGGTCGGGCAATATCGAATCGCCACAACACGTGCAGAGTAACGCTCGGAACACGTGTTGCGGCCATGCGGTACGCCGTGGCCACTCCCGTAACGACACAAAACACTACGCGACACTACAAACTTCTTGGCGCGGTTATTTTTATGGACATTTCGGCTATTATTTACTTATTTTGTTATATGTTTTAACACACTAACCACACCGCAACAAAAACAAAATCCCTCCCATTTCCCCTGCAGCCAGAGGCCAGCTTACCCGCGTTCCATTTTCTCGTCTGTTAAATGATTTCTTGTTGTTTTTCTTATTGGTCGATGTCCTGATAAATCCTTGTGTCGTTGCATGTTTCTTGCTCCGTTGTCTGTGTGTGTGCCGTGATGCCGTCATCTATGTTTATCCTGTCACCATGTGTTTTGTTCCACTCGTGTCGCGCCCGTTTTGTGTATTCCACTCTTAGCGCCCGCACTACCGCACATGTCAAATATTCTACCCCGACTGTCGAGCCACGCATTTTCTAAAGCCGTCGTACCCTTTTTCGCGATCGCTGCCGACGCCGCTGTCGCTCGGGTTGCTGCGGTTGTGGCTTCTCTGTTGGTTCTTCATTTTGCGTGCCGTGTGCAAATTTTCTGAGCCGGCGTGATCCCGTTGCCTGCCAGTGATGCGCACTCAGCATCAGTGATGCGCGCTTGGTGCCAGTGATGCGCGCTTAGCTGTTGATAAACCCTATCCCGAACAAACATAACTATGGTTTTCTTATACTACTAACTCCTCAGCCTATAATACTTCCTTAACCTAATACTTATAAATTACTAATACCTTCGTGGCTTGTGCATAAAAACTATAAATTAACAATGCCTATTGTGCAGGAGTCTTGCAGTCCTTCACAATGCATTACACATATCAGATCAGCCTGTAGACATTTTGAAAGTCAATACGATACGTTTGGAATGTAATATTGTTAGCGGATCATATGTTAATGAGGTGTCGAGTCATGCCCTGCATGAGTTTGCACTTAACGTTCCGCCGGGGTATAAATTGAGTGAGAAACCAAATAATCTCATTTATTTGCCTGTTAACACGAGAGAGATACACTCGTTGATAATACGAATTGTTGACCAGAACGGCAATTTGGTAAATTTAAGAAAAGAGATTGTGACACTACGCTTACACTTGAGGCGACGAGAATGATTATTTATAATAATAAAAATGTAGGCTATCTGCCACCAGTTAACACTTTGAATTCTACTACGGAAGGAAGCAGATCGTTGAAAAAAGTTCTTACGTTTGAGAACATATTATTTCTGAAATCATTGGGACTAAAACTAAGAAAATAATGAGTAGTGTATTAAATGTTCGAGATAAAGCGTATTCGGATGAGAGTATTACGAAAAAAGAATATCACATCTATTCTCCCTATCTACAAGCCTTTAAAAGCAATGATGAAGTCAGAATTACAATTCAGAATCAGGACTTATGTGTTGTACCTTGTGAGAGTTTTATTAATGTTGAGGGGTCGATTTGTTTGGAAGATGGTTCGAATGCTACAGATGGGAAACTTAAAAACAATTGTATGAGTTATCTCTTTGATGAGGTTCGCTATGAACTTAATGGAATTGAAATTGATCGTACTCGCTTTGTTGGTATTTCGACAACCTTAAAAAGCTATATTTCCTTAAATAATACGGAGAGCCGAATGCTAGAGAATTCTGGATGGTTTAATGGAGACGACCGACAGCTCGCAAACGGCTATTTTAATTTTTCTATTCCTCTCAAATACTTACTTGGATTTGCTGAAGACTTTAATAAGGTCTTACTAAATTGTAAACATGAATTAATATTACTCATTACTAAAAATATGGGGGATGTATATTGCAGTAAACTTGGGAGTACTGAGTATATATTAAATATTTCTAACATTACATGGAAAATACCACATGTAACTTTAAGTGATGAAAAGAAGTTGCAAATCGCACAGAGAGCCCTCGGAATGCGAGTTGATATCACCACCGGTGGTCGGGCAATATCGAATCGCCACAACACGTGCAGAGTAACGCTCGGAACACGTGTTGCGGCCATGCGGTACGCCGCACAGTGGGGCCTCTGCCGGAAAAGCGTTGCATAAATCATTTTTTTCATGAACGCGTTTGGCAAAAGTAAAACATGTAATCGACAGATAATACTTCAAAAATAATGGATCCAAAAGATTTTTGAAATCGGTTAAAAATTATGGCTGCTAGAGCTTATCAAAGTTGAGAAATTTTTCGTGAGTACGAATCAATGACAATTTTTACGAAAATTCGCCACTTTTAAAGTGTAGCGGGTGTGTTGTTTATTTATAACATTGCTATATGTTGTATTACAAGTACTACCTGACTATATGTACCCCCTTTAAGAAATGTTGAGTCGGCTTGAAAAGGGTGTGAAAGGCAGGTAAATATAGTTTTAGTTGATGGAAAATTTCGCAATTACAGGTAATTTTTTTGGGAATTTCCCCGTTTACCTATTTTGAATGAAAATCAATACCTCATGTTTTTTTGGGTTTTTACCAAAAACATTGGAAAAGGCTTATACCATTTTTGCTTTTTTACCTAGCTAACCCAAAATATATGGTATATAGTGCAAAAAATTTCACTTGATTGCGACAGTTGTTTTTTAACTTCATAAGAGAAAACACTACAAGCAATTTCCCGGTTGAATAGTATTTTTCAATATAATTCACTAACTTTTTATTTAAAAGCGCAATAATGAATGTAAAAATTTCGACGATTTTTGAACTTTTTCGTGCCTCTGAAAATAAAAACGATTTCGAAATGGCATTGCTTAAAGAGATGGGCGTACTCGAAAACGCTAGTACGGAGCTTAAAGCAAAAATTAAATCCATTCACGCTAACTTGAAGCAAAAATGGAACTTGGTCCATAGACATTTGACATCTTTCAAAAAAAAAGAATGAAAATTGGCTTGAGCAATATTCAACATTCGGCTATTCAGAAGAGGAAGAAGTTCACCCATCGACTAGCCGAGGAAGAGGAAGGCCGCATAAAACTATGGAAGAGTGTTCAGCTTTTACAAGGAAACGTAAACTTGAGGATGCTACGGACAGCATTAGAACAGAACATATGTCGGAAGCACTTTCATCGAAGTATGTGAAGGAACAAGAGAGAGGACAAAAGCGACAATCACGAAAGCTGTACAGATCGCCAGTCCTTTACGGCTAAATAGGATTAAGGAAAGTATTCCAACGCCCCCAAACTCAGTCGCCATTAAGTACACTGGTGAAGAAGCGTTTTCCCTTTTTATGGACTTGGGATTAACTAAGGAGAAATATAATATTTTATGCGGCTCCTTAAAACAACATAACGTCGACGTTCTTCCCGGATATAAAAAGATTGGATTTGCAAAAAAGGAAGCAGTGCCACCTAATACAATAATAACAGAGACAACTGTAGAAGTAAAACTCCAGGATTTAATGGACCACACTGCGATGCGTCTGATTAAGAGTTTGACAGATGGAGAGGTCGAGCTTCTTCCTGAATACCTGACCCTACTCAATAAGTGGGGATGCGATGGATCGTCTGGACAAAGCGCATACAAACAAATTATAAACACAGATGACGTAACTATTTCCGATGAAAATATGTTTATGGCTTTGTTGTTCCCTTACGCCTGAGGAGTGAAACTTCTGAACATTGGAAAAATCTTCGACCATCATCGATTCATTATTATCGCCCTATTTTCTTTAAATATGCGAAGGAGTCCTCTGAGTTGATTAAATCAACTGTAAGCGACATACAGAATCAAATTAGCCAACTGAAGCCTACTGTTTTTCAAACCAAAAGTGGAAAAAAAATCACGATTAACTTTAAATTTTTCCTGACAATGATTGATGGAAAAGTCTTAAATGAAATTACAAACACCTCCTCAACTTTAAGGTGTACTATTTGTAAAAAAAAACTCAAAAGGACTTTCACAATTTAGACGACTCAACGAGTGACGAGAACTGCTACGAATATGGAATTTCTCCTTTGCATTGCAGAATAAAGTGTATGGAATTTATTCTGAAGCTAGCCTACACACTTCCTCGGCCAGGAGAAACAGCAACGGATAATACACCTCGTGAGGATATACAGAGTAGAAAAGAAATTATACAAGCTGAGTTCTCTCGGAAGTTGGGATTGAAAGTTGACTGCCCAAAGCATGGATACGGAAATACGAATGACGGAAATACTTCAAGGCGATTTTTTGAAAATGATAAAATGTCATCTTTGATAACAGGTGTTAATCATGACATCATTAAAAGGTTGGCTGTTATCCTAAATGTTATAAACTGCAAGGAAATGATAAATGGTGAAAAATTTGGCGAATACACATCGCAAACAGCTCAACTTTTGACTGATTTGTATCCTCAGAAAAAACTTACCCCCACGGTACATAGGATTTTGGCTCATGGAAAGGACTTAATAGAGTATCAATGCTTACCAATTGGAGAGCTGTCTGAAGAAGCACAGGAATGTAAAAACAAGGACTACAAAAGGTTCAGATACACTAATACGTGCAAAATTACTCGGGCTCGGCAAAATGAAGACCTTTTTAACATGCTGGCAGCCTCATCGGATCCACTTCTTGCATCGCTTAGACATGTGCGATCACGAAAGGATTTGGAAGGAAGCAACTATAGTTCCGAAATGTTAAGTTTATTAGACATGAACATTAATGTAGATGATTATTTTGAAGAAAATCAGTCATCAATAGCAAATATTAAAAATTAACCTCAAAAAATCGGCAAAAATACCAATTTAAATGTTATGTTAGTTAGAAAATCGAATTAAAACAACTAAAAATGTTATATAGTTATTGAAATCATTAAAAATTTTAAGTTATAATTAAAAAAAAAATTTTATTTGAATTTTACAGGCAAAATATGCTCGAAAATATTTCTTGACTTTGACCTTGAATATTTAAGCAGCACGGATACCAAGAACTCTCGACGAACACTCATTTTAAAGCTTGAGAAGTTTTCTATCAAGTGCTTTTTAAATTTTTGAAATCGCTTCATTAGTTTAGAAGTTATGATTTTTGCAATGTAAAATGAGCAAAGGCCCCACTGTGCGCCGCAAGCTCCGCTGCCGTTGGTGTTTCGCCGACGAACGAGCGATTAAATATAATCGACCATATGCGTGTCCGCACCCAAAATCGTCCAGCCTCGGTCACGGTTAAACGATCGCCTTCTGGTAGCTGCCAATTATCGCCACATCGGGGACTCGAACCCTTATAAGTACGGCCCAGCCTCCAGCTCCACTTTCAGGTTAGGATTGCCTGCAACTCCAATTCGCCTTTACCAACGTTGTTGTTGGGATCGGGTTGAGGTTTTCGCAATCGCGATTTTCTTTTCGTTTTATTTTTAAAAATTTGAAATAAAGACGTTTATGTGGACAACCAACCACGATCGCTTCACTTAACTACTAACTTCAATTCATGTGCCCATGTCTTTTCTATGCGTTCTTTTTCTTAGGTTACAGCTTGGGCGCGTCGCCTCTTGATCTGCCACGATCCAAAAACTCACTACTCGAGCTATCTGCCGGAAACAGTCAGGTGACCAGATTTTGGTCGGCTATCCCTTTTCCCTAAATCTGGTATTTTGATTTTTGTCCCTAAAATCTATCTGGCGATTCCTAACACTTTTATCGTTTACCAGATTTGGTCGCCGCTAGATAGCTCTATCATCATTTATTTATTTTGTTTCTTTTTTTTTATTTTTTTTTTATTTAAAGTTTTGTTTAAGTTGGTAGTTATTGTCTTAGCCGATTTAATTAACTTCCAACTTGTTAAGCCAAGTAGCTGCGGGATGTATCTCTCAGATGTTATTTTTGGGGTTTTGGGACAAGATTTACAACAAAAAAAAAGCATACTTCCGGGCTGTCGTAATCTTTTTTTTATTTTAATCGACAAACGGCCCATTACACTCTCCCCGGCCAAAATCACACTTTGGGGCTGAATAACCAACAACCAAAGGGTGATCACCGCTTGTAGTCGAATTAGTGCTTAAGATCTTTGGCATGGTATTTGCCAATAGACTTGCCCTGTAAATTTTCCACTTCATAGTAACATTTGCCAAGTTTACGTTTTATTCGTGCTTTTACGAAATTCGGGGCCAATTTAGCATTGTACCCTTGTACAAAACAGCTTTGTTTGAAGTTACGTCGGTAGACCTCATCTCCGACTTCGAAGTCTACTGCTCGACTTCTCAAGTTATACGTTCGCTCGTTGCGGTCATATTGTTGTTGAATGCCTTTTTGGGCTTTAACACGCAACAAGTCGAAAGAGTCGTCTCTGTCGAAACAAACTGAGCGATCTTCTAGGAGATTTAACTTGCGTAAAAGCTCGTATAATGCTCCATTAGTAAATATATGCTGGCCGAACGCTATTCGGTATGGGCTGGTGTTTATCGCGGAGTGCTTACTAGCGCGCAACGCACAACTTATGTGGCTGAGCTGCACATCCCAATTTGTCTGATCTGGGTTTATATAAGTTTTGATAGCAGCTATAATTGACCGATTCACTCGTTCCGCGGCATTTGCTTGTGGTGAGTACAAAGCCGTATATACGTGCTCAATTTTATACTTTTTCAGCAACTGTAACATGTCACGGGTAAGGAGCTGGTGAGATTGGTCTCTAAAAAAAAAGCATTGGTACGCGCTTGCAGCCGGCCGATGCTCGTCGCTGTTGGGAGTGGGTATAGAAAAATGCTTTGAGACTTACTCGGGACAGTAATAAATAATTAATTTCGCGTACCTAATGAGGAGGTTAAGGATAGAAGCGGGGATGGAGGAAGCTGCAACGAAATAAAATTGATCGACAGGTCGAAGTCTTGGGGTAGGGTTAGGTGTCTTTGCTATAAAGCTTTTATGCAAAAATAACTAAAACGAAAAACAATTTTGTTTTTCATTCTAAAAATTTAACTATCTTAAAGGTAGTATTAATATCATTAAGGTTTCACTAAATTCGGATTTGACTGATTTTTTTTTCTAAACTATTTAACAACTTAAATTTCTGTGAATATTACGCTTTATTTGCGCGGTAGGCAATATATGTGTTAAGATGTGCATGCAATGGCTCATGCCTTCAAAGGTTTTGGTATTGGACCGGCACATTGAGGTTAGGTTTACAAAAAAAACATGTGAGCTTGCCAGAGGGCATAAGGCGAGACAAAAAGAAGGGGGTTAATATTAAATAAAATTATTTCCCGGCTCCACGCTCAAAATCCTCCTGTTATGATCCCGGAACTCTGTTCGGCAACATTGCACATGCGGCTGCCAAAGCTCGTCTTAGTTGGGACTTCCACCTCTCCAGTGATTGCCACGCCACAAGCTCCGCTGCCGTTGGTGTTTCGCCGACGAACGAGCGATTAAATATATTCGACCATATTAATATAAATATTAAAAATTAACCTCAAAAAATCGGCAAAAATACCAATTTAAATGTTATGTATGTATTTAAGTTAGAAAATCGAATTAAAACATCTAAAAATGTTATATAGTTATTGAAATCATTAAAAATTTTCAGTTATAATTAAAAAAAAAATTTTATTTGAATTTTACAGGCAAAATATGCTCGAAAATATTTCTTGACTTTGACCTTGAATATTTAAGCAGCACGGGGAGGCAATTTTGATGACCTGGTAAGGACCATCAAATTTCGGAGCCAGCTTTGCTGCAAATCCTTCCGCTGCGTTGGACAAAACGTGATGCTTGGCTAGGACCCGTGTATCCAGGGTGGGTCGCCAATCCCGGCGGCGGAGGTTGTATTCCTTCGCCTGGTCCTGAGAAGCCCTCTGTGTATTCCGCTTGACGATGTCGAAGACCTCCTTCAGTCCCGTGGCTCGTGTCTCTGGGTTTTCCTCCTCTCGACCACTCCCCGGGGTGACTTGGTCGTACAGTGCGTTAGGCAGCCGGGGCTCACGTCCTTGCACTATGTAGGCCGGACTAAATTTCGTCGTGTCGGAGATGCTCGTGTTGATTGCCAGCATGATCTCTGGGAGTAGCTCATCCCACGAGTTCTGGTGACCTTCGACGTACTGCGCCAGCATAGTTTTTATTGTCCGGTTTGCCCTCTCGGCTGGGTTCTGTTGGGCTGCAGGGGGCGGTGTGTTGCAACTCCATACCCAGTTGCTGGCAGAAACGAGTAAACGACCGGCTCGTGAACTGCGTTCCGGCACAGTATCTTCTCCCTGAACGCCTTTTCCAGGTGGGCCGTCGTGGCTTTGCGCAGAGGGACCAGCTCGACCCATTTGGAAAAATGGTCGAAGAATACTAATAACATGGTGTTCCCGTGTTTCGACCGGGGTAAGGGTCCGACGAAATCCGCGCAGAGCGTCGCGAATGGCTCCTCCACTTGCCTGGTCAGCATCTTCCCGGCAGGTTTGAGCTGGCTGACCTTGTACAGCTGGCACTTGGTGCAGGCGAAAAAGAAAAAAAAAGAAACAAAATAAATATATAAGAAAAAAATAAAAATAAAAATTTTTTTTGTGGATAGGACCTGATGGTAGCGCTATCTAGCGACGACCAAATCTGGTTAACGATAAAAGTGTTAGGAATCGCCAGATAGATTTTAGGGACAAAAATAAAAATACCAGATTTAGGGAAAAGGGATAGCCGACCAAAATCTGGTCACCTGACTGTTTCCGGCAGGCAGCTCGAGTAGTGAGTTTTTGGATCGTGGCAGATCAAGAGGCGACGCGCCCAAGCTGTAACCTAAGAAAAAGAACGCATAGAAAAGACATGGGCACATGAATTGAAGTTGGTAGTTAAGTGAAGCGATCGTGGTTGGTTGTCCACAGCGAGCACTAATTTTTTCGCACACACGCCAACACTACACCACACCATTAAAATATATTCTACATAACACTTTTAAACCATCTCATCGTAACGTAATAAAATTAAATAAATTCTTTAACCAAGTTGAAAATAAAACATAAACACCGCGTTTTCTGTTAATTGGCTCGGCGTAAAAAACGGTTTGCTGACCCTAGAGGTCGCCCATAGCTGACTGGCTGCGTTGTGCGGCAACATTCGAAAAAATTACAAATTGTTATTACTTGAAGTCGAATACCGTTCGAAAAATGATAGGACGAACAGCATTCGTGGAAAACACTTTGGAAGGCTATACGGCGAGACTTGACACTTGTGAGCAAGGTTAAGTGAGAAAGTGAGGTTAAACACGAACCACTGCACGAGGTGCAGTATACGGACATAACCTCGGATCAACCAACTACGCGGTACGCCTATGGCGAACACGAACGAAAACATGCTGCCAGTATCTGGGGCCCAAGAGGACATGCATTTACAATTCGGTGCAGCGACAGTGCTTAATAGAGCCACTTCACTGGGATCGCAGGTGAATGCAGACAGCGGTGTGGAAATGGATCGAGCAGGCGGTACGCACATAGGCGTGACCTCGGTGGATACAATTGCCACAGCCAGCACGTCCACAGCTGCTGAAGTCACATGGGCACAGCTAGGAGCGAGAATCGGCTGTAGCGCGTCCCGAGAAGTTAACGGTGTTACAAGGGAGGCTACTACTAGGACGCAGCCTGAAACTGCAGCATGGGAAGAGCAACACGTGACTCCAATATGCCACAGAGGAGCCAGCCAGACAGCAAGGGCATGCCCAGGATTAACTCTGCACAACGGCATATTGCATTCAACAGTATGTGGAGTCGGTGAGGAATGGGACCGACCAACAGTGATAGAAAGAGCAACGCGAGCTAAACGAAACAAGTAAAAACGTTGCAGTCGGACGCAACCGACTGCGGAATACTTTGATACCAGTAAAAGAACGGTTGATAAGGGGAATGCAGTGGCCCATGGAGTGGCCCATGTGGTAAACATCGCCAGCTATCATGTTACCAAATTTGGTGACTTTAGCTCAAAAACTGTGGAAGATAACTTAACTCCCAAATTTAAAAGGTGGGCGGCAGAGGTAGGCGTGGCATCCAAACTTTTGAATCAAATGTTTTTAACTGTCACTATTTATATTCCTAATAAGTTTGGTGGCTCTAGCTCAAAAACTGTTAAAGATATAGCCGATTCCGATTTTATAAGGCGGGTGGCAGAGGTGGGCGCGGCATCCAAAATTTTGATGAATTTTTTTGGGGAACGTCAATATCTATCTTCTCACAAAATTTGGTGGCTCTTGCCCAAAAAATGTGAAAACTATAGGCGTTTCCAATTTCTTGGAGAAGGGGGGATGGGGGCGGAATCAGGGGGCGTGGCATCCAAGTTTTGATGGGGAACGTCAGTACCTATCTTGACACAAAATTTGGTGGCTCTAGCCCAAAAAATGTGAAAACTATAGGCGTTTCCAATTTCATGGAGAAGGGGGGATGGGGGCGGAATCAGGGGGCGTGGCATCCAAGTTTTGATGCATTTTTTTGTGGAACGTCAATATCTATCTTGACACAAAATTTGGTGGGTCTAGCCCAAAAAATGTGAAAACTATAGGCGTTTCCAATTTCATGGAGAAGGGAGGGATGGGGGCGGAATCAGGGGGCGTGGCATCCAAAATTTTGATGCATTTTTTTGTGGAACGTCAATATCTATCTTGACACAAAATTTGGTGGGTCTAGCCCAAAAAATGTGAAAACTATAGGCGTTTCCAATTTCTTGGAGAAGGGGGGATGGGGGCGGAATCAGGGGGCGTGGCATCCAAAATTTGTATGCATTTTTTTGTGGAATGTCAATATCTATCTTGACACAAAATTTGGTGGGTCTAGCCCAAAAAATGTGAAAACTATAGGCGTTTCCAATTTCTTGGAGAAGGGGGGATGGGGGCGGAATCAGGGGGCGTGGCATCCAAGTTTTGATGGGGAACGTCAGTACCTATCTTGACACAAAATTTGGTGGCTCTAGCCCAAAAAATGTGAAAACTATAGGCGTTTCCAATTTCATGGAGAAGGGGGGATGGGGGCGGAATCAGGGGGCGTGGCATCCAAAATTTTGATGCATTATTTTGTGGAACGTCAATATCTATCTTGACACAAAATTTAGTGGGTCTAGCCCAAAAAATGTGAAAACTATAGGCGTTTCCAATTTCTTGGAGAAGGGGGGATGGGGGCGGAATCAGGGGGCGTGGCATTCAAAATTTGTATGCCTTTTTTTGTGGAACGTCAATATCTATCTTGACACAAAATTTGGTGGGTCTAGCCCATAAAATGTGAAAACTATAGGCGTTTCCAATTTCTTGGAGAAGGGGGGATGATGGCGGAATCAGGGGGCGTGGCATCAAAGTTTTGATGGGGAACGTCAGTACCTATCTTGACACAAAATTTGGTGGCTCTAGCCCAAAAAATGTGAAAACTATAGGCGTTTCCAATTTCATGGAGAAGCGGGGGATGGGGGCGGAATCAGGGGGCGTGGCATCCAAAATTTTGATGCATTTTTTTGTGGAACGTCAATATCTATCTTGACACAAAATTTGGTGGCTCTAACCCAAAAAATGTGAAAACTATAGGCGTTTCCAGTTTCAAGGAGCAGGGATGATGGGGGCGGAAGGAGTGGGCGTGGCATCCAAAATTTTGATGCAGTTTTTTCAGGGACATGACTAGCTATCTGCGTGCAAAATTTTGTAACTCTAGCTGTAAGAATGTGAGAAATATTTGGTTTTATCGGTTTTCAGTTATCGAACTTATCGATTTCCCAGCCTCCTAGTAGGCGTGGCACCCCAATCTTGACACTTTATCTGTCGCGCCTATAGACAAACATAATTGCAAAGTTTCAAGTCTCTAGCTTTACGGGTGTCGAAAAAAGTTGCGTTCATACAGACGGACAGACGGACACCATGACGGACATTGCACAAAACCAATATACTATGTGACCTTCGGTATCAAAGTATAAACAGGTGTGGCTGTGCTGGTTCTGCGAGACATGGGAATGCGCTCATCGATGAAGGGCAAGCGCAGGCTGGAAGATCAAGTGCGGTTGCAACGACGCTACTGCCAAACGGGAACCACGTTGCATCGAGAGCCTGCTTTGGCGGCTACACACAGTCGCAAGTACCGACACGTATTGCGAACATTAATACTACTCAGGATGTGTCTCTTACAGCATCCCAGCTAGCGACAAGACAAGTGATCAGCAGAGACTTGTCTAGCTTCACAGGAAGCCCGGAGGAGTGGCCGATGTTTATCGCTAACTACGACAAGTCGACTGCGAGGTGCGGGTTCACGGACCAGGAGAACCTTATACGACTGCAAAAAAGTCTCCGCGGGGCCGCCCTTGAAGCTGTGCGCGGCAAGCTTATGGTGCCAGCTACAGTGACAAAGGCTATGGAAACGCTTCGCATGCTTTACGGCAGACCAGATGCTATCTACGAGAGTCTACATACAAAGTTAAGAATGGAGCCGCCGGTACGAGGTGGCAATCTGGAGTCTTTGGTCCGTCTGGCGCTAGCAGTGCAAAATTACTGTGCAACAGTAGGCGCAGTAGGGCTTGCTGATTACCTCAGAGACCCAATGCTTCTGCGCAATTTACTGGAAAAATTGCCGTGTGACTTGAGGCTGGATTGGGGACGCCATAGCTGTACCTTAGCCAAGGTAGATATGGCGGCATTCGACGAGTGGCTGTTTAAATTGGCATCATGTGCTAGTTCCGTTATGCCAATAACAGTAGCAGCCGATCAACGCGAGACCAAGACGAACAACAAGCACGTACGTGCCAGGCTTATGATTCACAACGACAACGAGAAAGAGCCGACGAAACTGGGAGGATGTCACAATTGCGAAGAGAATCACAAGTTGGAATCCTGCAACAGATTCAAAAATATGAATGTACAAAGCAGATGGAAGTTTGTTAAGGAGAACAAGCTATGCTGGCTTTGCTTTGGCAAACACTTTTCAAAGCACTGCAAGACGAGGGAGGGATGCGGAGTTGACGGGTGTACCAGAGTACACCATCCGCTGCTCCACGAGAACGGATAGGGAAACGTGAGTACAGATCCCGAGACCCGTGCTAATAGCGCAGTTATATTACACACAGGCCAGAGCGACAAAGCGTTGTTCCGGTACGTGCCCGTTACATTGTACGGACCTGTTAAGATGGTGCACACATATGCGCTGATAGATGAAGGATCAGCGTGTACACTATTAGAAGCGAGAGTGGCCGAGGAGCTGCAAATCAATGGACCATCAGATGAAATGTGCCTGAAGTGGACAGGTGACATTACACAGAGGGAACCTGCTTCGAAGAGAGTTTCGTTCTGCATATCTGCGAGAGGCAAGGAAGCGCGCAAATACTCGTTAAGTGACGTGCGCACCATACGCAACTTGGACTTGCCGTGCCAGACTTTAGACGCTGCTACTCTACAAGCTCATCGGCATCTGCAAAGGGTGCCTATACAGGCATATAAGGAAAAACGAGCAACGATTATAATTGGACTGGACAACGCAAAGCTGGGAGTACCCCTAGTGGTCAATGAATCAGAGAATGCTGAGTTTATCGCTGCCAAGTCCAGGCTAGGCTGGTCACCCAAAATTTTGATGCAGTTTTTTCAGGGACATGACGGACACCATGACGGACATTGCACAAAACCAATATACTATGAGACCTTCGGTATCAAAGTATAAAAATTTTTTTTGGGGATAGGACCTGATGATAGCGCTATCCAGCGGCGACCAAATCTGGTAAACTATAAAAGTGTTAGGAATCGCCAAATAGATTTTAGGGACAAAAATCAAAATACCAGATTTAGGGAAAAGGGATAGCCGACCTAAATATGGTCACCTGACTGTTTCCGGCAGATAGCTCGAGTAGTGAGTTTTTGGATCGTGGCAGATCGAGATGCGACGCGCATAAGCGGCAAAAAGACAAAAGAAAAGAAAAAAAAATAAAAAATAAACGTCTTTATTTCAAATTTTTAAAAATAAAACGAAAAAAAAATCTGGGGTGCGAAAACCTCAACCCGATCCCAACAACAACGTTGGTAAAGGCGAATTGGAGCTGCAGGCAATCCTAACCTGAAAGTGGAGCTGGAGGCTGGGCCGTACTTATAAGGGTTCGAGTCCCCGATGTGGCGATATTTGGCAGCTACCAGAAGGCGATCGTTTAACCGTGACCGAGGCTGGACGATTTTGGGTGCGGACACGCATATGGTCGATTATATTTAATCGCTCGTTCGTCGGCGAAACACCAACGGCAGCGGAGCTTGCGGCGCACAGTGGGGCCTTTGCTCATTTTACATTGCAAAAATCATAACTTCTAAACTAATGAAGCGATTTCAAAAATTTAAAAAGCACTTGATAGAAAACTTCTCAAGCTTTAAAATGAGTGTTCGTCGAGAGTTCTTGGTATCCGTGCTGCTTAAATATTCAAGGTCAAAGTCAAGAAATATTTTCGAGCATATTTTGCCTGTAAAATTCAAATAAAATTTTTTAATGATTTCAATAACTATATAACATTTTTAGTTGTTTTAATTCGATTTTCTAACTAACATAACATTTAAATTGGTATTTTTGACGATTTTTTGAGGTTAATTTTTAATATTTGCTATTGATGACTGATTTTCTTCAAAATAATCATCTACATTAATGTTCATGTCTAATAAACTTAACATTTCGGAACTATAGTTGCTTCCTTCCAAATCCTTTCGTGATCGCACATGTCTAAGCGATGCAAGAAGTGGATCCGATGAGGCTGCCAGCATGTTAAAAAGGTCTTCATTTTGTCGAGCCCGAGAAATTTTGCACTTATTAGTGTATCTGAACCTTTTGTAGTCCTTGTTTTTACATTCCTGTGCTTCTTCAGACAGCTCTCCAATTGGTAAGCATTGATACTCTATTAAGTCCTTTCCATGAGCCAAAATCCTATGTACCGTGGGGGTAAGTTTTTTCTGAGGATACAAATCAGTCAAAAGTTGAGCTGTTTGCGATGTGTATTCGCCAAATTTTGCACCATTTATCATTTCCTTGCAGTTTATAACATTTATGATAACAGCCAACCTTTTAATGATGTCATGATTAACACCTGTTATCAAAGATGACATTTTATCATTTTCAAAAAATCGCCTTGAAGTATTTCCGTCATTCGTATTTCCGTATCCATGCTTTGGGCAGTCAACTTTCAATCCCAACTTCCGAGAGAACTCAGCTTGTATAATTTCTTTTCTACTCTGTATATCCTCACGAGGTGTATTATCCGTTGCTGTTTCTCCTGGCCGAGGAAGTGTGTAGGCTAGCTTCAGAATAAATTCCATACACTTTATTCTGCAATGCAAAGGAGAAATTCCATATTCGTAGCAGTTCTCGTCACTCGTTGAGTCGTCTAAATTGTGAAAGTCCTTTTGAGTTTTTTTTTTACAAATAGTACACCTTAAAGTTGAGGAGGTGTTTGTAATTTCATTTAAGACTTTTCCATCAATCATTGTCAGGAAAAATTTAAAGTTAATCGTGATTGTTTTTTTCCACTTTTGGTTTGAAAAATAGTAGGCTTCAGTTGGCTAATTTGATTCTGTATGTCGCTTACAGTTGATTTAATCAACTCAGAGGACTCCTTCGCATATTTAAAGAAAATAGGGCGATAATAATGAATAGATGATGGTCGAAGATTTTTCCAATGTTCAGAAGTTTCACTCCTCAGGCGTAAGGGAACAACAGAAGCCATAAACATATTTTCATCGGAAATAGTTACGTCATCTGTGTTTAAAATTTGTTTGTATGCGCTTTGTCCAGACGATCCATCGCATCCCCACTTATTGAGTAGGGTCAGGTTTTCAGGAAGAAGCTCGACCTCTCCATCTGGCAAACTTTTAATCAGACGCATCGCAGTGTGGTCCATTAAATCCTGGAGTTTTACTTCTACAGTTGTCTCTGTTATTATTGTATTAGGTGGCACTGCTTCCTTTTTTTGCAAATCCAATCTTTTTATATCCGGGAAGAACGTCGACGTTAGGTTTTTTTAAGGAGCCGCATAAAATATTATATTTCTCCTTAGTTAATCCCAAGTCCATAAAAAGGGAAAACGCTTCTTCACCAGTGTACTTAATGGCGACTGAGTTTGGGGGCGTTGGAATACTTTCCTTAATCCTATTTAGCCGTAAAGGACTGGCGATCTGTACAGCTTTCGTGATTGTCGCTTTTGTCCTCTCTTGTTCCTTCACATACTTCGATGAAAGTGCTTCCGACATATGTTCTGTTCTAATGCTGTCCGTAGCATCCTCAAGTTTACGTTTCCTTGTAAAAAGCTGAACACTCTTCCATAGTTTTATGCGGCCTTCCTCTTCCTCGGCTAGTCGATGGGTGAACTTCTTCCTCTTCTGAATAGCCGAATGTTGAATATTGCTCAAGCCAATTTTCATTCTTTTTTTAAACATGTCAAATGTCTATGGACCAAGTTCCATTTTTGCTTCAAGTTAGCGTGAATGGATTTAATTTTTGCTTTAAGCTCCGTACTAGCGTTTTCGAGTACGCCCATCTCTTTAAGCAATGCCATTTCGAAATCGTTTTTATTTTCAGAGGCACGAAAAAGTTCAAAAATCGTCGAAATTTTTACATTCATTATTGCGCTTTTAAATAAAAAGTTAGTGAATTATATTGAAAAATACTATTCAACCGGGAAATTGCTTGTAGTGTTTTCTCTTATGAAGTTAAAAAACAACTGTCGCAATCAAGTGAAATTTTTGCACTATATACCATATATTTTGGGTTAGCTAGGTAAAAAAGCAAAAATGGTATAAGCCTTTTCCAATGTTTTTGGTAAAAACCCAAAAAAAACATGAGGTATTGATTTTCATTCAAAATAGATAAACGGGGAAATTCCCAAAAAAATTACCTGTAATTGCGAAATTTTCCATCAACTAAAACTATATTTACCTGCCGTTCACACCCTTTTCAAGCCGACTCAACATTTCTTAAAGGGGGTACATATAGTCAGGTAGTACTTGTAATACAACATATAGCAATGTTATAAATAAACAACACACCCGCTACAGCCAAATTTGCATGCGCTCTTCTTCTTCCTTATACCTGCCACGTGCTTTTAACGCGAGGTACACCTAGTTTTTTGGATTTATCTCGATTTCCGCAGATTTCCGCAGATTTAGACCAAAAACATATGAAAGGTATATATTTCATCTATCACATGCAAGTGGTCCCACAATTATCCCGTATCATCCCTGTGAGTTCTATTCCACGAAAGTTCAAAAATAAGGAAAATTTAGTGTATTTTTTAAGCGTTTCTAGTTTAATAAGTATTTCAGTTATATTCAAAATTTAAACAACAAAATACTAACATTGAACATACTTTTCATATAAAAAAAAGATCGAAGATCGGTTGTTTATATCGCCCAATATTCACTTTAAAAGTGGCGAATTTTCGTAAAAATTGTCATTGATTCGTACTCACGAAAAATTTCTCAACTTCGATAAGCTCTAGCAGCCATAATTTTTAACCGATTTCAAAAATCTTTTGGATCCATTATTTTTGAAGTATTATCTGTCGATTACATGTTTTACTTTTGCCAAACGCGTTCATGAAAAAAATGATTTATGCAACGCTTTTCCGGCAGAGGCCCCACTGTGCGTCGCGTTGCCAATCTGGCGGACCTAAAACCCTTCCACACCGACGACAACAAAGAAGCCCACGACGACTCGAGCTCTTTTCCTCTCCCAACCTCCTCACCCCTCGTTACTCAAGCAAACCAACCAGATCCAGGTTCAAACAACCAATTAAAGATTGCAATTATTACAGACAGGATGTCGGAAGCCGAAGGTCATTTTCTCTTCGGTGCAGAAGGTCATTGCCGACGTTACGCGGACCCGGTGGGCTACGCGTCCGATGACAGCCGAAACACCGATATCTTCTACCCACCAGAAGAGCTCCCTGACTCGGCCCTCGGCGTCGACCTGCCGCCAATAAACCCAGATGAGGTACTGACGGGCATCCAGAAGGACGTGGGGTTAGATGACCTCCCCTTCTTCGCAATCGATTGGGTGATGGCCCCTGAGGCTTGGCGAGTGGTCGGAACCGGAGGAATGCTGCCCGTGGAAGTCCTGGAAAGTGTCCAACACGCCGTCCGCCATAACACCCACCGAGGGGTGAAATACTGTATCGAGGTGGACGGCCAGGGCTTCCAGGTGAAGCTAACTGCAGCCGGCAAGGTTACCGTCCGCCATCGCCACCCGAAGTAAGGGGGGTGTGAAGTAGCATTTTGCTACTTCACAAAAGCTGCCTGATGCAGCACTCTGTCGCGCCGTGGCATGGTCACCCACTTACGCAAAAGTGAGTAAGGGAGCCAACTTCACGCGAGACAAAATGATGACTGCGCAGCCCTGGGCCGGTGAATTGGCACTTTTGGAAAATGATCGGCAAGAACAAGGGAGTTGAGTTTGGACCGGGATAACAACACGACGCGAGTGAGAAAAAGGAGCAACGCGACAACAACAACAACCTACCACCAGCGACAACGACGACAGCCACGGCGAGCGGAGCAGCCAACAACAACAACGTATACAGCAGCATTCGGTACCGCGCCACTAACACCGGCCGCGGCAGTACCAGCTACGGCGGCGACAACAACAACAACCACGCTTATTGCAGTATTTGCTATCGCAGCGCTCACGCTAGACCCAGTAGTGCCCACATTAACAACAACAGCAGCCACGGCCAGCACAGCACGGTCTAAGCAGCAACAACAACAATGAAATTAACGCCGCTACAACGACAATTAGGCCCCAGCAGCTCATCACAGCGGCCACCAAAAACAACAACAGCAGTCGCCATAGCATCACGAGCTGCCAGCGAAGCCACTGCAACAACCACCGCAACCTGCAGCAATAACAACAACAACAATAGCAGCCTGCAGCAGCACCAGCAACAATAGCAGCTTGCAGCTACAACAACCAAAGCATCGGCAGCGACAACGAACACAAGAACAACAAAAACTAGCAGCAGGATTAACAACCGAACACAACAGAGGTGCAGCGAAACAGCAACGAGGAACAGGAGACGCGTTTTATAAGTGTCACAACGGCAACAAGGGTCGCAGCAGGAACAACAACAGCAGCTGGAGAAAAGTGCAAGTGAAAAGTAAAAGGGAAAGTCCAAGTGCCCGAAAAGCTGGGGGTGTTATATTTTGAGTGCAACCTAGACACACGCTACACACTCGAAACAGGCTATCGCGTCCGGAGCCCTCACAGGGCATGTTGGCCGAGAAAATGCAGCGCTGGGGCCTAACATTCGATGGGTTCACCGACCCGTTGATCTTCATAGAGCGGGTAGAGGAACGAGCCGCGGTCCATCAGATCGACGTCTACAGCTTGCCCCTCCTGATCTCGGAACTCCTTACCGGAGAGGCCGAAAGCTGGTACCGGGTCAACCGGATGCATGGAGAGACCTGGACGCGGTTTCGAAAGGAGTTCCTGGAGTTCTACCTACCCCCACGGTACTACGAACGCCTAGAGGACCAGATACGTAACCACATGCAGCGCGAACGGGAGCCGTTCAAGCGGTTTATGATACAGCTGCGCCTCATGATGCAACGGGCAGGGTATTCGGGCGAGCGAAAGTTGGACAGGCTCTACGAGAACCTGCTGCCAGAGTACCAGCTATATATCAGAAGACACAAGTTAGCCTGCCTGAACCAGCTGACGCAGTTGACTACACATTTCGAGATGGTCAAAGAAAGGGAAGCCCAGCAGCAGAGCCGCAGGAAACCGACGACTAGCCAGCGACCCCCCGCGCCTAACCCAGATAAGACCCCGTCCGCGCCGAGACACCACAACCCCTTCCGGGACAACGCGCCTCGGGAACCGGAGGCCCACCCAATGCAGACCGACGGGACCGCGATAGACGTAACCAGCGCATGCCGAAGATGCGGACAGTCGGGGCACCTCGCCCGAACTTGCCGGAACCCGCAAGTAATATACTGGGCAGTGTGGACTGCGAGGTGTTCGGACGATCGAGTGCTGCACCCGGCCGACGGGAAACGAAGTGCCTCCCTCCTAGATTCCGGACCAGGGGGGAGTGGCGACCAGCACATTACGGAGACAAACGGAGCCATTCGGCTCGAAAATGCTAGAGTAGTAGCCAAGGTCAACATGGAAGGCAAACCCTTCCTGGCTACTATCGACACCGGCGCGACGCGCAGCTTCGTCAGTGAAAAGGTCGCTCAACAGCTTTTGATAGAAGGACTCAGGAGAGCTCAGGTAGGGGTAAGTTTGGCAGACGGATCGCGCACGACCGTCACCAAAATATGCATCACGGAGATCCAGCTCGGGGAAAGGCGCGTCCTCCTGCCACTACTGGTTATGCCTATCGTCCTCGACGATCTCATCCTAGGCATGTTCCTGAGCCCAGTCGGACGTCGGAAGCCGAGAGCTACCACCGAGGATCCTGCACCACTATCGGAAACCCCACCGGCCCCGACAACCACCCCAAGGGAGGAAGACCCAGGCACTGTCAAGACGCCCGAAGTCTGCAGTCGCGAGGGGACCTCCGAGCGTTCACAAGCGGTAGCGGTTGCCCAGGTGCCAGGGGACGAGGACCCACGAAAGCAACCAAGCGAAGCCGACGCAGAAAACGACGCCCGGGTGCAAGCGTTCCTGGAGCGAGAGCTGGCGCTGTTTGATGGATTAAAGGGGGTCTCTCACATCGCAGAGCATGTGATTACCATGCGGGACGAGAGACCCATCAAGCAGCGTTACTACCCGAAGAATCCCGCCATGCAGAAAGTCATATATGACCAAGTAGATGAGCTGCTGAAAAACGGATGTATAGAGCCCTCGAAGTCGCCCCATAGTGCCCCCATCGTGCTGGTTGGGAAGAAGACAGAAGACATCAGGATGTGCATTGACTTCCGACAGCTAAACGCACGCTCCGTTCCCGACGCCTACCCCTTGCCCCGGATTCACCACATACTGGAGCGGCTGCGGAATGCCAAGTTTATAAGCACGCTGGATTTAAAAAGTGGATATTGGCAGATCCCGATGGCTAGCGATAGCCGGCAGTACACCGCCTTTACGGTACCGGGGCGAGGGCTGTTCCATTGGAAGGTCATGCCTTTTGGTCTCCACTCCGCCCCAGCCACCTTCCAACGGGCTCTCGACGGAGTTATTGGACCGGCTATGGAGCCGTACGCCTTCGCCTACCTGGACGATATCATCATCACCGGGTCCGACATAGATGACCATCTACAAAGGTTACAGGAGGTCCTTCGACGGTTGCGAGAAGCGAACCTACGGCTGAACAAGGCCAACTGCAAGTTCTTCAAGCGCAGTCTCTTCTACTTGGGCCACGTCGTCAGCGAGCAAGGTATCCATACCGATCCGGACAAGATCGCCGTCGTCCGAAAGCTGACACCCCCTACGAATATCCGAGAACTGCGACGATGCCTGGGCATAGGGTCGTTGTATCGAAGGTTCGTGGCCAACTTCGCCGAGATAGTGCAGCCAATGTCGCTCCTGCTGAGGAAGAACACACGCTGGGACTGGGGAGAACCACAGCAAGCAGCGTTCGACGAGCTCAAGCGGCGCCTTACGGAGGCACCTGTCCTGGCGTGTCCCGATTTTGAGGACAAATTCGTTTTGCAGACCGACGCCAGCGATTTTGGTATAGGAGCCGTGCTGACGCAGGAGATAGACGGAGCAGAACGGGTGCTAGCATACGTGAGCCGGAGGCTGTCCAAGCCCGAGAAGAATTACTCGGCGACGGAAAAGGAGTGACTCGCAATTGTCTGGGCCATCCGTAAGCTAAGGTGCTTCCTCGAGGGTTACCGATTCGATGTGGTGACGGACCACTTAGCGCTCAAATGGCTGAATAGCATCGATAACCCGACTGGTCGAATCGCAAGGTGGGCGTTAGAATTACAGCAATACCAATTCGACATCTACTACCGACGGGGAAAGCTGAACGTGGTCGTGGATGCATTATCCCGACAACCCCTGGAGGAGGTATTGCAGACGGTGCAGGTCATCCCCATCGAGTGCACTTGGCTTCGTAAATTGGCCCAACGGATCGAACATCACCTAGACCGATACCCGGATTATGCGCTGGAGAACGGGCAGGTATACCGCCACCTTGGTTACCGTCCTCTGGAAGAGGAGTACGTGCCAACCGACCAACGCCCTCGCGTCCTGAGTGAATGCCATGATGGCCCTACTGCCGGCCACCTTGGGATCCGGAAGACCATTGGACGCGTCATGCAGCGGTACTACTGGCCGGGCCTGTTTCGCGACTTCACGAAGCGAGTCCGCCAGTGCACCAAGTGCCAGCTGTACAAGGTCAGCCAGCTCAAACTTGCCGGGAAGATGCTGACCAGGCAAGTGGAGGAGCCATTCGCGACGCTCTGCGCGGATTTCGTCGGACCCTTACCCCGGGCGAAACACGGGAACACCATGTTATTAGTATTCTTCGACCATTTTTCCAAATGGGTCGAGCTGGTCCCTCTGCGCAAAGCCACGACGGCCCACCTGGAAAAGGCGTTCAGGGAGAAGATACTGTGCCGGTTCGGGACACCGCGACGCTTCATATGCGACAACGGAACGCAGTTCACGAGCCGGTCGTTTACTCGTTTCTGCCAGCAGCTGGGTATGGAGTTGCAACACACCGCCACCTACAGCCTCCAACAGAACCCAGCCGAGAGGGCAAACCGGACAATAAAAACTATGCTGGCGCAGTACGTCGAAGGTCACCAGAACTCGTGGGATGAGCTACTCCCAGAGATCATGCTGGCAATCAACACGAGCATCTCCGACACGACGAAATTTAGTCCGGCCTACATAGTGCAAGGACGTGAGCCCCGGCTGCCTAACGCACTGTACGACCAAGTCACCCCGGGGAGTGGTCGAGAGGAGGAAAACCCAGAGACACGAGCCACGGGACTGAAGGAGGTCTTCGACATCGTCAAGCGGAATACAAAGAGGGCTTCTCAGGACCAGGCGAAGGAATACAACCTCCGCCGCCGGGATTGGCGACCCACCCTGGGTACACGGGTCCTAGCCAAGCATCACGTGTTGTCCAACGCAGCGGAAGGATTTGCAGCAAAGCTGGCACCGAAATTTGATGGTCCTTACCAGGTCATCAAATTTGCCTCCCCAAACGTCGTGAGAATCCGACACGAGGAGACGAAACGACGTCGCGTTGCCATTCTGGCGGACCTAAAACCCTTCCACACCGACGACAACAAAGAAGCCCACGACGACTCGAGCTCTTTTCCTCTCCCAACCTCCTCACCCCTCGTTACTCAAGCAAACCAACCAGATCCAGGTTCAAACAACCAATTAAAGATTGCAATTATTACAGACAGGATGTCGGAAGCCGAAGGTCATTTTCTCTTCGGTGCAGAAGGTCATTGCCGACGTTACGCGGACCCGGTGGGCTACGCGTCCGATGACAGCCGAAACACCGATATCTTCTACCCACCAGAAGAGCTCCCTGACTCGGCCCTCGGCGTCGACCTGCCGCCAATAAACCCAGATGAGGTACTGACGGGCATCCAGAAGGACGTGGGGTTAGATGACCTCCCCTTCTTCGCAATCGATTGGGTGATGGCCCCTGAGGCTTGGCGAGTGGTCGGAACCGGAGGAATGCTGCCCGTGGAAGTCCTGGAAAGTGTCCAACACGCCGTCCGCCATAACACCCACCGAGGGGTGAAATACTGTATCGAGGTGGACGGCCAGGGCTTCCAGGTGAAGCTAACTGCAGCCGGCAAGGTTACCGTCCGCCATCGCCACCCGAAGTAAGGGGGGTGTGAAGTAGCATTTTGCTACTTCACAAAAGCTGCCTGATGCAGCACTCTGTCGCGCCGTGGCATGGTCACCCACTTACGCAAAAGTGAGTAAGGGAGCCAACTTCACGCGAGACAAAATGATGACTGCGCAGCCCTGGGCCGGTGAATTGGCACTTTTGGAAAATGATCGGCAAGAACAAGGGAGTTGAGTTTGGACCGGGATAACAACACGACGCGAGTGAGAAAAAGGAGCAACGCGACAACAACAACAACCTACCACCAGCGACAACGACGACAGCCACGGCGAGCGGAGCAGCCAACAACAACAACGTATACAGCAGCATTCGGTACCGCGCCACTAACACCGGCCGCGGCAGTACCAGCTACGGCGGCGACAACAACAACAACCACGCCTATTGCAGTATTTGCTATCGCAGCGCTCACGCTAGACCCAGTAGTGCCCACATTAACAACAACAGCAGCCACGGCCAGCACAGCACGGTCTAAGCAGCAACAACAACAATGAAATTAACGCCGCTACAACGACAATTAGGCCCCAGCAGCTCATCACAGCGGCCACCAAAAACAACAACAGCAGTCGCCATAGCATCACGAGCTGCCAGCGAAGCCACTGCAACAACCACCGCAACCTGCAGCAATAACAACAACAACAATAGCAGCCTGCAGCAGCACCAGCAACAATAGCAGCTTGCAGCTACAACAACCAAAGCATCGGCAGCGACAACGAACACAAGAACAACAAAAACTAGCAGCAGGATTAACAACCGAACACAACAGAGGTGCAGCGAAACAGCAACGAGGAACAGGAGACGCGTTTTATAAGTGTCACAACGGCAACAAGGGTCGCAGCAGGAACAACAACAGCAGCTGGAGAAAAGTGCAAGTGAAAAGTAAAAGGGAAAGTCCAAGTGCCCGAAAAGCTGGGGGTGTTATATTTTGAGTGCAACCTAGACACACGCTACACACTCGAAACAGGCTATCGCGTCCGGAGCCCTCACAGGGCATGTTGGCCGAGAAAATGCAGCGCTGGGGCCTAACATTCGATGGGTTCACCGACCCGTTGATCTTCATAGAGCGGGTAGAGGAACGAGCCGCGGTCCATCAGATCGACGTCTACAGCTTGCCCCTCCTGATCTCGGAACTCCTTACCGGAGAGGCCGAAAGCTGGTACCGGGTCAACCGGATGCATGGAGAGACCTGGACGCGGTTTCGAAAGGAGTTCCTGGAGTTCTACCTACCCCCACGGTACTACGAACGCCTAGAGGACCAGATACGTAACCACATGCAGCGCGAACGGGAGCCGTTCAAGCGGTTTATGATACAGCTGCGCCTCATGATGCAACGGGCAGGGTATTCGGGCGAGCGAAAGTTGGACAGGCTCTACGAGAACCTGCTGCCAGAGTACCAGCTATATATCAGAAGACACAAGTTAGCCTGCCTGAACCAGCTGACGCAGTTGACTACACATTTCGAGATGGTCAAAGAAAGGGAAGCCCAGCAGCAGAGCCGCAGGAAACCGACGACTAGCCAGCGACCCCCCGCGCCTAACCCAGATAAGACCCCGTCCGCGCCGAGACACCACAACCCCTTCCGGGACAACGCGCCTCGGGAACCGGAGGCCCACCCAATGCAGACCGACGGGACCGCGATAGACGTAACCAGCGCATGCCGAAGATGCGGACAGTCGGGGCACCTCGCCCGAACTTGCCGGAACCCGCAAGTAATATACTGGGCAGTGTGGACGGCGAGGTGTTCGGACGATCGAGTGCTGCACCCGGCCGACGGGAAACGAAGTGCCTCCCTCCTAGATTCCGGACCAGGGGGAGTGGCGACCAGCACATTACGGAGACAAACGGAGCCATTCGGCTCGAAAATGCTAGAGTAGTAGCCAAGGTCAACATGGAAGGCAAACCCTTCCTGGCTACTATCGACACCGGCGCGACGCGCAGCTTCGTCAGTGAAAAGGTCGCTCAACAGCTTTTGATAGAAGGACTCAGGAGAGCTCAGGTAGGGGTAAGTTTGGCAGACGGATCGCGCACGACCGTCACCAAAATATGCATCACGGAGATCCAGCTCGGGGAAAGGCGCGTCCTCCTGCCACTACTGGTTATGCCTATCGTCCTCGACGATCTCATCCTAGGCATGTTCCTGAGCCCAGTCGGACGTCGGAAGCCGAGAGCTACCACCGAGGATCCTGCACCACTATCGGAAACCCCACCGGCCCCGACAACCACCCCAAGGGAGGAAGACCCAGGCACTGTCAAGACGCCCGAAGTCTGCAGTCGCGAGGGGACCTCCGAGCGTTCACAAGCGGTAGCGGTTGCCCAGGTGCCAGGGGACGAGGACCCACGAAAGCAACCAAGCGAAGCCGACGCAGAAAACGACGCCCGGGTGCAAGCGTTCCTGGAGCGAGAGCTGGCGCTGTTTGATGGATTAAAGGGGGTCTCTCACATCGCAGAGCATGTGATTACCATGCGGGACGAGAGACCCATCAAGCAGCGTTACTACCCGAAGAATCCCGCCATGCAGAAAGTCATATATGACCAAGTAGATGAGCTGCTGAAAAACGGATGTATAGAGCCCTCGAAGTCGCCCCATAGTGCCCCCATCGTGCTGGTTGGGAAGAAGACAGAAGACATCAGGATGTGCATTGACTTCCGACAGCTAAACGCACGCTCCGTTCCCGACGCCTACCCCTTGCCCCGGATTCACCACATACTGGAGCGGCTGCGGAATGCCAAGTTTATAAGCACGCTGGATTTAAAAAGTGGATATTGGCAGATCCCGATGGCTAGCGATAGCCGGCAGTACACCGCCTTTACGGTACCGGGGCGAGGGCTGTTCCATTGGAAGGTCATGCCTTTTGGTCTCCACTCCGCCCCAGCCACCTTCCAACGGGCTCTCGACGGAGTTATTGGACCGGCCATGGAGCCGTACGCCTTCGCCTACCTGGACGATATCATCATCACCGGGTCCGACACAGATGACCATCTACAAAGGTTACAGGAGGTCCTTCGACGGTTGCGAGAAGCGAACCTACGGCTGAACAAGGCCAACTGCAAGTTCTTCAAGCGCAGTCTCTTCTACTTGGGCCACGTCGTCAGCGAGCAAGGTATCCATACCGATCCGGACAAGATCGCCGTCGTCCGAAAGCTGACACCCCCTACGAATATCCGAGAACTGCGACGATGCCTGGGCATAGGGTCGTTGTATCGAAGGTTCGTGGCCAACTTCGCCGAGATAGTGCAGCCAATGTCGCTCCTGCTGAGGAAGAACACACGCTGGGACTGGGGAGAACCACAGCAAGCAGCGTTCGACGAGCTCAAGCGGCGCCTTACGGAGGCACCTGTCCTGGCGTGTCCCGATTTTGAGGACAAATTCGTTTTGCAGACCGACGCCAGCGATTTTGGTATAGGAGCCGTGCTGACGCAGGAGATAGACGGAGCAGAACGGGTGCTAGCATACGTGAGCCGGAGGCTGTCCAAGCCCGAGAAGAATTACTCGGCGACGGAAAAGGAGTGACTCGCAATTGTCTGGGCCATCCGTAAGCTAAGGTGCTTCCTCGAGGGTTACCGATTCGATGTGGTGACGGACCACTTAGCGCTCAAATGGCTGAATAGCATCGATAACCCGACTGGTCGAATCGCAAGGTGGGCGTTAGAATTACAGCAATACCAATTCGACATCTACTACCGACGGGGAAAGCTGAACGTGGTCGTGGATGCATTATCCCGACAACCCCTGGAGGAGGTATTGCAGACGGTGCAGGTCATCCCCATCGAGTGCACTTGGCTTCGTAAATTGGCCCAACGGATCGAACATCACCTAGACCGATACCCGGATTATGCGCTGGAGAACGGGCAGGTATACCGCCACCTTGGTTACCGTCCTCTGGAAGAGGAGTACGTGCCAACCGACCAACGCCCTCGCGTCCTGAGTGAATGCCATGATGGCCCTACTGCCGGCCACCTTGGGATCCGGAAGACCATTGGACGCGTCATGCAGCGGTACTACTGGCCGGGCCTGTTTCGCGACTTCACGAAGCGAGTCCGCCAGTGCACCAAGTGCCAGCTGTACAAGGTCAGCCAGCTCAAACTTGCCGGGAAGATGCTGACCAGGCAAGTGGAGGAGCCATTCGCGACGCTCTGCGCGGATTTCGTCGGACCCTTACCCCGGGCGAAACACGGGAACACCATGTTATTAGTATTCTTCGACCATTTTTCCAAATGGGTCGAGCTGGTCCCTCTGCGCAAAGCCACGACGGCCCACCTGGAAAAGGCGTTCAGGGAGAAGATACTGTGCCGGTTCGGGACACCGCGACGCTTCATATGCGACAACGGAACGCAGTTCACGAGCCGGTCGTTTACTCGTTTCTGCCAGCAGCTGGGTATGGAGTTGCAACACACCGCCACCTACAGCCTCCAACAGAACCCAGCCGAGAGGGCAAACCGGACAATAAAAACTATGCTGGCGCAGTACGTCGAAGGTCACCAGAACTCGTGGGATGAGCTACTCCCAGAGATCATGCTGGCAATCAACACGAGCATCTCCGACACGACGAAATTTAGTCCGGCCTACATAGTGCAAGGACGTGAGCCCCGGCTGCCTAACGCACTGTACGACCAAGTCACCCCGGGGAGTGGTCGAGAGGAGGAAAACCCAGAGACACGAGCCACGGGACTGAAGGAGGTCTTCGACATCGTCAAGCGGAATACAAAGAGGGCTTCTCAGGACCAGGCGAAGGAATACAACCTCCGCCGCCGGGATTGGCGACCCACCCTGGGTACACGGGTCCTAGCCAAGCATCACGTGTTGTCCAACGCAGCGGAAGGATTTGCAGCAAAGCTGGCACCGAAATTTGATGGTCCTTACCAGGTCATCAAATTTGCCTCCCAAACGTCGTGAGAATCCGACACGAGGAGACGAAACGACGTCGCGTTGCCAATCTGGCGGACCTAAAACCCTTCCACACCGACGACAACAAAGAAGCCCACGACGACTCGAGCTCTTTTCCTCTCCCAACCTCCTCACCCCTCGTTACTCAAGCAAACCAACCAGATCCAGGTTCAAACAACCAATTAAAGATTGCAATTATTACAGACAGGATGTCGGAAGCCGAAGGTCATTTTCTCTTCGGTGCAGAAGGTCATTGCCGACGTTACGCGGACCCGGTGGGCTACGCGTCCGATGACAGCCGAAACACCGATATCTTCTACCCACCAGAAGAGCTCCCTGACTCGGCCCTCGGCGTCGACCTGCCGCCAATAAACCCAGATGAGGTACTGACGGGCATCCAGAAGGACGTGGGGTTAGATGACCTCCCCTTCTTCGCAATCGATTGGGTGATGGCCCCTGAGGCTTGGCGAGTGGTCGGAACCGGAGGAATGCTGCCCGTGGAAGTCCTGGAAAGTGTCCAACACGCCGTCCGCCATAACACCCACCGAGGGGTGAAATACTGTATCGAGGTGGACGGCCAGGGCTTCCAGGTGAAGCTAACTGCAGCCGGCAAGGTTACCGTCCGCCATCGCCACCCGAAGTAAGGGGGTGTGAAGTAGCATTTTGCTACTTCACAAAAGCTGCCTGATGCAGCACTCTGTCGCGCCGTGGCATGGTCACCCACTTACGCAAAAGTGAGTAAGGGAGCCAACTTCACGCGAGACAAAATGATGACTGCGCAGCCCTGGGCCGGTGAATTGGCACTTTTGGAAAATGATCGGCAAGAACAAGGGAGTTGAGTTTGGACCGGGATAACAACACGACGCGAGTGAGAAAAAGGAGCAACGCGACAACAACAACAACCTACCACCAGCGACAACGACGACAGCCACGGCGAGCGGAGCAGCCAACAACAACAACGTATACAGCAGCATTCGGTACCGCGCCACTAACACCGGCCGCGGCAGTACCAGCTACGGCGGCGACAACAACAACAACCACGCCTATTGCAGTATTTGCTATCGCAGCGCTCACGCTAGCCCCAGTAGTGCCCACATTAACAACAACAGCAGCCACGGCCAGCGCAGCACGGTCTAAGCAGCAACAACAACAATGAAATTAACGCCGCCACAACGACAATCAGGCCCCAGCAGCTCATCACAGCGGCCACCAAAAACAACAACAGCAGTCGCCATAGCATCACGAGCTGCCAGCGAACAACCACCGCAACCTGCAGCAATAACAACAACAACAATAGCAGCCTGCAGCAGCACCAGCAACAATAGCAGCTTGCAGCTACAACAACCAAAGCATCGGCAGCGACAACGAACACAAGAACAACAATAACAGCTTGCAGCAGCAACAACCAAAGCATCGGCAGCGACAACGAACACAAGAACAACAAAAACTAGCAGCAGGATTAACAACCGAACACAACAGAGGTGCAGCGAAACAGCAACGAGGAACAGGAGACGCGTTTTATAAGTGTCACAACGGCAACAAGGGTCGCAGCAGGAACAACAACAGCAGCTGGAGAAGAGTGCAAGTGAAAAGTAAAAGGGAAAGTCCAAGTGCCCGAAAAGCTGGGGGTGTTATATTTTGAGTGCAACCTAGACACACGCTACACACTCGAAACAGGCTATCGCGTCCGGAGCCCTCACAGGGCATGTTGGCCGAGAAAATGCAGCGCTGGGGCCTAGCATTCGATGGGTTCACCGACCCGTTGATCTTCATAGAGCGGGTAGAGGAACGAGCCGCGGTCCATCAGATCGACGTCTACAGCTTGCCCCTCCTGATCTCGGAACTCCTTACCGGAGAGGCCGAAAGCTGGTATCGGGTCAACCGGATGCATGGAGAGACCTGGACGCGGTTTCGAAAGGAGTTCCTGGAGTTCTACCTACCCCCACGGTACTACGAACGCCTAGAGGACCAGATACGTAACCACATGCAGCGCGAACGGGAGCCGTTCAAGCGGTTTATGATACAGCTGCGCCTCATGATGCAACGGGCAGGGTATTCGGGCGAGCGAAAGTTGGACAGGCTCTACGAGAACCTGCTGCCAGAGTACCAGCTATATATCAGAAGACACAAGTTAGCCTGCCTGAACCAGCTGACGCAGTTGGCTACACATTTCGAGATGGTCAAAGAAAGGGAAGCTCAGCAGCAGAGCCGCAGGAAACCGACGACTAGCCAGCGACCCCCGCGCCTAACCCAGAGAAGACCCCGTCCGCGCCGAGACACCACAACCCCTTCCGGGACAACGCGCCTCGGGTACCGGAGGCCCACCCAATGCAGACCGACGAGACCGCGATAGACGTTGCCGAAGATGCGGACAGTCGGGGCACCTCGCCCGAACTTGCCGGAACCCGCAAGTAATATACTGGGCAGTGTGGACGGCGAGGTGTTCGGACGATCGAGTGCTGCACCCGGCCGACGGGAAACGAAGTGCCTCCCTCCTAGATTCCGGACCAGGGGGGAGTGGCGACCAGCACATTACGGAGACAAACGGAGCCATTCGGCTCGAAAATGCTAGAGTAGTAGCCAAGGTCAACATGGAAGGCAAACCCTTCCTGGCTACTATCGACACCGGCGCGACGCGCAGCTTCGTCAGTGAAAAGGTCGCTCAACAGCTTTTGATAGAAGGACTCAGGAGAGCTCAGGTAGGGGTAAGTTTGGCAGACGGATCGCGCACGACCTTCACCAAAATATGCATCACGGAGATCCAGCTCGGGGAAAGGCGCGTCCTCCTGCCACTACTGGTTATGCCTATCGTCCTCGACGATCTCATCCTAGGCATGTTCCTGAGCCCAGTCGGACGTCGGAAGCCGAGAGCTACCACCGAGGATCCTGCACCACTATCGGAAACCCCACCGGCCCCGACAACCACCCCAAGGGAGGAAGACCCAGGCACTGTCAAGACGCCCGAAGTCTGCAGTCGCGAGGGGACCTCCGAGCGTTCACAAGCGGTAGCGGTTGCCCAGGTGCCAGGGGACGAGGACCCACGAGAGCAACCAAGCGAAGCCGACGCAGAAAACGACGCCCGGGTCCAAGCGTTCCTGGAGCGAGAGCTGGCGCTGTTTGATGGATTAAAGGGGGTCTCTCACATCGCAGAGCATGTGATTACCATGCGGGACGAGAGACCCATCAAGCAGCGTTACTACCCGAAGAATCCCGCCATGCAGAAAGTCATATATGACCAAGTAGATGAGCTGCTGAAAAACGGATGTATAGAGCCCTCGAAGTCGCCCCATAGTGCCCCCATCGTGCTGGTTGGGAAGAAGACAGGAGACATCAGGATGTGCATTGACTTCCGACAGCTAAACGCACGCTCCGTTCCCGACGCCTACCCCTTGCCCCGGATTCACCACATACTGGAGCGGCTGCGGAATGCCAAGTTTATAAGCACGCTGGATTTAAAAAGTGGATATTGGCAGATCCCGATGGCTCGCGATAGCCGGCAGTACACCGCCTTTACGGTACCGGGGCGAGGGCTGTTCCATTGGAAGGTCATGCCTTTTGGTCTCCACTCCGCCCCAGCCACCTTCCAACGGGCTCTCGACGGAGTTATTGGACCGGCCATGGAGCCGTACGCCTTCGCCTACCTGGACGATATCATCATCACCGGGTCCGACATAGATGACCATCTACAAAGGTTACAGGAGGTCCTTCGACGGTTGCGAGAAGCGAACCTACGGCTGAACAAGGCCAACTGCAAGTTCTTCAAGCGCAGTCTCTTCTACTTGGGCCACGTCGTCAGCGAGCAAGGTATCCATACCGATCCGGACAAGATCGCCGTCGTCCGAAAGCAGACACCCCCTACGAATATCCGAGAACTGCGACGATGCCTGGGCATAGGGTCGTTGTATCGAAGGTTCGTGGCCAACTTCGCCGAGATAGTGCAGCCAATGTCGCTCCTGATGAGGAAGAACACACGCTGGGACTGGGGAGAACCACAGCAAGCAGCGTTCGACGAGCTCAAGCGGCGCCTTACGGAGGCACCTGTCCTGGCGTGTCCCGATTTTGAGGACAAATTCGTTTTGCAGACCGACGCCAGCGATTTTGGTATAGGAGCCGTGCTGACGCAGGAGATAGACGGAGCAGAACGGGTGCTAGCATACGTGAGCCGGAGACTGTCCAAGCCCGAGAAGAAATACTCGGCGACGGAAAAGGAGTGACTCGCAATTGTCTGGGCCATCCGTAAGCTAAGGTGCTTCCTCGAGGGTTACCGATTCGATGTGGTTACGGACCACTTAGCGCTCAAATGGCTGAATAGCATCGATAACCCGACTGGTCGGATCGCAAGGTGGGCGTTAGAATTACAGCAATACCAATTCGACATCCACTACCGAAGGGGAAAGCTGAACGTGGTCGTGGATGCATTATCCCGACAACCCCTGGAGGAGGTATTGCAGACGGTGCAGGTCATCCCCATCGAGTGCACTTGGCTTCGTAAATTGGCCCAACGGATCGAACATCACCTAGACCGATACCCGGATTATGCGCTGGAGAACGGGCAGGTATACCGCCACCTTGGTTACCGTCCTCTGGAAGAGGAGTACGTGCCAACCGACCAACGCCCTCGCGTCCTGAGTGAATGCCATGATGGCCCTACTGCCGGCCACCTTGGGATCCGGAAGACCATTGGACGCGTCATGCAGCGGTACTAGTGGCCGGGCCTGTTTCGCGACTTCACGAAGCGAGTCCGCCAGTGCACCAAGTGCCAGCTGTACAAGGTCAGCCAGCTCAAACCTGCCGGGAAGATGCTGACCAGGCAAGTGGAGGAGCCATTCGCGACGCTCTGCGCGGATTTCGTCGGACCCTTACCCCGGGCGAAACACGGGAACACCATGTTATTAGTATTCTTCGACCATTTTTCCAAATGGGTCGAGCTGGTCCCTCTGCGCAAAGCCACGACGGCCCACCTGGAAAAGGCGTTCAGGGAGAAGATACTGTGCCGGTTCGGGACACCGCGACGCTTCATATGCGACAACGGAACGCAGTTCACGAGCCGGTCGTTTACTCGTTTCTGCCAGCAGCTGGGTATGGAGTTGCAACACACCGCCACCTACAGCCCCCAACAGAACCCAGCCGAGAGGGCAAACCGGACAATAAAAACTATGCTGGCGCAGTACGTCGAAGGTCACCAGAACTCGTGGGATGAGCTACTCCCAGAGATCATGCTAACAATCAACACGAGCATCTCCGACACGACGAAATTTAGTCCGGCCTACATAGTGCAAGGACGTGAGCCCCGGCTGCCTAACGCACTGTACGACCAAGTCACCCCGGGGAGTGGTCGAGAGGAGGAAAACCCAGAGACACGAGCCACGGGACTGAAGGAGGTCTTCGACATCGTCAAGCGGAATACACAGAGGGCTTCTCAGGACCAGGCGAAGGAATACAACCTCCGCCGCCGGGAGTGGCGACCCACCCTGGGTACACGGGTCCTAGCCAAGCATCACGTGTTGTCCAACGCAGCGGAAGGATTTGCAGCAAAGCTGGCACCGAAATTTGATGGTCCTTACCAGGTCATCAAATTTGCCTCCCCAAACGTCGTGAGAATCCGACACGAGGAGACGAAACGACGTCGCGTTGCCATTCTGGCGGACCTAAAACCCTTCCACACCGACGACAACAAAGAAGCCCACGACGACTCGAGCTCTTTTCCTCTCCCAACCTCCTCACCCCTCGTTACTCAAGCAAACCAACCAGATCCAGGTTCAAACAACCAATTAAAGATTGCAATTATTACAGACAGGATGTCAGAAGCCGAAGGTCATTTTCTCTTCGGTGCAGAAGGTCATTGCCGACGTTACGCGGACCCGGTGGGCTACGCGTCCGATGACAGCCGAAACACCGATATCTTCTACCCACCAGAAGAGCTCCCTGACTCGGCCCTCGGCGTCGACCTGCCGCCAATAAACCCAGATGAGGTACTGACGGGCATCCAGGAGGACGTGGGGTTAGATGACCTCCCCTTCTTCGCAATCGATTGGGTGATGGCCCCTGAGGGTTCGCGAGTGGTCGGAACCGGAGGAATGCTGCCCGTGGAAGTCCTGGAAAGTGTCCAACACGCCGTCCGCCATAACACCCACCGAGGGGTGAAATACTGTATCGAGGTGGACGGCCAGGGCTTCCAGGTGAAGCTAACTGCAGCCGGCAAGGTTACCGTCCGCCATCGCCACCCGAAGTAAGGGGGGGTGTGAAGTAGCATTTTGCTACTTCACAAAAGCTGCCTGATGCAGCACTCTGTCGCGCCGTGGCATGGTCACCCACTTACGCAAAAGTGAGTAAGGGAGCCAACTTCACGTGAGACAAAATGATGACTGCGCAGCCCTGGGCCGGTGAATTGGCACTTTTGGAAAATGATCGGCAAGAACAAGGGAGTTGAGTTTTGACCGGGATAACAACACGACGCGAGTGAGAAAAAGGAGCAACGCGACAACAACAACAACCTACCACCAGCGACAACGACGACAGCCACGGCGAGCGGAGCAGCCAACAACAACAACGTATACAGCAGCATTCGGTACCGTGCCACTAACACCGGCCGCGGCAGTACCAGCTACGGCGGCGACAACAACAACAACCACGCCTATTGCAGTATTTGCTACCGCAGCGCTCACGCTAGCCCCAGTAGTGCCCACATTAACAACAACAGCAGCCACGGCCAGCGCAGCACGGTCTAAGCAGCAACAACAACAAAGAAATTAACGCCGCCACAACGACAATCAGGCCCCAGCAGCTCATCACAGCGGCCACCAAAAACAACAACAGCAGTCGCCATAGCATCACGAGCTGCCAGCGAAGCCACTGCAACAACCACCGCAACCTGCAGCAATAACAACAACAACAATAGCAGCCTGCAGCAGCACCAGCAACAATAGCAGCTTGCAGCTACAACAACCAAAGCGTCGGCAGCGACAACGAACACAAGAACAACAATAGCAGCTTGCAGCAGCAACAACCAAAGCATCGGCAGCGACAACGAACACAAGAACAACAAAAACTAGCAGCAGGATTAACAACCGAACACAACAGAGGTGCAGCGAAACAGCAACGAGGAACAGGAGACGCGTTTTATAAGTGCCACAACGGCAACAAGGGTCGCAGCAGGAACAACAACAGCAGCTGGAGAAAAGTGCAAGTGAAAAGTAAAAGGGAAAGTCCAAGTGCCCGAAAAACTTGGGGGTGTTATATTTTGAGTGCAACCTAGACACACGCTACACACTCGAACACACTCAGGCACACCACGCTACGCTCACACACACCAACGGCAAATGCAGCTTCACACACATACACACTCACACGGATTACCCACGCTTACCCCGCAACTACACACACGCACCCCCCACGCATCACACACGTATGCGCACACCCACAACCGTTGCACCCACGACAGGCACACACACGGGGACATCACCGGCACGCAGACTTAGGCACACCACGCTACGCTCACCACAACAGCAGCAGCTACACACACACACACATACGTATACACCCAGCACAGCGGGGTAAGTTGGCCAATGGACAAGTGTAGAGCGACCCACACACATCCCCCCCCACACACCAACCAGTTATGAAATAATAAATAAAACGTAGAATCTACTTGTGTTCGTGTTCATTTTATCGTGCATTCCCCGTTCTTTCCCGCTTTTCAGCGGGTAGTCGAGGCCCCTGGCTTCGGGTAGCCTCATCATACGGCCCACAAGGGTCGGGCTTGAGAGTCAGAACAGCGAATAACGACAAGCAGCTTTTGTGAGGTAGCAAAATGCTACTTCACACTCTCCCCTTACTTCGGGGACGATGACGGATGGTGTCCTTGCCGGCCGATCGTTGCTGTCGTTGCGGGCTGCTGTGGCTACTGCCGCGGGCTACTGTGGTCGTCGCTGGCTGCTGTAGTACCGTGAGTACCGTGTACCGTGATCGTGGCTTGCGATGATGGCGCTGCTGTTTCGCTGCTGTTGCTTCTGCTCCCGCTGTTGTCTACGCCGTTGTTGCTGTTGTCAATGCTGGCGCTAATGACGTCGTTGCCTCTGCTGTTGCTTCTGCGGTTATTCTGCTTCTTATGTTGTTGTTGTGGTCGATGCTTGGTGCTACGCTGTCCGTTGCTGTTGTTGATTCTGTGATTGCTGTTGCTGATGCTGTGATTACTATTGCTGATGCTGGCGCTACTGGGGCTGCTGCTGTGGCTGCTGTTGCTGATGCTGGCGCTGCTTCTGCTTCTGCTACTGTTGCTTGATGCTGATGCTGTGATTGCTGTCGCTGATGCTGGCGCGTGGCCGCTGCTATGGTTGTTGTTGCTGCTGTGGCCGATGCTGGTGCGGTGATTGCTGTGGTCGTTGCTATGGCCGCGGCTGTTGCTTCTGCTCTCGCTGCTGTTGTCGTCTAACTGCTACCGCCTGTGATCGCCCGTTGCCCGACTCGAAGGTCACTTCGCGAATGGAGAAAACCGCGTTCGTCTCGCCATATTGCTACCTCACAAAAGCTGCTTGTCGTCAGTGACCGTAGTGTTGGTAACTCGGTCAATGCGCAAAAGGGAGAGCGCGTAAACGACAAAAAGCTCGATCAATGCGCAAAAAGGAGTGCGCAACGCGAAATGCTCCAGACTGATCGTTGCTCAACACTCTTACGGCAGCTGGAATTAGGATGCAAATTTTGGCACAGGAGATTTTTATTTTGGTCGAGGAGTCGAGTTTTACGCGCCGGCGGGTACGCGACTGCAACGCAAGGCATCGGCAACGGCAACCACGGCAACGGCCACAGCAGCATCGGCAACAACAACAACAGCAACTGTCACAACAGCAACAACAGCAACGGTCACAACAGCCCCAGCATTGGCAACAACAGCAACGGACACCGCAGCGCCAGCCTTGGCAACAACAACAGCAACGGACACAGCAACGCCAGCAGCAGCTACAAACAGCAACGGACAGCGTAGCCCCCTGCAACAACAACAACAACAGCAACGGCAACGTAAAACAACAACAACAGTGATCGGCAGTGACTGCAAGTGCAAGTGTAGCGTAATAGTGCAAGTGACAGTGCCGGTAGTCGTTTTGGGCGAGCGTACGCACACACACGCTACACACCCACGCACACACACACACACTACACGCACACACAGGCACACTCGCCGGAGCATACACACGGACCCGCGGACACACCGCTACGCTCTCACCCGCTGCACACACACACACCCGCTACACCCCCGCACACACACAAATGGAATAAAACCTTAGAATCTATATTTGGTGTGTGTTTTTCTTTGTTGTCACCCCACTACACCCTTTCTTTTCCTTTTAGTTTTTCTCGATTCGAAGCCGAAACAAGCAATGATTCATGTAATTTCCACAGCGCCAGGGTCGAATATGGAATTCGGCCTACTGGGCTCATGAAGGGAAACATGAAAGTCTTATTCAAATTAATATTATACACAACATTTTCTCTTGAATTTGGTGTGTAGTCGAAGCCACTGGCTTCGGGTAGCCTCACCATGCGGCCCACGTGGGTCGGACATGAGGGGCAAAATAGGGAATCCTCCGGGTTTTACCCTAGATTCTGCGATGTCTGCCTCTTGGTCCGATCCGTGTGTAGCGACAACCGGGTAACACCCGCGCGTTGCAGTTGTAGCGAGAATGGGTGGAGTAGTTTGGGATGCATTCCGGATCCTACCCTGTGCGCCCCGGGCCTCTACCTAGGCCACCTACACGCGTCGAATGACGCGGCCGGTGAGCAACTCAAGGTGGACAGGACCGGGTGGTCAGCTGGCAAGGCTTCCGGGTCTTACCCTAGCCGAGATAAATGAGTACTTGGTTCTCGTTCCTTCGTATCCCGAAGACTGGCCGTACGCCGGGTCGACGCCGAAGGGTGGTCTGAGGAAAGGAGCTGATGAGTCTTCCGGGTTATCACCGTGGACCCTCAGCCTTTCCCTTAGCCCACTCTGAAGGTGTCGAACCGAGCGGCGGTACTACCCCTCCGACCCCTATATGTCTGCGTCTTGGTGCCCGACCTCGGTGCGGCTCACTCCAGTGTTCCGGCATTTTACAAATAATTTGTAAAAGACCCCGGACGCGATTGAGACGCCGACCCCGGCCATAGAAAACGTCCTTACAGCTGGCGCCCGAGCAGGGACACTGGAAGACTTGTTTAGAAGGAGCCCCTCCCCTTTTTGTGGCCTAAATGCTCTCTGAAACTGGAAAAGCCTTTAGTTTTCACATTTTTTGAGATAGAGCCACCAAATTTTGTGTCAAGAGAGGTAAACAATTTGTTTCAAAAATTTTGATGTCACACCCACTTCTGCCGCCCACCTTTTAAATTTTGAGTTGTTCAGTTATCTTCCACTAGCCTACAATTATAAAGAGTAGCACCAATTGGTTATAATTAAATATCTTTCTCAGCCACCGAATTTTTTGGGAAGATAGATAGTGACATCCATATTTTTGATGCAAATCTTTGGGATCTGTTACCATCCGTCTTCTTATCAATTTTGATACTCCAGCTTCAAATCTCTGGAAGATACATGTATCCGTATTTTTGAAGGGTGATACTTTTAGAATGAGAGTATAAAAGGAATGAGAAACCTCTTGGAAAGTCCCGTTACATTTTATTTGGGTTCCCTTTTATTATTCGTTATGCATGTGTATTACAATATTCAACAATTACGCGATTGCAACAATATTTTATGTGAGTTATTACATGTTTCAGCGGCCATGACTGTGGTTGGGATGAAGTGACTTATGTCTTAGAAGCCGTCATTAAAAAGGCTACACTCTCTGATGTGTCAGAAGATACTGCCTCCTTTTGATTGCCCTGAAGAAGACACATTTGAATAGTTTTTTTTTAGGGATATCGTAATAGAAAACAAATGCAAATTCGTATTTATACATTTACATTGTAAGGTAGCTTTTCTATGGCTGAGGTAGTTCAGTCTCGCCAGGGCCACCTTACAAGAAATATGTAGGTTGCTGGGATCAGGAGAGTAGTGAACTGAGACACCATGCTCAGATAAGGTGCGTAGTGAAGTTAGGGCCGACACCGGTGATCCGGTGATTCCACCAAGTGCTGTTGCGGCGGTGTAACCATCCCTGCCGGCTCCGACTCGAATGCCCCTGGTGTTAACAAAGTTCGGAGATAGGCATGCGCCACTTGAAAACTTCGCGGGCTGTCGCGGTATTGACCGGCGTACAGTCAGCGGAGTCTCAAGCGGGGGGAAAGCCACACGCACCGTATCTTGCACTATCACTTTCTCACTTCGCTTAAAAGTTAATTCACAATAGCACTGGTTTCATTGTTATACTTTGTTTCATTTATTTCTTTTCTTTCAGTTGTTTCCTAATTCCCTACCTACTCGCACCAGACAAAATCGTGAGAAGGGGGGAATGGTCGCTTGGACTCGCTTACCCGGGCACCACGTGACAATTCTGTGTGTGTGTGTGGGTGAAACTGTTTCCCGCGTGCCGGGCTTGTGTGTATGTGTGTTCTTCGTTGTCCTGACCCTCGCGTTGCTGTGCTTGTATCCTTGATCTATGTATCCTTCGTTGTCCTGCCCCGCTTGCTATTGTGTTCCCTCGTAGTCCTTGTTGTCCTTGTGCTGTCTTCTCTGGGTTGCTCCTCGGTTCTCCTAGTGCTCACTTAGACTTATTTGTTTTCACGCTGGGGTCAACCCATAGCTACGGCCACTCAAACTAGACTGATCGCTCTAGATTTTTGATGGCGATCGCCAATCCTTTTCTGCATGCTGTCGCTGCGGCCGCTGCCCGCGCCGTTTGGCTCATACCATTCTGCTGCTGCGGGTGGCTGCGCTGCGCTGTCCTCTGCTGTGGCTACTGCCCGCGCCGTTTGGCTCGTGCCATTCTGCTGCGGGTGGCTTCGCTCTCGCTCTCTGCTGTGCTGTCCCCTGCTGTGGCCGCTGCCCGCGCCGTTTGGCTCGTGCCATTCTGCTGCTGCGGTTGGCTTTGCTCTCGCTCTCGCCCTCTGCTGTGCTGTCCTCTGCTGTGCTGTTTGACTCGTGCCAGTTCTGCTGCTGCGGGTGGCTGCGCTCTCGTTTTCTGCTGCGCTGTACTCTGCTGTGCTGTGGTAACGGCTTTTCTCTCCCTTGTAGTCTCTCTGTTGTAAATGGGTCCCGATTCCCAAATATACTCAAGTACTATGGGCCTTATGTATGTATTGAAGCTCAAAAATATAATTAAACCTTAGTAACTGAAAAATATAACAATCGTGATTCACCATCTTTAAAGCTACTTATTATCTATAAACTCTGTGACTCGTCACAACATTAAAGTTCAATTTGTTTAAATTTTTAAAGTTGACAGCTGTGTGCATACGTAATTGCAAAAAGTACTTGCATGATCTTCTGGCAGCGATTTTATACTTTGATTCCGAAGGTCTCATAGTATATTGGTTTTGTGCAATGTCCGTCATGGTGTCCGTCCGTCTGCCCGTCCGTATGAACGCATTTTTTTTGACACCTGTTAAGCTAGAGACTTGAAACTTTGCAATTATTTTTGTCTATGGGCTAGTCAGATAAAGTGTCAAGATTGGGTTGCCATTTAAAATCGGAAATTTCGATATCTCTAACAGTTTTTAAGCTAGAGCCCCTAAATTCGGGAGAAAGATAGAAGGCAACATCTACCAAAGATCTGCATCAAAATTTTGGATGCCACGCCCACCCAAGCCAGCCGCCTTATAAAATCGAAATCAGCTATATATCTAACAGTTTTTGAGCTAGAGCCACCAAACTTGGTATGAATAAAGATGCACTCAGGGAAACTCGTAGTACAGATAACCATATTCATGGTAACTTTAACTATTTTCGGGTATAATTTCATCTTAAACATGAATATGGTAAACTTGACTAGTGAAAATGTTAAATCAAGAATTACTATGAAATAGTAAAATTAACATTTTTCATAGTTAAATTAAGGTGTTGGATATGTAAATATTGATGCACAAAAATATAATATTCGAATATTGTTCATATTAAATTTGAATATGGAATTTTTCATTTTAAAATCTCGGACACCCTAAAATCAAGTATGACAACTGTTGATTTTAATACACTCGCATGCGGCTTCTAGATTTGTTAGAAAAATAATTTAAATTATTAAAAATGCTAGAAAGATGAAAATTAGTTTATATCAAAACTCACCGAATACGAAATATGATGACCTGCGATGGGATTCGAACCTGGATCTCCCGTTTACTTAGTGGATGCCTTCACCATTGCGCTGTTGCCGAACACATTTCGTATGCAGTAAGTTTTGACTTAAAACGGAAAAGCTTCGGTGCGGGAACAAAATGCGTGCTCTTTGACTTGAATGCGGAACATAGTAAATATCAATATGAAGAGTTTTAGAATTAAATATAATTTATTAAAACGGACATTTAATTTTAAATTTTAATATCTGATAATGCGCGCATGGTTGGATTAAATATGGTTCAACGTTAAAATTAACATGCATTGTCATTTTGAAGTTTACGCATTTTGTTTTATGATGCAGGCACTTAAAAGTAAATACGTTACATTTTAATTTTGCTGTTTAACTATGTTTTTAGTTGAATCAACATTGTTTATACTGATTTTTACTAAGTTCCATAGTTAAAACCCGCATAGAAAAATTTACTATTTTCGTAGTGGATTCTCGTGTCGTTTTTTTTCTGGGAGTGGTGACAGTTAGTAGTAGGGGACTGCCGGTTCGTCCTCAATTTATGGCTTTTTTGACCTGTCAAAATTTTACAGTTTTATTACCCCCCCCACCCGTCAAATTTAATTACCCCCATCAAATTGTATGACCCAATCAAATTTTATTACCCCTCCCTATTTGGTGATCCATTGTTTAGTATGTTGCATAAGAACAAGGGGGCGGAGATCATGATATCACTATGACCTTAGATGACCCCATTTTGTCTGTTTTCAAAATACTTTTTATACTTTGATACCGAAGGTCTCATAGTATATTGGTTTTGTGCAATGTCCGTCATGGTGTCTGTCCGTCTGTCTGTCTGTCCGTCTGTCCGTCTGTCCGTATGAACGCAACTTTTTTCGACACCCGTAAAGCTAGAGACTTGAAACTTTGCAAATATGTTTGTCTATAGGCGAGACAGATAAAGTGTCAAGATTGGGGTGCCACGCCTACTAGGAGGCTGGGAAATCGATAAACTCGATAACAGAAAACCGATAAAACCTAATATTTGTCAGATTCTTACAGCTAGAGTTGCCAAATTTTGCTCGCAGATAGCTAATCATGTCCCTGAAAAA
This sequence comes from Scaptomyza hsui, assembly GCA_018152825.1. Classification (NCBI taxonomy): domain Eukaryota; kingdom Metazoa; phylum Arthropoda; class Insecta; order Diptera; family Drosophilidae; genus Scaptomyza; species Scaptomyza hsui. The sequence goes on from JAECXO010000241.1 coordinate 780,788, forward strand.
TCTGCATCAAAATTTTGGAGCCACGCCCACTCCTTCCGCCCCCCCTCATCACTGCTCACTGAAATTGAAAACGCCTATAGTTTTCACATTTTTTGGGCAAGAGCCACCAAATTTTGTGTCAAGATAGATATTAACGTTCCCCAAAAAAATGAATAAAAATTTGGATGCCATGCCCCCTGATTCCGCCCCCATCGCCCCTTCTCCGTGAAATTGGAAACGCCCATAGTTTTCACATTTTTTTGCCTAGAGCCACCAAATTTTGTGTCAAGATAGATATTGACGTTTCCCAAAAAATGCATCAAAATTTGGATGCCATGCGTCTTGATTCACTTGAGCCACCAAATTTTGTGTCAAGATAGATATTTACGTTCCCCATCAAAATTTGGATGCCATGCGCCCTTATTCCGCCCCCATCCCCCCTTCTCCCTGAAATTGGAAACGCCAATTTGGGCAAGAGCCCAAATTTTGTGTCAAGATAGGTACTGGCGTTCCCCATCAAAACTTGGGTGCCACGCCCCCTGATTCCGCCCCCATCCCCCCTTCACCAAGAAATTGGAAACGCCTATAGTTTTCACATTTTTTGGGCTAGAGCCACCAAATTTTGTGTCAAGATAGATATTGACGTTCCCCAAAAAATGCATCAAAATTTTGGATGCCACGCCCCCTGATTCCGCCGCCATCCCCCCTACTACTTGAAATTTTCAAGCTAGTGTCACCGAATTTGGTAGGAAGATATATGGTGACATCTACAAAAGATCTGCATCAAAAATTAGGATGCCACTCCCACCTCTGCCGCCCACCATTTAAAATCGGAAATTTCGATATCTCTTATAGTTTTTAAGCTAGAGCCCGTAAATTGGGTAGAAAGATAGAAGGCAGCATCTACCAAAGACCTGCATCAAAATTTTGAATGCCACGCCCACCTAAGCCACCCGCCTTATAAAATCGGAATCGGCTATATCTTTAACAGTTTTTGAGCTAGAGCCACCAAACTTGGTAGGAAGATAGATAGTGACAGCTAAAAACATTTGATTCAAAAATTTGGATGCCACGCCTACCTCTGCCGCCCACGTTTTAAATTTGGGAGTTAAGTTATCTTCCACAGTTTTTGAGCTAAAGTCACCAAATTTGGTAACATGATAGCTGGCGATGTTTACCACATGGGCCACTCCCTTCGCCCCTGCATTCCCCCTTATCAACCGTTATTTTACTGGTATCAAAGTATTCCGCAGTCGGTTGCGTCCGACAGCAACGTTTTTACTTGTTTTTATATACATTTGTAGAGTGTTGCTGGTGGTATCCTAGATAAGGATGGATTTTGGTTTAGGGATAAGATATGGTTAATTGCATACTGAACATGTTCATGCTCATCGAGTATAGGCCCCGCCCACCCCCTCCTTGGAACTCATTACTTTTATCAATCTCACGCCTTTTTAAATTGAAACTGAAAATAAAGCTTCACTAACCTACAATTATAAAGAGTAGCACCAATTGGTTATAATAATATATCTGTGCTCAGCCACCGAATTTTTTGGGAAGATAGATAGTGACATCCATATTTTTGATGCAAATCTTTGGGATCTGTTACCAGCCGTCTTCTTATCAAATTTGATACTCCAGCTTCAAATCTCTGGAAGATACATGTAATGATTATTATGATAATGTTTGTAATGTTTATTAACTAAATATGAGTAACAATATTTAACGCATATAAAAGATCGATTTCAAATCCACGACGATTAATATTAAACAACTTTCAACTTAAGCAACTTAGAGTGTTCAACTTAACTCGCGGCAATTTCTACTTTCCGACTTATATGTACTTCTTGTACGCTTGACGACTTGCTACTTTTTTACTTATTTGTACTTCTTGTACGCTTGACGACTTGCTACTTACTACTACGATCGTGTGTTTGCATGAGCATCGATACCTATCGAAACAGCAACATATCGATACCCCTTTACACTCGGCCATCCTGAATCTCGTCGTCTGTCCCAGACGACATTAACTCTTCATTCTGTTCCACATATTATCCGCGCTTGTAGACGTTGTGTTCGGACCCTCTACATTTGCAGCTTTTCGAACGATATAACGTCCTCAACGGTTGACTTTGATAACTTCGTATGGTCCAAGAAAACTGCCTGCCAATTTTCTACCCGCAACAAATTGTGTTCGCTTCACTGCTACCAAAACGTCTTCTTTGTACACATGATCGCCTTTACGCTTTTTGTCATAGTTTCTTTTATAAGTCTCTTGCGCTTTAGATATCTGCACTTTGGCCTCTTCGCGTAACTGCTGACGTTCTGCATCAAAATCTTCTAACCTTTCCTGTTCGAGCAACTGTAGCAGTTTATCGCTGACCTTGACCTGCATCTTTGTTCCAAATAACAACTCAAACGGAGACTTTAGCGTAGAGCAATTAATATGCGAATTGATTGCGACTTGCACTTGCGAAACCCACTTGTACCATTTAGCCGGTTCTTCTGACGACAGTTTGGACATAATGGACAATATCGACCTGTTTACTCGCTGAATCTGTCCGTTTCCCCTTGCAACTCCTATTGTTGTCAAAACATGCTCGATAGCATTCGTTTTTGTGTACTCTTCAAACGCGTTTGACGTAAACGCAGATCCACGATCGCTAATTATACGATATGGCATACCGAAAACGTCCGACCAATCCCGTAGTTTCCTTAGCACTTCCTCACAACCGGTTGATTTTACTGGAAAAAGCCATACAAACTTGGAAAATGCATCCACCATTGCAAAAATATATTTGTATTTTTTCGACGTTGCGTCCATTGGCCCTAGATGGTCGACGTGGAGTGTGTGCAACGGTTGGCCACCTTTGTCAATACAGCAAAGGTATCCTTCCTGCTTACCAAGCTTTTTGTTTGTAATAATGCATTTTATACAGCTCTTGACAACTTGAGCAATTTTTCGTTCCAAATGCGGAATCCAAAATTGATGCTGAACGGCGTGCATGGTCTTCTGAACAGAAAAATGTCCCACATTGTGCGCTTCGCATATTATCTCGTGTTCCATTTTCTTAGGAACCACCACCAACTCATTTCCATCAACGACTTTATAGACCAATTGTCCTTTAAGCTTATATCCATCGTACGGCTGTGTTTTGAGAACTTCCAGTATGGCGCTGATTAATGCATCGTCCTTCTGTGCTTTTTTCAGACGTGCAGAGACTTCAGTGCCAATTGTAAGCACGACGGGATATCGACTGAGGAAGTCTACGTGTCTCATTCTTGTTGCAGGTCGATGTACCACTTCGAAAGTATAATCCTGCAAGCACATGATCCAATTCGCAACCTCTCTTGGAACATCCTTTTTATTGACGGTTTGGGAGAACGCAGCGCAGTCTGTTACCAACGTAAAGTTTACTCCCAAAATATAATGTCTGAACTTTTGCATAGCAAGATGGGCAGCTTTTACTTCCAGTATATAACTGTGACGCTTAGCATCTGATGACGACGTTTTCTTGCTCCAGAAAAATACAGGGTGCAGTTCTTGATCAAATCGCTGAAGTAAAGTTGCACCAAATCCGTCAGCTGAAGCATCTGTGTGTAACTCCGTGGGTGCATATTTACTGTAAATTAGCAGAATCGGCTCTGTGCATAGCGCATGCTTCAACTGGTTAATGGCGTTCATCTCAGCAGTCCCAATCTTAAATTTTGCGTCTTTTTTCAACAATGTTGTCAACGGGCGAGCTATCTGTGCGTATCCTTGAATAAATTTTTTGAAGAAACCCGTTAAGCCTAAGAAAGACTGTACTGCTTTTATATTTTTGGGCATTGCAAACTGCTTGACTGCGTTTGTCTTTTCCTGGCCAGGCCAGATCTTTCCACCTTCAACTGTATGTCCTAAAAATTCTATTTTCCTCTCCAAAAAACGACATTTCTTCCACTTAATTTTCAACTGAGCCTCCGATGCGACTTTCAACACCAACTTCAACTTCGTCACGCATTCATCCTCCGATAGTCCATAAATTATAATATCGTCCATATATAATTGCATCACGTCTTGTCTGATAAGACCGTCGAAAATACTGTTAACGAAACGTATAAATGCAGCAGGTGAATTGGTAAATCCAAACGGGGCTTTGTTGAACTCGTACAGGCCCTCCTTTGTCACAAAAGCAGTGTATTTGCGACTCTCCTCTTCAATGGGTACGTGGAAAAAACTATTCTCCAGATCCATAAAGACAAAAATCTTGGCAGCCTGCAACTTTTCCAGTACATCGTCCATAAGCGGAACTGGGAAACAATCCTTAAGCACCATATTGTTCAACTGCCTGAAGTCAATGCAAATTCTGTTTGAGCCGTCCTTTTTTTTTACGATCACCACTCTGCTTGCGAAGTTGGATGTAGACTTCCGAACAATGTTTGTATTTAGCCACTCGTCAACTTGTTTCCGGATGGCCTCACATTCGACTGGCGAATGTCGACTTGGCTGCTGTCGAAATGGAGTAATTTGCCCATCTGGTATGATCTTCAGTTCAACTGGAGACTGTATCGGCAATTCTGACGGCTTATATGCTTCAATCAACAACGAGACCATTGGTATAAACTGCGGAGGGGTGTGTATATCAATCTCAGTTTCAACCACATTATATATACTTAACTCTCTGAGAGGTTCATCGTGCTCCCACGCCGCTGTCAACATGAATGTGTACCCTTTCTCATCCAGCACCATAGTAAACTTGGATACAAAATCGTATCCGAGCAAGGCGTCATACTCCATCTTAGCGTCTGGCACGACGACGAACTTCTGTACACCAGTGATACCATCGACTTGTAGCGTTCCCGAAAATTCACCTATCGGCAGCGTTTGTACTGCACCAAGGCCGCGCAAAACTGAATGACTTCTTAGCAATTCGACGTTTTTTATATTTTTGTATACACTGTTCTTTATTATTGATACGTCGGAGCCAGTATCAACTAAGCATTCGACTATGACGTCATTCAAAACAATTTTTTTGCAACGGTTGCTCTCTTTTACAACGTTAACGTTCTTGGTTAATTGTTGGCAATTTTTTGAAATGTGTCCATTACCGTTACACTTGAAACACTTAGTTTCCGATTTACAATCTTTTCGCAAATGTTCTGATGAGCCACAATTAAAACAACGACTTTGTTTTACACTTTGCACATTTTTTTTTGCCACTACTGTCTAATTGTGTTATTTTATTTTCGTTCTCCTTTACTTGTTCATACACCACGTACTTCTCGTGCAATTCGTAGAATGCCTTACACATGTACATATTGTATTTGTATTCGGTTTTAATACGTAGGCCATCGACTATGTAGCGGATCACTGAAACCACGTCTATGTCGGCACTGAGAGCGGCTAGCTTTCGCATGTTCAGAACATAATCGTGAAAGGATTCATCAGGCAACCTGACGCGTTCTCTTAATTTTTTGTGCACATCTGGCGTCTTTTAAATGCTGATATGTACTAACAAACACAGATTCTAGAAACAGTTTAGCCGACTTCGACATTTTGCCTCGTGCTTGTACATATTTTTGTTTCTCACTTAACTCGTATGCTTCTGCATTCTGTTCGAAATACTTTCCGCGTGTTCGATCTCGACCACTTGTATTTTTAGCGACAACAACTTAATAATTTCTCGTAAACTTTTACTGTTTTCTTCAACTGTTTCTTCCATTTTAACCATTTTTATTTCTTGCAAAAATTCTATTTCACTTTTGCCTTTTGCGTCGTTTTCCTTATTTGTCGATGCTGGAGTAATTTTTCCCACTGCTTCTTCTGTTTCGTCAATTTCCGACATGTCTATTTCTTGAAACAATTCTCTTTCACTTTTGCGTTTTGCGTTCTTTTTCTTGCTTGTACATACTTCCTGATCTTTTTTGTTCACTTTCTTTTCTACCGGTGTATGTGTAGGTCTCATTTTTCCTGTATATGCAAACGAACACAATTTTACATATGTAAGTACTTATGTAGTTTGCGGCTTTGCATTTGCTACTGCGTAGTTTCAACTTTTATCAGCAAATTTATAATTGTTCACTTTAATTATTTAGGCTGTTAACTTCAATATTTAGACACGGTTGAGCCCCCAAATGTAATGATTATTATGATAATGTTTGTAATGTTTATTAACTAAATATGAGTAACAATATTTAACGCATATAAAAGATCGATTTCAAATCCACGACGATTAATATTAAACAACTTTCAACTTAAGCAACTTAGAGTGTTCAACTTAATTCGCGGCAAATTCTACTTTCCGACTTATATGTACTTCTTGTACGCTTGACGACTTGCTACTTTTTTTTACTTATTTGTACTTCTTGTACGCTTGACGACTTGCTACTTACTACTACGATCGTGTGTATGCACGAAAACAGCTGAGCATCGATACCTATCGAAACAGCAACATATCGATACCCCTTTACATACATGTATCCGTATTTTTGAAGGGTGATACTTTTAGAATGAGAGTATAAAAAGGAATGAGAAACCTCTTGGAAAGTCCCGTTACATTTTATTTGTGATCCCTTTTATTATTCGTTATGCGTGTGTATTACAATATTCAACAATTACGCGATTGCAACAATATTTTATGTTAGTTATTACATGTTTCAGCGGCCATGACTGTGGTTGGGATGAAGTGACTTATGTCTTAGAAGCCGTCATTAAAAAGGCTGCACTCTCTGATGTGTCTTTTGTACGTCCGGCAGCCGAAGATACTGCCTCCTTTTGATTGCCCTGAAGAAGACACATTTGAATAGTTTTTTTTTAGGGATATCGTAATAGAAAACAAATGCAAATTCGTATATATACATTTACATTGTAAGGTAGCTTTTCTATGGCTGAGGTAGTTCAGTCTCGCCAGGGCCACCTTACAAGAAATATGTAGGTTGCTGGGATCAGGAGAGTAGTGAACTGAGACACCATGCTCAGATAAGGTGCGTAGTGAAGTTAGGGCCGACACCGGTGATCCGGTGATTCCACCAAGTGCTGTTGCGGCGGTGTAACCACCCCTGCCGGCTCCGACTCGAATGCCCCTAGTGTTAACAAAGTTCGGAGATAGGCATGCGCCACTTGAAAACTTCGCGGGCTGTCGCGGTATTGACCGGTGTACAGTCAGCGGAGTCCCAAGCGGGGGGTAAGCCACACCGTATCTTGCACTATCACTTTCTCACTTCGCTTAAAAGTTAATTCACAATAGCACTGGTTTCATTGTAATACTTTGTTTCATTTATTTCTTTTCTTTCAGTTGTTTCCTAATTCCCTACCTACTCGCAACAGACAAAATCGTGAGAAGGGGGGGATTGGTCGCTTGGACTCGCTTACCCGGGCACCACGTGACAATTCTGTGTGTGTGTGTGGGTGAAACTGTTTCCCGCGTGCCGGGCTTGTGTGTATGTGTGTTCTTCGTTGTCCTGACCCTCGCGTTGCTGTGCTTGTATCCTTGATCTATGTATCCTTCGTTGTCCTGCCCCGCTTGCTATTGTGTTCCCTCGTAGTCCTTGTTGTCCTTGTGCTGTCTTCTCTGGGTTGCTCCTCGGTTCTCCTAGTGCTCACTTAGACTTATTTGTTTTCACGCTGGGGTCAACCCATATCTACGGCCACTCAAACTAGACTGATCGCTCTAGATTTTTGATGGCGATCGCAAATCCTTTTCTGCATGCTGTCGCTGCGGCCGCTGCCCGCGCCGTTTGGCTCATACCATTCTGCTGCTGCGGGTGGCTGCGCTGCGCTGTCCTCTGCTGTGGCTACTGCCCGCGCCGTTTGGCTCGTGCCATTCTGCTGCGGGTGGCTTCGCTCTCGCTCTCTGCTGTGCTGTCCCCTGCTGTGGCCGCTGCCCGCGCCGTTTGGCTCGTGCCATTCTGCTGCTGCGGTTGGCTTTGCTCTCGCTCTCGCCTTCTGCTGTGCTGTCCTCTGCTGTGCTGTTTGACTCGTGCCAGTTCTGCTGCTGCGGGTGGCTGCGCTCTCGTTTTCTGCTGCGCTGTACTCTGCTGTGCTGTGGTAACGGGGTTTCTCTCCCTTGTAGTCTCTCTGTTGTAAATGGGTCCCGTTTCCCAAATATACTCAAGTTCTATGGGCCTTATGTATGTATTGAAGCTCAAAAATAAAATTAAACCCTAGTAACTGAAAAATATAACAATCGTGATTAAGCCTACCCTTCACCATCTTTAAAGCTACTTATTATCTATAAACTCTGTGACTCGTCACAACATTAAAGTTCAATTTGTTTAAATTTTTAAAGTTGACAGCTGTGTGCATACGTAATTGCAAAAAGTACTTGCATGATCTTCTGGCAGCGATTTTATACTTTGATTCCGAAGGTCTCATAGTATATTGGTTTTGTGCAATGTCCGTCATGGTGTCCGTCCGTCTGCCCGTCCGTATGAACGCATTTTTTTTGACACCTGTTAAGCTAGAGACTTGAAACTTTGCAATTATTTTTGTCTATGGGCTAGTCAGATAAAGTGTCAAGATTGGGTTGCCATTTAAAATCGGAAATTTCGATATCTCTAACAGTTTTTAAGCTAGAGCCCCTAAATTCGGGAGAAAGATAGAAGGCAACATCTACCAAAGATCTGCATCAAAATTTTGGATGCCACGCCCACCCAAGCCAGCCGCCTTATAAAATCAAAATCAGCTATATATCTAACAGTTTTTGAGCTAGAGCCACCAAACTTGGTATGAATAAAGATGCACTCAGGGAAACTCGTAGTACAGATAACCATATTCATGGTAACTTTAACTATTTTCGGGTATAATTTCATCTTAAACATGAATATGGTAAACTTGACTAGTGAAAATGTTAAATCAAGAATTACTATGAAATAGTAAAATTAACATTTTTCATAGTTAAATTAAGGTGTTGGATATGTAAATATTGATGCACAAAAATATAATATTCGAATATTGTTCATATTAAATTTGAATATGGAATTTTTCATTTTAAAATCTCGGACACCCTAAAATCAAGTATGACAACTGTTGATTTTAATACACTCGCATGCGGCTTCTAGATTTGTTAGAAAAATAATTTAAATTATTAAAAATGCTAGAAAGATGAAAATTAGTTTATATCAAAACTCACCGAATACGAAATATGATGACCTGCGATGGGATTCGAACCTGGATCTCCCGTTTACTTAGTGGATGCCTTCACCATTGCGCTGTTGCCGAACACATTTCGTATGCAGTAAGTTTTGACTTAAAACGGAAAAGCTTCGGTGCGGGAACAAAATGCGTGCTCTTTGACTTGAATGCGGAACATAGTAAATATCAATATGAAGAGATTTAGAATTAAATATAATTTATTAAAACGGACATTTAATTTTAAATTTTAATATCTGATAATGCGCGCATGGTTGGATTAAATATGGTTCAACGTTAAAATTAACATGCATTGTCATTTTGAAGTTTACGCATTTTGTTTTATGATGCAGGCACTTAAAAGTAAATACGTTTCATTTTAATTTTGCTGTTTAACTATGTTTTTAGTTGAATCAACATTGTTTATACTGATTTTTACTACGTTTCATAGTTAAAACCCGCATAGAAAAATTTACTATTTTCGTAGTGGATTCTCGTGTCGTTTTTTTTCTGGGTGTGGTGACAGTTAGTAGTAGGGGACTGCCGGTTCGTCCTCAATTTATGGCTTTTTTGACCTGTCAAAATTTGACAGTTTTATTACCCCCCACCCGTCAAATTTAATTACCCCCATCAAATTGTATGACCCCATCAAATTTTATTACCCCTCCCATCATGATCATGATATCACTATGACCTTAGATGACCCCTTTTGTCTGTTTTCTAAATACTTATTTAATATACATTTGTAGAGTGTTGCTGGTGCAATCCTAGATAAGGATGGATTTCGGTTTAGGGATAAGATATTGTTAATTGCATACTGAACATGTTCATGCTCATCGAGTATAGGCCCCGCCCACCCCCTCCTTGGAACTCGTTACTTTTATCAACCTCACGCTTTTTATACTTTGATACCGAAGGTCTCATAGTATATTGGTTTTGTGCAATGTCCGTCATGGTGTCTGTCCGTCTGTCCGTCTGTCTGTCTGTCCGTCTGTCCGTCTGTCCGTATGAACGCAACTTTTTTCGACACCCGTAAAGCTAGAGACTTGAAACTTTGCAAATATATTTGTCTATAGGCGAGACAGATAAAGTGTCAAGATTGGGGTGCCACGCCTACTAGGAGGCTGGGAAATCGATAAATTCGATAACAGAAAACCGATAAAACTTAATATTTGTCAGATTCTTACAGCTAGAGTTGCCAAATTTTGCTCGCAGGTAGCTAATCATGTCCCTGAAAAAACTGCATCAAAATTTTGGATGCCACGCCCACTCCTTCCGCCCCCCTCATCACTGCTCCTTGAAATTGGAAACGCCCATAGTTTTCACATATTTTGGGCTAGAGCCACCAAATTTTGTGTCAAGATAGATATTTACGTTCCCCAAAAAATGCATCAAAATTTTGGATGCCACGCCCCCTGATTCCGCCCCATCCCCCCTTCTCACTGAAATTGGAAACGCCTATAGTTTTCACATTTTTTGGGCAAGAGCCACCAAATTTTGTGTCAAGATAGATATTAACGTTCCCCAAAAACATGCATCAAAATTTGGATGCCATGCCCCCAGATTCCGCCCCCATCCCCCTTCTCCCTGAAATTGGAAACGACCATAGTTTTCACATTTTTTGGGCTAAAGCCACCAAATTTTGTGTCAAGATAGATATTGACGTTTCCCAAAAAAATGCATCAAAATTTGGATGCCATGCGCCCTGATTCCGCCCCCATCCCCCCCTTCTCCGTGAAATTGGAAACGCCCATAGTTTTCACATTTTTGGGCTAGAGCCACCAAATTTTGTGTGAAGATAGATATTAACGTTCCCCAAAAACATGCATCAAAATTTGGATGCCATGCCCCCAGATTCCGCCCCCATCCCCCCTTCTCCATGAAATTGGAAACGCGCATAGTTTTCACATTTTTTGGGCTAGAGCCACCAAATTTTGTGTCAAGATAGATATTGACGTTTCCCAAAAAAATGCATCAAAATTTGGATGCCATGCGCCCTGATTCCGCCCCCCATCACCCCTTTCTCCGTGAAATTGGAAACGCCCATAGTTTTCACATTTTTTGGGCTAGAGCCACCAAATTTTGTGTCAAGATAGATATTTACGTTCCCCAAAAAACGCATCAAAATTTTGGATGCCACGCTCCCTGGTCCCGCCCCCATCCCCCCTTCTCCCTGAAATTGGAAACGCCCATAGTTTTCACATTTTTTGGGCTAGAGCCACCAAATTTTGTGTCAAGATAGATATTGACGTTCCCCAAAAAAATGCATCAAAATTTGGATGCCATGCCCCCTTATTCCGCCCCCATCCCCCCTTCTCCATGAAATTGGAAACGCCTATAGTTTTCACATATTTTGGGCAAGAGCCCAAATTTTGTGTCAAGATAGGTACTGGCGTTCCCCATCAAAACTTGGGTGCCACGTCCCCTGATTCCGCCCCCATCCCCCCTTCACCAAGAAATTGTAAACGCCTATAGTTTTCACATTTTTGGGCTAGAGCCACCAAATTTTGTGTGAAGATAGATATTGACGTTCCCCAAAAAATGCATCAAAATTTTGGATGCCACGCCCCCTGATTCCGCCCCCATCCCCCTTCTACTTGAAATTGGAAACGCCTATAGTTTTCACATTTTTTGAGCTGGTGTCACCGAATTTGGTAGGAAGATATATGGTGACATCTACAAAAGATCTGCATCAAAAATTAGGATGCCACGCCCACCTCTGCCGCCCACCATTTAAAATCGGAAATTTCGATATCTCTTATAGTTTTTAAGCTAGAGCCCGTAAATTGGGTAGAAAGATAGAAGGCAGCATCTACCAAAGACCTGCATCAAAATTTTGAATGCCACGCCCACCTAAGCCACCCGCCTTATAAAATCGGAATCGGCTATATCTTTAACAGTTTTTGAGCTAGAGCCACCAAACTTGGTAGGCAGATAGATAGTGACAGCTAAAAACATTTGATTCAAAAATTTGGATGCCACGCCTACCTCTGCCGCCAACCTTTTAAATTTGGGAGTTAAGTTATCTTCCACAGTTTTTGAGCTAAAGTCACCAAATTTGGTAACATGATAGCTGGCGATGTTTACCACATGGGACACTCCCTTCGCCCCTGCATTCCCCCTAATCAACCGTTGTTTTACTGGTATCAAAGTATTCCGCAGTCGGTTGCGTCCGACAGCAACGTTTTTACTTGTTTGAATTGAAACTGAAAAAAAAACTTCACTTACCTACAATTATAAAGAGTAGCACCAATTGGTTATAATTAAATATCTGTGCTCAGCCACCGAATTTTTTGGGAAGATAGATAGTGACATCCATATTTTTGATGCAAATCTTTGGGATCTGTTACCAGCCGTCTTCTTATCATATTTAGTGACTCCAGCTTCAAATCTCTGAAAATCTTTGAAGGTTGATACTTTTAGAATGAGAGTATAAAAAGGAATGAGAAACCTCTTGGAAAGTCCCGTGACATTTTATTTGTGTTCCCTTTTATTATTCGTTATGCATGTGTATTACAATATTCAACAATTACGCTATTGCCACAATATTTTATGTGAGTTATTACATGTTTCAGCGGCCATGACTGTGGTTGGGATGAAGTGACTTATGTCCTAGAAGCCGTCATTAAAAAGGCTGCACTCTCTGATGTGTCTTTTGTACGTCCGGTAGCCGAAGATACTGCCTCCTTTTGATTGCCCTGAAGAAGACACATTTGAATAGTTTTTTTTTAGGGATATCGTAATAGAAAACAAATGCAAATTCGTATTTATACACTTACATTTAAGTTTAATTTGTTTCAATTTTAAAAGTTGACAGCTGTGTGCATACGTAATTGCAAAAAGTACTTGCATGATCTTCTGGCAGCGTTTTTTGTTTCTAACATTGCTCACATTGTGCTGCCGTCTTCGATATAAGCTGCAACTGTTGGGCACGCACAAATTGCCACTAAAGTGGTGCGTCCCACATAGGCGACACGTCCGCAAAGTTTATTCTTGGCCGTTATTTGTACACGGTGACCCAGACTTGGTTGAGACATATTATATATATAAGCTTACTTCAGTGTTTTTTACGAATGACCCGCCGCTTAGTATAAAACGAGATTGCGTACCTAATCTCAGTTAACAAACGCCGCCAAAGACGAGTACAAACCTGATTCGTTCGTCGTCATCATAGTGCCCCACTCCACATATTCAACGGCACTGAATCGTGAACTTTAGTGTTGTTGGTCTAACGATTTTGCAGGTAAAATTTTGAATGCAAGAAAATATTTTTAAGGTTCTCTTAATTATTTTTAAATTATTTTGTCTTAGTAATGAATGGTGATATTTAAAAGAGAGCTGCTAACATAAATTAACGATAAATTATGAAAACTATGTTGAGTTTAAAATTAAAATTAAAAATTTTGAAAGATACTTTTCGGTTTTGATTGTTTTAAAGATATATTATTTAGCGTCTACGATTACTGATGGCTGCCTTAGAAGTCGTAACGCTCTCGATTAAAAATGTATCATAGGCAAGCTGCTCTTCTTTTAGCATTGCCATTACGAGCTCAGCATTTCCCACAGAGATGATCCTCTTTAAGAAAGCACAATTTAATGTTCAAACGCAAACTTTTTAAAGCTGAATCAAACTAACCTCAGAATTTGGGGAGCGCTTAAACTGTTTCTTGACAATATCCAACATAGGATCCACCAAATCTGTTTCCGATTTGTCGTCCTCCTCCTCGTTGAAATCCTGCAAGCTAATAGCGTTCAAAATGGTAATGTCAGACGGCAGTGGCTCGTTTTCTTTAGAATTTTAAAATACTAAGCTAACATCATTAATTGGACGCAAATCACCGCCAATCTCGCGGTCACAAAACTTGCAGCACCCAACGATTTTCACTCGCATAGCCATAATTATTTAAATAATTTCACAATCAGTTGTTTCTGTGTAAGCTATAACTAAGTTTAATATGGTAAAGTTGGACTATCAATGCAATCGCCTGCTTAGATTTATTAGAAATGGCACAAAATGTTGTTTTCGTAATGTTTTCAGCTGGAGTCACCCCATTTGGAAAACTGTTGGTGATGTCCCTTAAAAATAAAACAACTAAAATTTCTTAAGAATTGCGAAATTTCCGACTACGGAATACTATGATACCATTAAAAGAACGGATTGTAAATAGTCTGCTTGCAATGTGGAATGCGGGGCCGGCAGGAGTGGGCCGGGTTGGGAACATCGCCAGCTATTTTTATACTTTGATACTGAAAGTATCATAGCATATTGCTTTTGTGCAATGTCCGTCATGGTGTCCGTCCGTCCGTCTGTATGAACGCAACACCCGTAAAGCTAGAGACTTGAAACTTTGCAATTATGTTTGTCTATAGCAGGGTCAGATAAAGTGTCAACATTGGGGTGCCACGCCTACAAGGAGGCTGTGAAATCGATCATCGATAACTGAAATCCGATAAAACCATATATTTCTTACATTCTCACAGATATAATTACCAAATTTTGAAGATTACTACGCACGTCCCTCAAACAACTTCATCAAAATTTTGAATGCCACGGCCACTCCTTTCGCCCCCATCCACCCAGCTCCTTGAAATTGGAAACGCCTTTAGTTTTCATATTTTTTGGGCAAGAGCCACCAAATTTTATGTGAAGGTAGGTAATGACGCTGCCCAAAAAAACTGCATCAAAATTTTGGATGCCACTGCTCCTTGAAATGGAAAACGCCTATAGCTTTCAAATTTTGTGGGCCAAAGCCACAAAATTTTGTGTCAAGATAGGTTATGATGTTTCCCAAAAATATGCATCAAATTTTTGAATGCCAAACCCATTGTTTTCGCCCCTATCCTACCTGCTCTCTGAAACTGGAAAAGCCTTTAGATTTCATATTTTTTGAGATAGAGCCACCAAATTTTGTGTCAAGAGAGGTAAACAATTTGTTTCAAAAATTTTGATGTCACACCAACTTCTGCCGCCCACCTTTTAAATTTTGAGTTGTTCAGTTATCTTCCACAGTTTTTGAGCTAAAGTCACCAAATTTGGTAACATAACAGCTGGCGATGTTTACCACACGGCCCACCCCTTTCGTCCCTGCGTTCCCCCTTTGCAATAAAGCACCTTACCATCCGTTCTTTTACTGGGATCAAAGTATTCCGCAGTCTATGGTGTCCGACTGTAACGTTTTCACTTATGAGATAAAGTGTCAAGATTGGGGTGCCACGCCTGATAAATGAAATCCGAAAAAACCATATATTTCTTACATTCTCATAGCTACCTATAATTACCATATTTTGCACGAATTTGGGATGCCATGCCCACTCCTTACGCCCCTAGCCACCCTGCTCCTTGAAATTAGAAACGCCTATAGTTTTCAGTTGTTGGGCTAATTTTTTGTGAAGATGACATCTACTAAAGATTTGCATTAAAAATGCCGCCCGTCTTTTAAAGTTTAAAATTCCTTAGCTTTTTTTTTTTCTACAATCACCGAAATTGGAAGCAATGAATCTAGTGACATATCCCAAAGATACAAAATTTTTAGGCCCCGCCCACCCCCTCCTTGGAACTCATTACTTTTATCAATCTCACGCGTTTTTGAATTGAAATTGAAAATAAAGCTTCACTAGCCTACAATTATAAAGAGTAGCACCAATTGGTTATAATTAAATATCTTTCTCAGCCACCGAATTTTTTGGGAAGATAGATAGTGACATCCATATTTTTGATGCAAATCTTTGGGATCTGTTACCATCCGTCTTCTTATCAATTTTGATACTCCAGCTTCAAATCTCTGGAAGATACATGTATCCGTATTTTTGAAGGGTGATACTTTTAGAATGAGAGTATAAAAAGGAATGAGAAACCTCTTGGAAAGTCCCGTTACATTTTATTTGGGTTCCCTTTTATTATTCGTTATGCATGTGTATTACAATATTCAACAATTACGCGATTGCAACAATATTTTATGTGAGTTATTACATGTTTCAGCGGCCATGACTGTGGTTGGGATGAAGTGACTTATGTCTTAGAAGCCGTCATTAAAAAGGCTACACTCTCTGATGTGTCAGAAGATACTGCCTCCTTTTGATTGCCCTGAAGAAGACACATTTGAATAGTTTTTTTTAGGGATATCGTAATAGAAAACAAATGCAAATTCGTATTTATACATTTACATTGTAAGGTAGCTTTTCTATGGCTGAGGTAGTTCAGTCTCGCCAGGGCCACCTTACAAGAAATATGTAGGTTGCTGGGATCAGGAGAGTAGTGAACTGAGACACCATGCTCAGATAAGGTGCGTAGTGAAGTTAGGGCCGACACCGGTGATCCGGTGATTCCACCAAGTGCTGTTGCGGCGGTGTAACCACCCCTGCCGGCTCCGACTCGAATGCCCCTGGTGTTAACAAAGTTCGGAGATAGGCATGCGCCACTTGAAAACTTCGCGGGCTGTCGCGGTATTGACCGGCGTACAGTCAGCGGAGTCCCAAGCGGGGGGTAAGCCACACCGTATCTTGCACTATCACTTTCTCACTTCGCTTAAAAGTTAATTCACAATAGCACTGGTTTCATTGTAATACTTTGTTTCATTTATTTCTTTTCTTTCAGTTGTTTCCTAATTCCCTACCTACTCGCAACAGACAAAATCGTGAGAAGGGGGGGATTGGTCGCTTGGACTCGCTTACCCGGGCACCACGTGACAATTCTGTGTGTGTGTGTGGGTGAAACTGTTTCCCGCGTGCCGGGCTTGTGTGTATGTGTGTTCTTCGTTGTCCTGACCCTCGCGTTGCTGTGCTTGTATCCTTGATCTATGTATCCTTCGTTGTCCTGCCCCGCTTGCTATTGTGTTCCCTCGTAGTCCTTGTTGTCCTTGTGCTGTCTTCTCTGGGTTGCTCCTCGGTTCTCCTAGTGCTCACTGAGACTTATTTGTTTTCACGCTGGGGTCAACCCATATCTACGGCCACTCAAACTAGACTGATCGCTCTAGATTTTTGATGGCGATCGCCAATCCTTTTCTGCATGCTGTCGCTGCGGCCGCTGCCCGCGCCGTTTGGCTCATACCATTTTGCTGCTGCGGGTGGCTGCGCTGCGCTGTCCTCTGCTGTGGCTACTGCCCGCGCCGTTTGGCTCGTGCCATTCTGCTGCGGGTGGCTTCGCTCTCGCTCTCTGCTGTGCTGTCCCCTGCTGTGGCCGCTGCCCGCGCCGTTTGGCTCGTGCCATTCTGCTGCTGCGGTTGGCTTTGCTCTCGCTCTCGCCCTCTGCTGTGCTGTCCTCTGCTGTGCTGTTTGACTCGTGCCAGTTCTGCTGCTGCGGGTGGCTGCGCTCTCGTTTTCTGCTGCGCTGTACTCTGCTGTGCTGTGGTAACAGCTTTTCTCTCCCTTGTAGTCTCTCTGTTGTAAATGGGTCCCGTTTCCCAAATATACTCAAGTACTATGGGCCTTATGTATGTATTGAAACTCAAAAATATAACTAAACCCTAGTAACTGAAAAATATAACAATCGTTATTAAGCCTACCCTTCACCATCTTTAAAGCTACTTATTATCTATAAACTCTGTGACTCGTCACAACATTAAAGTTCAATTTGTTTAAATTTTTAAAGTTGACAGCTGTGTGCATACGTAATTGCAAAATGTACTTGCATGATCTTCTGGCAGCATTTTTATACTTTGATTCCGAAGGTCTCATAGTATATTGGTTTTGGGCAATGTCCGTCATGGTGTCCGTCCGTCTGCCCGTCCGTATGAACGCATTTTTTTTGACACCTGTTAAGCTAGAGACTTGAAACTTTGCAATTATTTTTGTCTATGGGCTAGTCAGATAAAGTGTCAAGATTGGGTTGCCATTTAAAATCGGAAATTTCGATATCTCTAACAGTTTTTAAGCTAGAGCCCCTAAATTCGGGAGAAAGATAGAAGGCAACATCTACCAAAGATCTGCATCAAAATTTTGGATGCCACGCCCACCCAAGCCAGCCGCCTTATAAAATCGAAATCGGCTATATCTCTAACAGTTTTTGAGCTAGAGCCACCAAACTTGTTAGGAATAAAGATGCACTCAGGGAAACTCGTAGTACAGATAACCATATTCATGGTAACTTTAATATGGTAAACTTGACTAGTGAAAATGTTAAATCAAGAATTACTATGAAATAGTAAAATTAACATTTTCATAGTTAAATTAAGGTGTTGGATATGTAAATATTGATGCACAAAAATATAATATTCGAATATTGTTCATATTAAATTTGAATATGGAATTTTTCATTTTAAAATCTCGGACACCCTAAAATCAAGTATGACAACTGTTGATTTTAATACACTCGCATGCGGCTTCTAGATTTGTTAGAAAAATAATTTAAATTATTAAAAATGCTAGAAAGATGAAAATTAGTTTATATCAAAACTCACCGAATACGAAATATGATGACCTGCGATGGGATTCGAACCTGGATCTCCCGTTTACTTAGTGGATGCCTTCACCATTGCGCTGTTGCCGAACACATTTCGTATGCAGTAAGTTTTGACTTAAAACGGAAAAGCTTCGGTGCGGGAACAAAATGCGTGCTCTTTGACTTGAATGCGGAACATAGTAAATATCAATATGAAGAGTTTTAGAATTAAATATAATTTATTAAAACGGACATTTAATTTTAAATTTTAATATTTGATAATGCGCGCATGGTTGGATTAAATATGGTTCAACGTTAAAATTAACATGCATTGTCATTTTGAAGTTTACGCATTTTGATTTATGGTGCAGGCACTTAAGAGTAAATACGTTTCATGTTCATTTTGCTGTTTAACTATGTTTTTAGTTGAATCAACATTGTTTATACTGATTTTTAGTACGTTTCATAGTTAAAACCCGCATAGAAAAATTTACTATTTTCGTAGTGGATTCGCGTGGCGTTTTGTTTCTGGGTGTGGTGACAGTCCTCAATTTATGGTTTTTTTGACCTGTCAAAATTTGACAGTTTTATTACCCCCCACCCGTGAAATTTAATTACCCCCATCAAATTGTATGACCCCATCAAATTTTATTACCCCTCCCTATTTGGTGATCCTTTGTTTAGTATGTTGCATAAGAACAAGGGGGTGAGATCATGATATCACTATGACCTTAGATGACCCCTTTTGTCTGTTTTCTAAATACTTATTTTAATATACATTTGTAGAGTGTTGCTGGTGCAATCCTAGATAAGGATGGATTTTGGTTTAGGGATAAGATATGGTTAATTGCATACTGAACATGTTCATGCTCATCGAGTATAGGCCCCGCCCACCCCCTCCTTGGAACTCGTTACATTTATCAACCTCACGCCTTTTTGAATTGAAACTGAAAAAAAAACTTCACTAACCTACAATTATAAAGAGTAGCACCAATTGGTTATAATTCAATATCTGTGCTCAGCCACCGAATTTTTTGGGAAGATAGATAGTGACATCCATATTTTTGATGCAAATCTTTGGGATCTGTTACCAGCCGTCTTCTTATCATATTTAGTGACTCCAGCTTCAAATCTCTGAAAATCTTTGAAGGTTGATACTTTTAGAATGAGAGTATAAAAAGGAATGAGAAACCTCTTGGTTACATTTTATTTGTGTTCCCTTTTATTATTCGTTATGCATGTGTATTACAATATTCAACAATTACGCTATTGCCACAATATTTTATGTGAGTTTTTACATGTTTCAGCGGCCATGACTGTGGTTGGGATGAAGTGACTTATGTCCTAGAAGCCGTCATTAAAAAGGCTGCACTCTCTGATGTGTCTTTTGTACGTCCGGTAGCCGAAGATACTGCCTCCTTTTGATTGCCCTGAAGAAGACACATTTGAATAGTTTTTTTTTAGGGATATCGTAATAGAAAACAAATGCAAATTCGTATTTATACACTTACATTTAAGTTTAATTTGTTTCAATTTTAAAAGTTGACAGCTGTGTGCATACGTAATTGCAAAAAGTACTTGCATGATCTTCTGGCAGGGTTTTTTTTTTTTAACATTGCTCACATTGTGCTGCCGTCTTCGATATAAGCTGCAACTGTTGGGCACGCACAAATTGCCACTAAAGTGGTGCGTCCCACATAGGCGACACGTCCGCAAAGTTTATTCTTGGCCGTTATTTGTACACGGTGACCCAGACTTGGTTGAGACATATTATATATATAAGCTTACTTCAGTGTTTTTTACGAATGACCCGCCGCTTAGTATAAAACGAGATTGCGTACCTAATCTCAGTTAACAAACGCCGCCAAAGACGAGTACAAAACTGATTCGTTCGTCGTCATCATAGTGCCCCACTCCACATATTCAACGGCACTGAATCGTGAACTTTAGTGTTGTTGGTCTAACGATTTAGCAGGTAAAATTTTGAATGCAAGAAAATATTTTTAAGGTTCTCTTAATGAAGTATCCGGTGATGAAACAAAGAAGTTATTTTTAAATAATTTTGTCTTAGTAATGAATGGTGATATTTAAAAGAGAGCTGCTAACATAAATTAACGATAAATTATGAAAACTATGTTGAGTTTAAAATTAAAATTAAAAATTTTGAAAGATACTTTTCGGTTTTGATTGTTTTAAAGATATATTATTTAGCGTCTACGATTACTGATGGCTGCCTTAGAAGTCGTAACGCTCTCGATTAAAAATGTATCATAGGCAAGCTGCTCTTCTTTTAGCATTGCCATTACGAGCTCAGCATTTCCCACAGAGATGATCCTCTTTAAGAAAGCACAATTTAATGTTCAAACGCAAACTTTTTAAAGCTGAATCAAACTAACCTCAGAATTTGGGGAGCGCTTAAACTGTTTCTTGACAATATCCAACATAGGATCCACCAAATCTGTTTCCGATTTGTCGTCCTCCTCCTCGTTGAAATCCTGCAAGCTAATAGCGTTCAAAATGGTAATGTCAGACGGCAGTGGCTCGTTTTCTTTAGAATTTTCAAATACTAAGCTAACATCATTAATTGGACGCAAATCACCGCCAATCTCGCGGTCACAAAACTTGCAGCATCCAACGATTTTCACTCGCTTAGCCATAATTATTTAAATAATTTTACAATCAGTTGATTCTGTGTAAGCTTTAAGTAAGTTTAATATGGTAAAGTTGGACTATCAATGCAATCGCCTGCTTAGATTTATAAGAAATGGCACAAAATGTTGTTTTCGTAATGTTTTCAGCTGGAGTCACCACATTTGGAAAACATTTGGTGATGTCCCGACTACGGAATACTATGATACCAGTAAAAGAACGGATTGTAAGTAGTCTGCTTGCAATGTGGAATGCGGGGCCGGCAGGAGTGGGCCGGGTTGGGAACATCGCCAGCTATTTTTATACTTTGATACTGAAAGTATCATAGCATATTGCTTTTGTGCAATTTCCGTCATGGTGTCCGTCCGTCCGTCTGTATGAACGCAACTTTTTGCGACACCCGTAAAGCTAGAGACTTGAAACTTTGCAATTATGTTTGTCTATAGCCGGGTCAGATAAAGTGTCAAGATTGGGTTGCCACGCCTACAAGGAGGCTGTGAAATCGATAATCGATAACTGAAAACCGATAAAACCATATATTTCTTACATTCTCACAGATATCATTACCAAGTTTTGCACGAAGATTGCTACGCACATCAATCAAAAAACTCCATCAAAATTTGGGATGCCACGCCCACTCCTTCCGCCCCCATCCTCCCTGCTCCTTGAAATTGGAAACGCCTTTAGTTTTCATATTGTTTGGGCTAAATCCACAAAATGTTGTGTCAAGATAGGTTATGATGTTTCCCAAAAATATGCATCAAAATTTTGAATGCCAACCCCATTGTTTTCGCCCCTATCCACCCTGCTCTCTGAAACTGGAAACGCCTATAGTTTTCACATTTTTTGAGATAGAGCCACCAAATTTTGTGTCAAGATAGGTAAGACCGAAGACTTGTACACTTACCAACTAAAAAGCAGCAAGGGCCAGCAAGTTTTACTTAAAGGCATAGAGTCTGATGTCACGCCAAGTGAAATCCAAGAGGCGCTAAATGAGAAAGGATTCCGCGTTAAAAAAGTTCTTAATATTCTTAACAAGAACAGACAGTCGCAACCACTTTTCAAAGTCGAGCTTGAGCCTGAGTCGCAGATAACTAAAAAATATGAGGCGCACCCCATCTACAAGCTTCAGTTTCTATTGCACCGCAGAATCACCGTTGTAGAGCCACATAAACGCAACGGCCCGGTCAAATGCATGAACTGCCAAGAATACGGCCACACAAGGACTTACTGCACACTGCGCCCGGTATGTGTAGTTTGCGGCGATCTTCATGAATCGTCGTGCTGCCCAGAAAGCAAAGGAGACTCCAGCAAAAAAAAGTGTGGCAACTGCGGCGGCAATCACACAGCTAACTACAGAGGCTGCACAATCTACAAAGCACTTAAGTCTCGCATCCACCAGCGCGTGAACACAGCACGCACGCAAAGCGCACAGCCTAACTACATTCCATCGAAAAGCAACCCAGACGTCTTCTTCTCGACTGCAGCCAGGTCCTCCCTTGGTCCCGTACCCGTATCCAAAAACGCGACTTATGCAAGCGTCTTAAGATCAGGACTGGAGCCTTCTGCCTTTTATGCACCGTACGCACAAGCCAAGCATGCGAATCAAAATACTGCACAAGACAACAAGCCACAAGAGCAACAACAAAGCAACTTTGAAGCAATGATATGTACGCTGCAGCAGAGCTTGACAGAGTTTATGTCAAAGTCTTTTGCAACAAATGCTTGTATCACAACAGTCAAAATAATCAAGGGCTTCGCTACGTATATCTACGTGGAATGCTAACGGCGTTTCACAGCATAAACTTGAGTTAGCTCAATTCCTACTCGACAAGCACATCGACGTTATGCTACTCTCCGAAAGACACCTTACAAACAAATATCATTTTACAATAAGCGGATACACATTCTACGGAACCAATCATGCCGATGGTAAGGCACACGGCGGGACTGGTATTTTGATTAGAAGCCGGCTAAAGCACCACTACCACAAAGTGTTTGCCAGAAACTACCTACAGGCCACATCTTTAAAAATACATCTTGATAGTGGTAACCAAATTGCACTAGCCGCCGTCTACTGCCCCCTTCGATTCACCATATCTGAAGACCAATTTATGGAATTTTTCAACTCATTAGGAGAACACTTTATAGCAGCAGGAGACTACAATGCCAAGCACACACACTGGGGATCTCGCCTTGTGAATCCAAAGGGAAAGCAGCTGTACAACACACTTGTAAAAGTAAACAACAGGCTCGGCCATGTCACTCCTGGCACACCAACTTACTGGCCCACAGACCCCAAGAAACTACCCGACTTGATTGATTTTGCAGTTACCAAAAATATTCCCCGCAGCCTGATAAGCGCCGAAAGCCTCACGGATCTTTCATCT
This sequence comes from Scaptomyza hsui, assembly GCA_018152825.1. NCBI lineage: Eukaryota > Metazoa > Arthropoda > Insecta > Diptera > Drosophilidae > Scaptomyza > Scaptomyza hsui. Next base: position 804,291 of record JAECXO010000241.1, read on the forward strand.
TATACAATTACTACGCCACCCAGAGTTTGTAAATCGCCCCGGTAAGTTGACCACACAAAAAACTAACTGGCTCAAATACAAACAAGTAAAAACGTTGCAGTCGGACGCAACCGACTGCGGAATACTTTGATACCAGTAAAAGAACGGTTGATAAGGGGGAATGCAGGGGCGAAGGGTGTGGGCCATGTGGTAAAGATCGCCAGCTATCATGTTAACAAATTTGGTGACTTTAGCTCAAAAACTGTTAACGATAACTTAACTCCCAAATTTTTAAGGTGGGCGGCAGAGGTAGGCGTGGCATCCAAATGTTTGAATCAAATGTTTTTAGCTGTCACTATCGATCTGCCTACCAAGTTTGGTGGCTCTAGCTCAAAAACTGTTAAAGATATAGCCGATTCCGATTTTATAAGGCGGGTGGCTTAGGTGGGCGTGGCGTCAATATCTATCTTCACACAAAATTTGGTGGCTCTAGCCCAAAAAATGTGAAAACTATAGGCGTTTCCAATTTCATGGAGAAGGGGGGAAGGGGGTGGAATCAGGGTTTTGATGGGGAACGTCAGTACCTATCTTGACAAAAAATTTGGTGGCTCTAGGCCAAAAAATGTGAAAACTATAGGCGTTTCCAATTTCTTGGAGAAGGGGGGGGGGGTGGGGGAATCAGGGGGCGTGGCATCCATAATTTTGATCTTGACACAAAATTTGGTGGCTCTAGCCCAAAAAATGTAAAAGCTATAGGCGTTTCCAGTTTCAAGGAGCAGGGATGATGGGGGCGGAAGGAGTGGGCGTGGCAAAATTTTGATGCAGTTTTTTCAGGGACATGACTAGCTATCTGCGTGCAAAATTTGGTAACTCTAGCTGTAAGAATGGGAGAAATATTTGGTTTTATCGGTTTTCAGTTATCGAATTTATCGATTTCCCAGCACCCTAGTAGGCGTGGCACACCAATCTTGACACTTTATCTGTCGCGCCTATAGACAAACATAATTGCAAAGTTTCAAGTCTCTAGCTTTACGGGTGTCGAAAAAAGTTGCGTTCATACAGACGGACAGACGGACACCCTGACGGACATTGCACAAAACCAATATACTATGAGACCTTCGGTATCAAATTATAAAAATATATAAGTTCACACATTGAACTGGATCCGCATCTGAATATGCAAGCTGACATCGATTCTATGGCAAACAAACTTGAGTCAGTCTTCGTCGAAGCAGCTCGCATCTCGACACCAACACCAGTAAATGCAGTACACGTCCAAATGACAACAAACCCCCAAATTGAACATCTCGTTCATGAAAAGCGGCGCCTCAGGCGACACAGATCGCCGTCAGCAAAGCAAAATCTAAGAAGAGCCACACGTAAACTCACCAAAGCGTTAAAGCGAGAAGAAGAATATGCCCAACGCCGATACATTGAGCAACTATCAACATCTGGCACTAAAAACTCTTTGTGGAAAGCTCACCCAACTCTAAGTCCACCGACAGAAACAGTGAAGCCTTTAAGAAACCATGCAGGCGGCTGGGCCCGGAGCGATGCAGACAGAGCCAACACATTTGCGGAACATCTGCAAAATGTTTTCCAACCTAATCCTGAATGAAGTCGCAAGAACTATCAACCAGCATCTAAACCGAAAAAAATCCCCGGGCTGGAACTTAATATCCCCAAAGTTGATTATTGAGCTTCCCTATTGTACAGTCTGCATCATTGCATAGTTATTCAACGCAATCACACAAATCGGCCACTTTCCAGAGAGATGGAAAAAGTCTATCATCATAATGATTCCAAAGCTTGGTAAAGATAGAACAGTTCCCTCGTCGTATAGACCTATAAGCCTTTTATCGTGTCTATCAAAACTCTTCGAAAAATGTTTGCTGACTCGGATTAATCAATTCCTGAATCTTCATAACATAATCCCATCACATCAATTCGGTTTTCGTGAAAAACACGGAACTATTGAGCAGGTCAACCGCATAACATCAGAAATACGAGGCGCGTTCGAAAAACGAGAATACTGCACTGCAATATTTTTGAATGTGTCTCAGGCTTTCGACAGAGTCTGGTTGGAAGGTCTGAAGTATAAGATAAAAACAACGCTCCCAGTCAACACACATAAACTATTACAGTCGTACCTCTACGACAAGAAGTTTGCAGTGAGATGTAATTCTGCAATATCCGACGAACACCGAATTGAAGCTGCCTCAGGGCAGCGTACTTGGGCCGACACTATACGTTCTCTACACATCAGACATCCCAACATGCAGAGGCCTAACAACATCAACCTTTGCTGACGATACAGCTATTCTTAGCAGCTCCAGATGCCCACTGCAAGCAACAACACAACTTGCTCGTCACATCGTTAACGTAGAATACTGGCTATCCGACTGGCGTATTAAGGTAAACGAACAGAAATGTAAACATGTAACTTTCACCCTAAACAGGCAAGACTGTCCACCACTAACGCTTAACAACACCCCACTCCCGCAAGCAACCGAAGTTACGTACATGGGAGTACACTTGGACAGAAGACTTACATGGCGCAGTCACATTGAAGCTAAGAGAACACAGCTTAAACTCAAAGCCAATAGCCTCCATTGGCTTATCAACGCTCGCTCTCCGCTAAGTCTGGACTACAAGGCTCTGCTCTATGGGGTAACGCGTGCAGCAGTAACGTCGACATCGTCCAAAGAGCCCAGTCGAAGATCCTGAGAGCTATCACCGGGGCACCGTGGTATGTTCGCAACGAAAACATACAAAAAGACTTAAACGTACCACCGGTCAGGGAAGTCATAGCGGAACACAAGGAAAGGTACTTGAGGAAGCTCACTTCGCACCCAAACAATCTCGCGAGAGGCCTCACAAATACGTGCAGCCGATCCCGCCTTCATCGTAATGACCTTCCTACCCAGCGATGAGTTGAGGACCGCTATCAGTCCAAAAAGTCACTGGTAGATAAGTAATGTTAGTAAGATTTGTAAACTTTTTGACATTTATTAGTTTTATGTTAAGGGATACAGCCAAAAATAAGTAGCAAAGTTTAAAAAAAAGAAAAAAGATTGGTAATGAAGTTTTCCGAAAAACTGCATACAAAATTTGGATGCCCAGCCCACCCAAGCCATCCGCCTTTTAAAATCGGAATCGGCTATGTCTTAAACCGTTTTTGAGCTAGAGCCACCAAACTAGGTAAGAAGATAAATGGTGACATTTAAATATATTTGATTCAAATATTTGGATTTCACACCCACTTCTGCCGCCCACCTTTTAAATTTTGAGTTGTTCAGTTATCTTCCACAGTTTTTGAGCCAAAGTCACCAAATTTGGTAACGTAACAGATGGCGATGTTTACCACACGGCCCACCCCTTTCGTCCCTACGTTCCCCCTTTGCAATAAAGCACCTTACCATCCGTTCTTTTACTGGTATCAAAGTATTTCTCAGTCGATGGTGTCCGACTGTAACGTTTTCACTTGTCAGATAAAGTGTCAAGATTGGGGTGCCACGCCTGATAACTGAAATCCGATAAAACCATATATATCTTACATTCTCATAGCTATAATTACCAAATTTTGCACGAAGATAGCTGTCACGCCTCTCAAATAACTGCATAAAAATTTGGGATGCCATGCCCACTCCTTACGCCCCTAGCCGCCCTGCTCCTTGAAATTAGAAACGCCTATAGTTTTCAGTTTTTGGGCTAATTTTTTGTGAAGATGACATCTACTAAAGATTTGCATCAAAAATGACGCCCGCCTTTTAAAGTAGAAAATTCTTATTTTTTTTTTTTTCTAGAAACACCAAAATTGGTTGCACTGAAGCTAGTGACATATCCCAAAGATACAAAATTTGTAGGCCCCGCCCACCCCCTCCTTGGAACACATTACTTTTATCGACCTCACGCCTTTTTGAATTGAAACTGAAAATAAAGCTTCACTAACCTACAATTATAACGAGTAGCACCAATTGGTTATAATTAAATATCTGTGCTCAGTCCCCGAATTTTTTGGGAAGATAGATAGTGACATCCATATTTTTGATGCTAATCTTTGGGATCTGTTACCAGCCGTCTTCTTATCAAATTTAGTGACTCCAGCTTCAAATCTCTGAAAAATACATGTGTCCGTTTTTGAAGGTTGATACTTTTAGAATGAGAGTATAAAAAGGAATGAGAAACCTCTTGGAAAGTCCCGTTATGTCCTAGAGGCCGTCATTAAAAAGGCTGCACTCTCTGATGTGTCTTTTGTACGTCCGGCAGCCGAAGATACTGCCTCCTTTTGATTGCCCTGAAGAAGACACATTTGAATAGTTTTTTTTTTTTAGGGATATCGTAATAGAAAACAAATGCAAATTCGTATTTTAAAGTTCAATTTGTTTCAATTTTTAAAGTTGACAGCTGTGTGCATACGTAATTGCAAAAAGTACTTGCATGATGGCAGCGTTTTTTGTTTCTAACATTGCTCTCATTGTGCTGCCGTCTTCGACATAAGCTGCAACTGTTGGGCACGCACAAATAGCTCCTGGTTGCAAACATATCCAAAGATCGGTGCCATTGTTTTTACCACGCGGCTCATTTAGAATAACACCAAACCACTGACACATAGGCGACACGTCCGCAAAGTTTATTCTTGGCCGTTATTTGTACACGCTGACCCAGACTTGGTTGAGCCATATTATATATATAAGCTTACTTCATTTATTTTTACGAATGACCCGCCGCTGAGTATAAAACGAGATTGCGTATCTAATCTCAGTTAACAAACGCCTCCAAAGACGAGTAAAAAACTGATTCGTTCGTCGTCATCATAGTGCCCCACCCCACATATTCAACGGGACTGAAACGTGAACTTTAGTGTTGTTGGTCTAACGATTTTGCAAGTGAAATTTTGAATGCAAGAAAATATTTTTAAGGTTTTCCTAATGAAGTATCAGGTGTTAAAAAAAATATATTATTTTTAAATTTGTAAGGTAGCATTCTGCTACCCCACAGAAGCTGGTCGCTATCAGCGACGGGCGCCCTCCGGCACAAACGACCAAAAGCTAATTGATGTGCCCGAGAGGGCGCAAACGCAAAAGTGAGAGCACAAGCGCAAAAATGCTCTAAGCGCGATCAATGCGCAACCCTGGTTCGGCCAACCGGCATGAGCTGCATTTTTGGTGCCGGGAGTAGAGATGAAAGCGTCGAGCAAGATACACGTAAAGTGAGTGGGACACGCGTGGTTATATCGTTGGCCACGGCCACGCGATTGAACACGCGAGTGAACGGACAGCGGAGCACCCCGCAACAACAACAACAGTGCAAGTGAAAAGTGCAAGTGACGGTGCCGGGATCGCGAGCGTACGCATCACACACACACACAAACAAACACCGCTACACACTCGCACTCACACTTTTTGGGCAGCCACACAAAAACACACACATGCCCCGGCCTACGCATGCATACACACACTGAGTAGCGCCACACACGCATACGACCGCCGCTCACACACGTCCATCATCACACCTACCCATTACCACACACACACACCCATCCATAGCGGGGTAAGTTGGCCTATGGCCATGACAAGGCGAGCCTGTACCCTTTCCCAAAGATGATATTAAAGTTGTGAAGTTTATTTGTATTTGTGTTTTATTTGTTGTATGTTTCCTTTTTCCCCATCCTGCAGCGCGTAGTCGGGTAGCCCCCCCACATGGGTCGAACATGAGGGGTAGACTAGCGAATCTCCCGAGTTTTACTCCAGATTCTGCGATGTCTGCCTCTTGGTCCGATCCGTGTGTAACCTCACCATACGGCCCACACGGGTCGGTCATGAGGGGTAGGATAGCGAATCTCCCGAGTTTTACTCTAGATTCTGCGACGCCTGCCTCTTGGTCCGATCCGTGTGTAGCGACAACCGGGTGTTACCCGCGCGTTGCAGTTGTGGCCGGCCTGGGTGTACGAGTTCGGGACGCATTCCGAGTTTTACTCTGTGCGGCCCGAAACCTGCCTGGGTCACCCACACGCGTCGAACGACGCGGCCGGTGAGAAGAAACGAGGTGGGCGGGACCGGGTGATCAGCTGGCCAGGCATCCGGGTTTTACCCTGCCCTGGCCGGATGAGTGCTTGATCCTCGTCCCCTTCGTACCCCGAAGTCTGGGGTTTTACGCCTGGTCGGTGCCGAAGGGTGGTCCGAGGAAGTGGGTTGGGGAGTCTTCCGGGTTATCACCCTGGACTCTCGGCCTCTTCCCTTAGCCCACTCTGAAAGTATCGACCCTGGCGCCCGTATTGCCCTCTGACCCCTACATGTCTGCGTGTTGGTATTCGATCTCGGTGCGGCTCACTCCAGGGTCCCAGCATTTTACAAATTATCTGTAAAAGACCCAAGAAAACGTCCTTACAGATGGCGCCCGAGCAGAGACTCTGGAAGACTTTGTCGAGTGGGAGCCCCTCCCCTTTTTGTGGCCTAACGAACCACTAGTACAACGGTTGTACAGAAAGGGGGAGTCCGGGATCGATGCCGGTACGCGGGATTTTGTCTATTTTTGTCGTTTTCCATGTCGTTATGTTTTGTTTTTATACTTTGATACCGAAGGTCTCATAGTATATTGGTTTTGTGCAATGTCCGTCATGGTGTCTGTCCGTCTGTCCGTCTGTCTGTCTGTCCGTCTGTCCGTATGAACGCAACTTTTTTCGACACCCGTAAAGCTAGAGACTTGAAACTTTGCAAATATATTTGTCTATAGGCGAGACAGATAAAGTGTCAAGATTGGGGTGCCACGCCTACTAGGAGGCTGGGAAATCGATAAATTCGATAACAGAAAACCGATAAAACTTAATATTTGTCAGATTCTTACAGCTAGAGTTGCCAAATTTTGTTCGCAGATAGCTAATCATGTCCCTGAAAAAACTGCATCAAAATTTTGGATGCTACGCCCACTCCTTCCGCCCCCCTCATCACTGCTCCTTGAAATTGGAAACGCCCATAGTTTTCACATATTTTGGGCTAGAGCCACCAAATTTTGTGTCAAGATAGATATTTACGTTCCCCAAAAAATGCATCAAAATTTTGGATGCCACGCCCCCTGATTCCGCCCCATCCCCCTTCTCACTGAAATTGGAAACGCCTATAGTTTTCACATTTTTTGGGCAAGAGCCACCAAATTTTGTGTCAAGATAGATATTAACGTTCCCCAAAAACATGCATCAAAATTTGGATGCCATGCCCCCAGATTCCGCCCCCATCCCCCCTTCTCCCTGAAATTGGAAACGACCATAGTTTTCACATTTTTTGGGCTAAAGCCACCAAATTTTGTGTCAAGATAGATATTGACGTTTCCCAAAAAAATGCATCAAAATTTGGATGCCATGCGCCCTGATTCCGCCCCCATCCCCCCTTCTCCGTGAAATTGGAAACGCCCATAGTTTTCACATTTTTTGGGCTAGAGCCACCAAATTTTGTGTGAAGATAGATATTAACGTTCCCCAAAAACATGCATCAAAATTTGGATGCCATGCCCCCAGATTCCGCCCCCATCCCCCCTTCTCCATGAAATTGGAAACGCGCATAGTTTTCACATTTTTTGGGCTAGAGCCACCAAATTTTGTGTCAAGATAGATATTGACGTTTCCCAAAAAAATGCATCAAAAGTTGGATGCCATGCGCCCTGATTCCGCCCCCATCACCCCTTTCTCCGTGAAATTGGAAACGCCCATAGTTTTCACATTTTTTGGGCTAGAGCCACCAAATTTTGTGTCAAGATAGATATTTACGTTCCCCAAAAAAACGCATCAAAATTTTGGATGCCACGCTCCCTGGTCCCGCCCCCATCCCCCCTTCTCCTTGAAATTGGAAACGCCCATAGTTTTCACATTTTTTGGGCTAGAGCCACCAAATTTTGTGTCAAGATAGATATTGACGTTCCCAAAAAAATGCATCAAAATTTGGATGCCATGCCCCCTTATTCCGCCCCCATCCCCCCTTCTCCCTGAAATTGGAAACGCCTATAGTTTTCACATATTTTGGGCAAGAGCCCAAATTTTGTGTCAAGATAGGTACTGGCGTTCCCCATCAAAACTTGGGTGCCACGTCCCCTGATTCCGCCCCCATCCCCCCTTTACCAAGAAATTGTAAACGCCTATAGTTTTCACATTTTTTGGGCTAGAGCCACCAAATTTTGTGTGAAGATAGATATTGACGTTCCCCAAAAAATGCATCAAAATTTTGGACGCCACGCCCCCTGATTCCGCCCCCATCCCCCTTCTACTTGAAATTGGAAACGCCTATAGTTTTCACATTTTTCGAGCTAGTGTCACCGAATTTGGTAGGAAGATATATGGTGACATCTACAAAAGATCTGCATCAAAAATTAGGATGCCACGCCCACCTCTGCCGCCCACCATTTAAAATCGGAAATTTCGATATCTCTTATAGTTTTTAAGCTAGAGCCCGTAAATTGGGTAGAAAGATAGAAGGCAGCATCTACCAAAGACCTGCATCAAAATTTTGAATGCCACGCCCACCTAAGCCACCCGCCTTATAAAATCGGAATCGGCTATATCTTTAACAGTTTTTGAGCTAGAGCCACCAAACTTGGTAGGCAGATAGATAGTGACAGCTAAAAACATTTGATTCAAAAATTTGGATGCCACGCCTACCTCTGCCGCCAACCTTTTAAATTTGGGAGTTAAGTTATCTTCCACAGTTTTTGAGCTAAAGTCACCAAATTTGGTAACATGATAGCTGGCGATGTTTACCACATGGGACACTCCCTTCGCCCCTGCATTCCGCCTAATCAACCGTTGTTTTACTGGTATCAAAGTATTCCGCAGTCGGTTGCGTCCGACAGCAACGTTTTTACTTGTTTTTTTTATGAATTTTAGACTGGTTCGCGCACAGGTGACAGAGCACCAACATCAACTATTCTTCTGCAACACCTGCCTAAATTTTTCACACACAGAAAAGTTATCAGAAGAACACAGGAGGAATTGTGGGAAGATGGTGTCTTCGCTTCCATCGTTGGAGAAGGCAAGCATTAAGTTTAAGAATTATAATCGTAGTTTAGATGTACCATTTGTAGTATACGCAGATTTTGAGTGTATGCTGTCCCCCATCGAGTCGAAAGTTAGTGAGAATGTTATAGCAACAGCTTTACATGTTCCTATAGCTTTCTCATACAATATAAAGTGCTCCTTCGACCCATCCCTTGATAAGCTTGTACTAGAGACAGGTAAAGATGCAGGTGTTAAATTTTTTACATCTCTTATTACAGATGTAAATGAAATTTATACATCTTACCTAAGTAATATTAAACCCATGACATTGAGTGCCGATGAGGAAACCAGATTTAAAAATGCAGATAATTGTCATATCTGCAAAAAAAAATGCTGGGGACCGATCGAGTACGAGACCATTGTCATTTAACTGGTGTCTATAGGGGGCCCGCACACAATGTGTGTAATATTAATTTTCAGATAGCACCTTTTGTCCCAGTTTTCTTTCAATTTTTAAAATATGATTCACATCTCTTTGTAAGAGAACTTAATAAAGTTGAGGGTGAAATTAAAGTACTGCCTCTTAATAAGGAGCTGTACATTTCACTTTCTAAATTTACTCATATTGCGTCCCATGATAAAAATTTAGAAATTAGATTTTTAGATATTCTCCGCTTTATGGCAACCAGCTTAGATGCTTTGAGTAGCAATCTAAGAACTGAATGCTTTGAAAGTGTAAAGCGTTTCTATCCCTCCTCCGAGGAATTTAATTTATTGCGTAGGAAGGGAGTTTTCCCATATGAGTATCTAGATTCAGAGAGCCGACTGTCTGATACATCTCTACCTCCAAGAGAAAAATTCTTTAATAGTTTAACTAATAAAGAATGTTCGCTTGAGGACTATTCACATGCCCAACATAAGTGGTCAGTTTTCGGTTGTCAGTCATTAAAAGAATATATGGAGCTTTATCTAAAAACCGATGTTCTTTTATTAACTGACGTTTTTCAAAACTTTTGAGCAATATGCAAGAAAATTTTCTCTCTGGATCCTGCTCACTATTACACCACTCCCGGCCTGTCTTGGAACGCAATGCTAAAGACTACTGGGATAGAACTAGAGCTATTTACTGATATCGATATGTACAGATTTATACAAAACGGAATTAGGGGTGGGCAGGTGCAATGCTCTAAACGGTATTCAAAAGCCAACCACATGTATATGGATGCGTATGATTCAACCAAACCATCCGAATATTTAAGGTATCTGGATGCCAATAATTTATATGGTTGGGCAATGTCGCAAAATCTCCCATATGCTGCTTTTCAGTGGATGAGTGAGAATGAGGTTGCGACATTTAACATTGGCGAAATAAAAGAAAATTCAGAATATGGTTACATTCTTGAAGTTGATCTTTTTTATCCAGATACATTGCATGACTATCACAATGATCTGCCTTTTTGTCCTCTTAACCGAAAACCAACTCCCGAGGCGAAGGTTTGCAAACTTGTTGCATTCATTATATTAGCCATCAGCAATGTCTTAAAAATGGGTTGATACTTTCAAAGATCCACCGAATTTTGAAATTTAAACAGGCTCCCTGGCTTAAAAAATATATCGACCTTAACACCCACCATTAGCGAAAAACAACTTTGAAAAAGACTTTTTCAAATTGTTGAATAACGCTGTCTATGGCAAGACGATGGAGAACATTGAAAAACGTAAAGATGTTAAAATTGTTACTTCATGGGAGTCGACAAGCCGCTATCGCTTGAGTGCACGCTCGCTCATTGCGAAGGTCAGTTTTCATAGTACTGCTCAGTTTTCCGAAGATATGTACGCCATTCAAATGAAGCGATTACATTTTCTTTACGATAAACCTATGTATTTAGGATTTGCGGTTTTAGAACTTTCAAAATGGAAGATGTATGACTTTCATTATCAACATATGAAACCGAAATTCCAAGAAAAAGTCTCATTGAATTATATGGATACAGACTCATTCATATATTCAATAGAGACTAGAGATTTTTATAAGGATATTGCTGAAGACGTTCAAATGAAATTTGATACTTCTGAATATCCTGAGGAACTAGCCCTGAAATATTGATTCAAAAGATGTAATAAATAGGTCTTAGGTATGATGAAGGATGAAAACTCAGGTAAACAAATGTCAGAGTTTGTGGGTCTTAGGGCAAAAATGTATTCACTTTCTCTTGATGGGGGAGAATGCATTAAAAAATCGAAAGGAGTTAAAAAGTCTGCGTTTGATAAACTTACTATAAATAGTTATAAAAATTGTTTATTTAATAATGAAATATTTAGTGATGAGATGATGTTGTTTAGATCACATCTTCATAATTTATATACTAATAAAATAAGAAAAACAACTTTAAGTTGTTCAGATGATAAGCGAAAAATAAAGCCTGATGGGCTCCATACATATGCTTGGGGTCACTTTAAAATTGACCCATAGATTTAAAAACCAAAAAAAACAAAACAATCAAAATCTAGATTCTTTAAAAAAAAAAACCTGTTAAATATAAAAATCGGAATGTAATATATGGCTGAAAATAAAATGTTAACGTAAATAAAAAACCAAAACATTAAAAATCTATATTCTTAAAAAAAAAACCTGTAAAAAATAAAAATCTGAATGTAATATATGACTGAAAATAAAATGTTAATGTAAATAAAAAACACAAGGGTATTAAGTTCTTTATATATATATTTATTTAATAATAATTTATATATATAATAATTTAAAGCGTAAAATAAGAAAAAAAAAACCAAAACATTAAAAATCTATATTCTTTTTACAAAAAAAATAAAAATAGCCTGTAAACAATAAAGTGCTGAAAATAAATAAATTTAAATAAAATAAAAGTAAAAACACACAAAGACATTTAGTTCTATATATTTATTTTTTATTCATTTTAAATTAAAATTTATTATATATCTAAAGGTTCTAATGGTAAACCATCCAGTTCACCTAATATTTTTCTAGCTCAGCTACTTCGTCGTCATCTAATGCGTGCTCCATAACCTCATCCTCATCAAGAGTCATAGAGGACATACACTCCATCCTCCAATTCAAATACTCCTCCTCCCGATCGCTCTGCGACATATCCATTAAGTATCTAGCCCGATCCACAACGGGCTCTTGCAGAGGGATCGGGGTCTCCAGCTCATCCTCCACATTCGTTGGCCGAGCGTTCAGCTTCAGCAACCACTCATAGACAGTGCGGGGTGGTGGTGGACGACGCCGTATATGCCCATGTATGTCGGGGTTAAGCACCGTCGAAATATCATCTTCCTCGCTGTATATTGGGCGAGGCATTTTCTGATCCTCGTCACCAATAAGGACAACTTCCGGTGTCCTCACCAACCAATTTAGTAACGTATTGTTGATACTTGTCATCCTTCTTTCGTTGCTGAATGTTCTTCTTTGAATGCTCTAGTTCTCATATAGCTCGCTTTTATATCCTTGAGCTCTAGACACTCTACGCACTTGTACATAGTCACGCGCACACACAACCATACACACATACTCCAGCCAGACATACACCAGACCCATTATCAGTGATACGCTGAAGTACATACCCAAAACGATTCTCAGCTCGTAAAATGTAGCGTCACACAAGACAAACATTACATGTATTTTTTTTTTTTTGAGCGTGTACTTTTACATCGCTTCATTTTTATCTATCCAAGAGTTGTGAGCATTCGAAAATCCCAACCATTTTACTAATACATGACTATTTCGTCGTTTAATTATTTTTTCAACTAAGTAAGTATGCGGATATTTTGTTTTTCTCAGCTCCTCCTTATAGAAACATCCTTTCACTTCGACATCCTCATAGTTCTTCAATAGTAGTAGGATTGGTATTTTGTATTTTTATACTTTGATACCGAAGGTCTCATAGTATATTGGTTTTGTGCAATGTCCGTCATGGTGTCCGTCTGTCCGTCTGTCCGTCTGTCTGTCTGTCCGTCTGTCCGTCTGTATGAACGCAACTTTTTTCGACACCCGTAAAGCTAGAGACTTGAAACTTTGCAATTATGTTTGTCTATAGGCGCGACAGATAAAGTGTCAAGATTGGGGTGCCACGCCTACTAGGAGGCTGGGAAATCGATAAATTCGATTGCTGAAAACCGATAAAACCTAATATTTCTCACATTCATACAGCTAGAGTTACCAAATTTTGCACGCAGATAGCTAGTCATGTCCCTGAAAAAACTGCATCAAAATTTTGCCACGCCCACTCCTTCCGCCCCCATCATCCCTGCTCCTTGAAACTGTATAGTTTTTACATTTTTGGGCTAGAGCCACCAAATTTTGTGTAAAGATAGATATTGACGTTCCCCAAAAAAAATTCATCAAAATTTTGGATGCCACACCCCCTGATTCCGCCCCTATCCCCCTTCTCCATGAAATTGGAAACGCCTATAGTTTTCACATTTTTTGAGCTAGAGCCACCAAATTTTGTGTCAAGATAGGTACTGACGTTCCCCATCAAAACTTGGATGCCACGCCCCCTGATTCCGCCCCCATCCCCCTTCTCCAAGAAATTGGAAACGCCTATAGTTTTCACATTTTTTGGGCTAGAGCCACCAAATTTTGTGTGAAGATAGATATTGACGTTCCCCAAAAACAAGCATCAAAATTTTGGATGCCACGCCCCTTGATTCCGCCCCCATCCCCCTCCTACTTGAAATTGGAAACGCCTATAGTTTTCACATTTTTCGAGCTAGTGTCACCGAATTTGGTAGGAAGATATATGGTGACATCTACAAGAGATCTGCATAAAAAATTAGGATGCCACGCCCACCTCTGCCGCCCACCATTTAAAATCGGAAATTTCGATATCTCTTATAGTTTTTAAGCTAGAGCCCGTAAATTGGGTAGAAAGATAGAAGGCAGCATCTACCAAAGATCTGCATCAAAATTTTGGATGCCACGCCCACCTAAGCCACCCGCCTTATAAAATCGGAATCGGCTATATCTTTAACAGTTTTTGAGCTAGAGCCACCAAACTTGGTAGGCAGATAGATAGTGACAGTTAAAAACATTTGATTCAAAAATTTGGATGCCACGCCTACCTCTGCCGCCCACCATTTAAATTTGGGAGTTGAGTTATCTTCCACAGTTTTTGAGCTAAAGTCACCAAATTCGGTAACATGATAGCTGGCGATGTTTACCACATGGGCCACTCCCTTCGCCCCTGCAATCCCCCTCATCAACCGTTCTTTTACTGGTATCAAAGTATTCCGCAGTCGGTTGCGTCCGACTGCAACGTTTTTACTTGTTTTTATTTGAAAAATTTCAGTTGTCCAGTTAGGTGTGTACCCTTTCTCAAATAGATGTTTATGTTTACTTATACGCACATAATCATTCAGCTTACTTCCACCAAAGATTTTAAGGTGACTATAGACAGTATTCAACAACATCGTTTCATTCGATGAATTAACTTCTACTGGTGCCATTTTTATCGTTCTATGATATTGGTGGTTATATGCCTGAATTAACTGCTTGTACATGTCGATCCAATTAAATGTACCATTGAAACTAAACTCTCTCCACATCATTTCCTCTAAGGTTCTATTAAAACGCTCAACAATTGACGCTTTAAGAGCGCTATAGCTCGAGTAATGATTAATTTTCTGTTTTTTGCACAAGTTTTTAAATTCAGTATTAAAAAACTCTTTTCCATCATCGGTTTGTAAATTCTTAGGAATTCTTTTGTCTCTAAAAATACTGGCGAGCGCTTTTGTAACTTCTTTTGCAGATTTTGTTTTTAATGCCAATCCCCATGCATATTTTGAAAATGTATCAATTGTTGTTAATAGAAATCGACAGCCTTTATTAGATGCCGAGTGCTTCCCCATCTCCACTAAGCCTGCTTGCCAATGATCATCAATACCTTTCATTACAACTCTTCTACGTTTAACATTTTTGCGTGCAGGAGCATGTAATTCCCCACTATTTCCTTTTTATACTTTGATACCGAAGGTCTCATAGTATATTGGTTTTGTGCAATGTCCGTCATGGTGTCTGTCCGTCTGTTCGTATGAACGCAACTTTTTTCGACACCCGTAAAGCTAGAGACTTGAAACTTTGCAAATATGTTTGTCTATAGGCGAGACAGATAAAGTGTCAAGATTGGGGTGCCACGCCTACTAGGAGGCTGGGAAATCGATAAATTCGATAACAGAAAACCGATAAAACTTAATATTTGTCAGATTCTTACAGCTAGAGTTGCCAAATTTTGCTCGCAGATAGCTAATCATGTCCCTGAAAAAACTGCATCAAAATTTTGGATGCCACGCCCACTCCATCCGCCCCCCTCATCACTGCTCCTTGAAATTGGAAACGCCCATAGTTTTCACATATTTTGGGCTAGAGCCACCAAATTTTGTGTGAAGATAGATATTAACGTTCCCCAAAAACATGCATCAAAATTTGGATGCCATGCCCCCAGATTCCGCCCCCATCCCCCCTTCTCCATGAAATTGGAAACGACCATAGTTTTCACATTTTTTGGGCTAGAGCCACCAAATTTTGTGTCAAGATAGATATTGACGTTTCCCAAAAAAATGCATCAAAATTTGGATGCCATGCGCCCTGATTCCGCCCCCATCACCCCTTTCTCCGTGAAATTGGAAACGCCCATAGTTTTCACATTTTTTGGGCTAGAGCCACCAAATTTTGTGTGAAGATAGATATTGACGTTCCCCAAAAAATGCATCAAAATTTTGGATGCCACGCCCCCTGATTCCGCCCCCATCCCCCTTCTACTTGAAATTGGAAACGCCTATAGTTTTCACATTTTTCGAGCTAGTGTCACCGAATTTGGTAGGAAGATATATGGTGACATCTACAAAAGATCTGCATCAAAAATTAGGATACCACGCCCACATCTGCCGCCCACCATTTAAAATCGGAAATTTCGATATCTCTTACAGTTTTTAAGCTAGAGCCCGTAAATTGGGTAGAAAGATAGAAGGCAGCATCTACCAAAGACCTGCATCAAAATTTTGAATGCCACGCCCACCTAAGCCACCCGCCTTATAAAATCGGAATCGGCTATATCTTTAACAGTTTTTGAGCTAGAGCCACCAAACTTGGTAGGCAGATAGATAGTGACAGCTAAAAACATTTGATTCAAAAATTTGGATGCCACGCCTACCTCTGCCGCCCACCTTTTAAATTTGGGAGTTAAGTTATCTTCCACAGTTTTTGAGCTAAAGTCACCAAATTTGGTAACATGATAGCTGGCGATGTTTACCACATGGGACACTCCCTTCGCCCCTGCATTACCCCTAATCAACCGTTGTTTTACTGGTATCAAAGTATTCCGCAGTCGGTTGCGTCCGACAGCAACGTTTTTACTTGTTTTTTGTTGTTTTCGTGTTGTTTATATGTTGTAGAAATTGTGCAAGTCCCAAACACTTAACCCCAAACCCATCTCACCCCTTCCATTTCCTCGAAAAACACGTGGTGCGGAGCGCGTCGCGGCAGACAGCGGCAGAAGGCTGCGGCGCCGCATTGCTAACGGACCCTGGCAGCGCGGTAATTTTTGTATAAAAGGCCGGCTGCTGGCACCGAACAGGGAGTCAAGTTCCAGCCTCGGAGCTAAACACTCATAGTTCCAGCAACCGAGAAAAACCAACAGGAAGGGCAACAACGCAACGATCCTTAAAAGGATAACTTCTCAGCGTCCTCACAGGGCAACAACGCAACGATCCTTAAGAGGATAACATCTCAACGTCCTCACAGGACAACAACGCAACGATCCTTGAAAGGATAAAATCTCAGCGTCCTCACAGGGCAACAACGCAACGATCCTTAAAGGATAACAACTCAGCAGTCCTTCGTGAAGGACATAACTCAACGACCAATACATAACCAAGCAAACGAAAACACAAAGGCAGTCAAGCTCCAGCCACCGAGGTGAACGCATCAGCAGACACCGCCGCCTACAGCCACGTCACAGGAGGAAGACCCGAGCACTGGCGAGACGAACGCGGTTCTCCCCAGTCGCGAAGTGACCTCCGAGACGGAAAAGGAATCCCCGAAGGAAGACCCGAGCACTGGCGAGACGAACGCGGTTCTCCCCAGTCGCGAAGTGACCTTCGAGTCGGCAGCGGAATCCCTGGAGGAAGATCTGAGCACTCGCGAGAACAACCACAGCAGCGGCCACAGAAACGTCAGCATCGGCAACAACTACAATAGCAACGACCACAGTAGCGCCAGCAACAGCAACAGCAATCACAGCATCGAGACCAAGCAACAACAGCAGAAGCAGAGCCAGCATCGGCAGCAACTACAACAGCAACAGGCGCTCACAAGCGGTAGAAGCGGAACTACAACAGCAGCGGGATCAGAAGCAACAGCAGCGGCCAGCAGCGCCAGCATCAGCATAGACAACAACAGCAGCGGGAGCAGAAGCAACAGCCGCGGCCATAGCAGCGAACAGCAGCGCCAGCATCAGCATAGACAACAACAGCAGCGGAAGCAGAGGAAACAGCAGCAGCATCGACCACGGTAGCCACCACAACGTACTGCAACAACAGCAGCCAGCGACGACCACAGTAGCCCGCAGCGGTAGCCACAGCAGCCAGCATCGACAACAAAGATCGGCCGGCAAGGTCACCATCCGTCATCGCCACCCTAAGTAAGGGGGGGGGTATGAGGTAGCATTCTGCTACCCCACAGAAGCTGGTCGCTATCAGCGACGGGCGCCGTACGGCACAAACGACCAAAAGCTAATTGATGTGCCCGAGAGGGCGCGAACGCAAAAGTGAAAGCACAAGCGCAAAAATGCTCCAAGCGCGATCAATGCGCAACCCTGGTTCGGCCAACCGGCATGAGCTGCATTTTTGGTGCCGGGAGTCGAGAAGAAAGCGTCGAGCAAGATAAACGCAAAGTGAGTGGGACACGCGTGGTGATATCGTTGGCCACGGCCACGCGAGTGAACACGTGAGTGAACACGCGCAAGCAATAGCAACGGACAGCGGAGCACCCCGCAACAACAACAACAGCAACGGACAGCGGAGCACCCAGCATCAGCAACAACAGCAACGGACAGCGGAGCACTCAGCATCAGCAACAACAGCAACGGACAGCGGAGCACCCAGCAGCATCAACAACAGCAACGGACAGCGGAGCACCCCGCAACAACAACAACAGTGCAAGTGAAAAGAGCAATTGACGGTGCCGGGATCGCGAGCGTACGCATCACACACACACACAAACAAACACCGCTACACACACGCACACACACACTTTGGGCAGCCACACACACACACATGCCCCGGCCTACGCATGCATACACACTGAGTAGCGCCACACACGCATACGACCGCCGCTCACACACGTCCATCATCACACCTACCCATTACCACACACACACACCCATCCATAGCGGGGTAAGTTGGCCTATGGCCATGACAAGGCGAGCCTGTACCCTTTCCCAAAGATGATATTAAAGTTGTGAAGTTTATTTGTATTTGTGTTTTATTTGTTGTATGTTTCCTTTTTCCCCATCCTGCAGCGGGTAGTCGGGTAGCCCCCCACATGGGTCAACCATGAGGTGTAGACTGGCGAATCTCCCGAGTTTTACTCCAGATTCTGCGATGTCTGCCTCTTGGTCCGATCCGTGTGTAACCTCACCATACGGCCCACACGGGTCGTGCATGAGGGGTAGGATAGCGAATCTCCCGAGTTTTACTCCAGATTCTGCGACGCCTGCCTCTTGGTCCGATCCGTGTGTAGCGACAACCGGGTGTTACCCGCGCGTTGCAGTTGTGGCCGGCCTGGGTGTACGAGTTCGGGACGCATTCCGAGTTTTACTTTGTTCGGCCCGAAACGTGCCCAGGTCACCCACACGCGTCGAATGACGCGGCCGGTGAGTAGAAACGAGGTGGGCGGGACCGGGTGATCAGCTGGCCAGGCATCCGGGTTTTACCCTGGCCTGGCCGGATGAGTGCTTGATCCTCGTCCCCTTCGTACCCCGAAGTCTGGGGTTTTACGCCTGGTCGGTGCCGAAGGGTGGTCCGAGGAAGGGGGTTGGGGAGTCTTCCGGGTTATCACCCTGGACTCTCGGCCTCTTCCCTTAGCCCACTCTGAAAGAATCGACCCTGGCGCCCGTATTGACCTCTGACCCCTACATGTCTGCGTGTTGGTATTCGATCTCGGTGCGGCTCACTCCAGGGTCCCAGCATCTTACAAATTATCTGTATAAGACCACGGACGCGACTGAGACGCCGACCTCGGCCAAGAAAACGTCTCAATAAACTTTTTTGTCTTAGTAATGAATGGTGATATTTAAAAGAGAGCTGCTTACATAAATTAACGATAAATTATGAAAACTAAGTCGAGTTTTAAATTAAAATTTAAAATTTTGAAGGATATTTTTCGGCTTTGATTGTTTTAAAGATATATTATTTAGCGTCTACAATTACTGATGGCTGCCTTAGAAGTCGTAACGCTCTCGATTAAAAATGTATCATAGGCAAGCTGCTCTTCTTTTAGCATTGCCATTATGAGCTCAGAATTTTCCACAGAGATGATCCTCTTTAAGAAAGAACAATTTAATGTTCAAACGCAAACTTTTTAAAGCTGAATCAAACTAGCCTCAGAATTTGGGGAGCGCTTAAATTGTTATTAAATAATTTCACAATCTATGTAAGCTATTACTAAGTTTAATATGGTAAAGTTGGACTATCAATGCAATCGCCTGCTTAGATTTATAAGAAATGGCACAAAATGTTGTTTTCGTAATGTTTTCAGCTGGAGTCACCACATTTGGAAAACAGTTGGTGATGTCCCTTAAAAATAAAACAACTAAAATTTCTTAAGAATTGCGAAATTTCCGACTACGGATTACTATGATACCAGTAAAAGAACTGATTGTAAGTAGTCTGCTTGCAATGTGGAATGCGGGGCCGGCAGGAGTGGGCCGGGTTGGGAACATCGCCAGCTATTTTTATACTTTGATACTGAAAGTATCATAGCATATTGCTTTTGTGCAATGTCCGTCATGGTGTCCGTCCGTCCGTCTGTATGAACGCAACTTTTTGCGACACCCGTAAAGCTAGAGACTTGAAACTTTGCAATTATGTTTGTCTATAGCCGGGTCAGATAAAGTGTCAAGATTGGGGTGCCACGCCTACAAGGAGGCTGTGAAATCGATAATCGATAACTGAAAACCGATAAAACCATTTATTTCTTACATTCTCACAGATATAATTACCAAATTTTGCACGAAGATTGCTACGCACGTCCTTCAAACAACTGCATCAAAATTTTGAATGCCTCGTCCACTCCTTCCGCCCCCATCCTCCCGGCTCCTTGAAATTGGAAACGCCTTTAGTTTTCATATTTTTTGGGCAAGAGCCACCAAATTTTGTGTCAAGGTAGGTAATGACGTTCCCCAAAAAAAACTGCATCAAAATTTTGGATGCCACGCTTACTCCTACCGCCCCCATCCTCACTGCTCCTTAAAACGCTTATAGCTTTCACATTTTGTGGGCCAAAGCCACAAAATTTTGTGTCAAGATAGGTTATGATGTTTCCCAAAAATATGCATCAAATTTTTGAATGCCACACCCATTGTTTTCGCACCTATCCTCCCTGCTCTCTGAAACTGGAAACGCCTATAGTTTTCACATTTTTTGAGATAGAGCCACCAAATTTTGTGTCAAGAGAGGTAATAAAGTTTTCCGAACAATTTGTTTCAAAAATTTGGATGTCACACCCACTTCTGCCGCCCACCTTTTAAATTTTGAGTTGCTCAGTTATCTTCCACAGTTTTTGAGCTAAAGTCACCAAATTTGGTAACATAACAGCTGGCGATGTTTACCACACGGCCCACCCCTTTCTTCCCTGCGTTCCCCCTTTGCAATAAAGCACCTTACCATCCGTTCTTTTACTGGTATCAAAGTAGTCCGCAGTCTATGGTGTCCGACAGTAACGTTTTGACTTGTCAGATAAAGTGTCAAGATTGGGGCGCCACGCTGTAACGAACCTTCGGTTGCCCGAATATAAGCTGGGCTAACTCTTGCGGTGGTGAGGGTACGTGCCAACAAATTTGTATTTGTGGCGCTACGATAATGAGAACACTTGGTGGTTTAATTGATAATATATACGTTTTATTCTCGCGTTGTTTGTTGATTCCTTTTGTTACACGTATGTTTGTCTAAGTTTGGTTGCGCCTTGACTAGATTCGCGGTGCTATTACACTTGTCTTGGAACACCTCGTAACGTGCCCTCCTGCTAACCAGTGGTCGAAGTTAGTCTCGCCTACGGGACTAGGTTTCTTGCGCACTACACCAGGTTTCGCTATTGGCTTTCTTAACTCCGTAAGAAATTACCAATAGCACTCCTACTCGCTGGGGTAAGTGTGCTTCACCTCGTCGTGCGCCAGGCTCACCAGTTCAGCACGAGGATAACAGGGACTCGCCTTACAGGGTGTATCCTTGAACAAGTCTTTCGCAGCGCTCGACCTCATTCAGACACGAAACAGCACTCAGACTTATTATAAACTGTAACTTATTGTTATATGTGCACAGCACAATGTCGGCACTTATTTAAGGACTTAAGGACTATGTTCGGCTCCTGGTTGGTAGTAGAGTCCCTGAAGTCCTTTTTCACTCCGCACCGATCTGCGTATCCTTCCACAAATTATCCTTCGTCGCGTTTTTCGAATTCCGAACCGGCCGTAGCTTAGTCTCGCGTTGTGTACTCTGAATCTGACTAACCCTCGCTGGTGATCGACGGCTCCTTTTATTGTCGTCGCTGTCTTGTGCAACCGGGGCCTGTCAGCGCCAATGTCAATCGGAGGGCAAAGGTGGCGTGATTGCTTATTGGCACCTAGCAACAGCGGTGCTTGACCGCGGCGCCTCATGCCTGCCGTTGGTATGACAGTGATCACTATAGACGGTGATCATACTGCTCACACACCAACGGCTCTTCGACCTCCACATTAACGGTACGCGTCCAGCCATCCCAGCTGCGAGACACTTACCTAGCGCTGACACCATGTGTCAGAGCAAGACAGCCTACGAATTCGCCGCGACTCAGGTCCGGCCGCGGATTCTCTCCTGTATGTGCTGTCGGCGCTGGCTTTGTTTTTTTACTAGCATGTTGTCATATATATTTATCCTATATATATATATATATATATATATTTATATATATATATATATATATATGCAAAAATATATATAATGCAACCATATTAATATATACTAATATATTGTTGCCATGCCAGTTATACTCCTTTTGTGAGGAGCACAGCTCCTCACACTCCCCTATTTCTTCGGAAGTGGAGCCTTCCACTTCAATCCCAACATTTGAATAAGCGCGCCAACCACAGCGCCGTTTGCATATTTAACGTCATCTGCACCGTCCCCACAGCTGCCAACTTCACGCTGCGTTGATTGTCCCCACAGCAGTCAGCTTTGTATTGCGTGACGTGCTATCGACATCGCGTTACCGCATCAAGGAGCTTAGTGTCGTTCGCGATCAGTGATAGTTACGATCTCAATCTGCTATCGAGCAACCCACCTCTCTGCGGCGCATGACGCGTCGAATTGCTGGAAAATTAAAAATCAAAAGGGTAAGCATAAACAAGTAAAAACGTTGCAGTCGGACGCAACCGACTGCGGAATACTTTGATACCAGTAAAAGAACGGTTGATAAGGGAGAATTCAGGGGCGAAGGGAGTGGGCCATGTGGTAAACATCGCCAGCTATTATGTTGCCAAATTTGGTGACTTTAGCTCAAAAACTGTGGAAGATAACTTAACTCACAAATTTAAAAGGTGGGCGGCAGAGGTAGGCGTGGCATCCAAATTTTTGAATCAAATGTTTTTAGCTGTCACTATCGATCTGCCTACCAAGTTTGGTGGCTCTAGCTCAAAAACTGTTAAAGATATAGCCGATTCCGATTTTATAAGGCGGGTGGCTTAGGTGGGCGTGGCATCCAAAATTTTGATGCAGGTCTTTGGTAGATGCTGCCTTCTATCTTTCTACCCAATTTTCGGGCTCTAGCTTAAAAACTATAAGAGATATCGAAATTTCCGATTTTAAATAGTGGGCGGCAGAGGTGGGCGTGGCATCAAAATTTTTGATGCAGATCTTTTGTAGATGTCACCATATATCTTCCTACCAAACTCGGTGACACTAGCTCGAAAAATGTGAAAACTATAGGCGTTTCCAATTTCAAGTAGAAGGGGGGATGGGGGCGGAATCAGGGGGCGTGGCATCAACAATTTTGATGCATTTTTTGGGGAACGTCAATATCTATCTTGGCACAAAATTTGGTGGCTCTAGCCCAAAAAATGTGAAAACTATGGGCGTTTCCAATTTCACGGAGAAGGGGGGGATGGGGCGGAATCAGGAGGCGTGGCATCCAAAATTTTGATGCATTTTTTTGGGGAACGTCGATATCTATCTTGACACAAAATTTGGTGGCTCTTGCCCAAAAAATGTGAAAACTATAGGCGTTTCCAATTTCAGGAAGAAGGGGGATGGGGGCGGAATCAGGGGCGTGGCATCCAAATTTTCGGGGGGTTTCTGGGCACGATGCCTGCCGTCCCAGCGACGGCCTCACCCGGATGGGCGACCAGCGCGGGGGTGAAGGTGCCTCACCACGCGGAGGCGAGCCCGGCGCGCTCTGCCTCGTTGCTGTTGCTGCTGCTGGACAGCTCCCCGCCGGTTGGGGCCACACCCATGGCGCCTTCTCGGGGTTTCCCTCGGTCGGTGGTGAAGCTGCTGCTGGCGACTTTGTCGGTGAGGGCGTTGGTGGCGTAGCTTGTCGTCGTGGTGGGTCATCCTCGAATATCCTGAACCCCGGCGAGGGCGGTTCCACTGGCTCACGCCAACCGTTCCGGGACGCTCCCGCCCTCGTCGTCGCTGTCCGATCCCTCGTTGCTGGACACGGGGTTGTACGCCGCGGCGCCATCTTCCGCCTCCGAATCCGAGGAGATCACGATGACCTCGGGCGACGGTGACCTCGTGGCCAGCCACTCGGGTGGTGGTGTGGGCGTTGAATACCCCGGGCCTGTGAACCGCTCTGGTTCGGATTCTGATTCTCCGTCCGATGACGCCAACTCCTCCTGTGCCTCGCGCCTCAGCCGAACCGCGATCTCTATACGCTCCTGCTCTCCCTGCCAAAAGCGCTCGGCCTCGTCCCGTCGGTGCCGCTCCTCCTCACTGGAGTCCCGCATGGGTGACGCCATCAGCACGAGCACGTCGGGGATGGAACGGCAGCCGAACTGCCGGTAGTGGGACGCGCCTGCGTCGGATCACTCGCCTGGGTGCTGGTGCCGCCCGGCGTGCCTCCAGTAAAGCGCGGATGCGCTGGTCGCGTGTCGCGACTCCCGCGCCGCTGTCCAAGTCTGCGTTTGCTACCATGTTTCTGCTGTACCTTCGTTGCGTGATAAATCTCAATGAGACTGAACGCATGGCAGCCACCGCTTCTTACACCCTCTGGTGAGTACTCCTGTGTTTGTTTTGGTGCTCGATCAACGGTGTCCTTACCGTTATGGCCGCCATGTTTTTCAGCGCTCTCTCTAGTTTTTTTTTCCTTTCAATTCGCCGCGCTAATTTTTCCCTACATACATGTGCCAGGTTTGACACATGTTTTTGTTTTTGTGTTTTTTTCTACATACATGTGCCAGTTATGATACATCTATTACCCTCCCTTTTTTTTTTAACCAACAAAACTCAAAGCCAAATAACTAATACCTATTTCCCTATTATCGCACAGGTATAAACTCAGGTGAGTATTTGAAGTATATCACCTTAACGACGTTAATAACCTAATCTTTTGCTTTCAGACATCTACGTAACTTTTTTTTTTATTAGGCAGGGAAATCGTAGGGCCCCCCTTTAAAAAAAAAATTAACCAACTTTTTTTTTAAATTTCCCCACGACTGGTTCTATTACTGTTTTTGTGTGTGCCAAAACTTATTACTGTGTTTTGCGTTCACCCTTGTCCGCTTCCTCGTTATGCGGTTTTAAGTCGCAAATGTGAGCAGTCCGTTCCCTTTTCTCAGTGTTGCTTCTTAGTTTCGCTATAACTGGTGATACGAAATTTGTTATCGTATATGGGCCAGAGAATTTCGGCTGCCATTTGACTTGGTTTGTACAATTGGCAAACTTCGCAGCGGTGTACATACGCGCGTGTGTCCCTGTACAAACCAGGCCAGTAATAACTAGTCGCTAGTCTAGCTATCGTCTTTCTACTTCCAAGGTGTCCGGCTGTTGCTGCGTCATGGTTCTCCTGTAACACCTGGGTTCTCTTACCGCTAGGTAAGCAGAGTTTCCATGACGACACCTCCTCGTTGCCCGCGCGATGTGGGATCTGCCTGTAAAGGTTTCCCTTCTCCTCCACGTAGTCTGGATATTTCTTGGGGTTCTTCTTGATCTCCTCCCGCATCTTTTGGATCCACTTGCATCCCGCATTGGATCCCTCCATGTCTTCGAGTGATGTGACCACTCGACCACATGTCTCTTGCAGTGGCTGTCGAGACAATGCATCGGCCACGACATTGAGATTAGCTTTTCGGTATCGAATCTTTTTATTATTTATTTTATTTATTTTATTTATTGCTGTAGTTCTAGCGCCCACCGCGCTATTCTACCCGATGGACTCTCGATGGAGTTGAGCCACTTCAGGTATGGCCTTAGTTTTCGAATGCCCCATACTATGTCCAAACACTCCTTTTCGGTAGCCGAATAATTCCTTTCGGCTCCGTTGAGTGTTCTACTGGCATACGATATTACCCGTTCACCTTCGTCCGAAGGTTGAGTCAATATCGCACCCAGGCCATAGTTACGTGCATCCGACTGCAAGCAAAAGGTTTTTGAAAAATCGGGGCATGCCAATACAGGTGATTGGGTCAGTCGGCTTTTAATCATTTCAAATGCCTTTTGCCGATCTTCCGACCATTCCCATTTGGCTCCTTTCTTCAGTAAGTCGTTTAGCGGGTGTACCGTTGCCGCGAAGTCTGGTACGAAGCGTCGGTACCAGGATGCGACTCCCAAGTATTGCCTCAACTCCTTCACGTTTCCCGGTGGCTTCAGCTCTGCAATTGCAGCAACCATTTCAGGGTCTGTGCAAATACCCTTGTCGGTCACTCTGTGGCCCAGATATTTTAACTCCTTTTTGAAAAAGTCGCACTTATCCACGTTAATACACAGGTTTGCTGCTCGCAACCGTCTGAACACTTCCCGCAGATTTTCCATGTGTTCTTCTCTGGTCCGTCCGATGACTAAGATGTCATCTAGATATGCGAACGCATGCGGCATCACGTCTGGTCCGATGACGCGATCCAATGCTCTCTGAAAAATTGCTGGAGCCGAATGTAAGCCGAACGGCATTACCTTCCAATGGTACAATCCTTTTCCTGGGACTGTAAGCGCTGTTAGTAGTCGGCTCTCCTTTTCCATTGGTATCTGCCAATACCTATTTTTTAAATCCAAACTTGTGATGAAATGGGCATCCCTAAGCTGATCCAAAATGTGGTTCACTCTCGGAAGTGGATACGCGTCTGTTTTCGATCGGCTGTTTAACTGTCGAAAATCTACACACAACCGCCATTGGCCCGTTTTCTTCTTTACCATGACTATGGGCGCGCTGTGTGGACTATTCGATGGTTCGATACAGCCTTTTGCAACTTGTTGGTTGACTTGTTGGTTGATTTCGGCCTGCATTTTCGGATTTTTGGGAAAATACCTCTGCTTTATTGGCCTGTCGTCGGTCATCACTATTTTGAGTTCCGTAATTTGCGATGGCCCTTTTAGCCGGGCGAACGCTGCAATTTCGCGATGTAAAAATTCGGCTATCTCGGGGTCTTCGTGTTGGATTTTGTTGCTACTTCCGGACTCCTGAAGGCTGACCTCTGTGTGCTGTTCGATCGTGGTCTGGACAACTGCCACCGACAGTCTCTCCTCCAGATTCTCACGCTCATAGTGCTGTGCCGGGATGGTGACCACCATTCCTGCACATTTCAACACAGTGCCCATACCCGTCAGGAAATCCCACCCCAACACGAGGTCGTCGATAACGCCGGGCAATATCAGCAACTTCACCTCCAGTCGGCGATTTCTCAAGCGAATTTCCGCATCTAGTTCTTCAAAGACGCTGCTGTTCCGTCCGTCAGCTAATCGTATTCGTCTGTTGGTGTCGCTCCTCCGGCACATTCCGCTGAGTCTACAAGCCAGTTTTTCTCTGATGAAACTGCTTGTAGCCCCAGTATCAATGGTTGCCTTGTACTGACAGTCACCGATTCGCACAGTAGCTGTCAGTTGCGCTCCCTCGTTCTGAAGACTCCCGATTAATGGCGAGGGGTGGTCCTCGGCGGCTCCCGCTCGCCCCTCGCTGGCGGACGCCGCTGGTCGTTTCCCGACTTACAGCATGTCGCGGTTCGCTGCCCGATTCGGCCACAAACCCAGCAGCAGTCGAGCATTGGGTTTCGGCAATCCACCGCCCAATGTCCGCTCTGACCACACACGCGACACGCCCGTCCTGGGTTCTCTATGTGTGTTTGGCTGTTGTTTTGCTGTAGTCTCGGTGCCGGTCTTGGTCTTTCTGGCTCCGATCCCCGTTCTCTGGTGTGATGCTCCTCTATTGCCATAAAACGTGTGCGATTGTTGCGATTTGCCTGTTGATCGCGATTGTTGTGTTGTTCTCCGCGACCCTGTGGTGGGTGATGATACCGCTCCTGTTGGGGTTGGAGAGCTGTTGCTGTTCGAGCCGCAGTCGCGCTCGATCCTTCTCTAACTCCTCAAATGCCTCTGCCAGGTGCATCAGATCTCCCAGATTTGAGAACTGGTAGGGTCGTGCATACGCGCGCAGATCGGGGAGACTGTTGTTGTAGATTTTTAGCAACTCTTTATCCGCTGCTAACCGCAGCGGTCGCATCAGTGTCTGCATTTCGACCATATAAATCTTGAACGGCGCCTTCAACTTCTGTCGTCTTCTGCGGACCTCATCTTCCAGATTCTCAAAATAGTGTCTGGGTAGGAAGTATTCTTGAAAACTCTGCACGAATCCCACCCAACTCGTCCAGTGTTGGTTGTTGGCGATATACCATTTTAATGCCATCCCTTTGAGCAACTCCGGCATGGCTCTTGGGCTCAGGTTCAGGTTCAGCCCATATGTATCCGCTGACCATTCCACCTTCTCCAAGAATTCTAGAGGTTTCGACAACCCGTCGAATCTAAAACCCCATTCTCGTACCTGTTTTGCCACTCTTGGTTACTCCGCGCCAGTGCTTATGCGATCGTGTCTTCGCTCGAAACTTGGTTCCTGCTGCGGTTGTTGTACCGAATTCCACGGTGATCGGCGAGATTCTTGTACATCTCTTGCTCGAGCCGCTGCGCTGGTTGAAGGTATGCTCAGCCGTGCTACATTAATAGCGCCGAGCTCCTTCTCCTCTTCTTCCTCTTCGACCGCCGACTCGAGCTCTTTGCTTGGCGACAAACGACCGAATCGCTTCGCAAATTCGCTAATACGGAGACCGTGCAATAAGAAGTTTTCATTATACTCACCCATTCTCCGAATTGTTTCCACATCTTGTCGCTTGTCCCTTCCATCGCGATGGCATTCGAACCTGGATCTCCCGTTTACTTAGCGGATGCCTTCACCATTGCGCTGTTGCCGAACACATTTCGTATGCAGTTAGTTTTGACTTAAAACGGAAAAGCTTCGGTGCGGGAACAAAATGCGTGCTCTTTGACTTGAATGCGGAACATAGTAAACATCAATATGAAGAGTTTTAGAATTAAATATAATTTATTAAAACGGACATTTAATTTTAAATTTTAATATTTGATAATGCGCGCATGGTTGGATTAAATATAGTTCAACGTTAAAATTAACATGCATTGTCATTTTGAAGCTTACACATTTTGTTTTATGGTGCAGGCACTTAAAAGTAAATACGTTTCATGTTCATTTTGCTGTTTAACTATGTTTTTAGTTGAATCAACATTGTTTATACTGATTTTTACTACGTTTCATAGTTAAAACCCGCATAGAAAAATTTACTATTTTCGTTGTGGATTCTCGTGGCGTTTTTTTTCTGGGTGTGGTGACAGTAAGTAGTAGGGGACTGCCGGTTCGTCCTCAATTTATGGCTTTTTTGACCTGTCAAAATTTGACAGTTTTATTACCCCCCACCCGTCAAATTTAATTACCCCCATCAAATTGTATGACCCCATCAAATTTTATTACCCCTCCCTATTTGGTGATCCTTTGTTTAGTATGTTGCATAAGAACAAGGGGGCGGAGATCATGATATCACTATGACCTTAGATGACCCCTTTTGTCTGTTTTCTAAATACTTATTTTAATATACATTTGTAGAGTGTTGCTGGTGCAATCCTAGATAAGGATGGATTTTGGTTTAGGGATAAGATATTGTTAATTGCATACTGAACATGTTCATGCTCATCGAGTATTGTGGCTAATAGATAAGATATTGTTAATTGCATACTGAACATGTTTATTCTCGTCGAGTATTGCGGCTTATAGATAAGATAGTGTTAAATGCGTATGCAAGTGCGTGTGGGTCTGTGCTTGTGTATTGTAATGTACAGATGAGCATGTTTTAACATTAAACTGGGCTTGTTGATAAAAATGTGTTTAATGTGTACTGAACATGCTCTTATTCATGCTTATCAATTTGGGGGAAAGTGATTCTTACTGATCCTCCTTTAAGCAATAGGCATCAAACCTAAAGGCTTATCATTCTTAATATTTGGTGCCCTCCCTTTTATCTTAGAGGCTTATTGATTTAAAGCTGTGGTGCTATCCCTTTCTTGTACGTACCCAACTTATTTAAGTAATGATTAGCTCGCTAGAAAAAAATATATCCCTGGTTTCAAAATGAATAAAAGGAGAGTTTTTTTTGTGTGTTTAAAGTAAAATTTATTTATTAAAGTTATAACAATGGCTATTATTTAATCTTTTGCTTAAATTTTTGTATTGTGAAATAATCTTCTCCAGTTTTGCTTGACGCATTCCATAGAAATAGCAGCCACATGTGTCAACTCCCTCTATAGCTAGATCAGATGACCAGGAGCACGTTGTAAGATGTTCACCAAATTTCGATTTTACTAGACGACAGCTTGTATACTTTGAGAAATACTCTCGGTATTCTTTAAGCAATTTGCGATGCTCGGGAAATATCATTTCATCAAATTCCTTCAAAAAATCGTCGATTTTCTTCACAATTGTTAGCAATCCAAAGTTAGAGAACAGACCCATTTTGTACTTTACTTCTAAAACTTTCAATCAAGACTGACTAAAATTTTTATTTTTACATCTCTTTTTATTTCTTTTCTCATATTTTCAAAACTCAATGCAAAGACATGCAAGTTCAAACATGTCTGACTAAATTTTTATCTCTGTTTTTCTCACGTTTCTATTTTTTTATTCTTACAAAGTTGTTTTCTCAACTGGCTTACATCTCTTTTAATTTCTTTTCCCATCTTTTGTGATATTTCAAAGCATAGACGAGTAAGGTCAATTTCTACTTCATAGTCATAAATTGCTTCTAAATCTGAGAGTTGTACACTATATTTACGCAGTTCTGAACACTTTGGAATAATATAATTAAAATATATATTTCTAATTTGATTTTTTATTAGTGTATTCCAACACAAAAATGTTGTAAAAAAAATTCCTAATCTTATAAACGACCTCCATGATTCCCTATCAAATTCAATTTTATTTCCATGTTGATTTAGTATTAATATTCTTTGTCTATCAGTTTTTCCAATTTTAAAATGACACCTAACACTTCCAAGCATTGGATTTTCAATTATTGTATCTGGCATTAGGAAGTCAAAGTGTTCAAGTTTCATTTGAATGTACTCTTTATATGTTAATAATTGCAGCCATTCCTCCTTTCCCAGTCCAATGAAGTTATGTTTATGTTGCTGCATCCAAACCATAGGCGTGAACCCTCTACTCGTAGAAAAACCACACTTTAGTTTAAGCTCTAGATTCGCAAAATATTCAAATCCAAAAATAACTTCATGATCCTGTTTTTTCCATGAATTCTTTGTTTTTATTTAAGTGAAGTGTATCCATCTGGTTGAGGCTTTTGATTCAAACTAAACATAAATTAAAACAAACATGCTATTTAAGGTTTTCATTTTTAGCTCGTTTCTCAGTTCGTTTTATACAGTAGGAGCAAAATTGTCATTCTTGATAGAAGCTCGTGTGTTCTAGTTGACGTTCAATATATGTTTGGAAACGACAGGCAGTTATTTGTCAAAGAGTTGGCATTTATGCAAGCTGGATCTGTCATACCCAATTTTTTTCACTTCAAACCACCCTATCACAAAAGGGAACTAGATGAAGTGACTAGAAAAACTTTAAAGATAACCAAACACTATGTCGATGATCTAGATTGGTCTGAAGGGGACATCTCATATCTAAGCCTTGTTGAAATACTAAAACCATTGAATACCTACACAACTGTTATAGTTAGAGGTAGAGCGAAAAAAGAATTTTTAACCAAATATATTGATACAAACATATTAGATTTAAATCATGAACAGAGTTTGGCCCAATCCCCAAACTTCTTTACTAATTGTAGAATACATAAAAAAAATAACAAATCAATGTGCACTAAACAATTTATTTAAACTGTTTGTAATCTTAGAAAGCTGTAAGTTTGAGATACCTGAAAAATAAATATTTTGAAGAAAAATTATATTTCTTTCAAATTTCGAGTTGTTTTTATTTAGTTTTTATTGTTTAATTAAGAGAGGGATACAGTTTATTTTTATTTTAAATCATAAATATTAAACTATACGCTGAACTAATCCAGTCAAGGGTGAATACTGTACAAGTCGATCATGCATAAGCAGGCAATATACCTTAGTATTTCTCTCACTACTACTTTCAAGGTCGATCGAAACTCTTACATCGATTGGCCCAGTCTTTACTGTTTCGTTTTGATGAGACAAATCCACAACAACCATCGGTGCTTTATCTCTAAACTCTATGGGCGTTAGCAATGGTTCAGGTTCCTTCATGTAGTAGCTTGTTTGAAATCCTGTATACATATCATACAAACTAGCAAAGCGTTCTCGCTTAAAATTTATATTCATATCGTCATACGGAAAGTTCTCTGAGTTCAGGTATACTTTCAAGTTTCTCAAATGATTCTGTATTAATTTATTGTCCGCTACAAAACCAATTATTGCAAACCGGGGACGTTCTCTGTTAGCTGCAAGCTTAACATTCCAAACATGTTGTGTACCTTCTGCTAATGCTGGATTCAGGTAACAAACCCAACTGCGGAACGTAAGTGGGAGTGACCCCCCACTCTTTGTTAGACTAAACATTTGCAACTTCTTTTCATCACTTAAAGTTACATGTGGTATTTTCCAGGTAATGTTAGAAATATTTAATATATACTCAGTACTCCCAAGTTTACTGTAATATACATCCCCCATATTTTTAGTCATGAGTAATATTAATTCATGTTTACAATTTAGTAAGACCTTGTTATAGTCTTCAGCAAATCCAAGTAAGTATTTGAGAGGAATAGAAAAGTTAAAATAGCCGTTTGCGGAGCTGTCGGTCGTCTCCATTAAACCATCCAGAATTTTCTAGCATTCGGCTCTCCGTATTATTTAAGGAAATATAGCTTTTTAAGGTTGTCGAAATACCAACAAAGCGAGTACGATCAATTTCAATTCCATTAAGTTCATAGCGAACCTCATCAAAGAGATAACTCATACAATTGTTTTTAAGTTTCCCATCTGTAGCATTCGAACCATCTGCCAAACAAATCCAGCCCTCAACATTAATAAAACTCTCACAAGGTAAAACATATAAGTCCTGATTCTGAATTGTAATTCTGACTTCATCATTGCTTTTAAAGGCTTGTAGATAGGGAGAATAGCTGTGATATTATTTTTTCGTAATACTCTCATCCGAATACGCTTTATCTCGAACATTTAATACACTACTCATTATTTTCTTAGTTTTAGTCCCAATGATTTCAGAAATTATATGTTCTCAAACGTAAGAGCTTTTTTCCACAATTTGCTTCCTTCCGTAGTAGAATTTAAAGTGTTAACTGGTGGCAGATAGCCTGCATTTTTATACTTTGATACCGAAGGTCTCATAGTATATTGGTTTTGTGCAATGTCCGTCATGGTGTCTGTCCGTCTGTCCGTCTGTCTGTCTGTCCGTCTGTCCGTATGAACGCAACTTTTTTCGACACCCGTAAAGCTAGAGACTTGAAACTTTGCAAATATATTTATCTATAGGCGAGACAGATAAAGTGTCAAGATTGGGGTGCCACGCCTACTAGGAGGCTGGGAAATCGATAAATTCGATAACTGAAAACCGATAAAACTTAATATTTGTCAGATTCTTACAGCTAGAGTTGCCAAATTTTGCTCGCAGGTAGCTAATCATGTCCCTGAAAAAACTGCATCAAAATTTTGGATGCCACGCCCACTCCTTCCGCCCCCCTCATCACTGCTCCTTGAAATTGGAAACGCCCATAGTTTTTACATATTTTGGGCTAGAGCCACCAAATTTTGTGTCAAGATAGATATTTACGTTCCCCAAAAAATGCATCAAAATTTTGGATGCCACGCCCCCTGATTCCGCCCCATCCCCCCTTCTCACTGAAATTGGAAACGCCTATAGTTTTCACATTTTTTGGGCAAGAGCCACCAAATTTTGTGTCAAGATAGATATTAACGTTCCCCAAAAACATGCATCAAAATTTGGATGCCATGCCCCCAGATTCCGCCCCCATCCCCCCTTCTCCCTGAAATTGGAAACGACCATAGTTTTCACATTTTTTGGGCTAAAGCCACAAAATTTTTTGTCAAGATAGATATTGACGTTTCCCAAAAAAATGCATCAAAATTTGGATGCCATGCGCCCTGATTCCGCCCCCATCCCCCCTTCTCCGTGAAATTGGAAACGCCCATAGTTTTCACATTTTTTGGGCTAGAGCCACCAAATTTTGTGTGAAGATAGATATTAACGTTCCCCAAAAACATGCATCAAAATTTGGATGCCATGCCCCCAGATTCCGCCCCCATCCCCCCTTCTCCATGAAATTGGAAACGCGCATAGTTTTCACATTTTTTGGGCTAGAGCCACCAAATTTTGTGTCAAGATAGATATTGACGTTTCCCAAAAAATGCATCAAAATTTGGATGCCATGCGCCCTGATTCCGCCCCCATCACCCCTTTCTCCGTGAAATTGGAAACGCCCATAGTTTTCACATTTTTTGGGCTAGAGCCACCAAATTTTGTGTCAAGATAGATATTTACGTTCCCCAAAAAAACGCATCAAAATTTTGGATGCCACGCTCCCTGGTCCCGCCCCCATCCCCCTTCTCCCTGAAATTGGAAACGCCCATAGTTTTCACATTTTTTGGGCTAGAGCCACCAAATTTTGTGTCAAGATAGATATTGACGTTCCCCCAAAAAAATGCATCAAAATTTGGATGCCATGCCCCCTTATTCCGCCCCCATCCCCCCTTCTCCATGAAATTGGAAACGCCTATAGTTTTCACATATTTTGGGCAAGAGCCCAAATTTTGTGTCAAGATAGGTACTGGCGTTCCCCATCAAAACTTGGGTGCCACGTCCCCTGATTCCGCCCCCATCCCCCCTTCACCAAGAAATTGTAAACGCCTATAGTTTTCACATTTTTTGGGCTAGAGCCACCATATTTTTTTTTTTTTGTGTGAAGATAGATATTGACGTTCCCCAAAAAATGCATCAAAATTTTGGATGCCACGCCCCCTGATTCCGCCCCCATCCCCCTTCTACTTGAAATTGGAAACGCCTATAGTTTTCACATTTTTTGAGCTAGTGTCACCGAATTTGGTAGGAAGATATATGGTGACATCTACAAAAGATCTGCATCAAAAATTAGGATGCCACGCCCACCTCTGCCGCCCACCATTTAAAATCGGAAATTTCGATATCTCTTATAGTTTTTAAGCTAGAGCCCGTAAATTGGGTAGAAAGATAGAAGGCAGCATCTACCAAAGACCTGCTTCAAAATTTTGAATGCCACGCCCACCTATGCCACCCGCCTTATAAAATCGGAATCGGCTATATCTTTAACAGTTTTTGAGCTAGAGCCACCAAACTTGGTAGGCAGATAGATAGTGACAGCTAAAAACATTTGATTCAAAAATTTGGATGCCACGCCTACCTCTGCCGCCAACCTTTTAAATTTGGGAGTTAAGTTATCTTCCACAGTTTTTGAGCTAAAGTCACCAAATTTGGTAACATGATAGCTGGCGATGTTTACCACATGGGACACTCCCTTCGCCCCTGCATTCCCCCTAATCAACCGTTGTTTTACTGGTATCAAAGTATTCCGCAGTCGGTTGCGTCCGACAGCAACGTTTTTACTTGTTATTATTATAAATAATCATTCTCGTCGCCTCAAGTGTAAGCGTAGTGTCACACTCTCTTTTCTTAAATTTACCAAATTTCCGTTCTGGTCAACCATTCGTATTATCAACGAGTGTATCTCTCTCGTGTTAACAGGCAAATAAATGAGATTATTTGGTTTCTCACTCAATTTATACCCCGGCGGAACGTTAAGTGCAGGGCATGACTCGACACCTCATTAACATATGATCCGCTAACAATATTACATTCCAAACGTATCGTATTGACTTTCAAAATGTCTACAGGCTGATCTGATATGTGTAAT
Organism: Scaptomyza hsui; assembly: GCA_018152825.1. Classification (NCBI taxonomy): domain Eukaryota; kingdom Metazoa; phylum Arthropoda; class Insecta; order Diptera; family Drosophilidae; genus Scaptomyza; species Scaptomyza hsui. Next base: position 839,994 of record JAECXO010000241.1, read on the forward strand.
GCATTAGGCTTTAGTTCTTTTTTATTAAATCCGAATAATTGTCCAATAGAACGATCTTTGTTGAAGTATATTGAGTCTTCTTTAGTAGATATCACTACTTGAAGGGTATTGTTGTTGCTCTCGATCAGCGGGTGTTTGGTTTTATTTGGCTCTTTTTGCTTCATTTTCTCACTAATAATTTCATTTATGTCATCAAGCTCATACGATCCCACGGGGATCTCAATAACATGCTCTCCAACATGGAATAAATTATTGTCGTGATCAACATTTGGGATCGAGTTGTACATATGAAAATCAATTAGTGCACACTCATACCTCCCACTCAACTCGATAGGGGGGTGATAGTTTGCCACTAAAATAGCGTCGTTACCCGTTAATGTTAGTGTTGTTGCCATTCCGAATGTTTAATGATAAGTGAATTTATAGTTCTATTTTCAATTATTTTATTTTAAATGTGAATGAAGTAGTCGAATCCTCTTCTATATCGCCCATTGTCTAACAGATCGTCTTTACTTATTAGTAAAAATCCGTATTTTTCTCTCCAACGAAATTGACAGATTTTCTTAAATGAATCAAGTGTCATGTCTACACCCACGCGGTCCTGATACACGTGCTTCATATTTAAATCATCTTGTCGAAACATAATAATTAAATTTGCATTATCACGCACAAGATGCTTCGGGATACGTGTATACGTTTGACACAAATAGAACACGTCTACGCTACTATGTCTTCCCATGCACGAATATTATCCTGTTTTTCACATGCTACGTCATCAAAAATCATTATAGAGTTTTTTTTTGGCATCGCTTGGTGCTATTACATTTTCATTGTCAGAAAACGTAAAGTATCCCATTCCTTTTATTGGGCCAATAAGTGCCTTTAAGTATTCATATTTCGGTTGATATAAGGATTTTGAATACAAATAAATATTCTCAAACTTTAGACCGTTGGGACTTTCAATCAAACTAATGATAACATTAGTTTTTCCACAGTTGGAAGGTCCGACAATTAGAGCTCGACTTGAATTTGGTAACAAGCAACTATGTCTGACTTGTTTGAATCGTAGAATCGATATTTTCACCTCTATATCAGTTTTTTGTTTTATTAAGCGCATATTAGTCCTATTCTTTAAATCAACTCGTTACTCCTGTAAATGCTGTTGATGAATAAACATCAAATAAAATGGTGTTGCGATTTTATAAACTAAATAGTACCAAGTTGCCGCTCTATCAGGGTAGAGGTATTGTGAATAAAATAATCAACTCCTTACCTGTTGAACTACACATCCCGGGATATCAGTTTTGTGGTCCGGGAACAAAGCTTAAAACACGTTTGGAACGTGGTGATAGAGAAATCAATCCCTTGGATGCCGCTTGTAGAGATCACGATATAGCCTATTCTAAACATAAAGATGGAAAATCGTCATATAGCTGACAAAATACTAGCTGAAAGAGCTTGGGAGCGTGTTAAAGTCCACGATAGTACTCTTTGAGAAAAATCTGCAGCATATTTCGTTACCAACGCAATGAAAGCGAAGAAAAAATTTTGTATGGGTGTCCAAAAAAGGGAAAAGAAACAAAAACCATGTAAAATCCAAAAAAAATTTTACAAATCTTGTTAGAGTTGCAACCAGAGTGTTAAAGAAAGAAAAACCATTTGACATTCAATCAGCAATTAACGTTGCTCGAAAAGCTATAACCAAGACCATTGGAAATAAAAAAAAAATAAAGTTATAATTCCTAGAGTAATCAGCGTTCCTAAAATTGGAGGTTTCCTACCACTTGTACCCATCTTGACAGCGCTCAGTGCGTTAGGGGGACTCGCATCAGGTGGGGCGGCAATAGCTAAAAGCATTAACAATGCTAAGAATGCTAAAAAAGAGCTAATGGAGAAAAAACGTCATAATAGAAAAATGGAAGCCATAGCTTTAGGTAATGGCCTGTATTTGAAACCATATCAAAAAGGATTTGGAATAACCTCAGATAATAACTGGAACGCATTGGGTAGCTTACTATAAGGCGGACAAGGAGTGTAGATATTGTGATAGTTTTGGAAATTTACCACCACCTCTAGAACCTATAAGATATTTGGGAGAGAACATAAAATACAATTATAATCAAGTACAAAGATTTGGTACGTTTAACTGTGGACACTTATGCCTTCAATTTATAATGCTTTGCGCAACATCAGGTCTTCGTATTTAACATGGCTTAAAGTAATTTTTTTACTCTACTAAATCTGAATTCTTACTTTGATATTGTATGACTTTTAATAAAGAAAATTTAAAGAAAAACTCAATAAATGCTTTTAAAATGATGTGTGTGGGTTTAGTATGTTATGAATATCTGAATAGTTCACATATACCAGCTCTAGCGTTAAACATTAAGGTCGAACAGGAAAACAGCTCCGCGGTTAACAACAACGGTTCCCGGTTTTCAGCAAACAGCCCGGTAAAACAGCACGGTAAAACAGGAAAACAGCTCTCTGGTTAACAGCAAACAGCTCAACGGTTAACAACAAACGACCCCCTAATTACAGCACAGTATTCAAAATGAATTAAAATATATTGAAGGAACTGTCAAAATCAAGGCATGCGCTGAAAAGAAAATTTCAATGTGTTAAATTGGGTAGAGCTGCGAATGAATATCAGTTTTAGGAAACATTTAAGCCTTTAACAGAGCCACTTAACAAAATTATTAGAGGTAATCTAGATATCAAACCATCCAACCATCTACAAAAAAGAAGAAGCAGATAAAAGTAAAACAACGATTAGAGGGAATGAAAATCAAAATACTGACATTTATGATGCGATAGATGGGGAAATAGATAGAAAAGAAATATTTCATGATTCGTTTACACCAAGTGAACAAAGCTATCTTAACCCAGTTGCAGTAAGCAATGAAGACTATTATCAGTCAAATGTATTAAGTAGTGAGAACTTTAATCTCAGTATAAATGAATTAGAGCGAGAAAGACAGCTTGATAAAGCTTTTGGCCCAACTAAACAAGAAGGAGAAATTAAATTAGGAAGATCTAAAATAAGTGTTTCCAACAAGAAAATTGAGCTGGAATCGGGTGAAAAGTGGGATCTTACTCCAGGACTATATTCTTTGATCTATTTAAAAAATCCTCGTAACTACAAGCAAATAGATCTCGACTCGTATCGAGAAATCTTGATTAAAACAAATGCACATAGAAAAAATCATCACCCAAATGAGCCACTGAAAGGCAATCGCTCAAAAAAGTAACAAATCAATGTGCACTAAACAATTTATTTATACTGTTTGTAATCTTAGAAAGCTTTAAGATTAAGATACCTGAAAAATAAATATTTTGAATAAAAATTATATTCTTTCAAATTTCGAGTTAATTTTATTTAGTTTTTATTGTTTAATTAAGAGAGTGATACAGTTAATTTTTATTTTAAATCATAAATATTAAACAATACGTTGAACTAATCCAGTCAAGGGCGAATACTGTACAAGTCGATCATGCATAAGCAGGCAATATACCTTAGAACTTCTCTCACTACTACTTTCAAGGTCGATCGAAACTCTTACATCGATTGGCCCAGTTTTTACTGTTTCGTTCTGATGAGACAAATCCACAACAACCATCGGCGCTTTATCTCTAAACTCTATGGGCGTTGGCAATGGTTCAGGTTCCTTCATGTAGTAGCTTGTTTGAAATCCTGTATACATATCATACAAACTAGCAAAGCGTTCTCGCTTAAAATTTATATTCATATCGTCATACGGAAAGTTCTCTGAGTTCAGGTATACTTTTAAGTTTCTCAAATGATTCTGTATTAATTTATTGTCCGCTACAAAACCATATATTGCAAACCGGGGACGTTCTCTGTTAGCTGCAAGCTTAACATTCCAAACATGTTGTGTACCTTCTGCTACTGCTGGATTCAGGTAACAAACCCAATTGCGGAACGTAAGTGGGAGTGACCCCTCACTCTTTGTTAGACTAAACATTTGCAAGTTCTTTTCATCACTTAAAGTTACATGTGGTATTTTCCAGGTAATGTTAGAAATATTTAATATATACTCAGTACTCCCAAGTTTACTGTAATATACATCCCCCATATTTTTAGTCATGAGTAATATTTATTCATGTTTACAATTAAGTAAGACCTTGTTATAGTCTTCAGCAAATCCAAGTAAGTATTTGAGAGGAATAGAAAAATTAAAATAGCCGTTTGCGAGCTGTCGGTCGTCTCCATTAAACCATCCAGAATTTTCTAGCATTCGGCTCTCCGTATTATTTAAGGAAATATAGCTTTTTAAGGTTGTCGAAATACCAACAAAGCGAGTACGATCAATTTCAATTCCATTAAGTTCATAGCGAACCTCATCAAAGAGATAACTCATACAATTGTTTTTAAGTTTCCCATCTGTAGCATTCGAACCATCTGCCAAACAAATCTAGCCCTCAACATTAATAAAACTCTCACAAGGTAAAACATATAAGTCCTGATTTTGAATTGTAATTCTGACTTCATCATTGCTTTTAAAGGCTTGTAGATAGGGAGAATAGCTGTGATATTATTTTTTCGTAATACTCTCATCCGAATACGCTTTAACTCGAACATTTAATACACTACTCATTATTTTCTTAGTTTTAGTCCCAATGATTTCAGAAATAATATGTTCTCAAACGTAAGAGCTTTTTTCAACGATCTGCTTCCTTCCGTAGTAGAATTTAATGTGTTAACTGGTGGCAGATAGCCTGCATTTTTATTATTATAAATAATCATTCTCGTCGCCTCAAGTGTAAGCGTAGTGTCACACTCTCTTTTCTTAAATTTACCAAATTGCCGTTCTGGTCAACCATTCGTATTATCAACGAGTGTATCTCTCTCGTGTTAACAGGCAAATAAATGAGATTATTTGGTTTCTCACTCAATTTATACCCCGGCGGAACGTTAAGTGCAGGGCATGACTCGACACCTCATTAACATATGATCCGCTAAAAATATTACATTCCAAACGTATCGTATTGACTTTCAAAATGTCTACTGGCTGATCTGATATGTGTAATGCATTAGGCTTTAGTTCTTTTTTATTAAATCCGAATAATTGTCCAATAGAACGATCTTTGTTGAAGTATATTGAGTCTTCTTAAGTAGATATCACTACTTGAAGGGTATTGTTGTTGCTCTCGATCAGCGGGTGTTTGGTTTTATTTGGCTCTTTTTGCTTCATTTTCTCACTAATAATTTCATTTATGTCATCAAGCTCATACGATCCCACGGGGATCTCAATAACATGCTCTCCAACATGGAATAAATTATTGTCGTGATCAACATTTGGGATCGAGTTGTACATATGAAAATCAATTAGTGCACACTCATACCTCCCACTCAACTCGATAGGGGGGTGATAGTTTGCCACTAAAATAGCGTCGTTACCCGTTAATGTTAGTGTTGTTGCCATTCCGAATGTTTAATGATAAGTGAATTTATAGTTCAATTATCAATTATTTTATTTTAAATTTGAATGAAGTCGTCGAATCCTCTTCTATATCGCCCATTGTCTAACAGATCGTCTTTACTTATTAGTAAAAATCCGTATTTTTCTCTCCAACGAAATTGACAGATTTTCTTAAATGAATCAAGTGTCATGTTTACACCCACGTGGTCCTGATACACGTGTTTCATATTTAAATCATCTTGTCGAAACATAATAATTAAATTTGCATTATCACGCACAAGATGCTTCGGGATACGTGTATACGTTTGACACAAATAGAACACGTCTACGCTACTATGTCTTCCCATGCACGAATATTATCCTGTTTTTCACATGCTACGTCATCAAAAATCATTATAGAGTTTTTTTTGGCATCGCTTGGTGCTATTACATTTTCATTGTCAGAAAACGTAAAGTATCCCATTCCTTTTATTGGGCCTATAAGTGCCTTTAAGTATTCATATTTCGGTTGATATAAGGATTTTGAATACAAATAAATATTCTCAAACTTTAGACCGTTGGGGCTTTCAATCAAACTAATCATAACATTAGTTTTTCCACAGTTGGAAGGTCCGACAATAAGAGCTCGTATTGTAGTGGACAGAATACTACCCCAAACGAATTTTACTTTCTGAGCAAAAATAAAACATATTTTGCCATGGAAAAGACAAATAAGTCCCATTGTCATTGTCAGCAAATCTCGCTCGGAACTTTTGATCCCGTTCTTTTTTTTTTTGAAAGCATATCTTGGTTCACGCTTGTTACGCTCTCCTGCTGTTCAGCATTGGAATTACACCGTTTGAAAGTTCGTTGCTGTGACCAAGCCACGCTGCATTAGACAAAACGTTCTAAGCTGTCGATCTTTTCTGTCTCAGCGTTCAAATAATCAAGACGTGTGCAAGTTATTTAAAATTAATAAAATTTATACTAAGAGAAAACGCGTGATTTGCCTACACATACATATATATAAAAGTACAGTGCGGCTGTTAAGACCTCGGAATTGTGAATATTATATATAACCAGACTCTGGCTAGATAGTCAGCAGCCCCAATAATTGTGCGGGAGTTTATAATTGGAAAAGGTGATATTTTACTAAAGAGTTAGTAAGTGCATCTTTCTAAATCATTGTGTTTTAATTCTCAGCAAAGACAGCATTGTCAGTGTCGACGGATAGCGCTCCGCGCGCCGTGCGCGTTTTGTTCACGTACACACACACATAGCCGTCGACCGCTGCAATTTTACACTGGTACGAAGTACATGGTACCGTGGCGCAAGGCATTCCCTAGTGTTCGTTCAACTTGGTGACCGAATCTAGGATCTGCTCTGGAGTCCTGGATTGATATACTTTGATGCACGAGTTCGAAATTAGAGCTGTGACCTAACCTTAAAACTGGCAGACCTCATGTGTTATTCGTCCCACGGTGCACAGTTTTGACAGCGTTGGCTGACACAGTTATACATGACCAGATGAGAGAGGATTGGAAGTGAGAATAACGCGAAGTTGCCCTGCTCATCTTCGTTTCGCAATTGCGAATTACCTTGTGATTGCTATTTGCCTTGGAAGTTTGTATCACCGCCATGCGCAACAACGTTTAAGAAATTCGGTTAAATATAAAAATATTAAAATTTATAGTATTAGTTATTAATTGCTATTGTGAAAATTTGTTAATCGAACTATTTGGCAGGAACCTTTTAAGTGATTGACCACACGTTTATACGTGCATAAAATCAACGTTTAATTCAACAGCCACAGCAGTTCTTTGGTACCAACGGACTCAGCGATGGATTTGTAATTGTGAGTAACAACAAAAGGTAAATACAGAGTGATTTCTCGTTCATGCTTAGAAAATATCGTGTGAATACCTTAAAAATGATTTTGCCAGAGTTATCTTTATATTTTTGAATTGAAACAAATTACTAAGAACGTTACTTAAATATCTAAAATTATATAAAACTACCTAAAATGCAAATAACGTAATGAAGCGTAAAAATTGTATGAAATACCATTTAATTGCGAATAATAATAATTGTTTGGAAATGAATTATTAAATAAAACCAGTATCGTCATGATTACATCATAATGAAGGAATATCGAGTGTAATCAAATTAGGGGCAATTTTATTTTCGCTCACCAATTGCCAAGGCAGGGAGGGTATAGAGAGCGTATGAACAACAACATCAAGTTCATACAACTACTGCATTGGCTATGCTGCATACTTTTCCGACCGATCCTATTATTTACTTTTGATTATATTTTGTAGATCTTTAGAGTAGTATCAGTAGTATGTGCACTTAAACTTTATTTTTGTGTCGTAAGGTGCCATAGGAATATAAGGGATTGGAAGCCCACGACCCCATCCGGCGAGCCATCCACAGAGCGTAGCATAGTGCACAAAACCCGATTCCCGTTCCCAGGCGAGGCTGTATCGAGAAGACCGACAGCTCAGTTCTACTGCTTATCGGGGCAGACTACATAATAGTAATTGCCACCCTAGCTAGTACACGACATTATAATAATTGGCGCCCAAACCGTGTGGCCTTTCGGGGTAGTATAATAGCAAAGACCTCTTACATAAAACTTAACACCTAGTAAGGGGATATTACCAAAAGAAAGTAGCTAAATCAAGGTCAAAACGTTTAAGATATAAATATTTAAGTCTAAAGAGGAAAGACTATGTTGAGTAACTAATACAAATTTATAAATTTTTGCCTTGAGGACCACACAATATCCAGCTCTGTTTAACCATCCTTACACAACTTTTGTTTACCGAACTGTATTGATTTTCTTACGGTTTTAGTATGTGATTATTTCAATTCTAGGAATCGAGATGCGAATCATGTTTTGGGTTGATCTACCAGAGGAGATTATTCACAAACTTGGTCATGAGACAAACAGTTCAAATTAATTAATTCCTTATATTTATTTGTGGTTTGAGTAGGCAAAGCCCTGTAGATTCATTAAACGAATTGCGATAGCTATTCATTATTTTGGATAGGTCGACTTTAATAGGACTTCATTTCTTTCGCCATCTCAACTCATTAGTCAATTATATTGTTTTTTGGTTGCTGTGAAAAACACGTCTTAGATGGAAATTTGAGGTCTTGTCCAGTACGCATAGAACTTTAGAGTTAGACTATACAATAGCCACATTCTTTTAAATAGTTTAGTATGCAGGAGCAAAATGCTTTATTGATATTCTTTCATTATGTATGGAAAGTGACGATCTTTTTGAATTAGTAAAAAACCTTAATATATTTATGATGCCATTACAACACAGCATCACTGAAAACCGACCTACTCCAGAATTGGAGCAGGCTAAAATATGCGAAATTTGTAACGATAACATAACAACAAACCAGATTACGGTAACAACTTCTTGCAATCATGAGTTTCATAGCGATTGTCTATTTGAGAGATTCAGGGAGTCATCTAACTGTCCAACCTGTCATGTAATATGCACTGCTGAGCCGTTTAGCAATCCGAGTCTAGCTGTTGAAATGTCGGAAGCAGAAGCGCGCAACAGTAAAAACGCTAGTAGCTTAGATTTTGATTCTTTAGATTAACCTTCTACGAATCGTAGAACCGAGCGTTCAGCACGTGGAAGAGGTAGGGGAGCTATACCCAAGAGAGGTATGCAAGCCTACCACCCGAAAAAGTTGGAAATATCATCCAAAATTGGCATGTTCGTTTTGATGGAACTAAAAATAAATTATCGGCTAGTGAATTTATTTACCGTGTCCGATCCCTCACAGCTCAAACACTCCGAGGTGAATTTCAAATCATTTGTGATCATTTACATTTGCTTTTAGCAGATAAAGCGTCCGATTGGTTTTGGCACTTTCATCGCAAGCACCCACACTTTAATTGGGAAACTTTTTGTTCCGTTTTCCGTGATAAATATGATGATACGGATAGCGATGTGGATATTTGGAGAAAGATTGCGAAGCGTCGTCAAGGCGAAATGGAGTCGTTCGATGTCTATCAGGTAGGCATTGAAGATTTAACCAATAGGCTTTCACGCTCCATATCCGAATCAGAATTAGTTCAACTTTTAATTGATAATTCGAAAACACCACTTAGACATGAATTGTTGCATTTGCGTGTTCGTACTCTCGATGTTCTACATGAAGAAGTACAGAAACATGAACATTTTTATGGTGAGCTTCGACATTCGTCAAATAAAAATCAGTTTAACTATCGTCGTAATATATCTGAACTTTTAGAAGAAGAAGACCAGAATTCAGAAGCAACGATAGCAGGTATTGTTCGAAACAAAATAGTGTGTTGGAATTGTGACAAAGTTGGTCACAGATACGACGACTGTTTTGAAGTACGCAGAGTATTTTGCTACGGCTGTGGTACTAAAGATGTATATAAGCCACGCTGTGTCAAGTGTAATCCTTCGGAAAACCGGCTAAAGGATGCGCAGACCTCTACCAATTAAGCGCATCCGATACCTTACTAAACGAGAGCTCTACTAAAACGGAGAGTGAACTAAACTCCGTTCCGCAGTCAAGCTTATCGTCACCCAAATTAGTATCTAATAAGGAAATCATACCATTTCATGTGAGATATGAAAATTACGTAAAAGCCAGAAGTAGAATTTTTGGAGATCAGCAAACCTTAGCATTTATAAGCAAACCCAAGCGCTCTACAATCCGATTGAGAACATTTTGGAAAAACGTCATTAGTACGCGTAAGAGTCTAGTTTCGTCAGTGTTTTTCAACTCTGATAATAGATTATACATTGAAATTCAGATTGAAGGTAAAAACCATAAAGCTTTATTAGACTCTGGCGCATCTATTAGTTGCATCGGCAGCAAATTAGCTCTTGAGTTGCAATCCACTTGTAAGACTCGTCCTTGCTCCGGCAACGTTAAAACAGCTGATGGAAGCACTTGTAAAGTGGAAGGGATTTTTACGTCTTCAATAACATATCGAAATATAACCAAACCTATCGAATTCTTTCTCATACCAGCGCTAAAACAAACAGTATACCTAGGCATGGATTTTTGGTCAAGTTTTGGACTAGTAGACCAAATTTTAAATCCAAAAATATCCGAATTAGATGTGGGAGACTCAGATTATGAAGAAGATACTTCAAACCTGCATTCTCTTTCATCGGAACAACGGCAGCGATTAGCCGCCGTGATTAAGATTTTTCCGTCTTTCGAAATTGAAGGATTGGGTAGAACTAGTGTAATTTTTCATTCTATAGACGTAGGAGACACAAAACCCATTAAGCAAAGGCATTGGCCAGTGTCACCTGCTCGAGAAAAATTGATGTTCGCTGAAATAGATAATATGTTGGCTTTAGGTGTTATCGAACCATCTAATAGCGCATGGAGCAGCAATTGTGTAATTGTAGAGAAAAATAACAAAGTACGATTGTGCTTAGACTCACGCGAGGTAAATAAGCATACTCGTAAAGACGCTTATCCTTTACCCCATATAGATGGGATACTCAGTCGCTTGCCTCCTGCTTGTTTTATTACCGGACTAGACTTGAAGCATGCGTTTTGGCAAATTCCTTTAGATGAACAGTCACGCCAATACACTGCTTTCACAATACCTAATAGGCCATTGTATCAATACAAGGTGATGCCATTCGGCTTAACAAACGCACCGCAAACGATGTGTAGGTTAATGGATCATGTGGTTCCACCTCATCGAAATCGTGTTTTTGTCTATCTTGATGACCTTCTCGTACTTTCAGACGATTTTGAATCCCATTTGTTGTTACTGCAGGAGATTGCACTCTGTCTTCGCAAGGCTAATATAACTATTAATGTGAGCAAGTCTAAATTCTGCATGGAAGAGATAAAATATCTCGGTTTTATAATTCGAGATGGTCAAATAAAAACAGATCCATTTAAAATTCAAGCAATAAACGATTTTCCCGTTCCAATTACAGTCAGACAGCTTAGGCGTTTCCTAGGATTAACTGGTTGGTACCGTCAATTTGTCGAAAATTACGCTGACTTGAGTTTTCCGTTAACCGAGTGTCTGAAGAAAAATAAAACTGCTTTTAAATGGACTGATGAGGCAAACAATGCCTTTATTGAGTTAAAGAAACGGTTGACAAGCGCACCAATTCTAATCACTCCGAACTTTTCTAAAAGATTTATATTGCTTTGTGATGCAAGCTCATACGGACTTGGATGCGTGCTGTCACAAGAAAATGACCAAGGTGTAGAAATGCCAATCGCATTTATGTCGGTAAAGCTTTCTAAGGCTCAAAGGAATTATTCCGTCACGGAATTAGAATGCTTAGCTGTCATAAAGGGCATAAAGAAATTTCGTCCTTATATTGAAGGCCAAGACTTTTTGGTTGTGACCGATCATGCAGCATTGCAATTGATCATGCGTCAAAAAGATTTGTCAGGTCGTTTAGCACGATGGGCTATTCAATTGCAAGGTTTCGTATTTAAAATTGAACACAGAAGAGGATCTCTGAATGTTGTGGCGGACACTTTGTCCAGACAAAACGATTCACCAATCGAAGAGTTTGCGCAAACCGGACCTATCATTGATTTGTCTTCTGAATATTTTCGTAGTCCAGAGTATTTGAATTTAATTGATCGCGTTAAGAAAAATCAAGGTCAATTGCCTGATCTTAAAATTTCTGATGGCTTTGTTTATAAGCGAACAGAAATGGCAACAGGAAACACAGATCAAGAGTCAGAATCATGGAAGTTATGGGTACCGTCAGGAATTGTTACTAATGTCTTGCAGCAGGCTCATGACTCTCCAAGTGCTTCGCACTGCGGTATGGGTAAAACGATTAATAAGCTGTGAAAAGAACCTAACTGGCCTTTCCAAATGAACAAAACAATGTTGCTGGTTGAGTAACTTTTTCATACTGTCTTTATTACTTAAAATCCTAGGCCTTATATACCTAACAAAGGGTCTTAAGTTCTATGAGTTTACTATCTCCTGCAAGATAATAAACTCTATTATCAATAATGTACATTTTAGGTACTTGCTTTTACTGACCTGCGCTCAGGCACGCTCGACGGGATCGTTTTACAAGCAGGCAACGGATCCGCGATCTTATTTGTTTTATGGTATCAGCCGCAGCTGGTTATTCTTAAAATTATCTGTTAGCGCTTGTGTGTCTTTCCCACACGTATGTGCTGTAATCTTTTGCCACGTCTTGTGGTCGCTTTATAATAACATCTGTTTTCTTTATTATTACCTTCTAAAATGGACTGTATCTTTTAAATGCATTTTGATCGATAGTCGCGGAAGGCGACAGTCGACTTTATATTAAGGTGTTCATTCATGAACAAGCTGAAACGATACTTATTTTGGCCACGAATGGTAGCACAAACTCGTGAGTATATCAAGAATTGTTCAATCTGTAAGCAAACCAAGAGTCCGAATGTTGTCTTAAGACCACATATGGGTAGACCCATTGTTTCTGACAGACCATTCCAACGATTATATTTAGATTTGCTAGGTCCATATCCGCGATCTAAATCTGGAAATATTGGATTATTGATAGTTGTCGATCACTGTACAAAATTTCATTTTCTTTGTCCGTTAAAGCGTTTTACTTCACCGAAAATCTGTGATTTTCTTGAAAGTTATATTTTCTTCACATTTGGTGTACCTGAATCTGTTTTAACAGATAACGGCTCTCAGTTTCGGTCAGGATATTTTGAAGCATTTTTAACTCGATTTTCTGTTAAGCATATATGCACAGCGATATACTCTCCGCAAGCGAATGCAAGCGAGCGGCTGAATAGATCGGTGTTAGCAGCAATACGTGCCTACATTGGAAATGATCATACTTGTTGGGATCAGAAATTAAATGAAATAAATGGTGCGATTAGATCTAGTATACATAGTAGTACTGGCTACTCCCCATACTTTTTAACTTTCGGTCAAAACATGATATTAAATGGGAAAGATTACGACCTTCTTAGAAAACTGCATTTGCTTAGTGATGACACTAGAATTAGTTAGAAGCGAAGCAAAAACAAATATTGCCAATGCTCACGTCGTCAATACTCGAGTTTACAACTTGCGTAGCAGAAACATTACCCTGGAACCAGGCCAAGAGGTTTATGCTCGGAAGTTCTCACAAAGTAATGCTAGTAAAAAGTTCAGTCACAAACTTGATCTTGTATTCTTCAAGGCTAAAGTTAATCGCAAATTAAGGCCTGTATACTATGAACTACAAAACGAAAAAGGCAAGAGCATCGGAGTTTATCATTTGAAAGATATTCAGATTAGGTAGTAAACCGTCCCGTAGTCAGATTATGCCACTTCGTAGACTTCAATGGCATCATCTGTGGTCTGTAGTGGACAGAATACTACCCCAAACGAATTTTACTTTCTGAGCAAAAATAAAACATATTTTGCCATGGAAAAGACAAATAAGTCCCATTGTCATTGTCAGCAAATCTCGCTCGGAACTTTTGATCCCGTTCTTTTTTTTTTTGAAAGCATATCTTGGTTCACGCTTGTTACGCTCTCCTGCTGTTCAGCATTGGAATTACACCGTTTGAAAGTTCGTTGCTGTGACCAAGCCACGCTGCATTAGACAAAACGTTCTAAGCTGTCGATCTTTTCTGTCTCAGCGTTCAAATAATCAAGACGTGTGCAAGTTATTTAAAATTAATAAAATTTATACTAAGAGAAAACGCGTGATTTGCCTACACATACATATATATAAAAGTACAGTGCGGCTGTTAAGACCTCGGAATTGTGAATATTATATATAACCAGACTCTGGCTAGATAGTCAGCAGCCCCAATAATTGTGCGGGAGTTTATAATTGGAAAAGGTGATATTTTACTAAAGAGTTAGTAAGTGCATCTTTCTAAATCATTGTGTTTTAATTCTCAGCAAAGACAGCATTGTCAGTGTCGACGGATAGCGCTCCGCGCGCCGTGCGCGTTTTGTTCACGTACACACACACACATAGCCGTCGACCGCTGCAATTTTACACTGGTACGAAGTACATGGTACCGTGGCGCAAGGCATTCCCTAGTGTTCGTTCAACTTGGTGACCGAATCTAGGATCTGCTCTGGAGTCCTGGATTGATATACTTTGATGCACGAGTTCGAAATTAGAGCTGTGACCTAACCTTAAAACTGGCAGACCTCATGTGTTATTCGTCCCACGGTGCACAGTTTTGACAGCGTTGGCTGACACAGTTATACATGACCAGATGAGAGAGGATTGGAAGTGAGAATAACGCGAAGTTGCCCTGCTCATCTTCGTTTCGCAATTGCGAATTACCTTGTGATTGCTATTTGCCTTGGAAGTTTGTATCACCGCCATGCGCAACAACGTTTAAGAAATTCGGTTAAATATAAAAATATTAAAATTTATAGTATTTATTAATTGCTATTGTGAAAATTTGTTAATCGAACTATTTGGCAGGAACCTTTTAAGTGATTGACCACACGTTTATACGTGCATAAAATCAACGTTTAATTCAACAGCCACAGCAGTTCTTTGGTACCAACGGACTCAGCGATGGATTTGTAATTGTGAGTAACAACAAAAGGTAAATACAGAGTGATTTCTCGTTCATGCTTATAAAATATCGTGTGAATACCTTAAAAATGATTTTGCCAGAGTTATCTTTATATTTTTGAATTGAAACAAATTACTAAGAACGTTACTTAAATATCTAAAATTATATAAAACTACCTAAAATGCAAATAACGTAATGAAGCGTAAAAATTGTATGAAATACCATTTAATTGCGAATAATAATAATTGTTTGGAAATGAATTATTAAATAAAACCAGTATCGTCATGATAACATCATAATGAAGGAATATCGAGTGTAATCAAATTAGGGGCAATTTTATTTTCGCTCACCAATTGCCAAGGCAGGGAGGGTATAGAGAGCGTATGAACAACAACATCAAGTTCATACAACTACTGCATTGGCTATGCTGCATACTTTTGATTATATTTTGTAGATCTTTAGAGTAGTATCAGTAGTATGTGCACTTAAACTTTATTTTTGTGTCGTAAGGTGCCATAGGAACATAAGGGATAGGAAGCCCACGACCCCATCCGGCGAGCCATCCACAGAGCGTAGCATAGTGCACAAAACCCGATTCCCGTTCCCAGGCGAGGCTGTATCGAGAAGACCGACAGCTCAGTTCTACTGCTTATCGGGGCAGACTACATAATAGTAATTGCCACCCTAGCTAGTACACGACATTATAGTATTGAATTTGGTAACAAGCAACTATGTCTGACTTGTTTGAATCTTAGAATCGATATTTTCACCTCTATATCAGTTTTTTGTTTTATTAAGCGCATATTAGTCCTATTCTTTAAATCAACTCGTTACTTCTGTAAATGCTGTCGATGAATAAACATCAAATAAAATGGTGTTGCGATTTTATAAACTAAATAGTACCAAGTTGCCGCTCTATCAGGGTAGAGGTATTGTGAATAAAATAATCAACTCCTTACCTGTTGAACTACACATCCCGGGATATCAGTTTTGTGGTCCGGGAACAAAGCTTAAAACACGTTTGGAACGTGGTGATAGAGAAATCAATCCCTTGGATGCCGCTTGTAGAGATCACGATATAGCCTATTCTAAACATAAAGATTTGGAAAATGGTCATATAGCTGACAAAATACAAGCTGAAAGAGCTTGGGAGCGTGTTAAAGTCCACGATAGTACTCTTTGAGAAAAATCTGCAGCATATTTCGTTACCAACGCAATGAAAGCGAAGAAAAAATTTTGTATGGGTGTCCAAAAAAGGGAAAAAAAACAAAAAAATGTAAAATCCAAAATAATTTTACAAATCTTGTTAGAATTGCAACCAGAGTGTTAGAGAAAGAAAAACCATTTGACATTCAATCAGCAATTAACGTTGCTCGAAAAGCTATAACCAAGACCATTGGAAATAAAAAAAAAAATAAAGTTATAATTCCTAGAGTAATCAGCGTTCCTAAAATTATATGTTTCCTACCACTTGTACCCATCTTGACAGCGCTCAGTGCGTTATGGGACTCGCATCAGGTGCGGCGGCAATAGCTAAAAGCATTAACAATGCTAAGAATGCTAAAAAAGAGCTAGAGGAGAAAAAACGTCCTAATAGAAAAATGGAAGCCATAGCTTTAGGTCCAGTTTTTACTGTTTCGTTCTGATGAGACAAATCCACAACAACCATCGGCGCTTTATCTCTAAACTCTATGGGCGTTGGCAATGGTTCAGGTTCCTTCATGTAGTAGCTTGTTTGAAATCCTGTATACATATCATACAAACTAGCAAAGCGTTCTCGCTTAAAATTTATATTCATATCGTCATACGTCATAGGGGGACTCGCATCAGGTGGGGCGGCAATAGCTAAAAGCATTAACAATGCTAAGAATGCTAAAAAAGAGCTAGAGGAGAAAAAACGTCATAATAGAAAAACGGAAGCCATAGCTTTAGGTAATGGCCTGTATTTGAAACCATATCAAAAAGGATTTGGAATAACCACAGATAAAAATAATAAATTTTTTTAAATTAGCTGCCCAATAAACATAAGCATATCCCTCATTTTAGAGGAGTGTATATGAGGGACTCCCTACCGAATCAAGTACTAAAAAGCGATTGTGGTATTGTCAACCTGGACTCGGTAGTCGGATCTGGAACGCATTGGGTAGCTTACTATAAGGCGGACAAGGAGTGTAGATAGTTTGATAATTTTGGAAATTTACCACCACCTCTAGAACTTATAAGATATTTGGGAGAGAACATAAAATACAATTATAATCAAGTACAAAGATTTGGTACGTTTAACTGCGGACACTTATGCCTTCAATTTCTAATGCCTTGCGCAACATCAGGTCTTCGTATTAAACATGCCTTAAAGTAATGTTTTTACTCTACTAAATCTGAATTCTTACATTGATATTGTATGACTTTTAATAAAGAAAATTTAAAGAAAAACTCAATAAATGCTTTTAATATGATGTGTGTGGGTTTAGTTTGTTATGAATATCTGAATAGTTCACATATACCAGCTCTAGCGTTAAACATTAAGGTCGAACAGGAAAACAGCTCCGCGGCTTTATGACCTTAGTCATTTTATTGGCGTAGTCCGATTCTAATACTCCAAATAGACTGTTCGCAATATTACCCACTGCATCAAATGGAGAGCGGCGTTTGCGATTATGTTGCATGAGTACGTTAGCCATTTGCAGTTCATCAGACAAGTGTTGATAGTGCTGTGATATAGCATCACATGTGTGTATGTTGTTTAGTTCTGGGCATATGTATTGGAACTCCTTTATGCCTGAATTAAATGTCTTCATGTCTCGCCAGTATGGGTACAATTCATAGTATACAGCCATGGTCCAGTCGGATATTGCTCTCATCGTTGTTCCAATTTTTTTCGTAATATACCCCTGGCTTCGTGTCGAACCTTGTAACCGATACTGACTGTGTCAGTACCAAAGGTAGCATTAGAAGCAGGACTAGCAACGACGAGGTTATCGTTGGCGACATTAGTCGTTTCCGTTGGGCGACCGGCGCGTTATTGTTATCCGTGTCCTCTGCTTCCTTGAGAGGGCGTTTCTTGGCCATCTCCTCTGGAAAGATTGGCGCAAGCCTGTTTATGGGGCGCTTGTAGATGTCTGAGGCGGTTTTCACGTCAACCACTCGTACATGACTATCAAGCCCTGGATATGTTTTTACGATGCGTCCCATTGGCCAAGTCATCACAGGTATGTAGTCTTCTTTGATTAGGACAAGCATGCCTTCCTTGATATTGGGATTGATGGTTTTCCACTTGTGTCTGGCTTGTAGCTCTTGCAAGTATTCTTCTGACCATTGCTTCCAGAATCCTTGCTTGATTCTGGATACTAATTCCCAACGTTTCAAGATGTACCGCCTTTGTAGATAAGCAGCAGATATGCCTTATCTGGTCTTTTTCCTCGGATTTTATGATGAATCCAGATTGGTCCGCAGTAATCTACGCCTGTAGTAAGAAAGGGGCGTGTTGGTGTTACTCGGTCGGCTGGCAAATTGCCCATAATTTGGTTCATTGCCTTGTTGCATTTCACGCAATTGTGAATGATGTTTCTTGACATTGTTTTGTCGTTGAGGATCCAATATTGCTGTCTTGCAATTGCTCGTAATGCTTGGGCACCGCAATGCATATTGTCTTCATGCAGTTCTCGCAATATCATTTTTACTATTGGATCGTTGTAGGGCAGCAAAATCTGGTGCTTTGCATTGTAAGGGAGTGGGGCTTGATCCAATCTGCCTCCAACTCGCATAAGTCCGTCTGAACCTTGTAAGGGGGACAGTGATGAAATGGAACTCTTTTTGTCCACCATGTTGTGACGCTGCAACGATTTTAGGTCAGCAGCAAATTCGACTTGTTGTATTGTCCGTAAGATTACGTTGCGAGCGTGATCCAATTCCTTGATGCACAGCGTGGAAGTTGCTGATCTGTATTTTTTGTAACTGAAGCGCAACATATAAGCCATAATGCGTTGTAACTTGTGAAATGAATTGCTGTGTCTACAAGTGTATAATTCTTCACCTATTGTAGACGGAGATATTGCCAAACTTACATGTTTGGTTTTTCTTTCCAAGTTGCTCGGTGTGATAACGGGTAGGGCTGACCATTTGTCTGGAGAGCCATGCAGAAACAGTGGTCCATAGAGCCATAGATTGTGCTCGGGTAATTTTCTTGGCGATATTCCTCTTGACAGTACATCTGCTGCGTTGTTGGCCGAAGAGACATGGCGCCATTGAGTTTGACTTGTCAAGGCCTGAATTTTTGCTATTCGGTTTGCCACAAATGTGTGATATGTCGAGGCAGCTGCATTGATCCATGATAGAACTACAGTAGAATCTGACCAAAAGTATCCTGGCACGGTGTTGCTGTCGAGGTCTAGATCGAGTCGAACCCTCTCAGCAAGCTCAGCACCCAATAGTGCTGCACATAGCTCCAGTCGAGGGAGTGACTGTTTTGCTGTTGGAGCCACTCGAGATTTTGAACATAGTAGACGCACAGATATTAGCTTATTTCTGTACGTTGCGCGTACATATATTGCGGCGCCATATGCGCGCTCTGACGCATCGACAAAGGTGTGCAATTCTTTTGTGATTGGAGTCTTACCATTATAGATATGCCTTGGAATTTGCATTGAATTCAGGCTCTGCAACTCCTCTCGATAATCCTTCCATTCGTTTTGAAGATTTGAAGGTAACTCGTCGTCCCAATCAAGCTTTAATTCCCAGAGCTGTTGCATAAAAATTTTAGCCTTTACTACGACTGGAGCGAACAAGCCTAGGGGGTCAAAGATCTGTGCCAACTGTGAGCAGACTGCACGTTTTGTAATCCTTGTTGCTGTACTGCTGTGAGTGCGACCACCAAGTTGATCCTTTTTGGGCATCCAAATAAGGCCCAATGTTTTCACGCTGTAATGTTCCAGTGTTTCTCTGAGCTTCACATCGGTCACAATGTCTTCTTTCGGAATTCCTTGCAATATTTGTTCATTGTTTGAACACCATTTGCGCAGCTTAAATCCCGATGGCGGAAGGATTTTGTTGAGCTCTTGTTGAACTTGAATCGCTTCTATTATTGAATCGGTGCCAGTAAGGCAATCATCCACATAAAAGTCACGTTTTAGTGCCTTTGCACCCATCTGGAATCTTTCCATATTCTTGGTTGCCAGATGATCCAAACATTTTATTGCTAAAAATGGTGCGGATTTTGTGCCATATGTGACTGTTTTTAACCGGTAGTACTTGATCTCTTCTGATGAGTTGTTGCGCCATACAATCAGTTGATGAAACTGATTTTCCGGATTGATCCATACTTGATGATACATTTTTTTCAATGTCAGCAGTAAACACATATCTATGTGTTTTGAATCGTAGCAGGATAGACATTAGCACCGTCTGGTCGCAATTTCCATGGAGTCCCCAGGGCTGAACAGTGTTCAGAAAATGGGAGTTTGACGATAAATCTGCCGTCCACCGCCACTTGTAAGTGCTCTAAGAAGTGAGTCTCACAATGCGCTTCAATGGGTGTTCGTGGTTTCTCTGTTGACTCCATGCTATCCAGTGTCCAAAATCGTTCCATTAACTCATTTGTTTCTTCATTTGTTGCTGCTGCGCAAATGGCTGATGATTTACTTGCAGCATTTATTTTTCCTGCAATGATCCAACCAAACTCAGTTTGTTGGATCATTGGACCAGAATGGAACAATCTATGCTGTTGTGGGAGCAATATTGAAAAACAGTGCTCTGCTCCAATCAAAATATCGATTTTGCCTGGTTTGTTGAAGTTAGGGTCCGCAAGTGGTCGATTGCTCGGCATGCGCCAATCGGTAATGTTGATCGATTGGGCGGGTTGTTCCGAGAATCTATGGGGTAGTACAAATGCTTCAACCCGCATAGTTATTTCTTAGGGTTGCAATGATAATTGGATCCCATGTTGAAATGTCAATCCCGAGTCCCTTCAGTGAAGCTAAGGACTCTATGGTGGTGATGTGCAGCTCCTTTAAAGACTATACATCGTCGCTGCAGGTTTGTTGCAGCAGACGGCGATTTAATATCCTAGATGCGATATCTCTAGGATTGTTGTAGGCATCTACTAAAATCTCCCATGCGTAGTGATAGTTTTCTTCCTTAAGATCGATGTGACGGATTAATCTTTCCGCCTCTCCGACTACGCTGGTTTTTAAATACCACATCTCGCGTATGGTTGGCATGTTTGTTTCATGTATCATACATGAAAACATTTCAAAGAATTGTGGCCATTTGAGAGTATCACCATCAAATTTTGGAATGGAAATACGTGGCAGATTGATGTTTTCGGCGCACGTACTGCTTGAGTTCCCTGTAAGTGCATTCCGAACATCAGCCTCTGCCTTGAGATATTCAGTGGCGTCGTAGCCAATCTCTTCCGGGTCCTCAAATTCCTCGTATATTTGGAAATGGACCTCTTGAGTTTTTGCCCATAATGAATTAACCATCTCTGCATTAAGGGGCTTGTGTTGAAAGGCTCGATTCAATGATGCAATCATCGCTTTTTGCCGACGGCACAATGCTGTGAGGAGTTGTGCTCCTCACAAAAGGAGTATAACTGGCATGGCAACAATATATTAGTATATATTAATATGGTTGCATTATATATATTTGTGCATATATATATATATCTATATATATATATATATATATATATATATATATATGGGATAAATATATATGACAACATGCTAGTAAAAAAACAAAGCCGGCGCCGACAACACATGCAGGTGAGAATCCGCGGCCGGACCTGAGTCGCGGCGAATTCGTAGGCTGCCTCGCTCTGACACATGGTGTCAGCGCTAGGTACGTGTCTCGCAGCTGGGATGGCTGGACGCGTACCGTTAATGTGGAGGTCGAAGAGCCGTTGGTGTGTGAGCAGTATGATCACCGTCTATAGTGATCACTGTCATACCAACGGCAGGCATGAGGCGCCGCGGTCAGGCACCGCTGTTGCCAATAAACCATCACGCCACCTTTGCCCTTCGATTGACATTGGCGCTGACAGGCCCCGGTTGCACAAGACAGCGACGACAATAAAAGGAGCCGTCGATCACCAGCGAGGGTTAGTCAGATTCAGAGTACACAACGCGAGACTAAGCTACGGCCGGTTCGGAATTCGAAAAACGCGACGAAGGATAATTTGTGGAAGGATACGCAGATCGGTGCGGAGTGAAAAAGGACTTCAGGGACTCTACTACCAACCAGGAGCCGAACATAGTCCTTAAGTCCTTAAATAAGTGCCGACATTGTGCTGTGCACATATAACAATAAGTTACAGTTTTATAATAAGTCTGAGTGCTGTTTCGTGTCTGACTGAGGTCGAGCGCTGTGAAAGACTTGTTCGAGGATACACCCTGTAAGGCGAGTCCTTGCTATCCTCGTGCTGAACTGGTGAGCCTGGCGCACGACGAGGTGAAGCACACTTACCCCAGCGAGTAGGAGTGCTATTGGTAATTTCTTACGGAGTTAAGAAAGCCAATAGCGAAACCTGGCGTATAGCTGGTGTAGTGCGCAAGAAACCTAGTCCCGTAGGCGAGACTAAGTTCGACCGCTGGTTAGCAGGAGGGCACATTACGAGGTTTAGCGCCACAAACACATATTTGTTGGCACGTACCCTCAGCACCGCAAGAGTTAGCCCAGCTTATATTCGGGCAACCGAAGGTTCGTTACAACTGGCGCCCAACGGTGGATTCTACGATAGTGAGTTACCAAAGTGATTTAAAACATAAAATATATCAAAATGGTGCGTTCGTGGGTGTATAATTTAAAAAAGGAGCAGCTCGTGAAATATGGCACGGAATTTGGTCTGGCGATGGAAGGGACAGGCGACATGATGCGGAAACAATTCTGAGAATGGGTGAGTAAAATGAAAACTTCTTATTGCACGGTCTCCGTATTAGCGAATTTGCGAAGCGATTCGGTCGTTTGTCGCCAAGCAAAGAGCTCGAGTCGGCGGTCGAAGAGGAAGAAGAGGAGAATTAGCTCGGCGCTATTAATGTAGCACGGCTGAGCATACCTTCAACCAGCGCAGCGGCTCGAGCAAGAGATGTACAAGAATCTCGCCGATCACCGTGGAATTCGGTACAACAACCGCAGCAGGAACCAAGTTTCGAGCGAAGACACGATCGCATAAGCACTGGCGCGGAGTACCCAAGAGTGGCAAAACAGGTACGAGAATGGGGTTTTAGATTCGACGGGTTGTCGAAACCTCTAGAATTCTTGGAGCAGGTGGAATGGTCAGCGGATACATATGGGCTGAACCTGAACCTGATCCCAAGAGCCATGCCGGAATTGCTCAAAGGGATGGCATTAAATTGGTATATCGCCAACAACCAACACTTGACGAGTTGGGTGGGATTCGTGCAGAGTTTTCAAGAATACTTCCTACCCAGACACTATTTTGAGAATCTGGAAGATGAGGTCCGCAGAAGACGACAGAAGTTGAAGGCGCCGTTCAAGATTTATATGGTCGAAATGCAGACACTGATGCGACCGCTGCGGTTAGCAGCGGATAAAGAGTTGCTAAAAATCTACAACAACAGTCTCCCCGATCTGCGCGCGTATGCACGACCCTACCAGTTCTCAAATCTGGGAGATCTGATGCACCTGGCAGAGGCATTTGAGGAGTTGGAGAAGGATCGAGCGCGACTGCGGCTCGAACAGCAACAGCTCCAACCCCAACAGGAGCGGTATCATCACCCACCACAGGGTCGCGGAGAACAACACAACAATCGCGATCAACAGGCAAATCGCAACAATCGCACACGTTTTATGGCAATAGAGGAGCATCACACCAGGGAACGGGGATCGGAGCCAGAAAGACCAAGACCGGCACCGAGACTACAGCAAAACAACAGCCAAACACACATAGAGAACCCAGGACGGGCGTGTCGCGTGTGTGGTCAGAGCGGACATTGGGCGGTGGATTGCCGAAACCCAATGCTCGACTACTGCTGGGTTTGTGGCCGAATCGGGCAGCGAACCGCGACATGCTGTAAGTCAGGAAACGACCAGCGGCGTCCGCCAGCGAGGGGCGAGCGGGAGCCGCCGAGGACCACCCCTCGCCATTAATCGGGAGTCTACAGAACGAGGGTGCGCAACTGACAGCTACTGTGCGAATCGGTGACTGTCAGTACAAGGCAACCATTGATACTGGGGCTACAAACAGTTTCATCAGTGAAAATCTGGCTTGTAGACTCAGCGGAATGTGCCGGAGGAGCGACACCAACAGACGAATACGATTAGCTGACGGACGGAACAGCAGCGTCTTTGAAGAACTAGAAGCGGAAATTCGCTTGAGAAATCGACGACTGGAGGTGAAGTTGCTGATATTGCCCGGCGTTATCGACGACCTCGTGTTGGGGTGGGATTTCCTGACGGGTATGGGCACTGTGTTGAAATGTGCAGGGATGGTGGTCACCATTAACCTTAACTTAGCATTTGTGCTTGCTCGGGAATTAACTGATCCTGCAGCTATGACGGTCTTTGGTTCCGTCATGTTGCTGGTAGACTGATCTGCAATGTCAGCCTGTTCCAAGAAGTAAGTTCTGTTCTGCTCTACCATGGCAGCGACTTCTTCGAAGAACTTGAAGTATCTATGAGACTCCTCTAAGTTCGATGAGTTCCTGATCACCTCGTGGTTGTCTTTAAAAACAGTCCACTTTTCCTCTAGTATCGAGGCCCTGGCTTGATAGTAGCCAGGTTATGCTTTCCGTTCAGCTGGGTCCTTTTTGCTGATCCTGACTAGCCTTGAAATCTCCTGGCTTATCTCGTCCTGCGCAGCTAGGACCTCTTCCAACATAATTGATTTGTCTGTACTCATTATTGTCGCCTTGTTGACAATTTAAGAGTTAGCAGAACCAATTTGTATAAGTCGTCCTTAACTCCTGATTATTCCTGACCCGTTGGAAGTGTTTTATTCGCTCTGGTGAGCTGGATACGCTTCGATTCGCAACCGTGATGTGGTCAAGGAATAAGGAGTTTTTTTTTTTTGTTATAGAAAGGATCCTTGTGTGGAGTCCTTCGTCGGGGTCACCAAAATGTTTGTGTATATGTGTAAGAAGTTGGGAAGCATTCAGTACATAAACTGACTGCTAAAAGGCGTCGCAACTGGCACTTGTAACCAGGTGGACTACGGAGAAATAATGAATGTTTCTTGTTGGTTTTACAAAGAACACTGATTTTATTAACGAAAAAGTAACAATATTTATAGGTAAAAACAGCTTAGTTTTCAGTTGTGTAGTATCAATTAGAATTAGGTTATTGTGCGCTCAGCAGTTGCTTGCAATGCAGAGTAGCATATTTAGCAACTGCCGGGTTGGCTGACCGCTACTATTGCGACATATATTGTGCTTTGTGCAGTCAGCGATATTCTGTGTGTTCAGCATAATTTGGTGTTGCTTACAGTTTTATTGTGTCAATAAATGTAAAGTGTTGTGTATGGTCTTGAACTAGTTTTACATGTGTTAATTATTTGTGTGCTATTGTTACAATGCCATGTGCAGTTATTTGATGTCTTATAATATAAATGTGTGCTGACTTGTATACGACTGAACAATAGTAATGAGATTGTATCGATAATTGAAGAGTTGCGAGAGGCGAACATTATTTATTAAATAAATATATTCATTATTAATATGTCTCTTGACAAGCTTGGACATTTCTCAAATGCTAAGGAACATTCAGAGACGTTAAAAACTTTAACAGGGATTCACATTGATCAGCATGGAAACTTGAATGCCCAGAACAAACGCATTACAAATTCAATTAGTCCTATATATAACGATGATTTAGTAAAAAGTACAAAATACTAAGCTTAAAGACTTGGAAAGTAAATTGAATGAAATAACTAAGCTTATTTATTTATTTTATTATATGGAAAAATTCCTAGCGCTACAAGTATTTCTACTTTAAGTTTACAGCACTAGTCACAATGTTTTGAAAATTAACTTAAAGTCAAATAGTGAATACTATCCTACACTTATCTCTATAAACAGAAATTATCTTCTTTACATTTTTCTTAAGACTAACATTGTTTCAGATTTTTGTTTACTTTATTTTTATATTTAAACATATTTTTCAAATTATCTGCTTAAGTGTTCTTGCAACTTAACACTAAACATAGATGTGCTTTTTGGTGGTTTTTAGATTTGGTGGTAATCGGTTCCAGAGTCGAACAGCAAAGACATAAAATTGCCTATTTGAGCAGGCCAGTTTAGTTCGTAAACATATAAGATTATTTACTCTTTGCGAGGAAGCAAATTTTAACATGTCAAATAAATAGTCAGGTTTTTTTTTGGATATTACTTTGTGGACAAAAACAAGTATTTTATAATTAATTAACGACACGAAATCAAGGTCAAAAAGCATCTTTGCAAAAACAGTTATATGATCACTTATTTGTAATCCATACACATAACGAGCAATATTGTTAAATGTGACTTGAAGTTTGTGTAGGCTAGCTGCATCGCATTTACCAAAGATTTCAATACCATAAAGCAGGGAGGGTATCAGTAAAGTTTTTGCGATCATAGTTCTTGTTTTGACGGGTAAATATTGTTGTGTTGGGTAAAGTTGTCGCAAGACTCCATACGTTTTACCCACAGCTTTATTTACCTGATCATTCCAAGCCAGAGTTTTATTAAAAGTTTTCCCGAGATTTACGGCCTCGTCGACAAAAACTATTGATTTATTATCTATGGTACTTTTTGTATATAACTAAACATTTAGACTTGGACGGGTTTATGCACAAGCCATTTTCCTTGGCCCACACACTAACACGTAACAGATCAACATTGCACGATTCAATACACTCATTTATTTCCTCAATAGGACGACTAATATACATTTGAACATCATCTGCATACATATGAACGTTACAGTTTGACAGGGCACTCGGCAAATCATTAATATACATTGAGAACAAAAGCGGTCCTAGAATAGATCCCTGCGGGACGCCACGCGGTACTAACAAAAAGCATGAGGTCATATTCTGAATAGCGACAGCTTGCTTCCTATTTTTAAGATAGGAGGATATAAGCTTAATAGCAGTTTGCGTGAAAAAGTACATTTTGTCCAGCTTTGTCAAGAGAATTTCGTGATTTACCGTGTCAAATGCTTTGCTAAAGTCTAAAAGTGCTAGCAGCGTTACTTCACTGTTATCAATTTTTGCCCGAATGTCCTCAACTACCTTTAAGATTGCAGTTGCACAACTCATATTTACCCTGAACCCAGATTGATTGTTATTTAAAAGTTTGTTACTACTTAGGAAGTTGTTAATTTGTCCAGCCATAAGTTTTTCGAGCACTTTTGATAAGAAGGGCAGTATAGCAATTGGCCTATACTCATTGTTTTGCTTTGGTATTGGTATTATTTTGGCTTGTTTCCACTGCTCAGGGAAAGTGGATGACATAATTGCAGTATTTATAGCATACGTTAGGTGTCTGAGTATGTATGGTAAAAGTAGTTTTAAGAATTTTGGGCATATGTTATCTAAACCTATAGCGTTTGTGGTTACTCACAGTTAAAGGAACATTCAGGTTAACAAACTTATGGTTAAGTGCATCAACATTCACGTCATCACATAGTATCACAGATTTTTTATTTTTACCAACACCCATATTATTTAGTGTTTTCCAGGTATCTCTGGTTGTTATTGCATTGTCTAACTTACTACTAAAGAAGGTACGCTTAGCATTTTTAATTGAATTATTTGCGTTTCGTCTGGAAATTTTGAAAAGTCGATAGAAGTAGTCCGTCCTATATATTTTCCATTTTTCATAAGCCTGGTCTCTCTGTTCGATTTCTCTTTTAACCCCATTATTAAACCATGACTTTATAATGGGTTTTGCAAACTTTGTCTTAAGCGGTAGAAACTTGTTGTAGAGGAAGTCAATGTTGCGTTGAAGTAGTGTTAATTGGGTGTCAACAGTAGGGTGCAGGTATATGCTATCCCAGTCGAAATTGCAGCATGCCTCAATTAGTCCGTTTCTATTCATATGCTTAAAGTCTCTAAAAGTAACTAGTTCTTTTGTATACATAGGATGCATATCATACGTCAGAAAAATAAGGTCATGTTTTGAGAACGCCGGTACAGATAATTGGTCATACAGTAATATATTGTCCTTTTTATTTACTGGCTGGCGAAAACCCTCAACTGAACCCTCCACGAGGGTGCCGGCTGGGCAATGGGCATCATGCTACCTCGAAACAAACGAGGGGCTAGTGGTGCCATTTGCCTTGCTGAAAGGCAGAGCGGCGTCCGGCCGAGGCAATCCGCAAACCACTCAAAGGCTTCGGCGATGCGAGGGTGCGGTGAGCTGAGGCAACAGCTATCACTGCCTGGCTGGGGGGAGCTTTACACCACTCAAAGGCCACGGCACTACGAGGGTGTGGAGCGAACCTAGGCAAGGAAGGATGACTGGCGGACGGGAACCCCAAACCACTCAAAGGCTTCGGCACTGCGAGGGCGAGGGGCGATCCAATGCAACGGATGTCGCCCTGCCCTAAAACAAACGAATGTACCGCATATCTACTCGCCTGTGAAGCAGTAGTATGATGCTTAGCTAAGGTGAGCTTTTCTGTCACTCAAAGGCCTCGGCACTGCGAGAGCAAAAAGCAAACTATGTTTCGAGGTCCTTGGCAGCAAGGCTAAAATGCTATGGGTAGACTCCCCAGACATAAAAATCACGATGGATAAGACGGACGGTCAAACACGGGTTGGGATGTCAACCCAAACGTCGGTGGGAAAGGGTGCTACCACCGGCGGGCACGGGGTTGGAGCAGGCCAGGACGGTTGCAAAGCTACTGCCAATCCCAACATCAACAAACCCAAAATGTGGCGCGATACCGCAGTCCGTGGAGACTCGGATTGCGAATCACATGGAGGGTCTCCTACGTCAGAGGTGGAGGAGCCATGCCCTTCTGGCCCGAAGAGTACCAGTACCCCTAGTAGGGTCGGGCTCAAAAGGTCAAAGGAGGGTATGAGGGCCAAAGCCCATTATAAGGCCGCCCTAAAGATCCGGGCGCGACTCGCGGACTGCAAGCGAGAACTCACACAAGATGAGATCCGCAGCAAGAAGTGGGCCGACGAAAGGATCGAAGAGGGCAGGTCTCACTTCGAGAAAAAGGGGAACATGACGCCAGAGAACGCCAGTTTTGCCAACAAGGTGGAGGAGCAACTGGCGGTCAAACGCCAGCGCTCCGCTGAAGCCGAAAAAGCAGAGGTGCCAGCTAGCAAGCGGCCCTGCGAAAAGCCAGTGTCGCGAGCAAAGCCGACGGCCAGCGATGTAGCGAGGCGACATCTAGTCGTCGCGCTCATCGACCGGAGCGACCCAAACGGCAAAATGAAGCCCGAACAGTGGAAGAAGGTGGAGGCGCTGCTGTTCGATGAGCTTCTTAGTCGGATGGGCGAACCGGACTCGCTTCCCATCTCTTTTGATGGAGCGGGCTGGCTCTCAGGTGTCAAAATCCTTAGCTGCAAGGATGACCGCACTCTGAAGTGGGTCACCGGCGTCGTGGCTGCCATGGACGCTCCGTGGGAGGGTGCCAAGCTGGAGGTAGTGGACAGAACTAGCATTCCGTCCGTGCCAAAGGCAAAAGTACTCTTCCCAAGGGTCGTCCCAGCGGACCAGGCGCTGCAGCTACTGAAGTGGCAGAACCCGGACGTGCCAACGATTGATTGGAAAGTGGTCCATGTTGCGAAACCCGATAGCAAGGGCCAGCAAATGGTCATTAAAATCAATAAGGAGGCCGACGATCTGCTATACGCACGACACGGGAAGATGGCGTGGGGCGTATTGAGCGTATACCTGCGTCTCAAAAAACGCCATCAAAACGACACTAATGAGAACACGCTGGCGATAGGTGAAGTGGAGAGGGACTTAGCGGAGGTCACCCACGCCACCAAGAGCCTGGAGATCGTGGACGACGAGGATGCAGACATCACCATAGTGGAGGTCGCATCCGTGGACGACACCAAAGCCACCAATGGAGCTGAGGGTCATCCAGGTCAACCTACACAAAAGTAAGTTGGCCTCGGCGGAGCTCCTGATAACCCTGGAGACAGGGCCCGCCGACGTCGCACTCATCCAGGAACCTTGGATAGCGTCGGGAAACAAGGTTTCTGGACTAAGACACCCGAACTACAACGTATTCTATACAACAACAGTGAGTAGAGCAAGGACCGCGATCCTGGTACGAAAGGGTATCTATGCTTACTTATTGTCTAATTACAGCACTGACGATCTCACGGTAATAGCGCTAGAAGGTAGCAAGGATGAGCCAATTCTGATGGCATCATGCTACATGGCGCACGACACCGACGCACCCCCTCAAGAGCTTGCTCGACTGGTGATGGAGACCGAGCCAAAAAAGCAGTCCCTCACCATCGGAGCGGATGCCAACGCACACCATACGGTATGGGGAAGCAGGGACATCAACGACAGAGGTGAGTCACTGCTTGATTTTATCATACAAACTAATCTCAAGATTGCGAACGAGGGGGAAGAACCAACATATGTTGGTCCTACCTCCTCTAACGTCTTGGATTTAACCCTCGCGTCGGTAACAAATACCGTGGTAAAAGATTGGAGAGTCCTTAGCAGACACTCCTTCTCAGACCACAAGTATATTCAATTCCGAGTTAACTTTGAAAGAACAGTGCAAAAGAAAGTGTACAGGAACCCGCGAAACACAGACTGGGAGCAGTTCGAGAAAGAGGTTGAAAGAAACCTTTCCCGACCACCTAAGATAGCCTCACCTGATAAATTAGAGAAGTCCCTAGAGACACTCAATAAAAGTCTAGTGACGGCTTATCATAAGACGTGTAAACCATCCCAAGTGAAGAAGAGACACAAGCCCCCGTGGTGGACTCCAGAACTCAAGGGACAAAGGGAAGATGTACTAGATCTCTTTAAACTAGCGAAACAAGCAGAAGAAGAGCTAGTATGGAACGAATACAAAGTACGGCTCCGAGACTTCAAGAAAAAAGTAAGAGTAGCCAAAAGACTCGCATGGCAAAACTTCTGTTCAGGCATAGAAAAGACAGCTGACACCGCAAGGCTAAGAAAGCTGCTAGCTCGCCAACAGACAGTTCAAAGCCAACTAAAAACTGAAGACGGCAGATGGACAGAAAGCAGTGTAGATGCGGCAAGTGTGCTCCTAGAGGCCCATTTCCCAAACTGCACAGAAGCTCACACAAACGCACAAATGATATCTCCAACCACCAGAGTGGAAATTCCCGAAGATATCATAACAACACGAAGGATACTGTGGGCTATAGACTCCTTTGAGAGCTACAAATCGCCAGGTCCAGACGGAATATTCCCAGCCATGCTGCAGAGGGTCAAACATACGATCTCCCCATGGCTGAAAGAAATATTTAGGGGATGTCTCAGTCATGGCTATGTGCCGGTGGCCTGGAGGACAGCACGGGTAATTTTTCTACCGAAAGCGGGGAAATGCAGCCACGTGCTGCCCAAAGACTACAGACCCATTAGCCTGACCTCATTCCTGTTAAAAACGCTAGAGAAACTGATAGATCTCCACATCAGAGAGAACACAGAGATGTCTCTAGAACGCAATCAACACGCGTACACAAAGGGTAAATCGGTGGAAACTGCGCTACACTCCCTTGTTGCAACCATAGAGAAGGCACTTCACCACAAAGAATACGCCCAAGGCGCATTTCTGGACATCTCAGGCGCATTTAACAATGTGTCGACGGAGGCAATTATGCACAGCCTAAGAGCTGTGAACCCAACTGAAGCAGTACAATCCTGGGTTCAAAATCTACTGAGCAGCAGGAAAATACTAGCGGAGTGGGGGAACCATAACCACTATCAGGGAAGCAAAATGAGGCACCCCCAAGGAGGAGTGCTCTCTCCCTACTGTGGAACTTGGTGGTAAACGACCTATTAAAGAAATTCAAACGGAAAGCACCAAAGATAACTGCCTATGCGGACGACATAAGCATAATTATCACGGGCAAATGTCCAACGACAATAAGCCATGTCATGGACAACACACTAAAAGAGATACTAGCATGGGCAACGGAAGCCGGTCTAAGTATCAACGCAGACAAGACGGACCTCATTCTCTTTACCAAGAGATACAAGGTACCTCACTGGACGCCCCCCAAAATAAACGATAAACCGCTGATACCAAAGGAGAGTATTAAATATCTGGGAATAGTATTGGACAGCAAGCTGAGCTGGAAGCTCAATGTAGAAGAAAGGGTGAAGAAAGCCACCAATGCGCTCTACACATCTCAAAAAATGTTGGGCAGCACTTGGGGACTCTCGCCAAGACTAACACATTGGATTCTGATCTCAATTGTGCGCCCCATACTACTCTACGGAATACTGGTATGGTGGAAGGCCACGGAGAAATCCACATACCTAAAACGATTGGAAAAAACCCAGCGACATGCACTCATGTGCATCACAGGGGCGCTGAGGACCACACCCACGAAAGCACTACAAGCTATATTGAATGTCAACCCAGTGGACATACAGGCACGCCTAGTAGCAAAAAAGACTGCTCAACGTCTTTGCACGATAGGCAACATGACAAAACATAACTACGGGCATAGTACAATTGGAATAGGGACTCGGGTCGAAACAGACTACATGATCCCAAAAAACAATTTCAACTTCACGCCCACGCTCTTAGGAAAAGATGATTGGCGCTCAGGAGCAGAGCAGACAGCAATCAACATATACACAGACGGTTCAAAAATGAATGAGGGGCTCGGCGCAGCAGTGTACTGCGCCGAACCGCCCATCAGCCTATCCTACAAACTACCAGACCACTGCAGTATATTCCAGGCGGAGATATTCGCAATAAGGAAAGCGGCGGAAACGGTCCTACAAACGAATACAACACTCAACGAAGTAAACATATTCGTGGACAGCCAGGCTGCAATAAAAGCCTTACAGTCGCACTACATAAGATCCCGAGATGTCCTGGCGAGCAGGGAGGCACTAGATGCGCTTAGCACGCTCAAAAACGTGCGCATCTATTGGATTCCCAGCCATCAGGGTTTCGAAGGAAATGAAAAAGCTGACTCTCTGGCTAAACAAGGAGCGACGGGACTCAACAGCCACATGGCCTCCGATCTCCTTGCGAACGCTACACTCGTACATGGAAACACAGGCACGGTATTCTGCAGCACAAAGGTGGACAAACACCTCTAATTGCAGGATCTCCAAAATAATGTGTAAAACGCACAGCGACAAGCTATCGCAATACATGCTGAAACTACAAAGGCATGATTGCCGCATGCTTACAGGACTCCTGACGGGCCACTGCCTTGTCGCAGCTCATGCGAAAAGGCTAGGCATGACAGACAACGATGAATGCAGGAAGTGCAAGGAACCAGGTGTCAAAGAAACACTAGAGCACCTACTTTGCAACTGCCCTGCACTGGCAGCAAAACGCTTACAACACCTCCAGGCTCCCTTCCTGGCATCCCTAGAGGAGGCCAGCAAGATGGAACCGAACAAGCTTCTAGCATTTGCCCGAAGCACACAAACGCCACAGGACCACACGTATAGATAGTCCCAACTTATCCGAACGCCGGCTTCACTAAGGACCCTCAGTGGTCTATGTGTGACACTTCCCCCGGGGAGGGTCAGCCGGTCTAACCTAACCTAACCTATTTACGAATGTTAAATCTAGTAGCGTACTTGTGGTGCGCGTGAAGTGCGTTGGCACCGTCGAATTCACTACGCTCAAGCTGAGAGACTGCATTTCATCAGTCAGATGCTGTTCCCTGAGTACGTCGCTGTTCATATCACCTACTAATATAATGTCAGTGTACGTAAGAGTTATGTTCGTAAGAATGTCTATCAAGCTCGAGTAGTCAATGTGTTTGTTTAGTCTGTAGATACAGCCAATGAGCAGTTTTTTGTCACAGAAAGAGTTTGTTAAGTCTATAAAGATGTACTCTATTGGACTGTCTACTGGTTGCCTACTTATAACTTTACATTTCAGTCTATTTGTGATAAATATTGCAACTCCCCCTGCATGACAAACACGATCCGAACGATATACATTATACCCAGGACAGACAACAGACGAATCATGTAAGTCAGGGACAAACCACGTTTCAGATACACACACAATGTTAACATATGAATTTACAAACATAAAGCGAAACTCTTCCATCTTATTGCGTTAACTCTGACCATTTAAATGACATATTTTGAGGCCAGATTTCAGTTTACTTAATACCCTAATCATGGCTTGGCTGTTCGATCCGGATACATTCATATTAGATGCCATTTAAGATTACAGATAAAATGCCCTACCATAAGCACATCTAAGCTGCTTTGAAATAATGACAGAAATGACGAACACACGTAAAAGCTTAAAGATAAAATTAAGATGGATGGTATAAATGAAGTAGGCAATGAGCTCATTTCAAAAATAAACGAAACTAATAAGTATGAGAGCTATGTAACTTTGCATACTGAGAAGGATCAAGCACAATCACAAAATATCTAAAAACAAATTAATTCAACGCAAAACCATTATGACCCTCGACAAGTTTGGACATTTTTCGAAAGAAAAAGATAATTTTGAATACTTTAACAGAACTGGTAAAAGATTTTTTGGTTTGCTCATTGACCAGGATGGTAATTTAAATGTTCAGAGCAAACGAATTATGTATTGTGCGCAGCCGAAAGATGCAAATGACTTGGTTATAAAAGAATATGTAGACGAACTATTAAATCAACTCCAAAATCATATTAAATTAAACATTAATTCATCATTATTAACCCATAAAAATACAAATATTGTTTTATTGGAAAAGAATACAAATAATGCACAAAAAAAAAGATCGAAAATTTGAAAGAATAACTTGAAAAGGATTAAAAACATTAGAAATGTACATCAGAATAAACCGAAGAATGTGATGAGTATAATAATAATATAAAAGATAGGATCCTTAATCAGTACTTGCTATAAGCTGTGTGACTCTCATCAAGGTTGGATCTTACTTGCAAGTTCGTACTACTACTACGTCAAGAAACATGAGTTCGGAATCTTGGACGTGTATATTTAAATTATGTGTTAGAATAATGAGAGAAAAACATCGGTATTGAAAGTGTGGGTAACCATTTTGAAGAAAAAAATGTGGTTCAATAAAATGTTTTCTAAACATAAGTCAAAAAGACGTAGTCATCAAACCTGTACTACTTTATAAGGCAAAATAAACAAACAAAAGAATATAAAAAAAATATATATAATTGTATCTCCCATACTACATGCATTAATTAATTAAGTAATTATGGCTAAAAGGGAATTAGTGAGCGAATTACATGTTCTGCTCGCAAAAAGTTTGCACGTAGAAGAGTTATCATGAAGGCAATCGATGACCATTGGCAAGCTGACTTAGTGGAAATGGGAAGGTTCTCCTCATCTAATAAAGGATACCGGTTTCTATTGACAATTATAGATACGTTTTCAAAATATGCATGGGTAGTAGCATTAAAAACAAAATCTGCGAAAGAAGTTACAAAAGCGCTCGCCAGTATTTTTAAAGACAAAAGAATTCCAAAGAATTTACAAACTGATGACGGAAAAGAATTTTTTAATACTGAATTTAAAAACTTGTGCAAAAAACATAACATTCATCATTATTCGACTTATAGTGTTCTCAAAGCGTCGATTGTTCAGCGTTTTAATAGAACTTTAAAGGAAATGGTGTGGCAAGAATTTAGTTTCAATGGTACATATAATTGGATTGAAATGTACAAGCAGTTGATCGAAGAATACAACCATCAATATCATAGAACAATAAAAATGGCACCAGTAGAAGTTAATTCATCGAATGAAAAGATGTTGTTGAATATTGTCTATAGCCACAGAAAAACGATTATGTGCGTTTAATGAACATAAGCATATGTTTGAGAAAGGCTATACACCCAACTGGACAACTATACTTTTTCAAATAAAAAAATACAAAATACCAATCCTACTACATATATATTGAAGGACAATGAGGATGTCGAAGTGAAAGGATGTTTCTATAAGGAGGAGCTGAGAAAAACAAAATATCCACATACTTACTTAGTTGAAAAAATAATTAAACGACGAAATAGTCATGTATTAGTAAAATGGTTGGGATTTTCGAAAGCGCACAACTCTTGGATAGATAAAAATGAAACGATGATAAAGTACACGCTCAAAAAAAAAAAACAAAAATACATGTAATGTTTGTCTTGTGTGACGCCACATTGTACGAGCTGAAAATCGTTCAGGGTATGTACTTCAGCATATCACTGATAATGGGTCTGGCTGGAGTATGTTTGTATTCAGTACGTGTGGATGTGTGTGCGGCTGCCGCTGGTGTTTGTGTGTGTGTGTGAGTGTATGGGACTATGTACAAGTGCGTAGAGTGTGTGTGTGTGTGTGTTTTTTTTTTTTTTTTTTTTTTGTTTTTTTTTGCCGCCAGGAGGTGTAAATCTTCAAAAAATATATTGGCGGTCCACCAATATGCACGATTCATCGACAATCGTCGACGCATTCGTACTAAAGTGACCCCCCCAAACACACCGCATCCCCCGCGGGATCCACCGCAAAGTATTAATTCGCGGGGGGCGGTAGCCTGCTTAGGCTAACACCCTTTCACGTCGCTCATTCTCGCATCGTCGCAGATTAATCTGGATGCCTATTATGAGCTGACGCATACTCTCCCAGTTGTCCTCCGAATCCATCATGAACTTCAGCAAGTTCTCCGGTGATGGCACTGATCTTGTTTTTCCGCGTATCGTCTGCAGCTGTACAGAACGTGCTCCGGGTCCTCATCCTCCCCTTGGCCGCACTGGCACACCGGGCGGTGCATCCATCTACCTCCGCTGGCCGCATCCCACCTCCTCTGCCACCTGATCAGGGAATCCTGCCTTGCCTCCTTCTTGGCCTCTGCAGCGGACACTCCCGTGTCTCGCCGTGCTATGCGGATCCTCTTCGTCTCCTCCGCCAGGATGTCCACCGGCACCATCCCAGCCAGCACCAGGGCTGCGTCTTCGAAAACCGTCCTGAACGCGGATATTACTCGTAGCGCCGAAAGCCTGTATGGGGCCGCCAGCCTCTTCTTTGTGGTCACCGCCGATGCCCATATAGGCGCTGCATACAGTAGAATAGACGAAACTACTTGTGACAGCAGTCGCCTTCTACCTGCTTTCCAATGTTCGGCAGCATGCCTGCCAGTGCCGCTTGCGTCCTTAGCGCCTTTCCTGCGACATATCCGATGTGGGCTCCAAAGTTCAATCGGTTGTCGACCATGTCACCGAGATACTTAATGGCTTCCTTCGACTTCACGAGCGCATTGCCCACTCTGAAGGTAGCGAATTCCAACACCTTTCTGCTCGTAATGAGCACTGCCTCCGTCTTATGGCATGCTAGGTCCAGTCCGTCCTGCTCGAGCCACTCCGCGATTGTGTCGGCTGCCGCGCTAACGGCCGCATCCACCTGCTCGACCTTTTTGGCCACTACCACAAGCGCTAGGTCGTCTGCGAATCCGATTAGTCTGCACCCATCTGGAAGTTGCAGTCTCTGGACGTCGTCGTACATCAAGTTCCTTAGGAGTGGTCCGAGGACCGATCCTTGTGGAACACCCGCCGTAACATTGTGCCGCTTCATGCCATCGTCCGTGTCGTACTCGAGCACCCTCTCCGACAAATAACTGCTGATTATTCGTAGGAGGTAGTCCGGTTCTCCTATTCGAGCGAGCACATCCTGGATCCGTGTCCATCTGGCCGAGTTGAACGCGTTTCTGATGTCCAACGTTACAACCGCACAGTACTCCTTCGTCCCCCATCGCCATCTTGCTCCTGCGATTGCCTTTGAGGCTATCTCCACCACCATCTCTATTGCGTCCACCGTTGACCTGGCCTTTCGGAAGCCAAACTGCTGCTCCGACAGTGCTCCTTTCTCCTAGGCTACTTTCAGCAAGCGACAGTAGATTATCCTCTCGAATATTTTACCCACCGTGCTCAGCAGGCATACTGGGCGGTATCCTGAGGGTTCTTCTACGGGCTTCGTCCCCTTGGGCAGCAGTACAAGGTGCTGCCGTTTCCATTGATTTGGAAACCCTCCCTCCAGCAGGCACTCGTTGTAAACCTCCGCCATGATGTCTGGTCTTACCAGCGAGATCCTATTCAGGACACTGTTTGGGACGCTGTCGGGGCCCGGTGCCTTCCTTTCGCCAAACTGGCCTGCTGCCGAGATGACTGCGCGTGAAGTGCGTTGGCACCGTCGAATTCACTACGCTCAAGCTGAGAGACTGCATTTCATCAGTCAGATGCTGTTCCCTGAGTACGTCGCTGTTCATATCACCTACTAATATAATGTCAGTGTACGTAAGAGTTATGTTCGTAAGAATGTCTATCAAGCTCGAGTAGTCAATGTGTTTGTTTAGTCTGTAGATACAGCCAATGAGCAGTTTTTTGTCACAGAAAGAGTTTGTTAAGTCTATAAAGATGTACTCTATTGGACTGTCTACTGGTTGCCTACTTATAACTTTACATTTCAGTCTATTTGTGATAAATATTGCAACTCCCCCTGCATGACAAACACGATCCGAACGATATACATTATACCCAGGACAGACAACAGACGAATCATGTAAGTCAGGGACAAACCACGTTTCAGATACACACACAATGTCAACATATGAATTTACAAACATAAAGCGAAACTCTTCCATCTTATTGCGTTAACTCTGACCATTTAAATGACATATTTTGAGGCCAGATTTCAGTTTACTTAATACCCTAATCATGGCTTGGCTGTTCGATCCGGATACATT
Organism: Scaptomyza hsui; assembly: GCA_018152825.1. Lineage (NCBI taxonomy): Eukaryota > Metazoa > Arthropoda > Insecta > Diptera > Drosophilidae > Scaptomyza > Scaptomyza hsui. The sequence goes on from JAECXO010000241.1 coordinate 878,823, forward strand.
CATATTAGATGCCATTTAAGATTACAGATAAAATGCCCTACCATAAGCACATCTAAGCTGCTTTGAAATAATGACAGAAATGACGAACACACGTAAAAGCTTAAAGATAAAATTAAGATGGATGGTATAAATGAAGTAGGCAATGAGCTCATTTCAAAAATAAACGAAACTAATAAGTATGAGAGCTATGTAACTTTGCATACTGAGAAGGATCAAGCACAATCACAAAATATCTAAAAACAAATTAATTCAACGCAAAACCATTATGACCCTCGACAAGTTTGGACATTTTTCGAAAGAAAAAGATAATTTTGAATACTTTAACAGAACTGGTAAAAGATTTTTTGGTTTGCTCATTGACCAGGATGGTAATTTAAATGTTCAGAGCAAACGAATTATGTATTGTGCGCAGCCGAAAGATGCAAATGACTTGGTTATAAAAGAATATGTAGACGAACTATTAAATCAACTCCAAAATCATATTAAATTAAACATTAATTCATCATTATTAACCCATAAAAATCCAAATATTGTTTTATTGGAAAAGAATACAAATAATGCACAAAAAAAAGATCGAAAATTTGAAAGAATAACTTGAAAAGGATTAAAAACATTAGAAATGTACATCAGAATAAACCGAAGAATGTGATGAGTATACTAATAATATAAAAGATAGGATCCTTAATCAGTACTTGCTATAAGCTGTGTGACTCTCATCAAGGTTGGATCTTACTTGCAAGTTCGTACTACTACTACGTCAAGAAACATGAGTTCGGAATCTTGGACGTGTATATTTAAATTATGTGTTAGAATAATGAGAGAAAAAACATCGGTATTGAAAGTGTGGGTAACCATTTTGAAGAAAAAAATGTGGTTCAATAAAATGTTTTCTAAACATAAGTCAAAAAGACGTAGTCATCAAACCTGTACTACTTTATAAGGCAAAATAAACAAACAAAAGAATATAAAAAAAATATATATAATTGTATCTCCCATACTACATGCATTAATTAATTAAGTAATTATGGCTAAAAGGGAATTAGTGAGCGAATTACATGTTCTGCTCGCAAAAAGTTTGCACGTAGAAGAGTTATCATGAAGGCAATCGATGACCATTGGCAAGCTGACTTAGTGGAAATGGGAAGGTTCTCCTCATCTAATAAAGGATACCGGTTTCTATTGACAATTATAGATACGTTTTCAAAATATGCATGGGTAGTAGCATTAAAAACAAAATCTGCGAAAGAAGTTACAAAAGCGCTCGCCAGTATTTTTAAAGACAAAAGAATTCCAAAGAATTTACAAACTGATGACGGAAAAGAATTTTTTAATACTGAATTTAAAAACTTGTGCAAAAAACATAACATTCATCATTATTCGACTTATAGTGTTCTCAAAGCGTCGATTGTTCAGCGTTTTAATAGAACTTTAAAGGAAATGGTGTGGCAAGAATTTAGTTTCAATGGTACATATAATTGGATTGAAATGTACAAGCAGTTGATCGAAGAATACAACCATCAATATCATAGAACAATAAAAATGGCACCAGTAGAAGTTAATTCATCGAATGAAAAGATGTTGTTGAATATTGTCTATAGCCACAGAAAAATATTTAGTGGAAGTAAACTCAAGGTTAACGATTATGTGCGTATAATGAACATAAGCATATGTTTGAGAAAGGCTATACACCCAACTGGACAACTATACTTTTTCAAATAAAAAAATACAAAATACCAATCCTACTACATATATATTGAAGGACAATGAGGATGTCGAAGTGAAAGGATGTTTCTATAAGGAGGAGCTGAGAAAAACAAAATATCCACATACTTACTTAGTTGAAAAAATAATTAAACGACGAAATAGTCATGTATTAGTAAAATGGTTGGGATTTTCGAAAGCGCACAACTCTTGGATAGATAAAAATGAAACGATGATAAAGTACACGCTCAAAAAAAAAAAAACAAAAATACATGTAATGTTTGTCTTGTGTGACGCCACATTGTACGAGCTGAAAATCGTTCAGGGTATGTACTTCAGCATATCACTGATAATGGGTCTGGCTGGAGTATGTTTGTATTCAGTACGTGTGGATGTGTGTGCGGCTGCCGCTGGTGTTTGTGTGTGTGTGTGAGTGTATGGGACTATGTACAAGTGCGTAGAGTGTGTGTGTGTGTGTGTTTGTTTTTTTTTTTGTTTTTTTTTTGTTTTTTTTTGCCGCCAGGAGGTGTAAATCTTCAAAAAATATATTGGCGGTCCACCAATATGCACGATTCATCGACAATCGTCGACGCATTCGTACTAAAGTGACCCCCCCAAACACACCGCATCCCCCGCGGGATCCACCGCAAAGTATTAATTCGCGGGGGGCGGTAGCCTGCTTAGGCTAACACCCTTTCACGTCGCTCATTCTCGCATCGTCGCAGATTAATCTGGATGCCTATTATGAGCTGACGCATACTCTCCCAGTTGTCCTCCGAATCCATCATGAACTTCAGCAAGTTCTCCGGTGATGGCACTGTTCTTGTTTTTCCGCGTATCGTCTGCAGCTGTACAGAACGTGCTCCGGGTCCTCATCCTCCCCTTGGCCGCACTGGCACACCGGGCGGTGCATCCATCTACCTCCGCTGGCCGCATCCCACCTCCTCTGCCACCTGATCAGGGAATCCTGCCTTGCCTCCTTCTTGGCCTCTGCAGCGGACACTCCCGTGTCTCGCCGTGCTATGCGGATCCTCTTCGTCTCCTCCGCCAGGATGTCCACCGGCACCATCCCAGCCAGCACCAGGGCTGCGTCTTCGAAAACCGTCCTGAACGCGGATATTACTCGTAGCGCCGAAAGCCTGTATGGGGCCGCCAGCCTCTTCTTTGTGGTCACCGCCGATGCCCATATAGGCGCTGCATACAGTAGAATAGACGAAACTACTTGTGACAGCAGTCGCCTTCTACCTGCTTTCCAATGTTCGGCAGCATGCCTGCCAGTGCCGCTTGCGTCCTTAGCGCCTTTCCTGCGACATATCCGATGTGGGCTCCAAAGTTCAATCGGTTGTCGACCATGTCACCGAGATACTTAATGGCTTCCTTCGACTTCACGAGCGCATTGCCCACTCTGAAGGTAGCGAACTCCAACACCTTTCTGCTCGTAATGAGCACTGCCTCCGTCTTATGGCATGCTAGGTCCAGTCCGTCCTGCTCGAGCCACTCCGCGATTGTGTCGGCTGCCGCGCTAACGGCCGCATCCACCTGCTCGACCTTTTTGGCCACTACCACAAGCGCTAGGTCGTCTGCGAATCCGATTAGTCTGCACCCATCTGGAAGTTGCAGTCTCAGGACGTCGTCGTACATCAAGTTCCTTAGGAGTGGTCCGAGGACCGATCCTTGTGGAACACCCGCCGTAACATTGTGCCGCTTCATGCCATCGTCCGTGTCGTACTCGAGCACCCTCTCCGACAAATAACTGCTGATTATTCGTAGGAGGTAGTCCGGTTCTCCTATTCGAGCGAGCACATCCTGGATCCGTGTCCATCTGGCCGAGTTGAACGCGTTTCTGATGTCCAACGTTACAACCGCACAGTACTCCTTCGTCCCCCATCGCCATCTTGCTCCTGCGATTGCCTTTGAGGCTATCTCCACCACCATCTCTATTGCGTCCACCGTTGACCTGGCCTTTCGGAAGCCAAACTGCTGCTCCGACAGTGCTCCTTTCTCCTAGGCTACTTTCAGCAAGCGACAGTAGATTATCCTCTCGAATATTTTACCCACCGTGCTCAGCAGGCATACTGGGCGGTATCCTGAGGGTTCTTCTACGGGCTTCGTCCCCTTGGGCAGCAGTACAAGGTGCTGCCGTTTCCATTGATTTGGAAACCCTCCCTCCAGCAGGCACTCGTTGTAAACCTCCGCCATGATGTCTGGTCTTACCAGCGAGATCCTATTCAGGACACTGTTTGGGACGCTGTCGGGGCCCGGTGCCTTCCTTTCGCCAAACTGGCCTGCTGCCGAGATGACTTCCTCCGGTCGTACAGGTTCAGGCAGACCAACGTGATGCCCTTGCTCTTGAACACGTCTCACCGGATCGTGAGGGAATAATGCCTCCACGATAGTGCTCAGCAGTCTTAGGCATGTAACGCGCAGCGTGGTCTGGCCTCTCAACCTCCTAGTCACCACTTTGTAGGCCGTACCCCACGGGTCGACCTAGGCCTCGTCGCAAATTCTCCAGAAGCACTCCCTCTTACTGGCTTTGATGCTCTGTTTAAGAGCACGTTTCGCCACTTTAAACTCTTCCTCTTTGGCTCCTTGGTCTGGGTGTCCTCTGGCCCGTTGGGATCGTCTTCTCGTTCGCAGGCAGTCTTTCCTCAGTCTGCTTATCTCCTCAGTCCACCAATAGCAGGGTGCTCCTCTTCTGCTTGGTTTTCTTCTTGGCATGGAGCAGTCACATGCTTTATCTATGAGCTTGGAGAGCTTGTCCGCCTTGCTCTCCCCCGGTGCGGGTGAGCAGTTAGCGTTCCGTACGAACTCCACTAACGTTTCCTCATCCAGGTTGCTGTCCTTCCATTTCGGGCCCGTCAGTTTCGGTGGCTGCCTCTTCACGCCTCCAATCCTGTAATGAATCGCATGGTGATCACTATGCGTGAATTCACTACCCACCCAGCTGCTGAGGTACGTTAAATCAATAATTGATCCACGTCCGGCCCTGTGGTATGTCTCCGTGCACCCATCGTTGGCTAAGACTACGTCCAGCAGTGCTAGGGACTCCACCAAGTAGGCTCCTCTGGCGTTCGTCAGCCTACTTCCCCACTCATGCGCCCATGCGTTGAAGTCGCCCGCTAAGACCAGGGGGGTCCTTCCGCGTGCGTCCTCCACCAGGCTTGCTACCATGCTCTGGAAGCGACCAAGATCCCAGCTCGGTGGGGCGTAGCAACTGTAAAAGGTGATGTCTTTGACCTTTGCCCGCACAAATCCCTCGCTCCTCCCATTCACGTCCTGTGGTGGTGACTCTACTGTCCATATAGCTGCCTTCCCGCATTTGCTGACTGCCCAACCGTTTCCTGGGATCCTCCTATACGGCTCGCAAATCAATGCGACATCCGTATGCAAATCTCTCGCCGTTTGTGTCAGTAGTGCCTGAGCCGCCTCGCAGTGGTTGAGATTTAGTTGTACACAATTCATTTAGGCTTTTGAAGAGCCTTCCTGAATAGTGGACAACGCCCACTTCCCGCCACGTGCTTCCACTCATTGTTCCTATCTTTGCAGAACATGCACTGAGGGTCGCTCCGACAATCCTTGGCTATGTGGCCCTCCTGTCCACACCTCCTGCACATCTTTGATCTGTCTATCTCGCTGCTGCAGTTGCGGGCCATATGTCCAAATTCTAGGCATCTGAAGCACTTGACCACCGCGACGCGCTCTTTCAGCCTGCACCTCACCCAGCCGACTTTCAGCGATCCCTTTTCTAGCGCCTTGCGTGCACTCTCGGCTGGCATCCTGATAGTTGCTACTTGGGTCTCCCCATAAACACTCCTCACGTAGATATCCTCCACCGCCACCTCCGTCGTCAGTTGATTCTTCAGCTCCATGCATATCTCCTCCTTGGTGGTGCTCTCGTCCAAGTCGCGGCACTCGATCTCCCCCCGGTGCGAGAGGGTGCGGACCTCCACCTGTTCTCCCAGTGTCTCTCCAACCAGGTTCTTATATTTGTCCGCTGTGCCTCCTGCTTTGGTGAGCTGCAGGAGCAACTCCCCCTTTTGGGTCCTCCTTATTCTCGACACTGCGTCTCCTAGACCCTGCAGCTTTTCATCCGCCTTAACTTTCCGTAGAATGTCCGCGTTGCTGGCCTGATGACTATTGCATCCGGCCTTATCTTCTCCGTCAGTCCCTTCTTCTTTTTGGGCGGCTTGCGCTTTGATGTCACCTTCTTCCATTCCGTCTCTTTCCTCACAGGCATACCCTGTGCTGGTGTGGCCTCCTCGGGGTTGGTTACCACTTTGGCAGATGGGGTCTCCTGGATTCCTGCATCCTTCCCTTCCCTGCTGTTCTTACTGCCCGGTGTGTCAGCTCCCGGCCCTTGTTTCCGCTTTGAGTCAACCGTCATCTTGAAGAGTGGTGATGTTTGCGAGGACTGGTTCGCTCTTATCACCGCCTTAGCTCCGTCGTCGTGCATCTTGATGGCCACCAGCTTGAACAGCGCCCTGATGGTCTCTATCGCATCTCTCATAGGCTGGTGGATCGATCGCCGCTTTCCATCCTCCAGCATCTCCACGAGCTTGCTTATCTCCTTTCCGAGGTTCTTCAGTGGGCCGCTACTCGACTGCTCCATGGGTTTCTCCGTACCCTTCGCCTGTGCAGCTGCTTCTGCTCCTAGCCCTCCTTTTGCCGTTGGGCTAGTTCCGTGCCTGAGCACCGGTGACCTTAGCAGCTTACTGCTCCTCATGAACGTTTGGCTCTCGTTCCCTTCGTCCTCCTCCGCCATAGCATCCTGTTTGTTATTGGGGTTGGGGTTCATAATCAATTGGGTCCCAACTCCAAGCCGTTATCGTTGGTCGTAGCACAATCGCGTTTAGTGATCCCATGGATGTCTATGCATGCAGGGAGGCCCTTCGAGGGTTGACAGACGCCTTCATCGGGTCGTCTGTTCAGAGCCGGATCCGCGCTAGTCAGGAATGTTACATCTGAGCTTGTGCGCCCAACTGAATGGGGACGGTCCAACGATCGTTCTTGGAGACCTGCCAAGGTTTTAACGGGACGGAGGCAGTTGCGGCATTAGCCTGGCAGTGGTTTCGGCAAGATTTCAATCCGCTTACTAACATGCCAGAATACCGCACGCTGTCAGCCCTTGTAGTCAAATCCTTCTGTTTGCGTCCAGTGTCCTAATCCAGACCGTACTGGGCTAGGTCTTGATGCCACTTTAGTCGCCTCTTACGACAAGCCGTGGCCGGCTGAGGTGGTATTCTATGCACCGCCATCACACGGTGATGTGTGTGTGTGTGTGTGTGTGTGTGTGTGTAAGTGTCTTTGTACAAGTGCGTAGAGTGTGTATAGCTCAAGGATATAAAAGCGCCTCAATAATATAGACACAACATTCAATCTCGAGTTAGTTCAAGTGCAACAGCACCAGCAGCAAGAAATTAAAAAAAAACTAGTAAAAACGTTGCAGTCGGACGCAACCGACTGCGGAATACTTTGATACCAGTAAAAGAACGGATGTTAAGGAGTCTGCTTGCAAAGGAGTGGGACGGGTGGTAATCATCGCCAGCTATCATGTTATCAAATTTGGTGACTTTAGCTCAAAAACTGTGGAAGATAACTGAACTTTCAAAATTTGGAGGGTGGGCGGCTAGAGTGGGTGTGGTATCGAAATTTGTTAATAAAATCTTTTTAAATGTCACCATATATCTTCCTACCAAGTTTTGTGGCTCTAGCTCAAAAACTGTTAAAGATATAGCCGATTCCAACTTTGTAAGGCGGGTGGCTTGGGTGGGCGTGGCATCCAAAATTTTGATGTAGATCTTTGGTAGATGTTGCCTTCTATCTTTCTACCGAATTTAGGGGCTCTAGCTTAAAAACTGTAAGAGATATCGAAATTTCCGATTTTACATGGTGGGCGGCAGAGGTGGGCGTGGCATCCAAATTTTATATGGAGATCTTTTGTAGATGTCACCATATATCTGCCTACCAAATTTGGTGACTCTAGTTCAAAAAATCTGGAAGATACACACATAACCGTTTTAACAACGGCGGGGGGTTGGGGGTGGAAGGTGTGGGCGTGGCATCCAAAATTGTGATGCAGTTTTTTCAGGGATGTGACTAGCTATCTTCGTGCAAAATTTGGTATTTCTAGCTGCAGGAATGTGAGAAATATTTTTTTATCCGTTTTTAGTTATTGATTTTATCGATTTCACAGCCTCTTTGTAGACGTGGCACCCCGATCATAACACTTTATCTGTACCTTCTATGGATAAACATAATTGCAAAGTTTCAAGTCTCTAGCTTTACGGGTGTCGAAAAAACTTGCGTTCATACGGACAGACGGACAGACACCATGACGGACATTGCACAAAACCAATATACTATGATACTATCAGTATCAAAGTATAAATAGAAAAAAATGTGCCAGAAAAACAACAACAACAACAACAAGAAGAGTGGTGGCAGCATCCGCCGCAGCATGAAGAGGGTTATCCCATACCCTCATTGGATAAGGGTGACCCCGAGAGAAGTTGAGCTGGTTGGTGGCGAGGATCAAAAGATGCCTCGCCCCATGTCGAGCGATGACGGTTATTGAAGACTGGTTACGGCAAAATCAGCCTACTCAACCGGAGGAGGAGGATGAGGAGGCCTTCGAACCCATAAGGGTGAGCACACCGGAGGCAGTCGAGGAGGAGCTGGATAGCACACGGTGGGTGGATGAGGAGGACAGCGCACAGATGTGGGCGCAGAGATCGATGCATATGGACTTTGAGGTGGAAGATGATGGTAGGGCAAGAATCGTGTCAATTGAAATTTTGCCACCACTCATCTTCTCCTACCCACCAACACCAGCAACATCACCACCATTCTTCGAACAACAACATCAACAAGAACAACAACAAGTAGAAGAAGAGTGGCAGCAGCAGCAGGCGCAACAACAAGTAGAAGAAGAGTGGCAGCAGCAGCAGGCGCAAGAACAAGAAGAAGAAGACTGGCAGCAGCAGCAGGCGCAACAACAAGAAGAAGAAGAGTGGCAGCAGCAACAGGAGCAAGAACAACAACAACCGATCGATTGGAATGATCTTTTAGATGGGATGGATGTTCAAGATAATTTCGACAATGTTGAAGCTGTTATAATGATTTTGATCTTTTGGATATTTTAAATAAATAAAAAATATATATATGTGTTGCAGCGTCGTTATTTTCGTTATTCGATTCCATCGTTTTAGGCGCAGCGAGTTTCGGTCGCACCGGGATCCGAAACACAACTAACTCTGTGTCTTCCCTTTTTCTCGTGCCTCTCTACCGAACCACACTCGGCGACAGCTACAAACGCTGTCGCCCCGCCAAAACGGGACTTTCCTAAACTACATAGCAAAACAGACACATAAATAGTCTGATGCAATATCGCAATGTTCTTGCGATTCTGGTGAAATACCCAAATACGCACTAGCACAAACTCAATACACCTCTCACATACATTTCCAGCACACGCCGCCACGGCGCCACATACTCAAACTACTTATGCTTCCACACGGCCAACCTGACCATAACACGACCTCGTTTAATCAAATAAAATTTAACATTAACATTTCCTTTTTCTTATAAATTTCTCAATTACAACTTATTTATTTTATTTTATTTATTTATTTATTTTTTTTTAAAACTTCATAGCTTCATGCAGAATTTAAACATCCATTCTTAGTTCTTAAACTAATATAAAATTCATCTTTTACTTAATTAAACTTTCTTAATAATTCTCTTCATTATCATAAACCCACTTGGTTTCGCATTACATTATTTTATGCACCACACGCCATGATCAAAACATTTGTTTTGCACTACAGATATGACAAATTTATTCAAGTTTTATTATCAACCTTTCAGGCATCCATACTGTCTCTTTCAACAGTTTGACTTTCCATCATTCCAATACTGTCTCTTTCAACAGTTTGACTTAGTACTTGAACAATTTGCAAAGGTCCTCTATACTTTGGACTTAACTTTGTTTGATGCCTTTCTTCATTCTTCAACAACACAAAGTCCCCTACTTCATACCCAACAACCTTAGCCTTAGTTTTATCAAATTGCTCTTTGCTATATGCTGCCGCCGCTGATATATTTTGCACTGCTCGAGCTCTTGATTCTGCCAAATCAACTTCTTGTGCCACGTCACATGGTGGAAGCAACCCCAACGGACGAGCAACCTTGCCAATGAACAATTCCAAAGGGCTTGCCTTTGTCACTCGACTTACAGTACAATTTAAAGCTAGCTGTACCTCGCCCAATGCGTCTTGCCAAGATCTGCTGCTAGTTTCAACTGCCGTTAATAAGTTTTTCAAAGTGCTCATAATGCGTTCTACCTGTCCGTTAGCTCTACTTGCACCTGTCGCAATTAAGTGCAAACTTATATTTTGTTTAGAACAGAATTCACTAAATTTAGAGCTGGCAAAACACCTACCCTGATCTGCTATTATGCGGTATTGGTACTCCAAACAAGGATACAGCCGATGTCACAGCACCTATGCAATTGTCAGCATCAATCTTGAGTGTGTGTGTGTTAAGTAAACAAATTTAGTAAAAGCGTCCACTTGAACAATAACATACTCTTTTTGATCACTCTTGCCGCTTAACTTGCCTATTATGTCTATGTGTATGCCAAGGTGTGTCGACCTTTGGTATTGGAAAAAGTCTAGCCTGAACTTTACCTGAGGATGACTTTGACATCTTGCAAGTTATACAGTTTTCGACAAATTTCCTTACATATTTTGACATATTTTCAAACCAGTAAAAATCGTAGGCTTTGTCCAATGTTTTTTCCCAACCCAAATGCATTATTGTCTCATGAACTTGATTAATAACAGACCATCTAAATGATCTTGGAACAATTGGCAAAGATCGAGTTCTACCATTTCTATGTATTTTCCGATAAATTATTCGTGCTCTTAGTTCGTAAGTTTTTGCAATGTCCTCGGCAAGAGAATTGTCTTTTAGTTTATTCACAATATTAATAATATCGGAATCCTTGCGCTGTTCAGCCATCAGCCAATCACTAGATATCTCTGCCAGAGATATCTCTGGGAGATTTCTTGAAAAGAAATCAGCATGAGATATTCGTTTACCCTCTCTATACTGTAATTCAAATGAGAACGACTGTAAATAAGCCCACCATCTTTGTGCTCTGGGCGATAGGTCACGTTTATTTCTTGATGCTTTAAGCGAGTTGCAATCGGTAAAGACAACAAAATCTCTGCCTGTCAAATAATGACGAAAATGCTTAATGGCCATGACAACCGCAAGAGTCTCCAATTCGTAAGAATGGTATCTTGACTCAGCAGGTGAGGCAGCCTTACTGAAGAATTCAACGACATGGGACCTGTTATCTATTCTATGCAATAAGATGGCACCGTATCCACGAGCACTTGCATCAGTATGCAACTCGATTGGATATTGCGGGTCAAATATAACCAAAACTGGCTTCTGTGTAAGAACAGATATAACTTTTTGTCTTATTTCTTCATGTTCTGGCTTCCAAATAAACTCGTTCCTTTCCGATGTCAACAAATACAAAGGCTTTAAGACACAAGAAAATCCGTGTATAAATTGCCGAAAGTAAGACGCAAGTCCAATAAATTGTCTTAAAGCAGAAACCGACTGAGGAGGTGGTAAGGCAGTTAATGCAGAAATTTTTTGAGAATTTGGACGAATTTGACCTGCGCTCACTTCATATCCCAAATATTGAACAGTTGACTTCAGAAACGAACACTTTTTAATATTGAACAAAAAACCAACTTTCGTGAGAACATCAAGAGTAACCTGTAGTCTTTCCAAAGCCACCACTAACTCGTCATCCATATAGACAACCACAAAAGTATTTGCCAGTTCTCCAAGTGTATGCATCAATGTACGCTGAAATATTTAGCACCATGAAGTCTGGCTATCTGGTCTGCTATAAGGGGTAAAGGATATCTATCTGAAACTGTGTTAGAATTCAATTCACGGTAATCAACACACAACCGATGAGAACCGTCTTTTTTGTTTACTAACATCATAGGACTTGCAAAGGGAGAGCAGCTTGGCCTTATGACATTGCATTCCAAAAGCTCTTTAATCTCATCGCGTACCAATTCTCTTTCATTTGTACTAAGCCTGTATGGTCTTCTTTGAACAATTTTTCTATTGTCTATTAATTTAATCTTCATTTCATCTGTACTGACAGTAGATGAAGGAATTCCCTTTGTAAAAGATTTTGAATAGTTTTCCAATAAATTGTTTAATTTATCTTTATTTTCACCGACAAGATCAGTATTCAATTTAGAAAATACATCATCATTTTAACAAAAGTTAACAGATTTTGATCTTACAATTTCAAATTTTCCAGGTGACATAATGACATAAAATCCTTGCGACAGTATTTCTCTACCAATCAAAATATTATTTCTCAAATATTCATCACTCAAAACATGGAATAACATTTCAATACAATTGGGGAGTTCACGATGTATTGTATCGTTGCAAAAGAGCAAGTTTGCAACACTGCTATCGTGAACAGCTAATTGCTCGACACGAGTCTAGCAAGTTTGCAATCTCTGACTTAGCTATTTTGAGTGACAGTTGAATCGTTGGAAAGTAATAAATAGAAAAATGCCTTTTAGAAGCGTCAAAGATTCTCTTTTGGAATGGAGAGCATACCAAGCTATTCAGGAAATTTATGCAACTGAAGGTATGTAGGTTGCAATGCTTTATGTGGTAATTTAAGTGCATTAGTTAATAATTATTGCAGGTGTTACTGAACATGCAGCGGTCGATTCTGCAATGGACGAAATTTGGGATGACTTTGTCGATGATGCAATTTGCATTTATTCGAGCCGTAGAGGCGACAAAGTAAATGTACCAAAGTCCATTAGTTGGCGGAATAACATCCTTTGCTCATTTGACAATACCCGTCTTAAGCAAATGCTGCGCGTGTCCCAACTCCAATTTGGCAAGCTTTTGGAGCTGATAAAAGAGGATGAAGCCTTCAAAACACCAGGCTTCTCAAAACAATTGCCGACTGACTTGCAATTGGCAGTTGTTTTGTTTAGACTGGGGTCCTCTGGAAGCAGTGCGTCGGTGCGAAAAACTTGCACAATATTAGGAATTGGCGATGGAGGCACTTTAGATTCCATAACAAAAAGAGTTTTTTCGGCATTTTTGCGGCTCATGCAAAAATATATTTATTGGCCGAACGCAGCAGAGCGCCAACAGCTTGTGGAACATACATTGCACGAATTGCCACATTGCATTGGTTATATCGACGCGACGGAAGTGAAACTTTATGAAAAGCCTCCAAGTAACCATGAGGTATACTTTTCGCGACAGAGAGTTTATTCTGTGAAGCTGCAGGTTATATGCGACCACAAGCTTAAAATAAGAAGAAGAATAAGAAGAATAAGATGCTGTTGTAGGAAATCCTGGCAGCTATCATGACTCCAAAGTATTTAAGAAGAGCACAATTGGAAAACGCAGTGCACGGTTTTTTAGTGGAGGCGAGTGGATTGCGGGCGACTCTGCTTACCCCCAGTCAACATCTTTAATTACTCCGTTTCGGAGCAACTCGCGTGCGATGGACCTTTACCGGCGAGCCAAATTTAACAAGACGCACAGCCAATATCGTGTCCGAGTTGAAAACTGCTTTGGTATCCTCAAAGGAAGGTTCAACAGTTTGAAGGAACTTAGGTTTCGCTTATCTAATGGCGAAAGAAAGTCCTTTCTTTGCGACTGGGTACTTGTGTGCTGCATTGTTCACCATATTTTAATAGAGGATCACGGTATTGAGCAGGAAGACATTGAACAACCAGATGAGCAAGATTCATTGGCTACTGATCTTGTATTAAATGATGGTGGTAATTCGGCAGCTGAAAGAAAGAGATTGTCCATTTATGATCAAATGTTTTCATAATAAAGTTACTTAATTAAATTTTCAAAGCTTCTTTTATTTTATTTAATTATTTTTTTGATATTTTAACTCTAGCTCATATCTTAAAATACGTTCTTTTGTTCCAGCTCCATTTTTCTGAGTTTGAACTCATTCTCCACGCGTTTTTCTTCGATCTCCCAACGTTTCTCTTCCATTCGCACACGTCTCTCTTCAAAAGCCATTTTCCTCTCCTCCAATATTTTTCCCCAATTAAATTTCTCCTTCTCGAATTCGAACATACCCTTTCGCATCTCTGTTTTTTCTGAGTCTAAGACCATCAGCTTTGATATAGCCGTATTCTCAGTATTTTTTTTTATTTTTTTTGAGAAGGAAGTGCTCGCGTTCGCGTCGGATGAGTCAGCCGTGAATTCGAAAGCCACATCTTCCCTAATACTCGGTGTGTCCAAAGCCGAAGACGAGTCCTCCTCAGGAGCCATTGTTTCCCGGACAATCGCCTCGATTTCCTTGTTGCCCGAAAATATGTCGCTTAGTTGAGCGTAGTGTGGGCATATTTTCAACATCTTTTCTATAAATGTTCAATTTGATGTGAATCTGTAGAAGAATACAATACGCATAACCTTCCACAGTTTTTTCCACGTCGCCCTCCTCTAAACCAGCACCAGTCGAACTTCTGAAAGCCTCCGCCTTTTGCAACAGATTTTTTAAATGGCGGACCTTAAATCGTACAGTGCTCCAGGTTGCAACAATTTTGGTTTCCTCCAGCAACCTCTTGTAGTATATTTGCGCTGTTGGTTTCTGTAAAATCGGTTAATTTTATTACGTATGTAGGTACAGCACAAATTAAATTTCTTGCCTCTAAGTTCCTGTGCACTTGAATGTATGTCAGAATATCCACAATCTCCTTTTCGCTCCACCTCTTCACTTCGATTTCTCTTTTACGTTTATTTGTGATCTTTTGTTCCACTGTAATTAGGTAAAAACTGGTTTTTTCACGAAATATTGCAAAACCAACCCTCACTTACTTTTAGCAGCTGAGCACAATGACAGATGTTTGTTATACTTTGATACCGAAGGTCTCATAGTATATTGGTTTTGTGCAATGTCCGTCATGGTGTCTGTCTGTCCGTCTGTCCGTCCGTATGAACGCAACTTTCTTCGACACCCGTAAAGCTAGAGACTTGAAACTTTGCAATTATGTTTATCTATAGACGGTACAGATAAAGTGTCAAGATTGGGTTGCCACGCCTACTAGGAGGCTGGGAAATCGATAAATTCGATAACTGAAAACCGATAAAACCAAATATTTCTCACATTCTTACAGCTAGAGTTACCAAATTTTGCACGCAGATAGCTAGTCATGTCCCTGAAAAAACTGCATCAAAATTTTGGATGCCACGCCCACTCCTTCCGCCCCCATCATCCCTGCTCCTTGAAATTGGAAACGCCTATAGTTTTTACATTTTTTGGGCTAGAGAAATCAAATTTTGTGTCAAGATACATATTGAAGTTCCCAAAAAGAATGCATCAAAATTTTGGATGCTACGCCCCCTGATTCCGCCCCCATCCCCCCCTTCTCCATGAAATTGGAAACGCCTATAGTTTTCACATTTTTTGGGCTATAGCCACCAAATTTTGTGTCAAGATGGATATTGACGTTCCCCAAAAACATGCATCAACATTTTGGATGCCACGCCCCCTTATTCCGCCCCCATCCCCCTTTCACCAAGAAATTGGAAACGACTATTGTTTTCACATTTTTTGGGCTAGAGCCACCAAATTTTGTGTCAAGATAGATATTGACGTTTTGGATGCCACGCCCCATGATTCCGATCCCAACCCCCCCTTCTACTTGAAATTGGAAACGCCTATAGTTTTCACATTTTTCGAGCTAGAGTCACCGAATTTGGTAGGAGGATATATGGTGACATCTACAAAAGGTCTGCACCAAAAATTAGGATGCCACGCCCACCTCTGCCGCCCACTATTTAAAATCGGAAATTTCGATATCTCTTATATTTTTTAAGCTAGAGCCCGAAAATTGGGTAGAAAGATAGAAGGCAGCATCTACCAAAGATGTGCATCAAAATTTTGAATGCCACGCCCACCTAAGCCACCCGCCTAATAAAATCGGAATCGGCTATATCTTTAACAGTTTTTGAGCTAGAGCCACCAAACTTGGTAGGATGATAGATAGTGACAGCTAAAAACATTTGATTCAAAAATTTGGATGCCGCGCCCACCTCTACCGCCCACCTTTTACATTTTGAAGTTAAATTATCTTCCACAGCTTTTGAGGAAAAGTCACCAAATTTGGTAACATGATAGCTGGCGATGTTTACCACATGGCCCACTCCCTTCGCCCCTGCATTCCCCCTTATAAACCGTTCATTTACTGGTATCAAAGTATTTCGCAGTCGGTTGCGTCCGACTGCAACGTTTTTACTTGTTTTGATTTGGCACATGTAGCACTTAATTACACCAAAAAATACCAGGCGACTTTTGCAACACTGGTAGAGTTTTTATAGTTGTTCTACACTTATGTGTAGCAAACTTGCAACGATTTTTGTAGTCAAGGGTCGGGGTCTAGCAAAAAGTGCAAACTTGACTCAGTACAAATTGTTGTTGGAGAGGCGTGCACTTTTGCACTTTTGCAATGATACAATACATCGTGAACTCCCCTAATGATTGTTAATTTGTACCTTGCAAAGTATTTGCAATGTACTACAAATGCTGTCATTTCCAATACCTTTCAACATTACTGTATTGTTAATTCTTTTACCAACTAACTTAGCACTTATCTTTTGTTTAACCAATGAACATTCCGCTCCAGAGTCAAACGTTGTCGTGAAAGTCTCGCCATGGTGAATCATCTCTCCTTTGGGCACATCAACTTCGCATAGCTGCACTCTTTTCACCTGATGCGTATCTTTGAATTTGTCCATTTTGGCCTTACCGCAATGGGTTGAAATTTGACCAACCTCTCCACACTTGAAGCAGGTTAAATTTGATTGCTGCTGGTGACCAAACACGCTCTTGCCGCTACGCTCAGCAGCACGGGGAGGAAGATTTTGCTGCTGTCTAGCTCTGCATTCAACCATCTTGTGACCCAACTTTCCACAATAATGACATTTTATTGTTGAAAATTTCTGTCGTTTCGAGTCGGATGCCGCTGTTTCTTCTTGTGAGGATTTCTTCCGTTTGTTGAACGTAAAAGCTTTTAGCTCTGTCTGTAGTTCACTCCTGGTGCGCACGTTTGATGTAAAAGTAAGACGTTGCAATCTGGTATCAATATGAGCCAGCTGAGCAAGCGTCACGCAAACAGCAATCTCCTCCACATCCATCTCACGCCATTTGGTGATGAGTGACGTCACCATACGACTAGCATAATTGGAGAGACATTCTCCTTCAGTCGGGCAAGTTGAGAACATTGTTAACAACATAGCTGCTGGTGTCTCCACACTGGTAAAACGCTGAAGAAAAAGTTCCTTAAAAGCAGCCCAATTAATGTCAGGATAACATATTTGGGAGAGCCACTGCGACGCACTGCCTTCCAATGCTGCACTCAAAGCCATCACCAACGCACTGCCTTTTATGTTGCTTTCTGCCAAAATTATATTTACTGTAGCGCACAACGCCGATGCGTCGGCGCCTGCAAGATCCGCGATAAATTTCGGCAAAACTACTGCATTATTATTCGTTGTTTCGGAAGCCGTTGATTTCAATGCTTTCACAAGTTCAATAAAATTTTTATTTTGCACTTCCATTAACACTCGCCATGGATCAATTGACGTATTAGGTAGCGTGCCAGATCCCACTTCTGATGTTGCAGCGTCGTTATTTTCGTTATTCGATTCCATCGTTTTAGGCGCAGCGAGTTTCGGTCGCACCGGGATCCGAAACACAACTAACTCTGTGTCTTCCCTTTTTCTCGTGCCTCTCTACCGAACCACACTCGGCGACAGCTACAAACGCTGTCGCCCCGCCAAAACGGGACTTTCCTAAACTACATAGCAAAACATACACATAAATAGGCTGATGCAATATCGCAATGTTCTTGCGATTCTGGTGAAATACCCAAATACGCACTAACACAAACTCAATACACTTCTCACATATATTTCTAGCCCACGCCACGGCGCCACATATTCAAACTACTTATGCTTCCACATATGTATATAGAACTAAATGTCTTTTGTGTGTTTATACTTTGATACCGAAGGTCTCATAGTATATTGGTTTTGTGCAATGTCCGTCATGGTGTCCGTCTGTCCGTCTGTCCGTCTGTATGAACGCAACTTTTTTCGACACCCGTAAAGCTAGAGACTTGAAACTTTGCAATTATGTTTATCCATAGAAGGTACAGATAAAGTGTTATGATCGGGGTGCCACGCCCACTAGGAGGCTGGGAAATCGATAAATTCGATAACTAAGAACTGATAAAACCAAATATTTCTCACATTCTTACAGCTAGAGTTACCAAATTTTGCACGCAGATAGCTAGTCATGTCCCTGAAAAAACTGCATCAAAATTTTGGATGCCATGCGCCCTGATTCCGCCCCCATCCCCCCCTTCTCCCTGAAATTGGAAACGCGCATAGTTTTCAAATTTTTTGGGCTAGAGCCACCAAATTTTGTGTCAAGATAGATATTTACGTTCCCCAAAAAAATGCATCAAAATTTGGATGCCACGCCCCCTGACTCCGGCCCCATCCCCTCTTCTCCCTGAAATTGGAAACGCCTATAGTTTTCATATTTTTTGGGCAAGAGCCACCAAATTTTGTGTCAATAAAGATATTAACGTTCCCCAAAAAAATGCATCAAAATTTGGATGCCATGCCCCCTGATTCCGACCCCATCCCCCCTTCTCCCTGAAATTGGAAACGCCCATAGTTTTCACATTTTTTGGGCTAGAGCCACCAAATTTTGTGTCAAGATATATATTGACGTTCCCCAAAAAAATTCATCAAAATTTTGGATGCCATGCGCCCTGATTCCGCCCCCATCCCCCCTTCTCCGTGAAATTGGAAACGCCCATAGTTTTCACATTTTTTGGGCTAGAGCCACCAAATTTTGTGTCAAGATAGATATTGACGTTCCACAAAAAAATTCATCAAAATTTTGGATGCCACGCCCCCTGATTCCGCCCCCATCCCCCCCTTCTACCTGAAATTGGAAACGCCTATAGTTTTCACATTTTTTGGGCTAGAGCCACCAAATTTTGTGTCAAGATAGGTACTGATGTTCCCCATAAAAACTTGGATGTCACGCCCCCTGATTCCGATGCCATCCCCCCTTCTCCGTGAAATTGGAAACGCCCATAGTTTTCACATTTTTTGGGCTAGAGCCACCAAATTTTGTGTCAAGATAGATATTGACGTTCCCCAAAAAAATGCATCAAAATTTTGGATGCCACGCCCACCTAAGCCACCCGCCTAATAAAATCGGAATCGGCTATATCTTTAACAGTTTTTGAGCTAGAGCAACCAAACTTGGTAGGAAGATTGATAGTGACAGTTAAAAACATTTGATTCAAAATTTTGATGACACGCCCACCAAAGCCACCCGCCTTATAAAATCGGAATCGGCTATATCTTTAACAGTTTTTGAGCTAGAGCCCCCAAACTTGGTAGGCAGATAGATAGTGACAGCTAAAAACATTTGATTCAAAAATTTGGATGCCACGCCTACCTCTGCCGCCCACCTTTTAAATTTGGGAGTTAAGTTATCTTCCACAGTTTTTGAGGAAAAGTCACCAAATTTGGTAACATGATAGCTGGCGATGTTTACTACATGGCCCACTCCCTTCGCCCCTGCATTCCCCCTTATCAACCGTTCTTTTACTGGTATCAAAGTATTCCGCAGTCGGTTGCGTCCGACTGCAACGTTTTTACTTGTTTTACTTTTATTTTATATAAATTTTTTATTTTTGGCCACATATTGTTTACAGGTTTTTTTTTTTTAAAAACTATTGATTTCTAATGTTTTTTTTTTTTTTTTCTTATTTTACGCTTTTGAATTAAATAATAAATAAATAAATATGTATATATAAAACTATTTAGCTTGTGAGTATTTTATTTACATTATCATTTTATTTTCAGCTACATATTGCATTCAGATTTTTATTGCTTACAGGTTTTTTTTTAAAAGAATATAGATTTTTAATGTTTAGTTTTTTAAATCTATGGGTCAATTTTAAAGTGACCCCAAGCATATGTATGAAGCCCATCAGGCTTTATTTTTCGCTTATCATCTGAACAACTTAAAGTTGTTTTTCTTATTTTATTAGTATATAAATTATGAAGATGTGATCTAAACAACATCATCTCATCACTAAATATTTCATTATTAAATAAACCATTTTTGTAACTATTTATAGTAAGTTTATCTAACGCAGACTTTTTATCTCCTTTCGATTTTTTAAGGCATTCTCCCCCATCAAGAGAAAGTGAATACATTTTTGCCCTAAGACCCACAAACTCTGACATTTGTTTACCTGAGATTTCATCCTTCATCATACCCAAGACCTTCTTATTATATCTTTTGATTCCATATTTCAGGGCTAGTTCTTCAGGATATTCAGACGTATCAAATTTCATTTGAACGTCTTCAGCAATATCCTTATAAAAATCTCTAGTCTCTATTGAATATATGAATGAGTGTGTATCCATATAATTCAATGAGACTTTTTCTTGGAACTTCGGTTTCATATATTGATAATGAAAGTCAGACATCTTTCATTTTGAAAGTTCTAAAACCGCAAACCCTAAATACTTAGGTTTATCATAAAGAAAATGTAATCGCTTCATTTGAATGGCGTACATATCTTCGGAAAATTTAGCAGTACTATGGAAACTGGCCTTCGCAATGAGTGAGAGCGCATTCAACCGATTGCAGCTTGTTGACTCCCATGAAGTAACAATTTTAACATCTTTACGTTTTTCAATGCTCTCCATCGTCTTGCCATAGACAGCGTTATTCAACAATTTGAAAAAGTCTTTTTCAAAGTTGTTTTTCGCTAATGGTGGGTGTTAAGGTCGATATATTTTTTAAGCCAGGGAGCCTGTTTAAATCTTTGAAAGTATCAACTCATTTTTAAGACATTGCTGATGGCTAATATAATGAATGCAACAAGTTTGCAAACCTTCGCCTCGGGAGTTGGTTTTTGGTTAAGAGGACAAAAAGGCAGATCATTGTGATAGTCATGCAATGTATCTGGATAAAAAAGATCAACTTCAAGAATGTAACCATATTCTGAATTTTCTTTTATTTCGCCAATGTTAAATGTCGCAACCTCATTCTCACTCATCCACTGAAAAGCAGCATATGGGAGATTTTGCGACATTGCCCAACCATATAAATTATTGGCATCCAGATACCTTAAATATTCGGATGGTTTGGTTGAATCATACGCATCCATATACATGTGGTTGGCTTTTGAATACCGTTTAGAGCATTGCACCTGCCCACCCCTAATTCCGTTTTGTATAAATCTGTACATATCGATATCAGTAAATAGCTCTAGTTCTATCCCAGTGGTCTTTAGCATTGCGTCCCAAGAGAAACCGGGAGTGAAGTAATAGTGAGCCGGATCTAAAGAGTAAATTTTCTTGCATATTACTCGAAAATATTGAAAAAAGTCAGTTAATAAAAGAACATCGGTTTTTAGATAAAGTTCCATATATATTATTTTAATGACTGACAGCCGAAAACTGACAACACATGTTGTGCATGTGAATAGTCCTCAAGCGAACATTCTTTATTAGTTAAACTATTAATGAATTTTTCTATCAGAGGCAGAGACGTATCAGACAGTCGGCTTTCTGAATCTAGATACTCTAGATACTCCCTTCCTACGTAGTAAATTAAATTCATCGGAGGAGGGGTAGAAACACTTTACACTTTCAAAGCATTCAGTACATAGATTGTTAGTTAAGGCATCTAAGCTGGTTGCCATAAAGCGGAAAGTATCTAAAAACCTAATTTCTAACTTTTTATTGTGGGACGCAATGTGAGTAAATTTGGAAAGTGAAATATAGAGCTCCTTATTAAGAGGCAATACTTTAATTTCACCCTCAACTTTATTAAGTTCTCTTACAAAGAGATGTGAGTCATATTTCGAAAAATTGTGAAAGAAAACTGGGACAAAAGGTGCTATCTGAAAATTAATATTACACACATTGTGTGCGGGCCCCCTATAGACACCAGTTAAATGACAATGGTCACGTACTCGATCAGTTCCCAGCATTTTTTTTGCAGATATGGCAATTAGCTGCATTTTTAAATCTGGTTTCCTCATCGGCACTCAATGTCATGGGTTTAATATTACTCAGGTAAGATGTGTAAATTTCATTAGCATCTGCAATAGCAGATGTAACAAATTGAACACCTGCATCTTTACCTGTCTCTAGTACAAGCTTATCAAGGGATGGGTCGAAGGAGCACTTTATATAGTATGAGAATGCTATAGGAACATGTAAAGCTGTTGCTATAACATTCTCACTTACTTTTGACTCGATGGGGGATAGCATGCATTCAAAATCTGCGTATACTACAAATGGTACATCTAAACTTCGATTATAATTCTTAAACTTAATGCTTGCCTTCTCCAGCGATGGAAGCGAAGAGACCATCTTCCCACAATTCCTCCTGTGTTCTTGTGAAAACTTTTCTGTGTGTGAAAAATTTAGGCAGGTGTTGCAGAAGTAAAGTTGATGATGGTGTTCTGTGACCTGTGGGCTAACCAGTCTAAAATTCAGAAAAAAACAAAAGAAAGTTTTTTAGTTAAAATTTTTTAAAAAAGTAATGTTTTCTACAACTCTTACCTTGATAAACTTTTTATCCATACAAAATGTGCCCGTCCACCACTCTCCAAAAGCATTAAGCTAACATGATGATCACGTTCAACCTCCGTTAAATAAAGCGGTCCAATCACTTTGCCATTCACCTCATCGAACCCAAAGACATTTATACTTATTTGGGAGTTCCGCCTTTCAAACACTTTAATTTATTTAAGTGGAAGCGGAAACTGTAACTCCTCAAAATCTAGTTAGTGTATCACTAACAGCGATTTTTGAACTTATAATATTCACATTAAAGCTCGAACATCTATCCGAATTGCGGTCTAGCGGCGTCTTAAGGGCAGAAATTAAAGCCCATTTAAAGCAATATTCATCTGAATTTTTTACATTAAAGAGTGCATTTTTTTTCTCAGCGCTTTCGGTGTCTCAATGTAGTTGGAAACTTTGAGGTTAATTTCCAACCTTAAGATTTGGGTCATCGTCCATCCTTGTCCCTTTCCTGGAACTCATCCATTTTCCTCTCTATTTGTTCAGCATGATTTTTATAGACCTCTTCTAGGTGGAATTTAATAGATAAATCTAACCCGTCATGGCGCATCTTGATGTATTCAGCAATAGTTCAAAGTTAATCTTACTCGATGTGTGCAAAGACAAAACTTTGAGTATTTGTGAAATGATGTTTGATGAAGCATCTGTGAGGAATTCTTTTGGCTCTAGAATTTCCTCACGCTTATTCTCAAAAGAAAATGTTTATATTCGGTGTTTAAACCCGCCTGAAATCTGCTTTATTGCACTATTAACAGGCAGGAAAACACAAATTTTATGAGCATTTGATCTTATATGCCCATGCCACTTATATGTAGGTACAAAAATCTTACACGCTTCACACCATTTTGTCGTGGTATGGGTAGAGCCGGTTCCTGTGTTGGTGTTGAGCGATGTGTTGAGGTAGGTTGCGGGAGCGTTTGGAAATGTGTTGAGGTAGGCAGCAATGTTGGTGTTGTTCGGTGTGTTGAGATAGGTAGCGGATGCGGTAGGGAATGTGTTGACGCTGGTGAGTGGTGTTGTGTTGATGGCGAAGGTGGTGTTGCGGAAAGTGGTGGGCCTTGTGTTGATGGCGGGGGTGGTGATGTGGTGCTTGGAGGAGGAGGAGGAGGTGTTGGCAAAACATTCTGCCAGCGCGTTCAGTGTTGCTGTGTTGCACACAGTCTTCTTCATCTTCTTGTGGGGAGGCCCATTGATAGTGGGTGGTGTGTCCGCATTGAATATCTCTGCCAGCGCGTTTAATGTTGCTGTGTCGTAGGTTACTTTGTTTTCCATTTTAAAAGTATTTAATTTTTTTCACTTTTTATATTAAGCACTATATTGCTTATAAATTTTTGTTGAAAACTGAATTTTTTTTTGGAACACTGCATTTTATGTTGGACACTCACTTCACTTTGAGAGAAACTGATCGTTCATTTTATTTTATTTTATTCATTTTGAAACCAGGGATATATTTTTTTCTAGCGAGCTAATCATTACTTAAATAAGTTGGGTACGTACAAGAAAGGGATAGCACCACAGCTTTAAATCAATAAGCCTCTAAGATAAAAGGGAGGGCACCAAATATTAAGAATGATAAGCCTTTAGGTTTGATGCCTATTGCTTGAAGGAGGAACAAGCCAAGTTTAATGATAAAACATGCGCATCTGTACATTACAATACACACGCCCACACCCACACGCACTTGCATACGCACTAAAGTACGTATTTAACACTATCTTATCTATGGTATAAGCCGCAATACTCGACGAGCACAAACATGTTCAGTATGCAATTAACAATATCTTATCTATAAGCCACAATACTCGATGAGCATGAACATGTTCAGTATGCAATTAACAATATCTTATCGCTAAACCAAAATCCATCCTTATCTAGGATAACACCAGCAACACTCTACAAATGTATATTAAAAAAAGTATTTAGAAAACAGACAAAAGGGGGTCATCTAAGGTCATAGTGATATCATGATCTCCGCCCCCTTGTTCTTATGCAACATACCAAACAAAGGATCACCAAATAGGGAGGGGTAATAAAATTTGATGGGGTCATAAAATTTGATGGGGGTAATTAAATTTGATGGGGCGTAATAAAACTGTCAAATTTTGACAGGTCAAAAAAGCCATAAATTGAGGACGAACCGGCAGTCCCCTACTACTGCAGTTAAAAGCATTTGATTCAAAAATTTGGATGCCATACCCACTTCTGCCGCCCACCATTTAAATTTGGAGTTCAGATATCTTCCACAGTTTTTAGCTAAAGTCACCAAATTTGGTAACATGATAGCTGGCGATGTTTACCACCCGGCCCACTCCTTTGCAAGCAGACTCCTTACCAGTCGGTTGCGTCCGACTGCAACGTTTTCAATTGTTTTGTTTCTAACATTGCTCACATTGTGCTGCCGTCTTCGACATAAGCTGCAACTGTTGGGCACGCACAAATTGCTCCTGGTAGCAAACATATCCAAAGATAGGTGCCATTGTTTTTACCACGCGGCTCATTTAGAATAGCGCCAAACCACTGACCGTCAGCAAAAGTGGTGCGTCCCACATAGGCGACACGTCCGCAAAGTTTATTCTTGGTCGTTATTTGTACACGGTGACCCAGACTTGGTTGAGACACATTATATATGACGGAGATGCAAGAGAACCGTTATTTATTTTTCTTGTTATTTATTACAGCGCAGCAAGTCGCCTGCGTGTTGTTTCGCTTCATACAATCGGCACTTGACTGACTGTCCAGCCGTCGCGTCTCGCTCATTCTCTTCTCCTTCTTTTCCTTCGTATCTCGAAACCAATACCATGCGCCATGCTCATTCGAGTTTCACTCGAATGATGCTCTCTTTCAATAACAGAATTCTCTCCTCGATTGCATTAAATTCAATTTTGTCTACTATATTATCTATCGATATTTTCTTAACATTAACATAAATGCAGATATTCAAAGTAACATGAACAGTCTAACAGATCTGCGACACGGCCTTCCTGACATTCACACGTCCTCGTGTGTTGCTCTTCACAAAATAATCATCTTCTTCTTTTTCAAATTTTCATTATAAACCTTATTTAAATAAACATTTTTTTTTTTTGACAATTGACAGACTTTGCCTTGCTCAAGTTAGTTTCATTACATATTTTTATTGCTTTATTTCATACGGAAAAGTATTTTTCGCCTCTCTTTCTCTCATCAACTTCAACTGTACCGTTACTCTCTCTCTTAATCACGCCACCTCCTCAGGCTCTTGCTGAATTCATTGCAACGCTCTCACGCATATTTTGCGTCATGGTCCCTCTGGACCCACATAGCTCCCGCCATGTAGTCACTGCGCATTTAACTACATGGTGTAGCTGCAGCCTTGTGGTGATTCATCAGAGTCTATGGTATCTACGAGTGCCTCAATCGGCGATCTCTCGCATCGGTCTGCGTCTACCTCAACAGGCATCGCACGCAACTGCTCATGGGCATACTTATACGTCCGTTTACTCGTCAGGGATTTTAACATGTATCGGTCACCATCAAGCTTTTCTTAAATTATATAAGGACCTTTAAACTTTGGGTCCAGCTTTGTTTGGTGCCGCTCTTCACTCATTAAATCTTACAATTTTAGCTTTATTCTCATCATGTCTTTGCTTATCATACTCTGCACTTTTCTTTATGTTTTGTAAAGCTTTATCCCTAACACATTCAATATCAATCTTTTCTTCTTCTTCCAATGGCATCATGCTCATTGGTCTAGCTTCCTTTCCAACTAATAACTCTAAGGGACTTATTTTTGTGACTCGATTAGCCGTGCAATTTATGGCCAGCTGCACTTCTTTTAAGGCTTCTTGCCAAGATCTCTTACTCATCTCCACCGCTGTCAACATTGCTTTTAGGGTTCTCATAACTCGCTCAACCTGGCCATTTCCGCGGCTAGCACCCGTTGCTATAAGATGAAGATCAATCTTATGTGAGGAACAAAACTGCTTAAAGTCAACATGCATATTGCAGATTTTAATGCCTCGATGCAACTATTCGTGTCTAGGCTTAGTGCATGATGCAAATGAACATACTTAGTAAAAGCGTCTATCTGCACTATCTTTGATGTCATTTTTACCACTCAACTTGCCGCTAATGTCAATATGGACTGTTCAGTCGTATACAAGTCGGCACACATTTATATTATAAGACATCAAATAACTGCACATGACATTGTAACAATAACACACAAATAATTAACACATGTAAAACTAGGTCAAGACCATATACAACACTTTACATTTATTGACACAATAAAACTGTAAGCAACACCAAATTATGCTGAACACACAGAATATCGCTGACTGCACAATGCACAATATATGTCGCAATAGTAGCGGTCAGCCAACCCGGCAGTTGCTAAATATGCTACTCTGCATTGCAAGCAACTGCTGAGCACACAATAACCTAATTCTAATTGATACTACACAACTGTAAACTAAGCTATTTTTACCTATAAATATTGTTACTTTTTCGTTAATAAAATCAGTGTTCTTTGTAAAACCAACAAGAAACATTCATTATTTCTCCGTAGTCCACCTGGTTACAAGTGCCAGTTGCGACGCCTTTTAGCAGTCAGTTTATGTACTGAATGCTTCCCAACTTCTTACACATATACACAAACATTTTGGTGACCCCGAAGAAGGACTCCACACAAGGATCCTTTCTACAAAAAAAAAAAACAACTCCTTATTCCTTGACCACATCACGGTTGCGAATCGAAGCGTATCCAGCTCACCAGAGCGAATAAAACACTTCCAACGGGTCAGGAATAATCAGGAGTTAAGGACGACATATACAAATTGGTTCTGCTAACTCTTAAATTGTCAACAAGGCGACAATAATGAGTACAGACAAATCAATTATGTTGGAAGAGGTCCTAGCTGCGCAGGACGAGATAAGCCAGGAGATTTCAAGGCTAGACAGGAACAGCAAAAAGGACCCAGCTGATCGGAAAGCAAGACCTGGCTACTATCAAGCCAGGGCCTCGATACTAGAGGAAAAGTGGACTGTTTTTAAAGACAACCACGAGGTGATCAGGAACTCATCGAACTTAGAGGAGTCTCATAGATACTTCAAGTTCTTCGAAGAAGTCGCTGCCATGGTAGAGCAGAACAGAACTTACTTCTTGGAACAGGCTGACATTGCAGATCAGTCTACCAGCAACATGACGGAACCAAAGACCGTCATAGCTGCAGGATCAGTAAATGCCCGAGCAAGCACAAATGCTAAGTTAATGGCATTGTGCCGTCGGCAAAAGGCGATGATTGCATCTTTGAATCGAGCCTTTGAACACAAGCCCCTTAATGCAGATATGGTTAAGTCATTATGGGCAAAAACTCAAGAGGTCCATTTCCAAATATACGAGGAATTTGAGGACCCGGAAGAGATTGGCTACGACGCCACTGAATATCTCAAGGCAGAGGCTGATGTACGGAATCCACTTACAGGGAACTCAAGCAGTACGTGCGCCGAAAACATCAATCTGCCACGTATTTCCATTCCAAAATTTGATGGTGATACTCTCAAATGGACACAATTCTTTGATATGTTTTCATGTATGATACATGAAACAAACATGCCAATCATACGCAAGATGTGGTATTTAAAAACCAGCGTAGTCGGAGAGGCGGAAAGATTAATCCGTCACATCGATCTTAAGGAAGAAAACTATCTATACGCATGGGAGATTTTAGTAGATGCCTACAACAATCCTAGAGATATCGCATCTAGGATATTAAATCGCCTTCTGCTGCAACAAACCTGCAGCGACGATGTAAAGTCTTTAAAGGAGCTGCACATCACCACCATAGAGTCCTTAGCTTCACTGAAGGGACTCGGGATTGACATTTCAACATGGGATCCAATTATCATTGCCATCCTAAGAAATAAACTGGATAGCGCAAATAAAACACTCTATGAACAATCATTGGGTAATACTAAGGAAATCCAGCCACTGGACACCATGCTCCAGTTCTTAGAACAACGAGTTCGAGTTATGGCTACTGGGAAAAAGGCATCTGCAAATTTCAAAAAGGAGCCTAAAAGCACAACATGTGCAACCTCGTCAAGTGGACAAAGAGGATGTCTTTATTGCAAAAAGACAAGTCACTATTTATCTAAATGTGACGATTTTCGCGCTAAATCAATTAGCGAGCGCCTAAATTGGGTGCAAGGACAAAAACTATGCGTCAACTGCTTCAAAAATGACCATAAAACGAAGTCGTGCACAAGCAACTTCAGCTGTTTCAAATGCAACAAAAAGCACCATACTCTTCTACATTTGGAGAATGCTATCGCATCAGCAGCAGCAGAGCCACACACACAAGTTGTGGCATCTGCGAACAATCAGAATTACAATCTACTCGCAACAGCAAAGGTAGCTGTACAAGCAAATAATGGACAACAGGCCACATTCAAGGCATTGCTGGACTCTGGATCGCAGATCAACGTTATCTCAGAAAGACTAGTAAAAATGTTGGCATTAAAACGTCACGACACAACACTCCGGATTGAAGGCATCGGAGGACAGCCAAGAGTCAGCAGGGCTCGTGTGAATGTCATAGTAAAATCACTACACAGCAATTTTACTATGCGGGTGGAAGCATTTGTACTACCCCATATAATCTCGGATCAACCCGCCCAATCGATCAATATTACCGATTGGCGCATGCCGAGCAATCGACCACTTGCGGACCCTAACTTCAACAAACCAGGCAAAATCGACATGTTGATTGGAGCAGAGCACTGTTTTTCAATATTGCTCCCACAACAGCATAAATTGTTCCATTCTGGTCCAATGATGCAACAAACTGAGTTTGGTTGGATCATTGCAGGAAAAATAAATGCTGCAAGTAAATCATCAGCCATTTGCGCAGCAGCAACAAATGAAGAAACAAATGAGTTAATGGAACGATTTTGGACACTGGATAGCATGGAGTCAACAGAGAAACCACGAACACCCATTGAAGCGCATTGTGAGACTCACTTCTTAGAGCACTTACAAGTGGCGGTGGACGGCAGATTTATCGTCAAACTCCCATTTTCTGAACACTGTTCAGCCCTGGGAGACTCCATGGAAATTGCGACCAAACGGTT
This sequence comes from Scaptomyza hsui, assembly GCA_018152825.1. NCBI lineage: Eukaryota > Metazoa > Arthropoda > Insecta > Diptera > Drosophilidae > Scaptomyza > Scaptomyza hsui. Next base: position 908,382 of record JAECXO010000241.1, read on the forward strand.
CTTATCGTTAGAGCGCAGAACCTCTGCAGACACGTGGAAGCAGTACACAGCTTTCATGGCGGAGTATGAGAAGTTAGGACACATGAAACAAGTGTCACCTCAACAAATCCCAAAAAATCATTACGTAATTCCGCATCATTGCGTATTGAAGCCGGACAGCACTACAACAAAACTTCGAGTTGTTTTTGACGCATCATGCAAAACGTCTACTGGAAAATCACTGAATGACATACTACATGCAGGCCCCACGGTGCAAAGCGAGCTAATGTCTATCCTGCTACGATTCAGAACACATAGATATGTGTTTACTGCTGACATTGAAAAAATGTATCGTCAAGTATGGATCAATCCGGAAAATCAGTTTCATCAACTGATTGTATGGCGCAACAACTCATCAGAAGAGATCAAGTACTACCGATTAAAAACAGTCACATATGGCACAAAATCCGCACCATTTTTAGCAATAAAATGTTTGGATCATCTGGCAACCAAGAATATGGAAAGATTCCAGATGGGTGCAAAGGCACTAAAACGTGATTTTTATGTGGATGATTGCCTTACTGGCACCGATTCAATCATAGAAGCGATTCAAGTTCAACAAGAGCTCAACAAAATCCTTCAGCCATCGGGATTTAAGCTGCGCAAATGGTGTTCAAACAATGAACAAATATTGCAAGGAATTCCGAAAGAAGACATAGTGACCGATGTGAAGCTCGGAGAAACACTGGAACATTACAGCGTAAAAACATTGGGCCTTATTTGGATGCCCAAAAAGGATCAACTTGGTGGTCGCACTCACAGCAGTACAGCAACAAGGATTACAAAACGTGCGGTCTGCTCAGAGTTGGCACAGATCTTCGACCCCCTAGGCTTGTTCGCTCCAGTCGTAGTAAAGGCTAAAATTTTTATGCAACAGCTCTGGGAATTAAAGCTTGATTGGGACGACGAGTTACCATCAAAACTTCAAAACGAATGGAAGGATTATCGAGAGGAGTTGCAGAGCCTGAATTCAATGCAAATTCCAAGGCATATCTATAATGGTAAGACTCCAATCTCAAAAGAATTGCACACCTTTGTCGATGCGTCAGAGCGCGCTTATGGCGCCGCAATATATGTACGCGCAACGTACAGAAATAAGCAAATATCTGTGCGTCTTCTATGTTCAAAATCTCGAGTGGCTCCAACAGCAAAACAGTCACTCCCTCGACTGGAGCTTTGTGCAGCACTATTGGGTGCTGAGCTTGCTGAGAGGGTTCGACGCGATCTAGACCTCGACAGCAACACCGTGCCAGGATACTTTTGGTCAGATTCTACTGTAGTTCTATCATGGATCAATGCAGCTGCCTCAACATATCACACATTTGTGGCAAACCGAATAGCAAAAATTCAGGCCTTGACAAGTCAAACTCAATGGCGCCATGTCTCATCGGCCAACAACGCAGCAGATGTACTGTCAAGAGGAATATCGGCACGAAAATTACCCGAGCACAATCTATGGCTCTATGGACCACTGTTTCTGCATGGCTCTCCAGACAAATGGTCAGCCCTACCCATGATCACACCGAGCAACTTGGAAAGAAAAACCAAACATGTAAGTTTGGCAATATCTCCGCCTACAATAGGTGAAGAATTATACACTTGTAGACACAGAAATTCATTTCACAAGTTACAACGCATTGTGGCTTATATGTTGCGCTTCTGTTACAAGAAATACAGATCAGCAACTTCCACGCTGTGCATCAAGGAATTGGATCACGCTCGCAATGTAATCTTACGGACAATACAACAAGTCGAATTTGCTGCTGACCTAAAATCGTTGCAGCGTCACAACATGGTGGACAAAAAGAGTTCCATTTCATCACTGTCCCCTTTACAAGGTTCAGACGGACTTATGCGAGTTGGAGGCAGATTGGATCAAGCCCCACTCCCTTACAATGCAAAGCACCAGATTTTGCTGCCCTACAACGATCCAATAGTAAAAATGATATTGCGAGAACTGCATGAAGACAATATGCATTGCGGTGCCCAAGCATTACGAGCAACTGCAAGACAGCAATATTGGATCCTCAACGACAAAACAATGTCAAGAAACATCATTCACAATTGCGTGAAATGCAACAAGGCAAGACCCAAGTTAATGAACCAAATTATGGGCAATTTGCCAGCCGACCGAGTAACACCAACACGCCCCTTTCTTACTACAGGCGTAGATTACTGCGGACCAATCTGGATTCATCACAAAATCCGAGGAAAAAGACCAGATAAGGCATACATAGCCGTATTCTGCTGCTTCTCTACAAAGGCGGTACATCTTGAGTTGGTCAGCGATCTGACGACAAACGCCTTTTTGGGAGCTCTGCGGCGCTTCTTAAGCCGCCGCGGCAAATGTCAAACAATTCATTGTGACAATGCCACTAACTTTGTTGGAGCAAACAACCAGCTGAAGGAACTGGAAGGAACAATCTTTGGTGAAAGGGCTCAAGCAGAGATCATCAATCACTGCAACAAGAAACAAGTTGCGTTCAAATTCATCCCGCCACGAGCGCCATCGTTTGGAGGTCTATGGGAAGCTGCAGTCAAGTCTGCAAAGCGACTGCTGGTTACCACTACCAACACTGCAACTCTAACATTTGAGGAATTAAACACGGTCATCGTCGAAATTGAAGCAATCTTGAATTCACGGCCAATCACACCGATGTCAAATGACCCGACGGACACCACTGCTCTCACCCCAGCGCACTTCCTGATTGGTGAAGCGCTCACTGCTCCTCCCGATGTCAACGCCGCCCGCGATGAAAAATCCTTACTGAAACGTTGGGAATTAGTATCCAGAATCAAGCAAGGATTCTGGAAGCAATGGTCAGAAGAATACTTGCAAGAGCTACAAGCCAGACACAAGTGGAAAACGATCAATCCCAATATCAAGGAAGGCATGCTTGTCCTAATCAAAGAAGACAACATACCTGTGATGACTTGGCCAATGGGACGCATTGTAAAAACTTATCCAGGGCTTGATACTCATGTACGAGTGGTTGACGTGAAAACCGCCTCAGGCATCTACAAGCGCCCCATAAACAGGCTTGCGCCAATCTTTCCAGAGGAGATGGCCAAGAAACGCCCTCTCAACGAAGCAGAGGACACGGATAACAATGACGCGCCGGTCGCCCAACGGAAACGACTAATGTCCCCAGCGATAACCTCGTCGTTGCTAGTCCTGCTTCTAATGCTACCTTTGGTACTGACACAGTCAGTATCGGTGACAAGGTTCGACACGAAGCCAGGGGTGTATTACGAAAAAATTGGAACAACGATGAGAGCAATATCCGACTGGACCATGGTTGTATACTATGAATTGGAACCATACTGGCGAGACATGAAGACATTTAATTCAGGCATAAAGGAGTTCCAATACATATGCCCAGAACTAAACAACATACACACATGTGATGCTATATCACAGCACTATCAACACTTGTATGATGAACTGCAAATGGCTAACGTACTCATGCAACATAATCGCAAACGCCGCTCTCCATTTGATGCAGTGGGTAATATTGCGAACAGTCTATTTGGAGTATTAGACTCGGACTACGCCAATAAAATGACTAAGGTCATAAAGAAGGTACAAACCAACGAGGAATTCTTATTGACCCTAATGAGAAATCAAACCTCAGTACTTGACGCAACCATTAACGTTGTCAAGAAAACAAGGTCTACATCGGACAAGCGTCTAAGACTACTGGAACAACAAGTAGCTGCCATTAGCCAAAGCAGAGGAAAGTACACTGGCGCACGTCTGACAGAAAACTACTTGGCATTAACGACTCAACTAACATTGCTAGCAGCTACTCTTCAGCGCATGCAATCGGAAATAGTGGACGTACTAACTGGAGTTCGCCACCACACAATAAGCCCAATATTGATTTCCCCTAAGCAACTTAGGGATCACTTGGACCAAATCCGGGATCATTTGCCAACAGATCAAATGTTACCCGTGACTTCATCCAACGTAATTCAACTATACAGAATTATGCGGGCAGAAGGCACAGCCACCGACACTCATGTGATATTCAGAGTAATATTACCACTAGTGTCAACATCGATATTAGAACTGTTTTAATATGGTGCCAATTCCAGTGTGGAACTCTACTAGTTGGAGATTGTTCGAGCTAAAAACGCCGATCATAGGTGTAAACAACCACAGGGATCAATTCATGGGACTTACACACGATGATTTACACCGCTGTCTTACATTACCTAACGAAGAATACATATGCTTTGATCATCAAGCTGTATTTAATGTAAACAACAGATGCGAATTCCAACTCTTTAACAATAAGACACCAACGATGTGCCAAACAACTCACAGAACAACAAGGATGGTATGGGAAAAAACACACCAACCGAATAACTGGATCTTTGCAACACATTCTGCAATGGAACTACAAGCCGTATGCAATGGTACACCATCTACAATACAACTAGAAAACACCGGGCTACTGTCGCTATCATCTGGCTGTACTGCACGCAATATAGACATTAGCATCAGTACCTTTGGTACCGTCATAAGTCAAGTGAGGAAAAGCTACGCCCGCTTTGGAGACATCAACATGCCGAACACCACTAATGTACCGTCAACAAAAATCAACATATCGACGTACAAGGTGCAAGAAGACAAGGATCTGGACGACTTACAGCTAAAACTGGCTGCACTCAACAAAGAAGATATGCCCAACCAAATAAGCTTGGTCCAACACCATCATATAGCCGCTTACGCTGCTTTATTGATATCGGTCATTGTAGTGTGCGCCTATGCATTGCGGAAGCAACGCCTATGGACCTTTCAACCCACAACCACAAGGAATGAGGCCATCGATACATCCGCTCCATCAGCATCCCCAAGACGATTTACACTGGACTTAGAGGATGGTTGAAAACCGTTTCAACGGCCGGGAGAATGTTCAGTCGTATACAAGTCGGCACACATTTATATTATAAGACATCAAATAACTGCACATGACATTGTAACAATAACACACAAATAATTAACACATGTAAATCTAGGTCAAGACCATATACAACACTTTACATTTATTGACACAATAAAACTGTAAGCAACACCAAATTATGCTGAACACACAGAATATCGCTGACTGCACAATGCACAATATATGTCGCAATAGTAGCGGTCAGCCAACCCGGCAGTTGCTAAATATGCTACTCTGCATTGCAAGCAACTGCTGAGCACACAATAACCTAATTCTAATTGATACTACACAACTGTAAACTAAGCTATTTTTACCTATAAATATTGTTACTTTTTCGTTAATAAAATCAGTGTTCTTTGTAAAACCAACAAGAAACATTCATTATTTCTCCGTAGTCCACCTGGTTACAAGTGCCAGTTGCGACGCCTTTTAGCAGTCAGTTTATGTACTGAATGCTTCCCAACTTCTTACACATATACACAAACATGGACTGTATGCCACGGTATAGAGACTTTTGGTATGGAGTGTAGTTCAATTTGTGGTTTTCCCGAAGTTGTTTTAGACATTTTGCACGTGATGCAATTATCCACAAAATTTCGCACATATTTTGACATGTTCGCAAACCAATACTGAGTGTATACCTTGTCCAAAGTCTTCTCCCACCCCAAATGCATGATAGCTTCATGGACATGATTTATTATGGACCATCTGAATGCATCTGTATAACATGCCTGATCTTATTTCATATGTTTTTGCGATTTCATTGTGCAATTCATTATTTTGCAATTTAATAACTATATCAGAAATTTCTGCATCTCTATGCTGCTCCGCAAGCAACCAGTTATCCGTAATCTCTGCTAATTCTACTCGAATCTCAGTTACCTTAGTCACATTCGTAGGTTTAATAATTGGAAGTGGGTTGCGCAAGAGAAAATCTACATGCGCCATACTATTTCCTTTCCTATATTCTATCTCGAATTCATAAGACTGCAAATATGCTCACCAGCGATGAACTCTTGGTGTCAAATCTATCTTATGGCGTGTAGCCTTGAGCAAGTTGCAGTCTGTATATACCACAAATGGGCGACCATGTAGATAACGTTCGAAATGTTTAATTGCATTGTATACAGCCAACGTTTCCAGCTCATATGAGTGATATCGGGATTCTGCACCCGTGATGCACTTGCTGAAATACTCAATGACTTTTGTTTTTCCATCAACCTTGTGCATCAATATGGCACCATAGCCATCTGCACTTGCGTCGGTGTGCAGTTCAACCGGATACTGCGGATCATAAATGATTAGTACAGCATCACTTACTAAGGTGGTTATAACCTCTTGACGCACCTGCTCATGTCTATCACGCCACTCAAACTTGCTATTTTTTGACGTTAGTAAATATAAATGTTTCATTAGCTCGCCAAATCGAGGAACAAATTGTCGAAAATAGGTCGCCAAGCCGACAAACTGCCTCAATTGCGTAAGTGGCGGCAATGCGGCCAATGCCTAAATCTTCAGCGGATTGGGTCTTACTTCGCCATTCGCGATTTTATACCCCAGGTATTCAACACTTGTTTTTAAGAATGAACACTTCTTTATGTTGAACGAAAAACCCGCACTAGATAACCTTTGCAGTACTTCTTTAAGTCAGATGAACGTCTCTTCTTTTGTGCTAGCTACAATTATCACATCATCTATATAGACATCGGCATACGAGTATGCCACTTCACCCAAAGCTTGCATTATAGCCCGCTGAAATATAGAGGATGCATTTTTTAATCCAAAGGGCATGGCAACAAACTCATATTATCCTTCTGTTGTGACGAATGCGGTACGTTCAATTGAGTCGGGCTTTATTGGTATTTGGTAGAACCCGCTAGCCATATCTAAGCTTGAGAAAAACTTACTACCACCCAATCTATCGATCTGATCAGCTATTAAGGGCAGCGGATACTTGTCTGAGATTGTATTTTAATTTAGTTCGCGAAAATCAATGCATAGACGGTCACAACCATCCTTTTTCTTTATTGGCAACATGGGACTTGCAAAAGGAGAACTACTTGGCCGTATGACATTGGCAGCCAGCAATTCCTGTATTTTGCCTCTAACTAGCAACTTTTCTTCAACACTTAGTCTATACGGACGTCTCATTACGGTTTTGTTGGGGTCAATAAGACGGATTTCTAATTCACCTGTGTTAACTCGGCTATTTGGTATTCCATTTATGAATTTCAATGCATATGATTTTAATATTTCCGCAAGTTCTGCTTTGTCAGTTTGACTCAAGTTAATATCCTTATTTATAGAATCCATAAAATTCTCTTCAACAATACTTGACAGTGTATTGACGGCTTTCATCTTATGCAGAACAAACTCTTTGGCATTTATACACAAAAACCTTGGCCCAAAATTTCACGGCCAATGAGCACATCATACTTTATGTAATCGTCCATGACTATATGAAACAGAATTTCCAGAGAAAAATCACAAATCTTTACTGTAGCTAGAATTTGCATTGTGCATGTCACCGAGCCTTTACCTATGCCACTTATAAGTACGGTATTGTTAAATTTTTTTCCCATAAACTTATCTGCTAATTTCTCTTTCATTAGTGAACACTCGGCACCTGAATCGAAAAAAATACGGAACCGGTTCACCCAATTGGTACAATGTTCCTTTTGGATCGACGACATCACACATATCCACTCGCTTCTCGAACGTATTAGCCTTATTGGACGATGTAGTGCTCACCGAACACCTTGTTGCAATATGGCCCAGCTGGCCGCACTTGTAGCATGTCAAGGTTGACATGTCCCTTTTTGCTGTAGAATTTTGAGTTGAGTTGTTTTTGGGCGCATTACTCTCTCCAGATTTTCTACTTCGGCACTCTGCAATCTTGTGGCCAGGTTTTCCACAAAAGTGACATTTCACTTGCTAAGGGAATTTTTGCTTCTTCCTTTCCAAGCCACTCTTGTAGTCTGGCGATTTTCGCTCATTGCGTTTACCATTCGCAAAAGCACGCAGTTGTTGTTCCATTTCGCTCCGTGTCTTGATATTTGTTGTGAATAACAAACGTTGCAGACGATCGTCTACTTGCGCAGCATGTACCAGCACAACAGATACAGCAATTTCTTCAACATTCATTTTTTTCCACTTCGCAAGCAATGCCGTTACTTGTCTGCTCGCATATACAGACAAGCACTCATTTGCTGAACATATTTAACAAAATGGCTGCCGGCGACTCTGCTGCGTCGTATCGCTGGATGAATAATTCTCGGAATTCTGACCACTTTATACCGCTATAGCAGATCTGCGATAACCACTGCGAAGCTCCTCCTTCCAAAGAGTTACTGAGGGCCATTACCAGAGCGCTAACTTCCAACATGTTCTCTGCCATAGTTATGTCGACAGTTTTACACCACGCAGCGGCATCTGCGCTTGCACTGTTTGGGCTGAATTTTGGTAGCGTCACTTTGTGGCTAGGTTGCGCCGGCATTTTGGAAGTTTGCATGGACTTAAATAAATCCATAAAACTTTTACTTTGCGCTTCCAATAATGCACGCCACTGATCATTAGATAAGTCTTGAGACAGGGCCGATCCCACTTCTGATGACGGAGATGCAGGAGAACCATTATGATTTTCTTCACTCTCATCCATTTCTTGTTATTTATTCTTCATACAATCGGCACTTGACTGACTGTCCAGCCGTCGCGATCTCGCTCATTCTCTTCTCCTTCTTTTCCTTCGTATCTCGAAACCTACACCATGCGCCATGCTCTCTTTCAATAACAGAATTCTCTCCTCGATTGCATTAAATTAAATTTTGTCTACTTTATTATCTATCGATATTTTCTTAACATTAACAGAAACGCAGATATTCAAAGAAACATGATCAGTCTAACAGATCTGCGACATGAATAAGCTTACTTCAGTGTTTTTTACGAATGACCCGCCGCTGAGTATAAAACGAGATTTCGTACCTAATCTCAGTTAACAAACGCCGCCAAAGACGAGTACAAAACTGATTCGTTCGTCGTCATCATAGTGCCCCACCCCACATATTCAACGGCACTGAATCGTGAACTTAAGGGTAGTTGGTCTAACGATTTTGCAGGTAATATTTTGAATTCAAGAAAATATTTTTAAGGTTTTCTTAATGAAGTATCCGGTGATGGAAAAATAAGTTATTTTTAAATTATTTTGTCTTAGTTATGAATAATGATGTTTAAAAGAGAGCTGCTAACATAAATTAACGATAAATTTTGAAAACTATGCTGAGTTTTAAAATAAAATTTAAAATTTTGAAAAATATTTTTTGGTTTTGATTGTTTTAAAGACATATTATTTAGCGTCTACGATTACTGATCGGTGCCTTAGAAGTCGTAACGCTCTCGATTAAAAATGTATCATAGGCAAGGTGCTCTTCTTTTAGCATTGCCATTACGAGCTCAGCATTTTCCACAGAGATGATCCTCTTTAAGAAAGCACAATTTAATGTTCAAACGCAAACTTTTTAAAGCTGAATCACACTAACCTCAGAATTTGGGGAGCGCTTAAACTGTTTCTTGACAATATCCAACATAGGATCCACCAAATCTGTTTCCGATTTGTCGTCCTCCTCCTCGTTGAAATCCTGCAAGCTAATAGCGTTCAAAATTGCAATGTCTGACGGCAGTGGCTCGTTTTCTTTAGAATCTTCAATTACTAAGCTTACATCATTAATTGGACGCAAATCACAGCCAATCTCGCTGTCACAAAACTTGCAGCACACGATTTTCACTCGCTTAGCCATAATTATTTAAATAATTTCACATTCACTTGTTTCTGTGTAAGTTATAACTAAGTTTAATATGTTAAAGTTGGATTATTAATGCATGGTTGGATTTATAAGAAATGGCACAAAATGTTGTTTTCGTAATATTTTTAGCTGGATGTCCCTTAAAAATAAAACAAATAAAGTTTCTTAAGATTTGCGACTACGGAATACTATGATGCTTGCAATGTGGAATGCGGGGCCGGCAGGAGTGGGCCGTGTTGGGAACATCGCCAGCTATTTTTATACTTTGATACCGAAAATATCATAGTAGCGGTGTTCAACAACCCTCAGTATATTGGTTTTGTGCAATGTCCGTCATGAAAATCTGCATCAAAAATTTGAATGCCACGGCCACGCCTTCCGCCCCCATCCTCCCGGCTCCTTGAAATTGGAAACGCCTATAGTTTTCACATTTTTTGGGCTAGAGCCACCAAAATGCATCAAAATTTTAGATGCCACGCCTCCTGATTCCGCCCCCATCCTTGATATTTTCACATGTTTTGAACTAGAGCCACCAAATTTTGTGTCAAGATAGGAAGTGAAGTTTTCCAACAAACTGCATAAAAAATTTGGATGCCACGCCCACACCTTCCACCCCCACCCCCCGCCCTTGTTAAAACGGTTATGAGTGTATCTTCCACATTTTTTGAACTAGAGTCATCAAATTTGGTAGGAAGATATTTGGTGATATCTACAAAAGATCTGCATCAAAAATTGGGATGCCACGCCCACCCCTGCCGCCCACCATTTAAAATCGGAAATTTCGATATCTCTTACAGTTTTTAAGCTAGAGCCCCTAAATTCGGTAGAAAGATAGATGGCAACATCTACCAAAGATCTACATAAAAATTTTGGATGCCACGCCCTCCCAAGCCAGCCGCCTTATAAAATCGGAATCGGCTATATCTTTAAGAGTTTTTGAGCTATAGCCACCGAACTTGGTATGAATATAGATGGTGACAGTTAAAAACATTTGATTCATGATAGCTGGCGATGTGTACCACCCGGCCCACTCCTTTGCAAGCAGACTTCTTACCATCCGTTCTTTTACTGGCTGCAACTTTTTCATTTGTTTTTCGTTATGCATGTGTATTACAATATTCAACAATTACGCTATTGCCACAATATTTTATGTGAGTTATTACATGTTTCAGCGGCCATGACTATGGTTGGGATGAAGTGACTTATGTCCTAGAAGCCGTCTGATGCGAGTTCGTTTAAAAATAACAGCCAAGCCTTGCCGTATTGTTTTCTTATTTAGTTCATACAACCATATGATGCGATATATACAATATATATCGCAATGAATTATCAGTATTTTCTTATCGATGGACGATAGAATCGAGCTGTGATGCGACCCTACGATCGAGGCCAGTCTTCTTCACAAAGTTTCGCACGCAGCAGCATATTAAAATAAATTTTTGTTTACCACATCTTTTTTGCTTTTATTATTCTTTCGTTGAATTATATTAATAAACTTATCAAAATGGAGTGAAGTATTCTATTTTTGTGTAGCGACGACGTGTTCTGGTCGGAGACAGAACATTTTTTTATTTTCATAAATTGCGTTGCGAAAAAGTATTGCGTGTTACACACACACACGTATATACATGGTGAAAAAAAAGTATTGCGTGTTACAATTATGCACACGTACATACATGTTAGCAAAAGAACATAGTGAAATAAAATTGAACTTGATAAAACTGGATGGAATTACGTAGTAAAAGGCTACTTGTGAGTGTTGGAGAAATGTCTGGATCTTCAACACCTAATAAATCTGACGAGAAGGAGTCAGACAGTGAAAAGGAGGATGATGGCAGCCAAACGATTGTGGCCAGAGAAAGGGAAGACGCCAACACTATCCTTATAAGGCGCATGCTGGAGCAGATAACAGCAGTGTCTTCACAGAACAGTGCATTGGCTACACAGATATCAATCGTTACAGAGAATATGTCTGGACGGATGGACAAGCTAGAGCAATTGGTTGCCACAAAGTTTATGGGTACATTTGTCACAGCCACACAGGGTGGCACTGGCGTCTCTACAATGGGCAGCGGCGCTAATATGGATGCATTTGGCACAGCCACACAGGGTGGCACAGGCGTCTCTACAATGAACAGCGGCGCTAATATGGGTACATTTGGCACAGCCACACAGGGTGGCACTGGCGTCTCTACAATGGACAGCGGCGCTAATATGGGTGCATTTGGCACAGCCACACAGGGTGGCACAGGCGTCTCTACAATGAACAGCGGCGCTAATATGGGTGCATTTGGCACAGCCACACAGGGTGGCACTGGCGTCTCTACAATGGGCAGCGGCGCTAATATGGGTGCATTTGGCACAGCCACACAGGGTGGCACTGGCGTCTCTACAATGGGCAGCGGCGCTAATATGGGTGCATTTGGCACAGCCACACAGGGTGGTACTGGCGTCTGTACAATGGACAGCGACGCTATTATGGGTGCATCTAGCACAGCCACACAGGGTGGCACTAGCGTTTCTGCAAAGGGAAGTTAGTCGGCTGCACACCAATTCGGCAATGCTACACAGGGTAGCTCAGGCATTGAATTACTTGGCGGCAAAATTAATGAAAGACAACATGGTGTCTCACGAGCCGCTGATCATGGCGGAATTGTTCAACCTGGTGGTGACGCATTTTGGTCATCTGCACTGGGCGCTACAGGCGCTGCTTATCATATGGCAGATATGCACGTAGATTATGGTGGCACACACTGGACAGCCAAACATGGCGGCTTTGGCGATGATAGAAGGACGACAATGGGCGCTAACAGATGTTTGATTGGCGCAAATGATTTGCACACTAGAAATAAAGGTATGTATGGGCTGAGTGAGGGATATAGTGCGGCAAGGTCTGATTTGGCACAAGGTAGGCAAACAGAAAATAGTAGTCCCTCTCACCCACAACATAATTCGGTTATGCAACCCCGTAAATTGATTGATCTTCCAGTATTTAGTGGAAATGCAATAGAATGGACTGTATTTTTCACATTGTTTTCGGAGTCAACTGCTGCTTATAGGTATACAAATTTAGAAAACCTCTTGAGGCTACAGAAGTGTCTTGTGGGAGCAGCAAAAATTGAGGTCGAGGCCATATTAATGTAGGAATGGGAGTGTGTATCATAAGTCGGGTATACCCTTTGCTCTACGCAACATCGAAGAACATTGCATCAGCCAGACTCTATTTTGCATTCCGCTTTCCTATCGTTTTTTTCTTTTGTTAGATGATCATAATTTTAAGCAGATACAGACAAAAGCAGTCAGTCGTCATCGAGAGCTGCGCTGAGAATGATCGTAAATTACGCGAACAAATTAAGTAAAGAAAAAGAACCGTTGTTCAGCCAAGAAGTGGTTATTGAATTGTTAAAAGTGAATATTGACTTTATAAAAACATTTGTTTAAACGCCTTATACTTTTGTAAAATTATCCAAACATTAAATAATAAACAATTTGTCATTTCCTACAAAATTTGGGGGCTCGTCCGGGATAATTAAAAAAAAAACAAAAACAAAAGTGAACCAAATCTTAGTATGCGCTAACATACAAAGTTCGCTAAATGGGTAAAGTTTAAACAATTTGGCGTAAAGAACAATTTGAACGTAAAATTTGTAAAATTGCGTTCCAAGAAAAGCCAAATAGAGTAGCGTAAAAGTAGAAAATCAACGCGGCGACAATTTGTGAGACAGACATACAGGCATACAGAAAACAGCATTGGTGTGAGGTACACCAAAAGAGACGTGACGACTCAGGGCGAAGCAAGGCGCCAAAAAATTCGACGAGACGACGTTTTTGTGCAGATGTATTGAGAGAGCGGATGAGCGGTATCTTGTGTCTAACGGTGACGGGCATAAGAAAACTGCAAAAACGCATACATAGACGACGGCGGATTGTTCAAGGGTTCTAAGCTGCGTAAAGGCGAAGCGTAGCGGGCAGTACATAAAGGAGAACAAGAAGCTAAAGAGAAGACGGCATCAGCTTGTGTCTAACGGTGACGGGCACAGGAAAGCTACAAAAAACGCGTCAAAGTGTCAAGGCGACGACAGCGGATTGTTCGCAGCAGCTAACGGCAAATCTTCGGCACAAGCGAGACGAGTAATTTGCTGAGTGCTGAAGCAACGAGGGATCGAGAGAAGACAAAAAGTGTGCCCATTCGACGACGGCGCGGAGAGCGGCGGTGGATCTATAACATCGATACCAAACATTGAGCGGGCGATAACAATAAAATATTTTGCATTTTCTATAATTACTGCAGTGTTAAGTACCTAATATTAATTTTAAAATCTTGCAGCTGAACAATGCATACTAGAGATATTTTGGGGCTGACAGTTCCACTGTTGAAGTCAAAACTTACCGAATTACTCTTAAATGTAGACGGTAGAAAAAGTGTATTGCAAGATCGACTTCTTGATCATTTCGGTTTGGCTGATGTTGTCGAGGATGAACAGGGCGACGATAATGGTGCTAACGAAGCAAGATCTGTAAGCTCAAATAGCGAATATCATGAAGTGACCAATTACAATAACTCTAGATTTACATTGAGCGATGTAACAGACAGTACATCTTCTTTCTCCGGGTTATAACAAGAAAATATTAACCACTGGTTGAATGAGTTTGAAGACGTTGCTGTTACAGTAGGATAGAACGACCTGCAAAAATACATCTATGCTAAACAACTTTTAAATGGGGCAGCCAAGCTTTTTATTAGAAGTTTATCAGGTGTTCGAGGATGGGTTAAACTTAAAGCAGTGTTGCAGGAAGAATTTGGCAAAGACTTGTGTTCAGCAGAAATTCACAAAAAGTTGAGACTTCGACGAAAAGCAGCTAATGAGACCTATTTAGAATTTTTGTACAACCTGATTGAAATAGGTAAGACAATAAAAATAGAAGAGGAAAGTTTAATACTATATTTCATTGACGGAATTGCAGATAGTAAAACAAATAAAGCAGGCCTATATAGAGCAACAACTTTAAAAGAATTGAAAAAAAAGAGATTGCAACTTATGAGAAAATCAGAGGTACAGGAGCTGATAAAGAAGATCACGAGGCAGGTAGTGCTAGAGACAGAGAAAGCGCAGTTAAAAAGAAGCACAATCGCGAGCCAAAGAAATGTTTTAAGTGTTCAGAAGAGGGACATTTTGCTAAAGATTGTAAAAAAGAGGTAAAGTGTTACAAGTGCAAAAAGAATGGACATATATATATACCAACAAACTGCATAAAAAATTTGGATGCCACGCCCACACCTTCCACCCCCACCCCCGCCGTTGTTAAAACGGTTATGAGTGTATCTTCCACATTTTTTGAACTAGAGTCACCAAATTTGGTAGGAAGATATTTGGTGATATCTACCAAAGATCTGCATCAAAAATTGGGATGCCACGCCCACCCCTGCCGCCCACCATTTAAAATCGGAAATTTCGATATCTCTTACAGTTTTTAAGCTAAAGCCCCTAAATTCGGTAGAAAGATAGATGGCAACATCTACCAAAGATCTACATAAAAATTTTGGATGCCACGCCCTCCCAAGCCAGCCGCCTTATAAAATCGGAATCGGCTATATCTTTAAGAGTTTTTGAGCTATAGCCACCGAACTTGGTATGACAGTTAAAAACATTTGATTCAAAAATTTGGATGCCACACCCACCTTTGCCGCCTACCATTTAAGTTTGGAAGTTCAGTTATCTTCCACAGTTTTTGAGCTTAAGTCACCAAATTTGGTAACATGATAGCTGGCGATGTGTACCACCCGGCCCACTCCTTTGCAAGCAGACTTCTTACCATCCGTTCTTTTACTGGCTGCAACGTTTTCACTTGTTTTTCGTTATGCATGTGTATTACAATATTCAACAATTACGCTATTGCCACAATATTTTATGTGAGTTATTACATGTTTCAGCGGCCATGACTATGGTTGGGATGAAGTGACTTATGTCCTAGAAGCCGTCTGATGCGAGTTCGTTTAAAAATAACAGCCAAGCCTTGCCGTATTGTTTTCTTATTTAGTTCATACAACCATATGATGCGATATATACAATATATATCGCAATGAATTATCAGTATTTTCTTTTATTTTCACAAAGTTTCGCACGCAGCAGCATATTAAAATAAATTTTTGTTTACCACATCTTTTTTGCTTTTATTATTCTTTCGTTGAATTATATTAATAAACTTATCAAAATGGAGTGAAGTATTCTATTTTTGTGTAGCGACGACGTGTTCTGGTCGGAGACAGAACATTTTTTATTTTCATTAAATTGCGTTGCGAAAAAAGTATTGCGTGTTACACACACACACACGTATATACATGGTGAAAAAAAAGTATTGCGTGTTACAATTATGCACACGTACATACATGTTAGCAAAAGAACATAGTGAAATAAAATTGAACTTGATAAAACTGGATGGAATTACGTAGTAAAAGGCTACTTGTGAGTGTTGGAGAAATGTCTGGATCTTCAACACCTAATAAATCTGACGAGATGGAGTCAGACAGTGAAAAGGAGGATGATGGCAGCCAAACGATTGTGGCCAGAGAAAGGGAAGACGCCAACACTATTCTTATAAGGCGCATGCTGGAGCAGATAACAGCAGTGTCTTCACAAAACAATGCATTGGCTACACAGATGTCAATCGTTACAGAGAATATGTCTGGACGGATGGACAAGCTAGAGCAATTGGTTGCTACAAAGTTTATGGGTACATTTGTCACAGCCACACAGGGTGGCACTGGCGTCTCTACAATGGGCAGCGGCGCTAATATGGGTGCATTTGGCACAGCCACACAGGGTGGCACTGGCGTCTCTACAAAGGGCAGCTGCGCTAATATGGGTGCATTTGGCCACTAACCAAATAATGTTATAGATGGGACATTTCTAGTACTGTTTTGGTTTCCACAAAACTGTGAACGAGAGTGACCCATGATTGTTAACATTATGTTATGCTCGCTCAAAATGTTAACTCATAGCAGAGAGACCCAAGTATGTTTCAGTTTGTATTCACTTTCTGCGGCTTTTAGGGGAAAGGGGGAAGCGGCGGCGGAAAGCAAGCAACGGTTAAAATACATTAGTATTTGTATACGTGTGCATTTGCTTCATACTTTGGTGGGCTAGCAATGTTTGAGATTTTACACTTTTGTCATTTTCGATGCCCTGCATACGCATGTGTGTGTGCATGAATGTATATGCAGAATGTGTATATGTATGCGAGCCATTTGTTTTGGAATTTATTGACCTGCCTCAACATATATTTATTTTTTTAGTTTAGTTTGTTTATTTACAATCAGAACTCAACATATATGATTTAATTTCTAACAGGTGAAGGGAGGGCTTTTGGGATTTCAAATACTCTTTTTAGATTTAAATAATTTAAAAATATTTGGCCGACTATTTTTATTTAAGTACATCTATTTATTTTACAATTATTTTTTGTATAGATTATACCACACAACTAAAAATATGTACTTAGGTTCATTCTGCATATACATTCATGCACACACATGCGTATGCAGGGCATCGAAAAAGACAAAAGTGCAAAATCTCAAACATTGCTAGCCCACCAAAGTATGAATGCCCAGCATATTTATTAAGACTGACTAGGAGATACCCTATGCACTAAACATTATTCGTTCATATATTGGCAAATCGACACGCACATTGATGCTAAACAAGAAAATATATATATAATGGGGCCGTAAATAATTTCCTTCTGCCTGTTACATACATTAGCACAGGCCAATATACCCTTTCCATCAATAGAAAAGTTATAAAACCTCATCTAATTTCACAACAAGCGGCAGCGTGATGTGTGTGTACACAAGAATGATAATTTATGTATGTATGTATATCTATCATTCGAGTGTATACACATCGAGAATGGGCAAATGCAATAACAGCACTTGCTGGTGGCTGAGACGCAAAAACAGCACAACGTAAAAACTACCCTTTGTTTGAATATTCAATTATTACATTATTATTATATAAAATTTATTTTAAGTATTCAAATACAAAACAAGTTTATTTTATTTCGTATTTATTATGTTATATTCAACGTGTTAGATGATTTAATAATGCCATACCTAATATCCAAAATATTAGTAAACATATATTATACATATCATATTGCTTTTATCTAGTTATTAAACGAAATTTAAAGTAAAGTCAAACTACCCTTCCTTGCTAGGCAGCAACAAGCGGATTGAAACAAAAACCTCGGCAAAGCTTGCCCAGCAAAATATGAAGCAAATGCACACGTATACAAATACAAATGTATTTTTTACCGCCACTTCCCCTTTCCCCTAAAAGCCGCTGAAAGTGAATACAAACTAAAACAGACTTGGGTCTCTCTGCTATGTGTTAACATTTTGAGCGAGCATAACATAATGTTAACAATCATGGGTCACTCTCGTTCACAGTTTAGTGGAAACCAAAACAGTACTAGAAATGTCCCATCTATAACATTATTTGGTTAGTGCTTGTGTCTAACGGTGACGGGCATAAGAAAACTGCAAGAACGCATACATAGACGACGGCGGATTGTTCAAGGGTTCTAAGCTGCGTAAAGGCGAAGCGTAGCGGGCAGTACATAGAGGAGAACAAGAAGCTAAAGAGAAGACGGCATCAGCTTGTGTCTAACGGTGACGGGCACAGGCAAGCTACAAAAAACGCGTCAAAGTGTCAAGGCGACGACAGCGGATTGTTCGCAGCAGCTAACGGCAAATCTTCGGCACAAGCGAGACGAGTAATTTGCTGAGTGCTGAAGCAACGAGGGATCGAGAGAAGACAAAAAGTGTGCCCATTCGACGACGGCGCGGAGAGCGGCGGTGGATCTATAACATCGATACCAAACATTGAGCGGGCGATAACAATAAAATATTTTGCATTTTCTATAATTACTGCAGTGTTAAGTACCTAATATTAATTTTAAAATTTTGTGAAACACATCTTGCAGCTGAACAATGCATACTAGAGATATTTTGGGGCTGACAGTTCCACTGTTGAAGTCAAAACTTACCGAATTACTCTTAAATGTAGACGGTAGAAAAAGTGTATTGCAAGATCGACTTCTTGATCATTTCGGTTTGGCTGATGTTGTCGAGGATGAACAGGGCGACGATAATGGTGCTAACGAAGCAAGATCTGTAAGCTCAAATAGCGAATATCATGAAGTGACCAATTACAATAACTCTAGATTTACATTGAGCGATGTAACAGACAGTACATCTTCTTTCTCCGGGTTATAACAAGAAAATATTAACCACTGGTTGAATGAGTTTGAAGACGTTGCTGTTACAGTAGGATGGAACGACCTGCAAAAATACATCTATGCTAAACAACTTTTAAATGGGGCAGCCAAGCTTTTTATTAGAAGTTTATCAGGTGTTCGAGGATGGGTTAAACTTAAAGCAGTGTTGCAGGAAGAATTTGGCGAAGACTTGTGTTCAGCAGAAATTCACAAAAAGTTGAGACTTCGACGAAAAGCAGCTAATGAGACCTATTTAGAATTTTTGTACAACCTGATTGAAATAGGTAAGACAATAAAAATAGAAGAGGAAAGTTTAATACTATATTTCATTGACGGAATTGCAGATAGTAAAACAAATAAAGCAGGCCTATATAGAGCAACAACTTTAAAAGAATTGAAAAAAGAGATTGCAACTTATGAGAAAATCAGAGGTACAGGAGCTGATAAAGAAGATCACGAGGCAGGTAGTGCTAGAGACAGAGAAAGCGCAGTTAAAAAGAAGAGCCAAAGAAATGTTTTAAGTGTTCAGAAGAGGGACATTTTGCTAAAGATTGTAAAAAAGAGGTAAAGTGTTACAAGTGCAAAAAGAATGGACATATATATATACCAACAAACTGCATAAAAAATTTGGATGCCACGCCCACACCTTCAGCCCCCACCCCCCGCCGTTGTTAAAAAGTTGTGAGTGTATCTTCCACATTTTTTGAACTAGAGTCACCAAATTTGGTAGGAAGATATTTGGTGATATCTACAAAAGATCTGCATCAAAAATTGGGATGCCACGCCCACCCCTGCCGCCCACCATTTAAAATCGGAAATTTCGATATCTCTTACAGTTTTTAAGCTAGAGCCCCTAAATTCGGTAGAAAGATAGATGGCAACATCTACCAAAGATCTACATCAAAATTTTGGATGCCACGCCCTCCCAAGCCAGCCGCCTTATAAAATCGGAATCGGCTATATCTTTAAGAGTTATTGAGCTATAGCCACCGAACTTGGTATGAATATAGATGGTGACAGTTAAAAACATTTGATTCAAAAATTTGGATGCCACACCCACCTTTGCCGCCCACCATTTAAGTTTGGAAGTTCAGTTATCTTCCACAGTTTTTGAGCTTAAGTCACCAAATTTGGTAACATGATAGCTGGCGATGTGTACCACCCGGCCCACTCCTTTGCAAGCAGACTTCTTACCATCCGTTCTTTTACTGGCTGCAACGTTTTCACTTGTTTTTCGTTATGCATGTGTATTTCAATATTCAACAATTACGCTATTGCCACAATATTTTATGTGAGTTATTACATGTTTCAGCGGCCATGACTATGGTTGAAATGAAGTGACTTATATCCTAGAAGCCGTCTGATGCGAGTTCGTTTAAAAATAACAGCCAAGCCTTGCCGTATTGTTTTCTTATTTAGTTCATACAACCATATGATGCGATATTTACAATATATATCGCAATGAATTATCAGTATTTTCTTATCGATGGACGATAGAACCGAGCTGTGATGCGACCCTAAGATCGAGGCCAGTCTTCTTCACAAAGTTTCGCACGCAGCAGCATATTAAAATAAATTTTTGTTTACCACATCTTTTTTGCTTATATTATTCTTTCGTTGAATTATATTAATAAACTTATCAAAATGGAGTGAAGTATTCTATTTTTGTGTAGCGACGACGTGTTCTGGTCGGAGACAGAACATTTTTTATTTTCATTAAATTGCGTTGCGAAAAAAGTATTGCGTGTTACACACACACACACGTATATGCATGGTGAAAAAAAAAGTATTGCGTGTTACAATTATGCACACGTACATATGTACATGTTAGCAAAAGAACATAGTGAAATAAAATTGAACTTGATAAAACTGGATGGAATTACGTAGTAAAAGGCTACTTATGAGTGTTGGAGAAATGTCTGGATCTTCAACATCTAATAAATCTGACGAGATGGAGTCAGACAGTGAAAAGGAGGATGATGGCAGCCAAACGATTGTGGCCAGAGAAAGGGAAGACGCCAACACTATTCTTATAAGGCGCATGCTGGAGCAGATAACAGCAGTGTCTTCACAGAACAATGCATTGGCTACACAGATGTCAATCGTTACAGAGAATATGTCTGGACGGATGGACAAGCTAGAGCAATTGGTTGCTACAAAGTTTATGGGTACATTTGTCACAGCCACACAGGGTGGCACTGGCGTCTCTACAATGGGCAGCGGCGCTAATATGGGTGCATTTGGCACAGCCACACAGGGTGGCACTGGCGTCTCTACAAAGGGCAGCTGCGCTAATATGGGTGCATTTGGCCACTAACCAAATAATGTTATAGATGGGACATTTCTAGTACTGTTTTGGTTTCCACTAAACTGTGAACGAGAGTGACCCATGATTGTTAACATTATGTTATGCTCGCTCAAAATGTTAACACATAGCAGAGAGACCCAAGTCTGTTTCAGTTTGTATTCACTTTCAGCGGCTTTTAGGGGAAAGGGGGAAGCGGCGGCGGAAAGCAAG
The DNA here is from genome assembly GCA_018152825.1 of Scaptomyza hsui. NCBI lineage: Eukaryota > Metazoa > Arthropoda > Insecta > Diptera > Drosophilidae > Scaptomyza > Scaptomyza hsui. Next base: position 929,963 of record JAECXO010000241.1, read on the forward strand.
CAACGGTTAAAATACATTAGTATTTGTATACGTGTGCATTTGCTTCATACTTTGGTGGACTAGTAATGTTTGAGATTTTACAAATTTGTCTTTTTCAATGCCCTGCATACGCATGTGTGTGTGCATGAATGTATATGCATAATGTTTATATGTATGCGAGCCATTTGTTTTGGAATTTATTGACCTGCCTCAACATATATGATTTAATTTCTAACAGGTCAAGGGCGGCCTTTTGGTATTGCGAATATTCTTTTTATATTTAAAAAATTTAAAAATATTTGGCCGACTATTTTTATTCAAGTACATCTATTTATTTTACAATTATTTTTTGTATAGATTATACCACACAACTAAAAATATGTACTTAGGTTCATTCTGCATATACATTCATGCACACACACATGCGTATGCAGGGCATCGAAAAAGACAAAAGTGCAAAATCTCAAACATTGCTAGCCCACCAAAGTATGAATGCCCAGCATATTTATTAAGACTGACTAGAAGATACCCTATGCCCTAAACATTATTCGTTCATATATTGGCAAATCGACACGGACATTGATGCTGAACAAGAATATATATATATAATGGGGCCGTAAATAATTTCCTTCTGCCTGTTACATACATTAGCACAGGCCAATATACCCGTTCCATCAATAGAAAAGTTATAAGTCCTCATCTAATTTCACAACAAGCGGCAGCGTGATGTGTGTGTGTACACAAGAGTGATCATTTATGTATGTATGTATATCTATCATTCGAGTGTATACACATCGAGAATGGGCAAATGCAATAACAGCACTTGCTGGTGGCTGAGACGCAAAAACAGCACAACGTAAAAACTACCCTTTGTTTGAATATTCAATTATTGTTATATTATTATATAAAATTTATTTTAAGTATTCAAATACAAAACAAGTTTATTTTATTTCGTAATTATTATGTTATATTCAACGTGTTAGATGATTTAATAATGCCGTACCTAATATCCAAAATATTAGTAAACATATATTATACATATCATATTGCTTTTATCTAGTTATTAAACGAAATTTAAAGTAAAGTCAAACTACCCTTCCTTGCTAGGCAGCAACAAGCGGATTGAAACAAAAACCTCGGCAAAGCTTGCCCAGCAAAATATGAAGCAAATGCACACGTATACAAATACTAATGTATTTTTACCGCCACTTCCCCCTTTCCCCTAAAAGCCGCTGAAAGTGAATACGAACTGAAACAGACTTGGGTCTCTCTGCTATGTGTTAACATTTTGAGCGAGCATAACATAATGTTAACAATCATGGGTCACTCTCGTTCACAGTTTAGTGGAAACCAAAACAGTACTAGAAATGTCCCATCTATAACATTATTTTGTTAGTGATTTGGCACAGCCACACAGGGTGGTACTGGCGTCTCTACAATGGACAGCTCAGGCATTGAATTACTTGGCGGCAAAATTAATGAAAGACAACATGGTGTCTCAAGAGCCGCTGATCATGGCGGAATTGTTCAACCTGGTGGTGACGCATTTTGGTCATCTGCACTGGGCGCTACAGGCGCTGCTTATCATATGGCAGATATGCACGTAGATTATGGTGGCACATACTGGACAGCCAAACATGGCGGCTTTGGCGATGATAGAAGGACGACAATGGGCGCTAACAGATGTTTGATTGGCGCAAATGATTTGCACACTAGAAATAAAGGTATGTATGGGCTGAGTGAGGGATATAGTGCGGCAAGGTCTGATTTGGCACAAGGTAGGCAAACAGAAAATAGTAGTCCCTCTCACCCACAACATAATTCGGTTATGCAACCCCGTAAATTGATTGATCTTCCAGTATTTAGTGGAAATGCAATAGAATGGGCTGTATTTTTCACATTGGTTTCGGAGTCAACTGCTGCTTATAGGTATACAAATTTAGAAAACCTCTTGAGGCTACAGAAGTGTCTTGTGGGAGCAGCAAAAATTGAGGTCGAGGCCATATTAATGTAGGAATGGGAGTGTGTATCATAAGTCGGGTATACCCTTTGCTCTACGCAACATCGAAGAACATTGCATCAGCCAGACTCTATTTTGCATTCCGCTTTCCTATCGTTTATTTTCTTTTGTTAGATGATCATAATTTTAAGCAGATACAGACAGTAGCAGTCAGTCGTCATCGAGAGCTGCGCTGAGAATGATCGTAAATTACGCGAACAAATTAAGTAAAGAAAAAGAACCTTTGTTCAGCCAAGAAGTGGTTATTGAATTGTTAAAAGTGAATATTGACTTTATAAAAACATTTGTTTAAACGCCTTATACTTTTGTAAAATTATCCAAACATTAAATAATAAACAATTTGTCATTTCCTACAAAATTTGGGGGCTCGTCCGGGATAATTAAAAAAAAAACAAAAACAAAAGTGAACCAAATCTTAGTATGCGCTAACATACAAAGTTCGCTAAATGGGTAAAAGTTTAAACAATTTGGCGTAAAGAACAATTTGAACGTAAAATTTGTAAAATTGCATTCCAAGAAAAGCCAAATAGAGTAGCGTAAAAGCAGAAAATCAACGCGGCGACAATTTGTGAGACAGACATACAGGCATACAGAAAACAGCATTGGTGTGAGGTACACCAAAAGAGACGTGACGACTCAGGGCGAAGCAAGGCTCCAAAAAATTCGACGAGACGACGTTTTTGTGCAGATGTATTGAGAGAGCGGATGAGCGGTATCTTGTGTCTAACGGTGACGGGCATAAGAAAACTGCAAAAACGCATACATAGACGACGGCGGATTGTTCAAGGGTTCTAAGCTGCGTAAAGGCGAAGCGTAGCGGGCAGTACATAGAGGAGAACAAGAAGCTAAAGAGAAGACGGCATCAGCTTGTGTCTAACGGTGACGGGCACAGGCAAGCTACAAAAAACGCGTCAAAGTGTCAAGGCGACGACAGCGGATTGTTCGCAGCAGCTAACGGCAAATCTTCGGCACAAGCGAGACGAGTAATTTGCTGAGTGCTGAAGCAACGAGGGATCGAGAGAAGACAAAAAGTGTGCCCATACGACGACGGCGCGGAGAGCGGCGGTGGATCTATAACATCGATACCAAACATTGAGCGGGCGATAACAATAAAATATTTTGCATTTTCTATAATTACTGCAGTGTTAAGTACCTCATATTAATTTTAAAATTTTGGGAAACACATCTTGCAGCTGAACAATGCATACTAGAGATATTTTGGGGCTGACAGTTCCACTGTTGAAGTCAAAACTTACCGAATTACTCTTAAATGTAGACGGTAGAAAAAGTGTATTGCAAGATCGACTTCTTGATCATTTCGGTTTGGCTGATGTTGTCGAGGATGAACAGGGCGACGATAATGGTGCTAACGAAGCAAGATCTGTAAGCTCAAATAGCGAATATCATGAAGTGACCAATTACAATAACTCTAGATTTACATTGAGCGATGTAACAGACAGTACATCTTCTCTCTCCGGGTTATAACAAGAAAATATTAACCACTGGTTGAATGAGTTTGAAGACGTTGCTGTTACAGTAGGATGGAACGACCTGCAAAAATACATCTATGCTAAACAACTTTTAAATGGGGCAGCCAAGAAGAGGAAAGTTTAATACTATATTTCATTGACGGAATTGCAGATAGTAAAACAAATAAAGCAGGCCTAAATAGAGCAACAACTTTACAAGAATTGAAAAAAGAGATTGCAACTTATGAGAAAATCAGAGGTACAGGAGCTGATAAAGAAGATCACGAGGCAGGTAGAGCTAGAGACAGAGAAAGCGCAGTTAAAAAGAAGCACAATCGCGAGCCAAAGAAATGTTTTAAGTGTTCAGAAGAGGGACATTTTGCTAAAGATTGTAAAAAAGAGGTAAAGTGTTACAAGTGCAAAAAGAATGGACATATATCTACCCGTTGTCCAGAGAACAAAAACATAGCGGGAAAACCAGATGCAGCAAACCTTTTAGAAGTTAAGTCTCCCAAAGAGGGACTTATTTATAAAGCAGTTATCGCCGGGGATATTTCATTCGTTGCAATGATTGATTCCGGGTGCGACTTATGCTTAATGAGGGAGGATTTATTTCTAAAATTTAAGGGCATCGAGTTAAGAAAGGAAATAAAACAGCTTAAAGGTATAGGGCAAGGCGTTTTGGCAACTATTGGGTATTTCAAAATAGAACTTTTTGCTGACGATATAAGATTTACTGCAACTTTTCATGTAGTCAAACAAGAAGAGCTGGAGTATAAGGCTATAATCGGAAACAAAGTTTTGAAGCAAGTCGATATATTGTTCAGTACCAAAGGCGTTATTTTCATAGAAAGAAAAACCAAAGACGAAGAATCGATCTTTAAAAGCATGTGCGTCAAGGAGATTATTGAAGAACGGTTGGTATCTGACAGCGTTGACTTAAACCATTTAAACAAGGACCAGAAGTTAGAAGTAGTTAAAGATAATGAAGTCTACAGTTGAAATGAAGCTAATTCTGGAAGACGACATACCTATATACCCACGACGAACATCTTATGAAAATAGGTGCTTTATTGAGAAACAAGTTCAGAAGTGGCTAGAGGAGGGCATAGTTGTTCCGAGTTCCTCAGAATACGCATCACCAGTGGTTTTAGTGACATAAAAGGACGGGTCGAAACGTTTCTGTTGTGACTATAGAAGGCTTAATTTGAAAATAAAAAAGGACAATTTTCCGATGGCGTTGATAGACGATGTATTGGATCGGCTACAAGGGGCAAAAATATTTTCCACATTGGATCTAGCAAATCGGTTTTTTCACGTACCAATTGAAGAAGGACAGTACGAGTTCACCCACGTGCCGTTTGGGATTAGTAACTCTCCAGCAGTGTTTTGTCGTTACGTTGCGGCCGTACTTAGAGACTTGATTCATGAGAAGAAAATAGTAGTCTACATGGACGACATTATAATCCCATCCAAAGACATTGAAACCGGACTAGAATTGCTTAAAGAAGTTTTATTAAAAGCATCGAGTGCAGGGCTACAGATAAAGTGGGGAAAAGCCCAAATTTTAAAGGGAAAAATTCAGTTTCTTGGGTATATAATAGAGATCGAAACTATATCACCGACAGAAGATAAAATTAAAGCAGTTGTTAATTTTCCAACCCCAAAAACTAGAAAAGGCATAGGGAGATTTCTAGGCCAAACATCGTACTTACGGCGATTCATGAAGGGATATGCTCTCACAGCGAAACCATTAAGTGATCTGTTGAGAAAAGAAAGAAAGGCCAACAATAATAGAAATATCGAGTTAGACGACAAGTGTTTGCTTAGTTTTGAACAGCTGAAAAATTTATTAGTTACCGCGCCAGTATTGAAGCTACATACAGACGCTAGCAAGTATGGTTTCGGCGGAATACTTATGCAGAAAGATTCCGAGGACCAGTTGTTTCATCCGGTTGAGCTTATGAGCAGAAAGACCACACCGGCTTAGGAGAAATATAGCGCATATGAGCTGGAGGCTCTAGCAGTCGTAAACGCGTTAAAGAAGTGGCGCATTTACCTTTTAGGAGTCAGTTTCACAATAGTGACAGATTGTCAAGCATTCGCAATGACCTTGAAAAAAGACGACATTCCACTCAGAGTAGCCAGATGGGCTATGTTTTTACAAGAATTTAAATTTTCAGTCCAGCATAGATCAGGAAACCAGATGCGGCATGTGGATGCGCTCAGCCGATTAAATTGTTTCCTTATCGAAGACTCGACAAAGTATCGCTTAAGAGAAGCACAGGGCAAAGACGAGTGGATTAAAGCAGTTAAAAAAGTGATAGAATTTTCGGGGGTGTATGAGGACTATTTTCTTATAAAGGATATTTTGTATAAAGATACGGTTAAAGAGTTGTTAGTTATTCCAGAAGCTATGCAGGAAGAAATAATAGGAATTGTGCACAAACAAGGTCACTTTGGAGCAAAGAAAACAAGAGAACTAGTTGAAAAGTTGTATTACATGCAAGACGTACAAGAAAAGGTAGAAAAGTTTGTGAAATGCTGCGTAGAATGCATAATAACAGATTCAAAACGGGGCAAAAAAGAGGGATTGTTGACACCAATCGAAAAAGCCCAGGAACCTCTTGGCACGTACCACATTGACCACGTAGGACCGCTTACAGAAACAAGAAAGAAGTACAACCATATCAAGACAGTAGTAGACGGATTTACCAAGTTTGTATGGCTATATCCAACGCGATCGACAGGCACTGACGAGGTAATAGATAGATTGATGAAACAAGCCGCTATTTTTGGAAACCCACGGCGTATCGTTACAGATAGGGGGACATAGCAGATAGGGTATAACCACGTAGACAAGATTCAACAAATTTTAAACAACACTCCACCAAGAACAAATAAGTATTCACCTTTTAGAGTTTTGACAGGAATAGACATGCGCAGAAATGACGATGATCTGAGGAAAATACTTGAAGACTTAGATATTGATGATCTTATAGACGACCGAGACCAAATGCGGAAAGAAGCTCAGGAAAATATTGAAAAAGTGCAGATGGAAAATAGAAATACTTTTAATGAAAAATGTAAAGTTGAAAATGTTTATAAGCTAGGAGAACTGGTATCGATTAAGAGAACACAGTATGGAATGAAGCTAAGACGTAAATATTTTGGACCATATAAGGTTACAAAACAATCAAGGCATGGACGGTATGAAGTAGAAAAAGTCGGAAACCAGGAAGGGCCTAAACATACATCAACGGCAGCCGAATTTATGAAAAAATGGAGTTCATTCGGGGCGAATGAAAGTTCAGGATAGCCGAATGTAGGAATGGGAGTGTGTATCATAAGTCGGGTATACCCTTTGCTCTACGCAACATCGAAGAACATTGTATCAGCCAGACTCTATTTTGCATTCCGCTTTCCTATCGTTTATTTTCTTTTGTTAGATGATCATAATTTTAAGCAGATACAGACAAAAGCAGTCAGTCGTCATCGAGAGCTGCGCTGAGAATGATCGTAAATTACGCGAACAAATTAAGTAAAGAAAAAGAACCGTTGTTCAGCCAAGAAGTGGTTATTGAATTGTTAAAAGTGAATATTGACTTTATAAAAACATTTGTTTAAACGCCTTATACTTTTGTAAAATTATCCAAACATTAAATAATAAACAATTTGTCATTTCCTACATTAATGAATCCTGTTAATGTACGTCACATAATGGAAAGCCTGCAATTTCGATATGGACGTCCGGAATTATTAATAAAATCACAGATGGATATCGTAAACAATTTAGAAAGCGTTCCGGAGAATAATTTAAAAACGCTGGTACCATTTGCCTCCAAAGTCGAGAATTTTGTAATTTATTTGAGGTCGGCGAATGCAACTCAGTATTTGCAGAACGCAGCAATGTTGGATCAGCTGGTTAGTAAATTACCATTGTCAAAGCGCATATTATGGAATGAACACGCTGCAAACATCTTACCTTATCCGGACTTAAGCCATCTTAGCGTTTGGCTAAATTAAAGGAGCCGGAGCATTGCAATGGCGTTGACGAATTCGAAGGATCAGCCAACGCCAGGAAAACAGAATTCGCAGCGAAAAGCGGTAAAGCAGGTTACAAAGGCCTCGGATGATCAGACTGCAAACAAGGATATGTGCTACAAGTGCTGACATGCGAGGATTACAAAAAAGCATCTGTAAAGGACAAATGGAAAATAACAAAGGAGCTTGGTGTGTGCTATAGCTGTTTGCATCGAGATCACAGCATGTTGCAATGCAAATTCAAACGTGCATGTAAATTAAACGGATGCGTCAAGATGCATCATAGATCGTTGCATAATGACCAGGCAAAACCAGCTGAGAAAAGAGAGGAAACAGAGTCGCCAATCGAGCTAATGGGTCCAAACAGACAAATTTTAAAAGCATTTGCCTTTATTGATTAAGGCTCGTCCACTACTTTGATAGACACACAGTTGGCACATAAATTGGGTATCGAGGAGAACCCCGTAAAGTTAACATTGAACTGGATTGGGAAACAAGCGATGGATGTAAATTCTATGATTTACAAACTAAAGCTAAGACATCAGGATGGTAATAAGAAATGGCTGCGCATAAATAGAAACACTGTTCCTGAGCTTCAGTTGCTTTTGCAGACCTTAGATGTGCTGGAATTGGAGAGCCAGCACAAGAAATTAAAGAACTTACCAATAAAAGGATATGTAAATGCGGAACCAATGCTCCTGATTAGAATAGATAACTGTCCGGTTATTCGTGCTATAAAAAGCGTGTCGTTGAATTAAAATTTGATTGGAACAAAAACCGCATTAGGGTGGTACATATATGGATTGATTCATAAACAGTCGAATATATTACCAATTTTTACAGTCGTGCTGCAAACAACTGTTACAAATACAGAATTGATATGAACAAATTAATGGTTGATTATTTTTCGACAGAAGGTTTAGGCGTCGAATTATCTGAAAAGCGTTTGGAATCTGCAGCTGTCACTAGAGCCAGAAAAATATTAAAGGGTACTATACAACACTTGGATGGAGCTTATGAGACAGGATTGCTGTGGGATGTAGACGATGTGAACTTACCTGATAGCTATAGCATGGCCGTACACAGACTGCGTGGAATCGAAAATAAAATGCGAAAAATAAATATGATGGAGGAATATGATCGAGCGGTAATGGATTTCGTGGAGAAAGGATACGCAGTTAAGCTATCAAAAGAAGAGGCAGCTATTATACATCCTTGCACATGGTACTTGCCGCATTTTGGAGTACACAACGTCAACAAGCCCAAAAAGATGCGACTGGTGTTCGACTCTGCAGCTACAATAGATGGAGTCTCTCTGAATTCCAAACTTTTAAAAGGACCAGTTGAGAATCCACCGTTAACGAAAATATTGTTTCAGTTCCGCCAAGGAAAGATAGCTGTATGTGCCGATATCAAAGAAATGTTTCTGCAAGTGCGAGTTAGAGAACAGGATCAGCAGGCTCTTCGTTTTTTTTGGAGACATGGAAACCAGGAAGATGATATTTGGAGCTGCTTGTTCGCCATGCTGCGCACAATACGTTAAAAACATAAACGCCCAAAACGCAAAGAAATATAGGGAAGCTGTTATAGATGCAATCACATCAAAGCATTAGGTGGATTATTTTGTGGCAAGTTTTAATTCGGAATGTGAGGCTTATGATATCAGCAACGAGGTGAAAAATGTTCACAAAATAGAACATTTCGATCTCAGAGGATTCGTCTCTAATTCAATGGATGTGCAAAAAAGGCTGATCTGCACAGGACACGAGGTTCAAAATGCAACAGTCAAAATGGACAGTGAAATGGTTGACAAATTACTAGGAATGCATTGGGATAGTAGCAGCGACGAGTTTATTTTTGATCTGCAGCCGAATCGCGTCGACAAGGACATTGTTAAAGCCCTAAAGTGTCCAACTAAACGAAAATTGTTGAGTTTGGTAATGTCTGTATACGACCATTTTGGAATGTTGGCAGATCTGATGGTACACGGCAAAGTATTGGTCCAAGATGTTTGGCGTTCTGGAATAGATTGGAATGACATGTTGCCGGATTGTTTGTTTGAACGTTTTAAACAATGGGTATCTTCCATTTTTTTCAAGCTAGGGTCACCAAATTTTATAGGAACACTAGCTTCCCGGACCGGCTTCGCCCGGTTAGTGTACCCTTTTAATAAAATATGACATATGTTTATTTGTTCATCATTAAATTTATTTGGTCAGAGCTTCCTTGTAAACGATTTTGATGTCGTTTTATTTTATGGCAGCAAAATAAATACATACAGTTGGCTATGAGTAAAACATTTATTTATTTATTGAAAAGTTTGTCTTTGGGACTTGTTAATAGTCAACGCGAAAGATATTTTCACTGAAAATTTAAGGCGTTTAAATGGGATTGGCAAATCAGTTGGGATCATTGGTATACTTGGAATATGAGCTAATTGACCAGCTGCTAGGCCAGTAATAATGGTCACTACAATTAAATTGTCCCTTAGTTCTTCAATAAGCAGTCTTGTCCCATCGCACTTACTCCGATTTTTAACGTCAATTCGTGTATTGGCGGTCCAGAAGGATTAAGTTAATTTAAAAATTCCTTTGGATAATGGACTGCATCTTCGATGTTTGTGATGGTTTCGATCGATAATTTGAAACAAACTTGTTCTGCTTATGGTATAGGAGAACTTATTTTCAAAATTTGAAGTCTCTAGACATACGGACAGTCGGAAATGGCTATATACTTTATAGTGTCGGAGATGCTTCCTTCTGCCTGTTACATACTTTTCCACAAATCCATTATTCCCCAATTACAAATTTTAGGGGTTCGGGGTATAAAAATATCGAAATATATAGTTATCAGCGCAACTGCAAAGGTGCGCCAGAATAAATACACTGAATTTTTGAAACTTGCAAAACGAGGCGTTCTCATAAATTATATACTTTTGTCGTGTCACTGTACTCTTGCGTTTAAAAAAAAATGTATTAACAGAGAATAAGAAAAGACCTTCTGCATGTGAGCATTCATTGCAAAATAAATATAAATAAATGTGTTCATTGTTTAAAGAAATTTTTATTACTGTTGATTGTTACAAAATAATTAGATTTTCCAAAACTTTGGACTGGCTTCTAGATCAAGCCTAGTACAACTGGGACGATCCAGACCATAAACGATGCACTGATCAACACCAGCTAAGCTGTTGGTGTCGAGTTGATAAGTTAGATCACATTTAAAATGTAGGTATGTCTTATTATTATTCAGCTTACCATTGCAAATCGAGTGCGTCCGTTAGTTGTGAGCTGTGCTCAATGATTTTGCGAACAGGCCGCTCTGGCTGCGTCGAGATTTCTATGCTGTTTCTTAGCTCGCTGTAGAGTTTGCTTATTTTTGCAATGGCCTTAGAGGTGCGTTCGATCTGCTGTAACAGTAGCAAATAACAATCAGCTGTTGCTGCCCTGGGCATGTCTGAGTTAGCCATTTCCAACTAATTTCTTGGGTTTTTTATTTTTAGATAACAAATTTTTTAAACACGATATACGAGAAGGTTGACAATAAATTCTAAGGGATCTGACATACAAAATCTGCCGACACAGTTTTTTATACGAAACACATTTTTGGTCCTAAAATTAAAGCTATTACCCTGGATATAAACTCCTCCGATCTGTGTGTTCTTAATTTCTATAAGAAGCCAGCAATCAAACTTTCGTTTTTTTTTTTTAAATAAAAAAGTTATTCATTTTGTAGTCCACAAATACTTCACAGCTCTTGTATTTGCATCTTTCTACGTGCAACTTCCCCCCCAAGCCCAAGTGTCCTCGTGTTTGTTACTTACTTCAGTCATTGAGTGGTGTGTACTCATTAAGTTCCATTAAATTCTGATTGCAGTATTTAAGTCCGCTTTCCTCATGACCTCATTAGCATGTTATTATACTCTCATACCAAATGTAAAGAGTATATTGGTTTTGTTCAAGGCCCGTCATGCTGTCCGTCTGTCTGCATGAACACAACTTTTTTGACACCCGTAAAGCTAGAGAAAAATTGAAAATTTTCAAATATGTTTGTCTATGGGCGGATCAGATAAAGTTTCAAGATTGGGGTGCCACACCTACTAGGCTGGGAAATCGAATAAATCGATAACTGAAAACCGATAAAACCATATATTTCATACATTTGTACAGCTAGAGTTACCAAATTTGACAATAAGATTGCTAGTCGGGTCCCTCAAAAACTGCATCAATAATTTTGGATGCCTTCCGCCGCCGGTAACACTTATAGCTCTCGCAGTTTTTGGGCTAGAGCAATCAAATTTGATATCAAGATAGGTAAACACGTTATCCAAAAAAAAAAACTCCATCAAATTTTTGATATCACGTCCATACCTGCCGCCCCCAGACCCCGGAATTTAAAAGCAGACCGTTTGTATCTTCCATTTTTTTCAAGCTAGGGTCACAAAATTTTATAGGAACACTAGCTACCCGGCCCGGCTTTGCCCGGTTAGTGTACCCTTTGTGAGGTAGCATTCTGGCTACCCCACAAGTGGCCAGCCACTTACGCGAAAAAGCGTGAGCGATCGGTCTGATCGTTGCACGCCCTCATAGCGCAAAAGAGAGCGACCGGTCTGATCGTTACGCGCCCCTAACGCAAAATGGTGAAAGAGGGCACTTGACGTGACAGCCCAATTGACGCCAACTTCGCGTAAGACAAGAGAATGAGCCAGCGATTTTGGATGATTTTGCGAAAAGTTTTGGATCGAGAGTTGGATTTTGGCACGCAGCCAGTCACGACGCGACCTACAAGTGCGAAATCAGCAACAACAACGACGACCCGCGCACCACCCCAGAAGCAACAACAACAACAGCAGCAACAGCCATAACCGCGACCACTGTAGTCACCGGCACGGCAACAACAACAACAGCCAGAGCCATAGCAGCGGCCACAGCGGTCACCGGCCAACCACAACAACAACAACAACAACGAAGAGCGATTACAGCAACAACAACACCAACGGCCATAGCAGCGACTACAGCAGTCACCGGCACGGCAGTTACCGGCAGCAACAACAACAACGATCACGCTACGGCAGCAGCCACCGCCAGCGTAGCCCAAAGCAACAACAACAACGAGAAGCCACACCAAGAACAACGACAGAAGAGGCAATCGCAGCAACACGCACTCATACGCAGCCACACGCACTCACACGCACTCATACACACTCACACACACACGGCACACACACCCGCAGGCAGTCACACACACACTGGGGCAACCGCAACGGACACACACACGGGCACACACGGACACACACGCACCCGAGCTGCAGCCACGCACCCACCCTCGCACATACGCATACACACACACACACACACACCCACACGCATACGCCTATTACAGCGGGGTAAGTTGGCCCATGGCCAAGCGAAGAAAGCGTCCCTCACACTAGGTTTTACGCCTAGCCGATACCGAGGGGTGGTATGAGGGGAGGAGTTGAGGAGTCTTCCGGGTGATCACCCTGGACCACCAACCCCTTCCCTTAGCCCGCTCTGAAGATGTCGACCCGGGCGCCAGTTCGACCCCTTTGACGCCCCTATATGTCTGCGTATTGGTGTTCGATACAGGAGCGGCTCACTCCAGGGTCCCAGTATCTTACAAATTATCTGTAAAGAAACCCCGGACGCGACTGAGACGCCGACCTCGGCTAGGAAACGTCCTTACAGATGGTTCCCTAGCAGGGACTCTGGAAGACTCCGTTGAGAAGGAGCCCCTCCCCTTTTTGTGGCCTAAAGAACCACATGTACGCTAGTCGTACAGAAAGGGGGGTCCTGGATCAATACCATTGCGCAGAGTGTTGTCTGTTATTGTCTTCACCATGTCTGATTCCGCTACTCTCCAAACCAGTTCGGATCCTCAATCTCGAAATAAAAAGTCAAGCACTGCTGGTTTGACCGAGTCGGTTTCCAATTTTATTCATACTAAAATTAATAAGGAATGGGAATGTGCATCTCTTTCTCTATCGATAAAGTATGACATACCGGATTTCATATCAAATAGACTTTGTGCGTTATCACGGCATTATCGGTTAATTTCAATTCTAGTCAAATTCAATACCTTAATGCTATAAATTCATTTTTCTTAAATTATAACTATTTAGCTCCCGGCCAAAAGCCTTTGCGCTAAATTGGCGTAAACATTCTCCCGGCCTTGGAAGCTCCTTCCAACAATCTACTTTTCGACCTCAATGTGTATCGGACAGATCTTGTGTATATTGCGCTTAAAAAGCCCAGATTTAGTTTTGATTGTGACTACACGAACTACACCATCAGAGCCCGGATGAACTTGGTGTACACGGCCCAATGCCCATTGCCCTGGGGGTGTGTTGTCTTCTCCAATTAGGACCAAGACGCCTGGTTGCATGTTGTTACACACCACCGACCACTTGGTTCGTTCTTGCAACAACGTTAAATATTCCAGCGACCACCGTCTCCAAAATGCGTTTTGTACCGCGACGATTCTCTTCCATCGATTAGTGGCGGACAGCTTCAAAATGTACTCATCAAACGGCTCAGGCATGCAGTTCAGTGGTCGCCCAATTAAAAAAAATGCCCCGGAGTCAATGCTTCAAAGTCATTAGAGTCCGATGAAAGTGGGTGCAGTGGTCGTGAGTTCATCACTGCCTCTGCTTGCGCTATAGCTGTGACCAATTCTTCATAGTTTAGCGCGGTGCCATTGAAGCTTCGGACTAACAACTGCTTCGCCACTTTTACTGCGCTCTCCCAAAGCCCTCCAAAATGCGGTGATCTGGGTGGTATAAAATGAAAATTGACTCCGAGATGGCTGCAGTGATCCACAATTTGGTGATTGCCATTGTCATTCCAACTTAGGCCTGCTGTGGCTTTCAGTTCCCGTGACGCTCCAACGAAGCGAGCAAAAAATCGTTTTAATGCTGCTATAAAGGCGTTTGTGCTTAGTTCTGACACCAGCTCTAAATGGCAAGCACACGAAAACGCATAAGTACACCTTGAAAGGTCGTCTTCCTCTTTGGTTGAAGTGCAACCACAGCGGTCCAGCGTAGTCTAGACCAGTACGTTCAAAGGGGCTCCCTCCTTGTTGCACTCGGCCTGCTGGTAAGCAACCCATAATCTGGTTAGCTAATACTGGACGTTGTCGAAAACATGCAATGCAACTCCTTACCGTACTGCGAGCTAGTTTTCTAGCGTTAATGACCCAGAAGCGTTGTCGCACAAAAGCGCATAATGCCTGCGCTCCGACATGCATGTTAAGTCGATGTGTATATTCAAATAATGCTTTTACAGCAACATGATTATTTGGCAATAGCATTGGGTGTTTGGTGTCAAATGGTACTTTCGCTCGACTAATTCTGCCACCTACACGAATTATTTCTATACCATTAGACTTGTCTATGAACGGACTAAGTGCATGAATTTTGGCAGAGCTTATCATTTTCCCATTGCGCAATTTTTCACTCTCAATATGAAAACTTAAGGCTTGCAAATTAAAAACTATATAATTTAATCCACCCTTTAACTCGAATGCCGTTAGCTCTCTAGTTCTAATAGAATTGATAGTTTGTACACTTTTACGCCAACGATTGATATAGCCGAAAACTCTCAATAGTTTTGGAAAGTCTTTAGCATATTTGCTACCTCCTACTATGTCATCTACTATCATTTGAGGACTAGCTAGCAAGCTAAATTTGTTATTTCTTTGTTCAGGAATACTCTCTGGGCCTTGCCATTCCATTATAGTCCATTGCTCCTCAGGCAACTGCAGAAATTCGGGTCCTCGAAAACACAACGAGCCTTTTAAATCAACTGTGTGTAGCCCACGAGAGACGATATCGGCTGGATTTTGCTTCGATTCTATTTTGTACCACTGCTGTACCTTTGAAAGCTCTTGAATTATCGCAACTCTGTTAGCTACAAAAGTTGTCCAACGACTAGCATGCCCTGCTATCCAACTCAGAACGATTGTTGAATCTGTGAAGTAACTAACTTTGGCAAACGATTCAGGAGCACACTTTCTAGTTTTGGCCATGAGCTAAGCTAACAGTTTAGCACCTTCTAATTCTAATCTGGGTAGTGATAATACTCGAACAGGTGCAACCTTCGATTTGGCTGCCAGCAAATTCGCTGAAATACCTCCCTGCTTATCAATGACGAGAACATATACCGCCGCTCCGTATGCTCGGCAAGAAGCATCTGAAAACCCATACAGCTCTATTCTATCTGCCGCTGTGTGGACTGGGACTACAGCTCGAGGCAACATGCACTCATGGACAAGTTCCAATTGGCTTCTGTATTTTTGCCATGGTATAGAATAACTTGGTGGCAACTCCTCATCCCAATGCTGCTTAAGCAGCCACAGCTCTTGCATGAATATCTTCCCCAAAATTAGAAGTGGGCTTAGAAATCCCAGCGGATCAAACAGCTGTGCTAACTCTGATAAAACAATGCGCTTGGTAACACTTTTTGAGCTCCTTGCAACATAGGAAAACTGGAACTTATCAACGGTAGAAGCCCAAAATATTCCAAGAGTTTTTGCTGTATCTGTTGTCTGTAGCTCCAACGGCTCTGTTGCTTCTGCACTATCTACATCACAATAGGCGTTAGAACGCCACTTATGTAGCTTAAATCGCCCTAACTTCAACAACTTGGTCACTTCGTTCTTCAATTGAATAAGCTGCTCGTAATTGCTCGCACCAGCTAGCATATCGTTCATGTTGAAATTACGCCTTACAGCTTCACTAGCTACTGGATACGACTTTCCAAATTGATCCGCTAAATAGTAAAGACATCGCACTGCCAAGAAAGGGGCTGAGTTAGTTCCATACGTAACTGTTTTAAGGCGCAGTACCTTCACCGATTCAGTACTACAAATACGCCATAAAATGCACAGATAATTACAGTCTCATGGATCCAGTAATATTTGCCTATACATTTTGGATATGTCAGCAGTCAGAGCAAATCGGTAATACCGAAATCGAGTCAGCGTCTCAAACAGATCTGGTTGCAACGTTGGTCCTACCAGCATTGTATCGTTTAAAGAAAGCCCATTGCTCGTTTTACACGAAGCATCAAATACGACTCGCAACTTAGTCGTCAAACTTTCTGGGCGAATCACTGGATGGTGAGGCATGAAATACTTCACTTCCTATATCTTATCAGCAGGTACTTCCTCTAAATGATCCAACTCCATATACTCATCTATAAACTCGGCGTAAGCTCTTTTGAGCTTGGGATGCTTATTGAGACTGCGTTCTAAATTCAAAAACCTGGTCAAAGCAATATGGTACGATTCCCCTAGCGGCTTCTGTGGCTGTGCAAAGGGCAAGCGAACTACATTACGATTGTCATTTGTTCTATTCACCGTAGCCCCAACCATCTCTTCACATAGGCTTTCAGCTTTTGTAAACTCTTTTTCTGGTCGAGGCACTTCTTCGCATTGCCAAAAACGTACCAAATTTTGCAAGTGGTCTACCTCCTGTTGCCCTGGACCCTCAAATTTATTAACAATTAACGCCACACTCGTATCAGGAATACACTCGCCAACTACTATCCAACCTAATAGCGATCTCTGTAAGACTGGCTTATTTATTCCCATTTTAATCTGCCCAGCTACGATAAGCCGGAAAAATAAATTTACTCCAAGTTGCATATTTATTTCTTCTGCCGAATCAAATGAGGGATCTGCAAGTTTTATCTTCTTCGGAACTAGTGACCTAATGTATTCAGTAGATGTGGGCTGATACTGTGTGATTTCCGGTAAAACACTAAACTTGCCTGCTGCAACGAAATTTGACACTCTGGATTTGAATGTTGTCTCAATCTCTTCAAACACCTTGGATTTTAAGTTTCCAATACCATGTAGCGAATATTGCACTTCACTTACTTGGAGGTTTAGTTGCGATGCAAATTTGGCTGTCACAAAATTGATTTGACTACCAGAATCTAAGATACATCTGCATTTATAAAATCTACTATCGGCACCTTTATCAAGTACAATGGCAGTAGCTAAAAAACTTGTTCCTCGATTTGTAAGGAGAGAACTTTGCAATGATGCTAAGTTAGGCTGGCCACCGCCTGGCGCCTTCGTTAAATTTTCATACGTTGATTCTCTATGCAACAAGTTATGATGAGGCTTATTGCAAATAGTGCACAGCTGCGCATTACATTCATTAGTTCGATGCCGCTTACTAAAGCAACGAAAGCATAAACCATGTTTCTTTATTTCAAAATACCTTTGCAGTGGTGTTAAAGCAGTAAATTTCTGACACACCTTTATGCTATGCGATCCTAAGCAATAGTAACATGAATTTCCATTTGCCTCTACTGAGGCTGTCAAACTTGCTCTTTTTCCGCTGTTACTAGTCTTAAGCGACGCTGGCTTTCTTACTTCTCTACCCGCTAGATTGATGCTTCTGTTGACTATAAACAGTGAAAGCACCTTCCATGATGGCAATTGAGAACAATTGACTTCATTCTCTAATTTTTCCAGTGAGTCTTCATCCAACTTATTTTGGACTATATGAAACTACAGCGCCTCTAAAATCTCACCCTCGCTGCACAATGAGCGTAGAGCCTCCAATTGAGAATTAACAGCATCAACTAATTCTCGTTATGCTTCCGAATTTGCATGCTTTAGCTTATTAATTTTGAAGAGCTCATGCACATGGGCTAGAACAATTATAGGCTTATTTTCAAATCGATTCTTCAGTAGCTGCAAGGCTCTTCTGTAGTTATCCGCAGTAAGTTCTAAGCACTCAATCGAACGCAAGGGAATTAGGCCTAAACATGACTTCAAATGGATAAATGACGACAGCTCATCTATTTCACAATCTGATTCTATCAACGTATTAAATGTGTTAAACCATCTTGTTCACTCTGTAACCTTTCCACTGAATTCAGGCAACTTTAATTTCGGTAACTTCGATGCACGCGAATTTCCCGACGGCATTGACAGAGTGGAGTTCGCAGATGGATCGGCACCTACTGCAACCTGACGACCCCTTTGAGCTAACTGTGCCAGTATTGTAGACTTTACTTCACAATATAAATTCTCCATTTCGTGTCTAGCCCCAAATTCACCCACATCCTCACTACAGTTCTCAATTTGTTGTTGAATGCTACATAATTGAGTGAAAATTGATTCGACTAGACTCAATCGCGCTTCTAACTCTGACGACACCATTGACATACAATTCTCAGATATATACGCCTTGTTTCGAATTAATGTAGCCATCAAACCTTCCCGCGAACCATTAAACTCTGCATCCTTATTCTTCTTTGGAGCCATTTTACTCCTGCACTATTAACCAAATGTTAATACATCCGATTATCGTTATGTAGCTAGGTGGGCCAATGCTCTAACACTCGAGTTAGCTACCAACTTAATAGGTTAAACAATGCACTCAACTTAGTGCCAACAACTTGCAAGCCACTCCAAACGTCGACTTGATGCGGATAAATAATTGACTCGAATAATGCACTCAACGCAGTGCACACAGTGGCTAAACCGCTCAACACGTCGAATTGGTGCGGATAAATAAATGACTCAAACAATGCACTCAACGTGATGCTCAAAATTGCATTCTCACTTAACTAAGAACCATTGGAGATAAGCATAACAAAACATAACGGCTTAACATGTCTGTTTGCCTTTTCTTTCTTTACCGCAATTTCGGCTTCGCTAACTTCATACAGACAGCAACTAAAGATTATCTGCCGTTCATGCGCTTGAACACGCCTTTTCGAGATCAGTTCAAGGTTATGATTTTAATGCACTTGTCTAAATTCCTACGTTCATACTTACATATGTGAGTGTGTCTCTTCTTAATTTTTTATATTTTTCTTTTATTTTTGAATTCTAAATTAGCTAAGTATACACTCACACTCTTGTATGTAAACGAACCCGAATTTAGCTCGCGTTAACTGAACCCTATATTAATTGCACCGAAATGTATTAACCAATTTACACCATACACAACTGCTTGATTTACCAATTATTAAGATCAGTTCAAACTGAGCTAAACAACTACATCGACTTGAAACATACATATACGCCGTGCTCACTATTCTGAATGAATCAAGCTATATACCACTCACAGTCCGATTACAGAGCCGACACTGCAGCTTCCAATTTGCTAGCAGCTCCAAGCCTCCGTATGTAGTTGCTCCAATACAAATTAAGCTCTAACGATGAGCTCTAGTGGGACTTGAACTTTTTCCAAGTAGTCCCTGCACGGGCGCTAAATGATTCCGCTACTCTCCAAACCATTTCGGATCGTCAATCTCGAAATAAAAAAAAAGCAAAAAAGCCAAAAGCCTTTGCGCTAAATTGGCGTAAACAATGTCCTTACGTTTTTTCCGTGTTGTTTATAGAAAATTTTGTCCAAGTCCCAATGTCCTACGCAAAAATCCTAACCCAAACCCATCTAACCCCCCTCCCCTGCCCGCCCTTTTCCACGAAACTCTTGTTTTGGAACGCGTCGCAGCAGCCGGCGACAGAAGGCTGCGTCGCCGCGCTGCAAACGGGACCCTCGCTGCCGACGACGGCAGAGCTCCGCTGCTGGTGCTAGCAGAGCGGCCGATTCTGTATATAAGGCCGGCTGCTAGCACCAGAAAAGCAGTCTAACTCCAGCCTCCGAGCTGAACACACCAGTCAGTGAAAAAAAAATATATATATTGTTCAACGATCCTTTTGAAAAGGGATACCCATCAACGATCCTTTCAGAAGGATAACCCAGCAACGATCCTCTACGAGGATAACCCAGCAACGATCCTTCTTTTAAAAGGATACTCATCAACGATCCTCTCCGATGGATAAACCATCAACGATCCTCTTCGAGGATAATCCGGCAACGATCCTCTTCAAAGGATAATATCTCAAGGACCAAGACGTAAGGCAACGGCGACAGGAAGACCATGGTAGCGGTGAGTTGGGTGTACTACCGCCGGAGGGACGAACAAGTATCCTTGGCAAGCGAGTTCGGGCTCGACCTAGAGGGAACCGTCACCGAGCTACGGAGCCGAGTGGCCAGCTTCGTTAGCCGAAGTGAGCACCCGGACACGCTGGTAGCCCGATTCGAGGAACTGGCAGCGAGGTACCGGGATCAATCACCAGCATCTAAGGATAGCAAGGCACGGTCACGGACGCCGAGCCCAACCCAACAAGAGATGAGTACCCCACCTACAACGAGGCCTGTCATTACGGTGACGAACACAGATGGGGCCGTTCCAGGATCCGACCCGACCCGACTCACTGGTAGGTCACCACCGCGCCTACGCCACCACTCCCCACTCAGGATAAACCGACCGGTGCCCTCACATGGCATGTTGGCCGAAAAAATGCAACGCTGGGACCTAACCTTCGACGTGTCAACCGATCCACTAAACTTTATAGAGAGGGTAGAGGAACGAGCCGCGGTCCACCAGATCGATGTATACAGCCTGCCCCTGCTGATCTCGGAACTGCTCACAGGAGAAGCCGAAAGCTGGTACCGGGTCAACAGGATGCATGGAGAGACGTGGACGCGGTTTCGGAAGGAGTTCCTGGAGTTCTATTTGCCCCCACGGTACTATGAGCGCCTAGAGAAACGAAATCCGAAACCGTTTAAACGCTTCATGGTGCAGCTGCGGCTGATGATGCAACGGGCAGGATACTCCACCGAGCGAGTGTTGGACCGGCTTTATGAGAATATGTTGCCGGAATACCAGCTCTACATAAGGAGGCATGAGCTACCCACTACGAGATGGTCAGGGAGAGTGAAACCCAACAACAAACTCGAAGGAAGCCGACGACAGGCCCCCGACCCCCCGCGCCTAGCCCACAGGAGACCCCGTCCGCCCCAAGACACCAAAACCCCTTCCGGGACCACGCGCCTTGGGCACAAGAGGCCCACCCACCGGAACCGGCAACTGCTACACTGTTGGCAGTGTGGGCGGCGAGGTGTCCGAACAATTGAGTGCTGCATACGGACATCGGGAAACGAAGTGCCTCCCTCCTAGATTCCGGACCAGGGGGGAGTGGCGACCACAAAGTAACGGAAGCAAACGGAGCCATTAGGCTCGAAAATGCAAGGATAGTAGCCAGGGTTAGCATGGAAGGCAGACCCTTCCTGGCAACTATCGACACTGGAGCAACGCGCAGCTTTGTCAGCGAGAAGGTCGCCCAACAGCTTTCGGCAGAGGGGCTCTGGAAAATCCAGGTAGGGGTAAGCTTGCCGGATCGATCGCGCACGACCGTCACCAGGGCATACATCACGGAGGTCGAGCTCGGAGACAAGTGCATCCGCCTGCCACTGTTGGTGATGCCTACTGTCCTGGACGAGCTTATCCTGGGCATCGACTTCCTCTGCGCGATACAGGCCACTCTAAAATTCGGGTCATCCGACCTGCAGATGACGAAGGAGTTGTTCCTGAGCCCAGCCGGACGCCGGAAACGAAGGGCTACTACGGAAAATCCAGCCCCACCCACAGAACTAGTACCGCACCCGATAGCCACTCCAAGGGAGGATGACGCAAGCACGGCCAAGGCGCCCGAAGTCTGCAGCCGCGAGGTGGCCGCCGAGCATTCGCAAGCAGTAGCAATTGTCCAGGAGCCCGTAGTCAAGGACCCAACGGAGAGACCGACCGAAGCAGACAAGAAGATTGACCCCAGAGTGCAAGCATTCTTGGAGCGAGAGCTGGCGCTGTTTGATAAGTTTAAGGGAGTCTCTCAAATTGCAGAGCATGTGATTACCATGCGGGACGAGACGAGTTTTATAAGCGCAGTCTCTCCTATTTGGGCTACGTCGTCAGCGAGCAAGGTATCCATACCGATCCAGACAAGGTCGCCGCCGTCCGAAAGCTAACACCCCCTACGAATATTCGGGAACTGCGACGATGCCTGGGCATAGCGTCGTGGTACCGGAGGTTTGTGGCCAATTTCGCCGAAATAGTGCAGCCAATGCCGTTCCTGCTGAGAAAGAGCAAACCCTGGGAGTGGGGAGAACCACAGCAAGCAGCTTTCGACGAGCTCAAGCGGCGCCTTACGGAGGCACCTGTCCTGGCGTGCCCCGACTTCGAGGCCAAGTTCGTGCTGCAGACCGATGGCAGCGATTTTGGTATAGGGGCTGTGCTAACACAGGAAACAGATGGAGCCGGACGAGTCATAGCGTACGTGAGCCATAGACTGTCTAAGCCCGAGGAGAACTACTCGGCGACAGAGAAGGAGTGCCTCGCGATCGTCTGGGCCATTCGCAAATTGAGATGCTTCCTCGAGGGCTACCACTTGGCGTTCAAGTGGCTGAACAGCATAGACAACCCGACTGGCCGAATCACAAGGTGGGCGTTGGAACTGCAGCAGTACCAGTTCGACATCCACTACCGACGGGGAAAATTGAACGTGGTCGCAGATGCGCTATCTCGGCAACCACTGGAGGAGGCGTTGCAGACAGTGCAGTTCGACACCGTGTCCCATTGCACTTACTCCGATTTTTAACGTCAATTCGTGTAATGGCGGTCCAGAAGGATTAATTGAATTTAAAAATTCCAGTGGATAATGGACTGCATCTTCGATGTTTGTGACGGTATCGATCGATTTGTAGTTTTTGAATTGGCCATGAACTTATTGTAAAATCAGATTGTCTATTTCGTTGACAGTATCATTCCTAGGTGACACTATTGCCCTCGAACACAACCAATGAATGTCCTTTTCGTGCAAATTCTCTATGTCACGGTAAACTGCATCTATTAAATTAGCTAAATTATGGACTATCTGGCCCAGTGACTCATCCAGAAGGATGTCATAAAGTTAATTCCCCAAGTTTCAGCAATTGTTGTGGAAAATCAAAATCTGTGATTCCATGAAGATGTGCTCTTAAATTTGTTCGTAATTTTAAATTTTCAATCGAAGTCCATAAAGGGGATGATTTCAATGCTTATATGATATCTGCTCACGTACCTCGATTAATGACGGAACGTGTCTGTCGAAAATATCCAAATACAAAAGTAATCCCGACCATGAGAGCAGAGTAGTTTCTTAGATCTTTTAAGGTTCTGTCTACGGCCTCTATATGCGCTCTATTGCTCATGGTGCATTTATCCCATATAATCAATGAGACGTCATGTAGTAATTTTCCAAGAGGTCAATTTTTTTCGGAAAGAACAAATAGATTGTTGCTCAAGATTTAGAGATAACGGAAGCTTAAAAGTAGAATAAGCAATTTTTCATCATTTAGGAGTGTTGCATCAACTCCTGACGAAGCATCTGCTAATGTTATCTTCGCAAGTATGAAATTTTCAAGGAACTTCTTTTCAGTGCCACCGGGGCATCCAAAAATAAATGTTTCCTTTGTTATGACACAGAAGCTGTTTGTTATCATCGCTTGTCGCCGTCCGGCACGATGACCAAAAGCTGTTTGATGTACCCGAGAGGGCGCGAACACAAAAGCTCAGAGTAAGAACGCAAACACAAAATGCTCTAAGCGCGATCAATGCGCAGCCCTGGTTCGGCCAGCCGGCATGAGCTGCATTTTTGGGTGCGAGAGTCGAAGTCTAGGTGTCAAGCGACAAACACGTATAGTGAGCATTTCGCAAAAAGTTCGGCCACGCAAATAAAAAGACCACGCGCAAGCAACAACAACAACAGCAACGGACAGCGGAGCACCCCTGCAACAACAACAACAGCAACGGACAGCGGAGCACCCCCCTGCAACAACAACAATAGCATCGGACAGCGGAGCACCCCTGCATCAACAACAACAGCAACGGACAGCGGAGCACCCATAGCAACAACAACAACAGTGCAAGTGTATAGTGCCAAAAAAGTGCAAGTGAAAAGTGCAAGTGACGGTGCCGGGATAGCGAGCGTACGCATCACACACACAGTACGTACACACACACACACACACCGCTAAACACACGCAGACACACTTTGGGCAGCCACACACACACACAAACCCAGGCCTTCACACGCACACGTACGCTAACTAGCCGCACACACGCACACGGCCTTCGCATACACACCCACCATCACACACACACATTCCCACACACATACAGCCACACGACACCTTCAGAGTGGGCTAAGGGAAGGGGCTGAGAGTCCAATGTGATAGCACGGAAGACTCCTCAACCCTCTTCCTCGGACCGCCCTTCGTTGTTGACCAGGCGTAAAACCGGAGGCTTCGGGGACGCGAAGAGGATTGGGATCAAGTACTCATCTGGTTCGGCTGAGGGTATAGCCCGGAAGGCTCACCAAGTGACCACTTGGTCCCGGTCGACTCATTCTCACTCACCGGCCGCGTCTTTTGGACGCTTGCCGTTGACCCAGGCAAGGATCTGAGCCGCACAGAGTAAGACTCGGAATGCGTCTTAGACTCCTATACCTAAGCCAGCCACAACCTGCAACGCACGGGTATTACCCGGTTGTCGCTACACACGGAGCCGACCAATAAGCGGACGTCGCAGAATCTAGAGAAAAACTCGGAAGATTCGTTATTCTGATCCTCGCATCAGTCCCATGTGGGCCGTACGGTGAGGTGACCCGAAGCCAGGAGCTTCGACTACCCGCTAAAAATGGGGAAAGAAAATTGGATACACAATAAAAGAAATACAGACACAAGTAAATTCTACTTCTTTATTGTATTCTTAACTGAGTGGTGGTTGAAGGGGTATTAGGTCGCATTCTACACTTTCTTGGCCATAGGCCCATTTACCCTGCTCTAATTGGGTGTATGTGTGTGTGTGGGTGTGTGTGTGTGATGCATGTGTGTGGGGCGTGTATGCGAAGCGATCTTTACCTGTGTGTGTATTCCTGCGTGAGTGCGCTACTCGCTTTGTTTAATTTCATAATAACAGAAAAATTAAATATAATATAACTATAAGCCACCAAATTTTTTGTCAAGATAGGTCGTGAAGCTTTCCAACAAACTGCATCAAAAATTTGGATGCCACGCCCACACCTTCCGCCCCCCAGCCCGATTCGAGGAACTGGCAGCGAGGTACCGGGATCAATCACCAGCATCTAAGGATAGCAAGGCACGGTCACGGACGCCGAGCCCAACCCAACAAGAGATGAGTACCCCACCTACAACGAGGCCTGTCATTACGGTGACGAACACAGATGGGGCCGTTCCAGGATCCGACCCGACCCGACTCACTGGTAGGTCACCACCGCGCCTACGCCACCACTCCCCACTCAGGATAAACCGACCGGTGCCCTCACATGGCATGTTGGCCGAAAAAATGCAACGCTGGGACCTAACCTTCGACGTGTCAACCGATCCACTAAACTTTATAGAGAGGGTAGAGGAACGAGCCGCGGTCCACCAGATCGATGTATACAGCCTGCCCCTGCTGATCTCGGAACTGCTCACAGGAGAAGCCGAAAGCTGGTACCGGGTCAACAGGATGCATGGAGAGACGTGGACGCGGTTTCGGAAGGAGTTCCTGGAGTTCTATTTGCCCCCACGGTACTATGAGCGCCTAGAGGACGAAATCCGAAACCGTTTAAACGCTTCATGGTGCAGCTGCGGCTGATGATGCAACGGGCAGGATACTCCACCGAGCGAGTGTTGGACCGGCTTTATGAGAATATGTTGCCGGAATACCAGCTCTACATAAGGAGGCATGAGCTACCCACTACGAGATGGTCAGGGAGAGTGAAACCCAACAACAAACTCGAAGGAAGCCGACGACAGGCCCCCGACCCCCCGCGCCTAGCCCACAGGAGACCCCGTCCGCCCCAAGACACCAAAACCCCTTCCGGGACCACGCGCCTTGGGCACAAGAGGCCCACCCACCGGAACCGGCAACTGCTGCACTGTTGGTAGTCCGAACAATTGAGTGCTGCATACGGACATCGGGAAACGAAGTGCCTCCCTCCTAGATTCCGGACCAGGGGGGAGTGGCGACCACAAAGTAACGGAAGCAAACGGAGCCATTAGGCTCGAAAATGCAAGGATAGTAGCCAGGGTTAGCATGGAAGGCAGACCCTTCCTGGCAACTATCGACACTGGAGCAACGCGCAGCTTTGTCAGCGAGAAGGTCGCCCAACAGCTTTCGGCAGAGGGGCTCTGGAAAATCCAGGTAGGGGGTAAGCTTGCCGGATCGATCGCGCACGACCGTCACCAGGGCATACATCACGGAGGTCGAGCTCGGAGACAAGTGCATCCGCCTGCCACTGTTGGTGATGCCTACTGTCCTGGACGAGCTTATCCTGGGCATCGACTTCCTCTGCGCGATACAGGCCACTCTAAAATTCGGGTCATCCGACCTGCAGATGACGAAGGAGTTGTTCCTGAGCCCAGCCGGACGCCGGAAACGAAGGGCTACTACGGAAGATCCAGCCCCACCCACAGAACTAGTACCGCACCCGATAGCCACTCCAAGGGAGGATGACGCAAGCACGGCCAAGGCGCCCGAAGTCTGCAGCCGCGAGGTGGCCGCCGAGCATTCGCAAGCAGTAGCAATTGTCCAGGAGCCCGTAGTCAAGGACCCAACGGAGAGACCGACCGAAGCAGACAAGAAGATTGACCCCAGAGTGCAAGCATTCTTGGAGCGAGAGCTGGCGCTGTTTGATAAGTTTAAGGGAGTCTCTCAAATTGCAGAGCATGTGATTACCATGCGGGACGAGACGAGTTTTATAAGCGCAGTCTCTCCTATTTGGGCTACGTCGTCAGCGAGCAAGGTATCCATACCGATCCAGACAAGGTCGCCGCCGTCCGAAAGCTAACACCCCCTACGAATATTCGGGAACTGCGACGATGCCTGGGCATAGCGTCGTGGTACCGGAGGTTTGTGGCCAATTTCGCCGAAATAGTGCAGCCAATGCCGTTCCTGCTGAGAAAGAGCAAACCCTGGGAGTGGGGAGAACCACAGCAAGCAGCTTTCGACGAGCTCAAGCGGCGCCTTACGGAGGCACCTGTCCTGGCGTGCCCCGACTTCGAGGCCAAGTTCGTGCTGCAGACCGATGGCAGCGATTTTGGTATAGGGGCTGTGCTAACACAGGAAACAGATGGAGCCGGACGAGTCATAGCGTACGTGAGCCATCGACTGTCTAAGCCCGAGGAGAACTACTCGGCGACAGAGAAGGAGTGCCTCGCGATCGTCTGGGCCATTCGCAAATTGAGATGCTTCCTCGAGGGCTACCACTTGGCGTTCAAGTGGCTGAACAGCATAGACAACCCGACTGGCCGAATCACAAGGTGGGCGTTGGAACTGCAGCAGTACCAGTTCGACATCCACTACCGACGGGGAAAATTGAACGTGGTCGCAGATGCGCTATCTCGGCAACCACTGGAGGAGGCGTTGCAGACAGTGCAGTTCGACACCGTGTCCCATTGCACTTACTCCGATTTTTAACGTCAATTCGTGTAATGGCGGTCCAGAAGGATTAATTGAATTTAAAAATTCCAGTGGATAATGGACAGCATATTCGATGTTTGTGACGTTATCGATCGATTTGTAGTTTTTGAATTGGCCATGAACTTATTGTAAAATCAGATTGTCTATTTCGTTGACAGTATCATTCCTAGGTGACACTATTGCCCTCGAACACAACCAATGAATGTCCTTTTCGTGCAAATTCTCTATGTCACGGTAAACTGCATCTATTAAATTAGCTAAATTATGGACTATCTGGCCCAGTGACTCATCCAGAAGGATGTCATAAAGTTAATTCCCCAAGTTTCAGCAATTGTTGTGGAAAATCAAAATCTGTGATTCCATGAAGATGTGCTCTTAAATTTGTTCGTAATTTTAAATTTTCAATCGAAGTCCATAAAGGGGATGATTTCAATGCTTATATGATATCTGCTCACGTACCTCGATTAATGACGGAACGTGTCTGTCGAAAATATCCAAATACAAAAGTAATCCCGACCATGAGAGCAGAGTAGTTTCTTAGATCTTTTAAGGTTCTGTCTACGGCCTCTATATGCGCTCTATTGCTCATGGTGCATTTATCCCATATAATCAATGAGACGTCATGTAGTAATTTTCCAAGAGGTCAATTTTTTCGGAAAGAACAAATAGATTGTTGCTCAAGATTTAGAGATAACGGAAGCTTAAAAGTAGAATAAGCAATTTTTCATCATTTAGGAGTGTTGCATCAACTCCTGACGAAGCATCTGCTAAGGCTATCTTCGCAAGTATGAAATTTTCAAGGAACTTCTTTTCAGTGCCACCGGGGCATCCAAAAATAAATGTTTCCTTTGTTATGACACAGAAGCTGTTTGTTATCATCGCTTGTCGCCGTCCGGCACGATGACCAAAAGCTGTTTGATGTACCCGAGAGGGCGCGAACACAAAGCTCAGAGTAAGAACGCAAACACAAAATGCTCTAAGCGCGATCAATGCGCAGCCCTGGTTCGGCCAGCCGGCATGAGCTGCATTTTTGGGTGCGAGAGTCGAAGTCTAGGTGTCAAGCGACAAACACGTATAGTGAGCATTTCGCAAAAAGTTCGGCCACGCAAATAAAAAGACCACGCGCAAGCAACAACAACAACAGCAACGGACAGCGGAGCACCCCTGCAACAACAACAACAGCAACGGACAGCGGAGCACCCCCCTGCAACAACAACAATAGCATCGGACAGCGGAGCACCCCTGCATCAACAACAACAGCAACGGACAGCGGAGCACCCATAGCAACAACAACAACAGTGCAAGTGTATAGTGCCAAAAAAGTGCAAGTGAAAAGTGCAAGTGACGGTGCCGGGATAGCGAGCGTACGCATCACACACAGTACGTACACACACACACACACACCGCTAAACACACGCAGACACACTTTGGGCAGCCACACACACACACAAACCCAGGCCTTCACACGCACACGTACGCTAACTAGCCGCACACACGCACACGGCCTTCGCATACACACCCACCATCACACACACACATTCCCACACACATACAGCCACACGACACCTTCAGAGTGGGCTAAGGGAAGGGGCTGAGAGTCCAATGTGATAGCACGGAAGACTCCTCAACCCTCTTCCTCGGACCGCCCTTCGTTGTTGACCAGGCGTAAAACCGGAGGCTTCGGGGACGCGAAGAGGATTGGGATCAAGTACTCATCTGGTTCGGCTGAGGGTATAGCCCGGAAGGCTCACCAAGTGACCACTTGGTCCCGCTCGACTCATTCTCACTCACCGGCCGCGTCTTTTGGACGCTTGCCGTTGACCCAGGCAAGGATCTGAGCCGCACAGAGTAAGACTCGGAATGCGTCTTAGACTCCTATACCTAAGCCAGCCACAACCTGCAACGCACGGGTATTACCCGGTTGTCGCTACACACGGAGCCGACCAATAAGCGGACGTCGCAGAATCTAGAGAAAAACTCGGAAGATTCGTTATTCTGATCCTCGCATCAGTCCCATGTGGGCCGTACGGTGAGGTGACCCGAAGCCAGGAGCTTCGACTACCCGCTAAAAATGGGGAAAGAAAATTGGATACACAATAAAAGAAATACAGACACAAGTAAATTCTACTTCTTTATTGTATTCTTAACTGAGTGGTGGTTGAAGGGGTATTAGGTCGCATTCTACACTTTCTTGGCCATAGGCCCATTTACCCTGCTCTAATTGGGTGTATGTGTGTGTGTGGGTGTGTGTGTGTGATGCATGTGTGTGGGGCGTGTATGCGAAGCGATCTTTACCTGTGTGTGTATTCCTGCGTGAGTGCGCTACTCGCTTTGTTTAATTTCATAATAACAGAAAAATTAAATATAATATAACTATAAGCCACCAAATTTTTTGTCAAGATAGGTCGTGAAGCTTTCCAACAAACTGCATCAAAAATTTGGATGCCACGCCCACACCTTCCGCCCCCCATCCCCCGGCGTTGTTCAAACGGTTATGCGTGTATCTTCCACAACTAGAGTCACCAAATTTGGTAGGAAGGTATATGGTGACATCTACAAAAGATCTGCATCAAAAACTGGTATACCACGCCCACCTCTGCCAATGGCAACAACTACCAAAGATCTGCATGAAAATTTTTGATGTCACGCCCACCCAAGCATTATAAAATTGGAATCAGCTATATCTTTAACAGTTTTTGACCTAGAGCCACCAAACTTGGTAGGAAGATAAATGGTGACAATTAAAAACATTTGATTCAAAAATTTGGATGCCACACCCACCTCTGCCGCCCACCATTTAAATTTGGAAGTTCAGTTATCTTCCACAGTTTTTGAGCTGAAGTCACAAAATTTGGTAACATGATAGCTAGCGATGTTTACCACCCGGCAAGCAGACTCCTTACCATCCGTTCTTTTACTGGTATCAAAGTATTCCGCAGTCGGTTGCGTCTGACTGCAACGTTTTCACAAATACGTTTCGGACAAATAATTTAACATCTGTACGTCATCGATTACCTGTGTCCGAACAACATTACTTCATACACACTGTTCGCCTGTGGAACAATTTGCAACACGATAATTAGAAGCGCTCCAAAATTTAAATGCACCCTTCTGCTGCATTTACAAAATAATATCTAGCCTTAAAATAATCGTAATATGTATTTCACTCAAACTATGATTATGATTTGTATTCTGCTTAAGGGGAAGACCGTTCTGTCAGTTTTCTTTTTGGATAATTTGAATAAATTCTTTTTTTTTTGGTTTGGTTTTTGTGACTAGTGCCTTAAATTTAAGTTTCTTGGAACTTGTAGCACTAGAAAAAAAAACAAGTAAGAAGGCTCTAGTCGAGATTTCCCGACTACACCAAGAAAAAATCCGTTCTAAATGTACCAAATCATTACCAAATCATTACCATTTGGTCATGAAAGGCTGCTATGAACGTTTTTTCTTAATTCATGAACGCCGGTCATGTTTTATAAACGAATTTTTTAAGAACGCTGTTCTTTTTTTATGAACGTCTTGGTCATAATTCGTTCCTAATTTAAGAACATTTCGTTCTTAATTTATGAACGATTTGTGCTTAATTTAAGAACATTTCGTTCTTAATTTACTAACGATTTGTTCTTAATCTATGAACGATTTGTTCTTAATCTAAGAACGAAATGTTCTTAAAGTATGAACAATTTCGTTCTTAATTTATGAACAATTCGTTCTTATTTTAAGCACATTTCGTTTTTAATATATGAACGATTTGTTCTTAATCTATTAACGATTTGTTCTTAATCTAAGAACGAAATGTTCTTAACTTAAGAACGAATTGTTCATAAATTAAGAACAATTCGTTCTTATTTTAAGCACATTTCGTTCTTAATATATGAACAATTTGTTCTTAATTTAAGAACATGTCGTTCTTAATTTATGAACAATTGGTTCTTAAATTAATACAATTTTGTACACAAAGTAAACCAATTGAGCGTGTTGATTATTTTTTATATTTTTATTTATTTATCATTTTTACATATTTTGTTCTAAAGAATGTTTTCCCATTATTCATTTGGTATAATTGGATGGGTAGGCTTATAAAATCATTGATGTTCTTACAACTAAATTGTGTATACAAGCTTAACGTCTCATACGCCTGGAGACGAACATTAAATTCCTTAATATTTAAAGAGTTACATATGACATATATATTGTTTTCATTGATAACAAACATTTTGATTTTATAAATTTCAATACTTGTAGTCTTATACACTAAATAATTATTACTTTTATACTTAGTTTCCTTAAAACATAATTCGTAGCAAAAAACACATATTAAATTAATAGTTGTATTTTCCTTAATATAAATATAAACAGCGTGATCATTAGACAAATAAGTCGTTTTAAAACTGTAACGAACCTTCGATTTGTCCCGAATATAAGCTGGGCTAACTCTTGCGGTGCTGAGGGTACGTGCCAACAAATTTTTATTTGTGGCGCTGCGATAATTAGAACACTTGGTGGATTTGATTTGTATAAAATGTATTTGAATTTTGCGTACGATTTATCTGTTTGTTACAGTTGTATTTTCTTACAACTAGTTTGGCTGCGTGCTGGACTAGCCTCCCGGTACTATTACCCTTGCCTTTGGCAGAACCCGCAATGCGCTCTCCTGCCAGTCAACGATCGAAATTAGTCTCGCCTACAGGACTAGGTTTGTTGCGTACTACGCCAGCTACGCCAGGTTTCGCTATTGGCTTTCTTGACTCCGCAAGAAACAACTCCTTCTCGCTGGTGTACGTGCGCTTCACCTTGCCTTACGCCAGGCACACTAACTCGACACGCGGATGGTCTGGCTTCGCCTTGTAAATCGTAGCCGCAGAGCAAGTCTTTCGTAGCGTTTGACCTCAGTCAGCCACGAGACCGTACTTAGTCTATTTACAACTTGGTGTCTTAGTGTACTTTATAATCGTTCACCAACACTTAGGACTACTTTTGGCTCCTCGCGTTGAGCATAAGTCCTTGAAATGTCCTTGTAGTCCTTTTTCCACTTCACTGAGGCACGTTGTATCCTTCCGCACTTGTCTTCGACGCGTTTTTAAGTTACTCGTACCGGCCGTATTTCGGTTTTCACGTGATCACTCTGAGTTCTACTGTCCCTCGCCGTCGGTCGACAGCTCCTTTTATACGCGCTGCTGCCTCGCTGGATCGGGGCCTGTCAGAGCCAATGTCAAAGGAAGGGCAAAGGTGGCGTGATGGTCATTTTGGCCCTTGGCAACAACGGTGTCTGGCCGTAGCTACTCACGCCCGCCGTTGGTATGACAGTGATCACTCTAAACGGTGATCGCACTGCTCACACACCAACGGCACTCTATCCTCCACGGTACGTGTCCAGCCATCCTAGCTGCGAGACACGTACCTAAGCGCTGACATCGGGCGTCAGAGCGAGACAGCATGCGAATTCGCCGCGACTCGGGTCCGGCCGCGGCCTGTCTCGCTGTATGTGTTTTTTCGGCCGCCGGCTTTGTTTATTTTTTATATGTATTTATAAATATATATATGTATGTATACCACATATATATATTTATTTCATACAATCCTAAAACAACCCAGCCGAATTATACTCCTCTTGTGAGAAGCATTCCCAGCTCCTCACACTCCCCTCTTTCTTTGGAAGTGGATTCTTCCACTGCATTATCAAATTTTGAACATGCGCGCCATCCGCAGCGCCGATTTGAACTCAACGGCCGTTCACTGAACCTATAGCCGTCGGTTTAAGGTTGTGTCTCGTTTCCCCTCGCAACCACCCCTTTTGTGCGGGGCTTTATCGTTGACATCGTATGTCCAAGGAGCCTAATGTCGTACATGATCGGCGATATTTATTCGATAGCGACGATCATGCCGGCTATCGACAACCATTCCTCACTGACGCCACATGACGCACCAAATTTGTTGCTGGAAAATATAAGCAAAAAAAGTAGTAAAAAAAACCCACCACGGTTGCCATTGCCGTTACTAATCCATCCTCTCTTTTAACTAGGGATGGGCACCGCGGTGCCCGCTTGCTTTATTTTCCCCCTTGGCCCCAGGTACGTATCGTTCTTCAATACTTACTAGCGTCGGCCGGTGTTACATTTCTTCTTCTTCTTTTTTTTCTTTCCAGGTTTCTGAATGAATGCATACAATTTTTTTTTTTATTTTTTTTATTATGACTATTTTTTTTTGTGTGCGCGTTACAAGTGTTTTTTCCCTTGGGATCCGTGCGCTCACGGATCGCACGCGAAAACGCGTTCCTACGGACGACCCCTTATTCGGTAACGTCGGCCGTGTACCCATACCAGGCGGCACGAACGCCTGGTCGGCCCCTGATCCATCGCTGCTGCAACCTCGGGTGGCCACTGGTCCGGTCCCAACTCTCGCCAGGTGGGGCGACCGCTCGGCGCTGACTGCTGGCGTTGAAGTGACGGGCGGGCCGACCGTGTGGGACCCGGGCACGAAGCCTGCCGGCCCAACGATGGCCTCACCCGGATGGGTGACCAGCGTGGGGGCGGAGGCGGTGACTCACCACGCGGAGGCGAGCCCGGCACGCGCTGTTCGGCTGCCGCTGTAGCCTCACTGGCCGGCTGGGGCCACACCCACGGTGCCTTCTCCAGGGTGTCCGGCGATGGTTCCCGCGGCGCTGGTGGAAACCTTCTTGTTGCTGTTGGTGACGGGGTCCGTGGCGGCGGTGTTACTTCCCGCAGCACAAACCCTTGCGCGGGTGGTGCTACCTGCTCGCGCCACTGGTAGACCACCGTCACCTCATGACACCAGCCCGCTCCGTCATATCGCGACTGTCGCGTCGCCGTTGCCGTCATGCCTTCGTCCTGCGTGGCCTCGGGCTCCCTCTCTACCTCTGATCTCGCTTCCTTCGTCGCGTCGTCCTCCGCATCCAATCCGTCGACGGCTTCGCCCTTGCGCACCTCCGCGTCGTCGTCCGCGTTAAACACACCGACGTTTTCACCCTCGCGCCTCTCCGCGTCGTCGTCCGCGTTAAACACGCCGACGTTTTCGCCCTCTCCGCGTCGTCGTCCGCGTTAAACACGCCGACGTTTTCTCCTGTGTCCTCCTCCTCGGCCGAGGTTGCGCCGTCGTCCGCCGACGATACATACGCGGCGACGTACGCATCGGAGTCGTAGCTGCCGCAAGCTGCCTCCGACCCCGAGGAAATCTCGATGACCTCCTCCCCTCGGACCATCGGTGTGCGCGAAGGTGGCCTCGCCAGTCGGGATTCTGGTGGCGGCGTCGGTGGGGCTGCTGGATGCCCCCAATCCTCCAGCTCGGACTCCGTGTCCGGCTCGGGCTCCGTAGAGGACTCCTCCCTCGACCGCCTTCGTCTACCCCAGCCCTCCTCCTTTGCCTTCTGGTGGTGCTGCTCGGCACACCACCGTGTCCAGCGGCGCTGGGTCTCCGCTGCCCGCTCCTGGCGCACCCGTTCCTCATCGCTTGTATCCCGCATCGGCGACGCCATCAGCACGAGCACGTCAGGCGACGGCTCTCGCTGACGGCGTGCCACACGTCTACGCGGGTGGAACGGCAGACGCACTGGCGGTAGTGGAACGCGCCTGCGCCGTATGACTCGCCGGGGCGCTGGAGCTACCCGGCGTGCTTCCAGTGCCGCACGGATGCGCGGACCGCGTGCTGCTTCTCCCACGCTGCTGTCCATCTCCAAATTGTTCATGTTTGTGGTTCAGCTGATTTTTCTCAAAGAGGCTGAACGCATGGCAGCCAGCGCTTTTATACCCTCTGGTGAGTACTCAAGTGTGTTTGTATTAGTGCGTGATCAACGGTGTCCTTACCGTTATAACCGCCATGTTTGTCAGCGCTCTCTCTGGATTTTTTTTTTTAATTCGCCGCGCTTGTTTTTTTTTTTTTTGTTGTTTTTTTTTTTTTTGCATATATGTACCAGTCATGGCACATGTATTACCCTCCCTTTTTTTTTTTTTTTTTAAAAAACAAAGCCGCTTTATCTGACTCCAAACTAATCCTGATTTTCTTATTATTCCACAGGTATAACCTCAAGTGAGTAAATGAAGTATACTACCTTTACCCTTTTAATAACCAATTTTTTTGCTTTCAGATCTCTCCGTTTTTTTGTTTGTTTACGTTTTGTAGGCAGGGAAATTGTAGGGTCCCCCCTTTAAATATTTCCCCAAAAAAAAACTTATTGTGCCCCTTTTAGAACCATTATATTTTTTCCCTTTTATCTCCTTAAATAATTTCACCTGGTCCCTTTGCAGAAAAAAGAATTATGACTTCTGCTGTTGCTGTTTTGTGCAACCCGCTTCTTCACTATGCGGCTTCAAGTCGCAAATGTGAGCTGTCCGTTCCCTTTTCTCAGTTTTGCTTTTTAGCTTTGCTATCACTGGTGATACGAAATTTGTTATCGTATATGGGCCAGAGAATTTCGGGGCCAGCTTTGCAGCGAAACCCTCAGCTGCATTTGACAAATGGTGTTGCTTCGCCCACACCTTGTCGCCCACAGCAGGCTTCCATGCCCGTCTCCTCAAATTGTAATGCCGTGCCTGGTCTTGGGCCGCCTTTTCAAGACTACGTCTTACTACCTCAAATACCTCCTTTAACTTAGAGGCATTTTCGGTGGGCGTTTGCGTGCTCCTGCCGGTTCCAACTGTGACCCCGTCGAACAGTGCGTTTGGCAATCGCGGCTCGCGTCCCTGCGTAATAAACGCCGCACTGTACCCGGTAGATGCTGACACGCTCGAATTGACGGCCAAAGACAGCTCTGGTAGCAACTCGTCCCAGCACCGCTGATTTTTCTTGGCATATTGCGCCACCATTGTTTTTACTGTCCGATTTGTCCTTTCCGTTGGGTTTTCTTGTGGGGTGTATGGTGCTGTAAACTGGTGCCGCACCCCACATTCTTCCAGAAAACTCTTAAAAGCCTTACTCGTAAACTGCGCTCCGTTGTCCGTTATAAGCACTTTCGGCACTACAAACCTGGCCAATATCCGTTCACGGAATCCTTTCTGTAACGACGCGGTTGTAGCGCTTCTCAAAGTGGACAGAGCTGGTCCCTGTGAGAACCTGTCCACAAACACCAAGAGCATCGTATTTCCATGTTTGGACCGGGGTAGGGGCCCAACAAAATCCGCACATACTGTGCTCCATGGCTCTTCCGGGATCTGCGTTAGCATTTTCCCAGCTGCCGCCATCTGACTCGGCTTGTACAGTTGGCAGATTTCGCAGCGATGTACGTACGCGCGTGCGTCTCTGTACAAACCGGGCCAGTAATAGCGAGTTGTCAATCGCGCTATCGTCTGCCTGCTACCGAGGTGTCCGGCCGTTGCTGCGTCGTGATTCTCTAGCAACACCTGGTTCCTCTTGCTGCTCGGTACTCAGAGTTTCCACGATGACACTTCCTCGTTGCCTGCGCGATGTGGTATGTGCCGGTAAAGGTTTCCGCCCTCCTCTACGTAGTCGGGGTATTTTCTGGGGTTTCTCCTTATCTCTTCTCGCATCTTTTGAATCCATTTGCATCCTGCGTTGGATTCCTCCATGCCGTCGATTGTTGTGACCACTCTACCACATGTCTCTTGTAGTGGCTGTCGGGACAATGCATCGGCTACGACATTGAGATTACCCTTTCGGTATCTTTTCTCAAAATCGTATTGTTGTAGTTCTAACGCCCACCGCGCTATCCTACCCGATGGACTCTCAATCGAGTTGAGCCACTTCAGAGCCATGTGATCGGTGATCACGACGAAATGTTATCCCTCCAAGTACGGCCGCAGTTTTCGAATACCCCATACTATGGCCAAGCACTCTTTTTCGGTAGCCGAATAGTTCCTTTCGGCTCCGTTGAGTGTTCTGCTGGCATACGATATTACTCGTTCACCTTCGTCCGAAGGTTGAGTCAATATCGCACCCAGGCCATAGTTACTTGCATCCGTCTGCAAGCAAAAGGTTTTCGAAAAATCGGGACATGCCAATACCGGTGACTGTGTCAGTCGGCTTTTGATAGTCTCAAATGCTTTTTGCCGTTCTTCTGACCATTCCCATTTGGC
This sequence comes from Scaptomyza hsui, assembly GCA_018152825.1. NCBI lineage: Eukaryota > Metazoa > Arthropoda > Insecta > Diptera > Drosophilidae > Scaptomyza > Scaptomyza hsui. The sequence continues at coordinate 967,875 of JAECXO010000241.1, forward strand.
TCCTTTTTTCAGCAAGTCGTTTAGGGGGTGTACAGTCGTCGCGAAGTCTGGTACAAAACGCCGGTACCATGATGCGACTCCCAAATATTGCCTCAACTCCTTCACGTTTCCGGGCGGCTTTAGTTCTGCGATTGCAGCAACCTTTTCCGGATCTGTGCAGATGCCCTTGTCGGTCACCCTGTGACCTAAGTACTTCAACTCCTTTTGAAAAAGTCGCACTTATCCACGTTTATGCACAGGTTTGCTGCTCGCAATCGCCTGAAAACTTCTCGCAGATTTCCCATGTGTTCTTCTCTGGTCCGTCCGATGACTATGATGTCATCCAAATATGCAAATGCATGCGGCATCATGTCTGGGCCGATGACGCGATCCAAAGCTCTCTGAAAAGTTTGCAGGAGCCGAATGCAATCCGAACGGCATTACTTTCCAGTGGTACAATCCCTTTCCTGGAACCGTAAACGCTGTCAGTGGCCGGCTCTCTTTTTCCATGGGTATCTGCCAATACCCATTTTTCAAGTCTAAGCTTGTTATAAAGTGTGCATCTCTGAGCTGATCCAAAATGTGGTTCACTCTTGGCAGTGGATACGCATCTTTTTTTGACTTGCTGTTTAGTTGTCGTTGGGAGTTGGGAGTCTCTTGCTCGAGCCGCTGCGCTGGTCGAAGGTATGCTCAGCCGCGCTACGTTGATAGCGCCAAGCTCCTTCTCTTCCTCCTCCTCTTCGATCGCCGACTCAAGTTCTTTGCTTGGCGACTGGCTACCGAATCGCTTTGCCAATTCGCTGATACGGAGGCCGTGCATTAGAGAACTCTCATTCTTACTCACCCAATCTCCAAACTGTTTCCGCATCATGTCGGTTGTCCCAGCCATTTCCAGACCAAATTCCGTGCCATATTTTATTAATTGTTCCTTTTTTAAATTGTACACCCACGAACGCACCATTTTGTTTATATTTTATGTAACTTTAAAACACCTTGTACACTAGTATCGCAGAATCCACGTTGGGCGCCAGTTGTAACGAACCTTCGGTTTGTCCCGAATGTAAGCTGGGCTAACTCTTGCGGTGCTGAGGGTACGTGCCAACAAATTTGTATTTGTGGCGCTGCGATAATTAGAACACTTGGTGGATTTGATTTGTATAAAATGTATTTGAATTTTGCGTACGATTTATCTGTTTGTTACAGTTGTATTTTCTTACAACTAGTTTGGCTGCGTGCTGGACTAGCCTCACGGTACTATTACCCTTGCCTTTGGCACAACCTACAATGCGCTCTCCTGCCAGTCAACGATCGAAATTAGTCTCGCCTACAGGACTAGGTTTGTTGCGTACTACGCCAGCTACGCCAGGTTTCGCTATTGGCTTTCTTGACTCCGCAAGAAGCTACCATTAGCACTCCTACTCGCTGGTGTACGTGCGCTTCACCTTGCCTTACGCCAGGCACACTAACTCGACACGCGGATGGTCAGGCTTCGCCTTGCAAATCGTAGCCACAGAGCAAGTCTTTCGTAGCGTTTGACCTCAGTCAGCCACGAAACCGTACTTAGTCTATTTACAACTTGGTACCTTAGTGTATTTTATAATAGTTCACCAACACTTAGGACTACTTTTGGCTCCTCGCGTTGAGCATAAGACCTTGAAATGTCCTTGTAGTCCTTTTTCCACTTCACGGAGGCACGTTATATATCCTTCCGCACTTATCTTCGACGCGTTTTACGTTACTCGTACTGGCCGTATTTCGGTTTTCACGTGATCACTCTGAGTTCTAATGTCCCTCGCCGTCGGTCGACCGCTCCTTTTATACGCGCTGCTGCCTCGCTGGATCGGGGCCTGTCAGCGCCAATGTCAAAGGAAGGGCAAAGGTGGCGTGATGGTCATTTTGGCCCTTGGCAACAACGGTGCCTGGCCGTAGCGACTCACGCCCGCCGTTGGTATGACAGTGATCACTATAAACGGTGATCGCACTGCTCACACACCAACAGCACTCTATCCTCCACATTAACGGTACGTGTCCAGCCATCCTAGCTGCGAGACACGTACCTAAGCGCTGACATCGGGCGTCAGAGCGAGACAGCATGCGAATTCGCCGCGACTCGGGTCCGGCCGCGGCCTGTCTTGCCGTATGTGTTTTTCGGCCGCCGGCTTTGTTTATTTTTTTATATGTATTTATAAATATATATATATGTATGTATACAACATATATATATTTATTTCATACAATCCTAAAACAACCCAGCCGAATTATACTCCTCTTGTGAGAAGCATTCCCAGCTCCTCACACTCCCCTCTTTCCTCGGAAGTGGATTCTTCCACTGCATTATCAAATTTTGAACATGCGCGCCATCCGCAGCGCCGATTTGAACTCAACGGCCGTTGACTGAACCTATAGCCGTCGGTTTAGGGTTGTGTCTCGATTCCCTCATAGCAACCAGCTTTGTACTGCGTGCTTTGTCGTTGACATCGTATGCCATGCCAAGGAGCTTAATGTCGTACATGATCGGCGATATTTATTCGATAGCGACGATCGTGCCGGCTATCGACAACCACTCCTCACTGACGCCACATGACGCACCAAATTTGTTGCTGGGAAATGTAAGCAAAAAAAGTAAGTAAAAACAAGTAAAAACGTTGCAGTCGGACGCAACCGACTGCGGAATACTTTGATACCAGTAAAAGAACGGTTGATAAGGGGGAATGCAGGGGCGAAGGGAGTGGCCCATGTGGTAAACATCGCCAGCTATCATGTTACCAAATTTGGTGACTTTAGCTCAAAAACTGTGGAAGATAACTTAACTCCCAAATTTAAAATTTGGGCGGCAGAGGTAGGCGTGGCATCCAAATTTTTGAATCAAATGTTTTTAACTGTCACTATCTATCTTCCTAATAAGTTTGGTGGCTCTAGCTCAAAAACTGTTAAAGATATAGCCGATTCCGATTTTATAAGGCTTTGGTGGGCGTGGCATCCAAAATTTTGAATCAAATGTTTTTAACTGTCACTATCAATCTTCCTACAAAGTCTGGTGGCTCTAGCTCAAAAACTGTTAAAGATATAGCCGATTCCGATTTTATAAGGCGGGTGGCAGAGGTGGGAGTGGCATCCAAAATTTTGATGCATTTTTTTGGGGAACGCCAATATCTATCTTCACACAAAATTTGGTGGCTCTAGCCCAAAAAATGTGAAAACTATAGGCGTTTCCAATTTCATGGAGAAGGGGGGTGGGGCGGAATCAGGGGGCGTGGCATCCAAGTTTTGATGGGGAACGTCAGTACCTATCTTGACACAAAATTTGGTGGCTCTAGCCCAAAAAATGTGAAAACTATAGGCGTTTCCAGTTTCAAGGAGCAGGGATGATGGGGGCGGAAGGAGTGGGCGTGGCATCAAAAATTTTGATGCAGTTTTTTCAGGGACATGATAAGCTATCTGCGTACAAAATTTGGTAACTCTAGCTGTAAGAATGTGAGAAATATTTGGTTTTATCGGTTTTCAGTTATCGAATTTATCGATTTCCCAGCCTCCTAGTAGGCGTGGCACCCCAATCTTGACACTTTATCTGTCGGGCCTATAGACAAACATAATTGCAAAGTTTCAAGTCTCTAGCTTTACGGGTGTCGAAAAAAGTTGCGTTCATACAGACGGACAGACGGACAGACGGACAGACAGACAGACAGACAGACGGACAGACGGACAGACGGACACCATGACGGACATTGCACAAAACCAATATACTATGAGACCTTCGGTATCAAAGTATAAAAACCCACCACGGTTGCCATTGCCGTTACTAATCCATCCTCTCTTTTAACTAGGATGGGCACCGCGGTGCCCGCTGGCTTTATTTTCCCCCTTGGCCCCAGGTACGTATCGTTCTTCAATACTTACTAGCGTCGGCCGGTGTTACATTTCTTCTTCTTCTTTTTTTTCTCTTTCCAGGTTTCTGAATGAATGCATACAATTTTTTTTATTTTTTTTTTTTTTTATTATGACTATTTTTTTCTTGTGTGCGCGTTCAAGTGTGTTTTTCCCTTGGGATCCGTGCGCTCACGGATCGCACGCGAAAACGCGTTCCTACGGACGACCCCTTATTCGGTAACGTCGGCCGTGTACCCATACCAGGCGGCACGAACGCCTGGTCGGCCCCTGATCCATCGCTGCTGCAACCTCGGGTGGCCACTGGTCCGGTCCCAACTCTCGCCAGGTGGGGCGACCGCTCGGCGCTGACTGCTGGCGTTGAAGTGACGGGCGGGCCGACCGTGTGGGACCCGGGCACGAAGCCTGCCGGCCCAACGATGGCCTCACCCGGATGGGTGACCAGCGTGGGGGCGGAGGCGGTGACTCACCACGCGGAGGCGAGCCCGGCACGCGCTGTTCGGCTGCCGCTGTAGCCTCACTGGCCGGCTGGGGCCACACCCACGGTGCCTTCTCCAGGGTGTCCGGCGATGGTTCCCGCGGCGCTGGTGGAAACCTTCTTGTTGCTGTTGGTGACGGGGTCCGTGGCGGCGGTGTTACTTCCCGTAGCACAAACCCTTGCGCGGGTGGTGCTACCTGCTCGCGCCACTGGTAGACCACCGTCACCTCATGACACCAGCCCGCTCCGTCATATCGCGACTGTCGCGTCGCCGTTGCCGTCATGCCTTCGTCCTGCGTGGCCTCGGGCTCCCTCTCTACCTCTGATCTCGCTTCCTTCGTCGCGTCGTCCTCCGCATCCAATCCGTCGACGGCTTCGCCCTTGCGCACCTCCGCGTCGTCGTCCGCGTTAAACACGCCGACGTTTTCACCCTCGCGCCTCTCCGCGTCGTCGTCCGCGTTAAACACGCCGACGTTTTCGCCCTCGCGCCTCTCCGCGTCGTCGTCCGCGTTAAACACGCCGACGTTTTCTCCTGTGTCCTCCTCCTCGGCCGAGGTTGCGCCGTCGTCCGCCGACGATACATACGCGGCGACGTACGCATCGGAGTCGTAGCTGCCGCAAGCTGCCTCCGACCCCGAGGAAATCTCGATGACCTCCTCCCCTCGGACCATCGGTGTGCGCGAAGGTGGCCTCGCCAGTCGGGATTCTGGTGGCGGCGTCGGTGGGGCTGCTGGATGCCCCCAATCCTCCAGCTCGGACTCCGTGTCCGGCTCGGGCTCCGTAGAGGACTCCTCCCTCGACCGCCTTCGTCTACCCCAGCCCTCCTCCTTTGCCTTCTGGTGGTGCTGCTCGGCACACCACCGTGTCCAGCGGCGCTGGGTCTCCGCTGCCCGCTCCTGGCGCACCCGTTCCTCATCGCTTGTATCCCGCATCGGCGACGCCATCAGCACGAGCACGTCAGGCGACGGCTCTCGCTGACGGCGTGCCACACGTCTACGCGGGTGGAACGGCAGACGCACTGGCGGTAGTGGAACGCGCCTGCGCCGTATGACTCGCCGGGGCGCTGGAGCTACCCGGCGTGCTTCCAGTGCCGCACGGATGCGCGGACCGCGTGCTGCTTCTCCCACGCTGCTGTCCATCTCCAAATTGTTCATGTTTGTGGTTCAGCTGATTTTTCTCAAAGAGGCTGAACGCATGGCAGCCAGCGCTTTTATACCCTCTGGTGAGTACTCAAGTGTGTTTGTATTAGTGCGTGATCAACGGTGTCCTTACCGTTATAACCGCCATGTTTGTCAGCGCTCTCTCTGGATTTTTTTGTTTTAATTCGCCGCGCTTGTTTTTTTTTTTTTTTGTTGTTTTTTTTTTTTTTGCATATATGTACCAGTCATGGCACATGTATTACCCTCCCTTTTTTTTTTTTTTTTTTAAAAACAAAGCCGCTTTATCTGACTCCAAACTAATCCTGATTTTCTTATTATTCCACAGGTATAACCTCAAGTGAGTAAATGAAGTATACTACCTTTACCCTTTTAATAACCAATTTTTTTGCTTTCAGATCTCTCCGTTTTTTTGTTTGTTTACGTTTTGTAGGCAGGGAAATTGTAGGGTCCCCCCTTTAAATATTTCCCCAAAAAAAACTTATTGTGCCCCTTTTAGAACCATTATATTTTTTTCCTTTTATCTCCTTAAATAATTTCACCTGGTCCCTTTGCAGAAAAAAGAATTATGACTTCTGCTGTTGCTGTTTTGTGCAACCCGCTTCTTCACTATGCGGCTTCAAGTCGCAAATGTGAGCTGTCCGTTCCCTTTTCTCAGTTTTGCTTTTTAGCTTTGCTATCACTGGTGATACGAAATTTGTTATCGTATATGGGCCAGAGAATTTCGGGGCCAGCTTTGCAGCGAAACCCTCAGCTGCATTTGACAAATGGTGTTGCTTCGCCCACACCTTGTCGCCCACAGCAGGCTTCCATGCCCGTCTCCTCAAATTGTAATGCCGTGCCTGGTCTTGGGCCGCCTTTTCAAGACTACGTCTTACTACCTCAAATACCTCCTTTAACTTAGAGGCATTTTCGGTGGGCGTTTGCGTGCTCCTGCCGGTTCCAACTGTGACCCCGTCGAACAGTGCGTTTGGCAATCGCGGCTCGCGTCCCTGCGTAATAAACGCCGCACTGTACCCGGTAGATGCTGACACGCTCGAATTGACGGCCAAAGACAGCTCTGGTAGCAACTCGTCCCAGCACCGCTGATTTTTCTTGGCATATTGCGCCACCATTGTTTTTACTGTCCGATTTGTCCTTTCCGTTGGGTTTTCTTGTGGGGTGTATGGTGCTGTAAACTGGTGCCGCACCCCACATTCTTCCAGAAAACTCTTAAAAGCCTTACTCGTAAACTGCGCTCCGTTGTCCGTTATAAGCACTTTCGGCACTACAAACCTGGCCAATATCCGTTCACGGAATCCTTTCTGTAACGACGCGGTTGTAGCGCTTCTCAAAGGGACCAGCTCGGTCTCACTTTGAGAACCTGTCCACAAAACACCAAGAGCATCGTATTTCCATGTTTGGACCGGGGTAGGGGCCCAACAAAATCCGCACATACTGTGCTCCATGGCTCTTCCGGGATCTGCGTTAGCATTTTCCCAGCTGCCGCCATCTGACTCGGCTTGTACAGTTGGCAGATTTCGCAGCGATGTACGTACGCGCGTGCGTCTCTGTACAAACCGGGCCAGTAATAGCGAGTTGTCAATCGCGCTATCGTCTTCCTGCTACCGAGGTGTCCGGCCGTTGCTGCGTCGTGATTCTCTAGCAACACCTGGTTCCTCTTGCTGCTCGGTACTCAGAGTTTCCACGATGACACTTCCTCGTTGCCTGCGCGATGTGGTATGTGCCGGTAAAGGTTTCCGCCCTCCTCTACGTAGTCGGGGTATTTTCTGGGGTTTCTCCTTATCTCTTCTCGCATCTTTTGAATCCATTTGCATCCTGCGTTGGATTCCTCCATGCCGTCGATTGTTGTGACCACTCTACCACATGTCTCTTGTAGTGGCTGTCGGGACAATGCATCGGCTACGACATTGAGATTACCCTTTCGGTATCTTATCTCAAAATCGTATTGTTGTAGTTCTAACGCCCACCGCGCTATCCTACCCGATGGACTCTCAATCGAGTTGAGCCACTTCAGAGCCATGTGATCGGTGATCACGACGAAATGTTATCCCTCCAAGTACGGCCGCAGTTTTCGAATACCCCATACTATGGCCAAGCACTCTTTTCGGTAGCCGAATAGTTCCTTTCGGCTCCGTTGAGTGTTCTGCTGGCATACGATATTACTCGTTCACCTTCGTCCGAAGGTTGAGTCAATATCGCACCCAGGCCATAGTTACTTGCATCCGTCTGCAAGCAAAAGGTTTTCGAAAAATCGGGACATGCCAATACCGGTGACTGTGTCAGTCGGTTCCTTTTTTCAGCAAGTCGTTTAGGGTGTGTACAGTCGTCGCGAAGTCTGGTACAAAACGCCGGTACCATGATGCGACTCCCAAATATTGCCTCAACTCCTTCACGTTTCCGGGCGGCTTTAGTTCTGCGATTGCAGCAACCTTTTCCGGATCTGTGCAGATGCCCTTGTCGGTCACCCTGTGGCCTAAGTACTTCAACTCCTTTTTGAAAAAGTCGCACTTATCCACGTTTATGCACAGGTTTGCTGCTCGCAATCGCCTGAAAACTTCTCGCAGATTTCCCATGTGTTCTTCTCTGGTCCGTCCGATGACTATGATGTCATCAAATGCAAATGCATGCGGCATCATGTCTGGCCCGATGACGCGATCCAAAGCTCTCTGAAAAGTTGCAGGAGCCGAATGCAATCCGAACGGCATTACTTTCCAGTGGTACAACCTTTCCTGGAACCGTAAACGCTGTCAGTGGCCGGCTCTCTTTTTCCATGGGTATCTGCCAATACCCATTTTTCAAGTCTAAGCTTGTTATAAAGTGTGCATCTCTGAGCTGATCCAAAATGTGGTTCACTCTTGGCAGTGGATACGCATCTTTTTTTGACTTGCTTTAATCTCGGTATCATGACAGGTGGCCTCTGTGTGCGTTTCGGCTGTGGTCTGGACAACTGCCACCGACAGCCTCTCCTCCAGATCCTCACGCTCGTAACGTTGTGCTGGGATGGTGACCACCATTCCCGCACATTTCAGCACAATGCCCATAACTGTCAGGAAATCCCATCCTAACACGAGATCGTCGATAACGCCTGGCAAGATAAGCAATTTGACTTCGAGCTTGCGATTCCCTAAGCTGATGCTTGTTTCCAGTTCTTCCGAGACGCTACTGTTCCGTCCGTCCGCCAATCGGACCTGTCTGTTCGTGGCGCTTCTATGGCATATCCCACTGATCCTACAAGCCAGCTTTTCGCTGATAAAACTACTTGTAGCCCCAGTGTCGATGGTTGCCTTATACTGACATTCGCCGATCCGAACAGTAGCTGTCAGTTGCGCCCCCTCGTTTTGCAGACTTCCGATTAATGGTGAGGGGTGTTCCTCGGCGGCTCCCGTTCGCCCCTCGCTGGCGGACGCCCCTGATCGTTTCCCGACTTGCAACATGTCGAGGTTCGTTGCCCGATTCGGCCGCAAATCCAACAGTAGTCAAGCATTGGGTTTCGGCAATCCACCGCCCAATGTCCGCTCTGTCCACATACGCGACACGCCCTTCCTGGGTTCTGTATATGTGTCTGACTATTGTTTTGCTGAAGTCTCGGTGCCGGTCTTGGTCTTTCTGGCTCCGGCCCCCGTTCCCTGGTGTTGTGCTCCTCCATTGCCATAAACCGCGTTCGGTTTCTGCAATTGGCCTGCTGGTCGCGATTATTTTGTTGTTCTCCGCGACCCTGTTGTTGTTGGTGGTAGCGTTCCTGTTGGGGTTGGAGTTGCTGCTGTTCTAACCACAGTCGCGCTCTATCCTTCTCCAATTCCTCAAACGCCTCTGCCAAATGCATCAGTTCTCCAAGGTTTGAGAATTGGTACGGTCGCGCGTACACGCGCAGGTCGGGGAGGCTGTTGGTATAAATTTTATGCAACTCTTTATCCGTTGCTAACCGCAGCGGTCGCATTAGAGTCTGCATTTCGACCATATAAATTTTAAATGGTTCGTCCAACTTCTGTCGCCTTCTGCGAACCTCGTCTTCCAAATTCTCGAAGTAGTCCCTTGGTAGGATATCGCCGACTCGAGTTCATTGCTTGGCGACTGTCGACGGAATCGCTTTGCCAATTGCCCCCGCATTAGAGAACTCTCATTCTTACTCACCCAATCTCCAAACTGTTTCCGCATCATGTCGGTTGTCCCAGCCATTTCCAGACCAAATTCCGTGCCATATTTTATTAATTGTTCCTTTTTTAAATTGTACACCCACGAACGCACCATTTTGTTTATATTTTATGTAACTTTAAAACACCTTGTACACTAGTATCGCAGAATCCACAGTTGGGCGCCAGTTGTAACGAACCTTCGGTTTGTCCCGAATGTAAGCTGGGCGAACTCTTGCGGTGCTGAGGGTACGTGCCAACAAATTTGTATTTGTGGCGCTGCGATAATTAGAACACTTGGTGGATTTGATTTGTATAAAATGTATTTGAATTTTGCGTACGATTTATCTGTTTGTTACAGTTGTATTTTCTTACAACTAGTTTAGCTGCGTGCTGGACTAGCCTCCCGGTACTATTACCCTTGCCTTTGGCACAACCCGCAATGCGCTCTCCTGCCAGTCAACGATCGAAATTAGTCTCGCCTACAGGACTAGGTTTGTTGCGTACTACGCCAGCTACGCCAGGTTTCGCTATTGGCTTTCTTGACTCCGCAAGAAACTACCATTAGCACTCCTACTCGCTGGTGTACGTGCGCTTCACCTTGCCTTACGCCAGGCACACTTACTCGACACGCGGATGGTCAGGCTTCGCCTTCCAAATCGTAGCCGCAGAGCAAGTCTTTCGTAGCGTTTGACCTCAGTCAGCCACGAGACCGTACTTAGTCTATTTACAACTTGGTGTCTTAGTGTACTTTATAATCGTTCACCAACACTTAGGACTACTTTTGGCTCCTCGCGTTGAGCATAAGTCCTTGAAATGTCCTTGTAGTCCTTTTTCCACTTCACTGAGGCACGTTGTATCCTTCCGTACTTGTCTTCGACGCGTTTTTAAGTTACTCGTACCGGCCGTATTTCGGCTTTCACGTGATCACTCTGAGTTCTACTGTCCCTCGCCGTCGGTCGACAGCTCCTTTTATACGCGCTGCTGCCTCGCTGGATCGGGGCCTGTCAGCGCCAATGTCAAAGGAAGGGCAAAGGTGGCGTGATGGTCATTTTGACCCTTGGCAACAACGGTGCCTGGCCGTAGCGACTCACGCCCGCCGTTGGTATGACAGTGATCACTATAAACGGTGATCGCACTGCTCACACACCAACGGCACTCTATCCTCCACATTAACGGTACGTGTCCAGCCATCCAAGCTGCGAGACACGTACCTAAGCGCTGACATCGGGCGTCAAGCGAGACAGCATGCGAATTCGCCGCGACTCGGGTCCGGCCGCGGCCTGTCTCGCTGTATGTGTTTTTTCGGCCGCCGGCTTTGTTTATTTTTTATATGTATTTATAAATATATATATGTATGTATACCACATATATATATTTATTTCATACAATCCTAAAACAACCCAGCCGAATTATACTCCTCTTGTGAGAAGCATTCCCAGCTCCTCACAAAACATTTATAAATTGGATTCAACCCTTGTTCGTAGTTTAGAAGAAATTTTGAAAATTTTATTCCCGTTTTTGTGGCTAAAGAAACTGAAGTATTGACTCTAGAATTAATATTACTTAAATATTTTTTTTGCCTCTTTGTGCTTTGCTTCAAATCGCATGCTCCACAGGTATTCAAGGGGCCCACATATTTTTTGTAGCTGACGGATAATGCACCATAAAATGGTGTTTTGGTTTTAAATTACCATAAAGCTGTATGTAGTTAATATGGTGTTCCTTGATTAAATACTCTAAATGATTTAAGTCACTCGTATCTAAACTTGACTTAGAGACAATATCAATTATCTGCAAAAGAATTGTAAACAAATTCCAATGTTTATTATTTACAGGAATTAAATCCCCGATCATTAGTAAATAATGGACGAAGCAAATTGTCTCAGTCGCCGTCATTTTTAAATTAAAGTATTTAAGCCTTTCATAGTTTAAATCAATTGAAATATTTCCAATTTCATTTTCGCCAAATTGGAATAAAGATTTACGGCTGTTTATTGTTTTTAAGGATATTGTTTTATCTTTAATCAGTCCTAACAATATGTTGCAAATATCGTAGGTGCAGACACCTTCGAACAAATCGTGCATTATATCAAAACAAAAATTGTCAATTACTTTAAAGCTTTGTAGTTCCTCAAAGACACACACGTTCTTAACCCCAGTCTCTTGAAAATTTTCTGCACTTAAATCCTCTTTGTAATTTTGTTCGTTTCTTAAAAAATCTAAGTGCTCAGATAAATCAAGCTGCATTTCTTGCTTAGACCTAGTGCATACGCGGCAGTATCTTTTGGAGTTAAACGACTGAACAAATCCCAAGACAGTGTTTACAGCTAAATTGTCGCCAACTATAACACCTAAAACGAAATGCACCTTGCGCGTTTCATTATTTCTGACAATGTCTACTCCTTCTTCTAAAACTTTAACCGCTTCTACAAAATTATAATACGTTTTTTCACATCCAATAGATTTAACAACTTTAGATGGTACAAATGCTGCTGACAAAATAAACTCTAGTTTTGAACATATGTATTGTGGCATTGTTGGAAATGAAATATAGCTCCCACAAATGGAAAAAGTATGACTCCCAAGAGGGTTGTTAACTTGAAAATCGTCAAAATAAAGAACATAAGGAACAATTAAATTATAATGAAGGCGCTTAACTTTATTCTTAAATAAGTCACCACAGACAAAATTATCTATAGTCTTGATATTCATATATTTTTTTGTATTTTCTAACGTAATGTCAAGCAAAGTGGGTATTTCAAAAATTGACTTGAAAAAAAAATGATAAAGGCATTATAGTTATTTGATCGCACTTAGGTCGTAAGGTGGGATTACCATGACTTACAACTTCACAAATCACTTCATTTACAACAAATGATTTCGGATCATCATATAAACTTAATTCTTTAAGTATTTTAAGTAGCCTGTATTCAGTTTTAGTGTCCTTGTACGGATCTTCACAAAATCGTATAATACATTCTAAGTCTTCATTTATTTCGGCCTCACTTAAACAACATTTAATAGCTAAAGAAATTGATAGAGTTAACGACGAAATCATATTTTGAAAATTAATTGCACGATTTCGAGGCATTGAACTTGGTTCAAAAAAGTTAAGCGATATCTTAAGAGCTTCCTTTTTCAAGTTATTCAAAGTTTTAGTTGCATTTGGTTTTACAGCATTTTTAACCTGTGTTTGTTCGTTTGAATTAACATAGACGTGAGGCTGTTCTTGTGTCTGTTCACATTCATTTGATGCCACTAGCGTAGGAGCTGGAACTATGCAAATTTTTTCTAGTGCTGCTTTGTGTTTTTTTTTCCAAATGCTTTCGAAAATATGCAAAATTTGTGAAAGTTTGACAACAGCTGTCTTGTGCGCAAGAAAGCTTTAAGAATTTCGTAGTTAGCCGGTGATCTATCTTAAAATGACAAATCAACAGAATTGCTGTTTCGAACTTAAGGGCGCACTTAAAACATTGATACATTTTGATTCATAATTTTTTGAAATTTAAGCTACAACATTTTCATTGTTTTGTAAAGTGTTTAAAAGGGACGTAACACTTGCCGATTTAAAATCAAATTCTGTGACAACATTATTAAAATATTTTTGAATAAACAACCAAACGTTGCTACAATCATCTGTATATTTTAAAGAAAGCACTTGAAATATTTTGAAACATAGTGTAACCAGGGTGGCCCATTCCACCATAGTTCAAAGTCAATCAAATGTGAGGCCAGCATGCCTCGTGATGCGCAATCGGCTGGATTCTCCTTTGTGTTAACATGGTGCCATGCGTTTCTGGGTATGATCTCTAGAATCTCAGCGGTACGATTGCCTACAAATGTTTTTAATTTGCATGGTGGGTGGGAAAGCCACGGTATGGTACCTCAATGGTACCTCCAGTGTACCCCAGGTATCGTTTTACTTTTAGCTGCCTTATTGCAAAGAGATCTGCGCGGTACTTCTGCCATAAGTCTGCCAGTTTAGGTGGAAGTTGAGAATCCCAACCCAAATCCAGAAGCCACAGCTCCTGGAACAGTATTTTGAACTGTATGACTACTGGTGCCAGGAGTCCGAGTTGATCAAAGATACGTGCAACATCTGACAGAACTTGCCGTTTCGTACTATGTGCAATAGTTGACAACTTAATGTTCAATCCAAGTATGTCATCTTGTGGTTGCCAATGAATCCCAAGAACCTTTACTGGCGTGTCTTGCGGATTGCTTAAAACTTCTGTTGTTGTGTTTGCGACTTGATTTTGTATGCGTTGACTGTTGGAAACCCATTTTCCAAGTTCTAGTTGTGCTTGTGACATCAGTTTGATGAGCTCGCCTTGTAGTTGTAGTAGCTCCTCTTCAGTGTGTGCTCCAGTGAGCACGTCGTCTACATAAAAATCCTCCAACAGGATTCAAGCAGCATTCGGATATGCTGTTCTTTCATCGTTCGCGAGTTGTTCCAGAACTCTGACTGCTAAAAACGGAGCGCATGCCGTGCCATATGTTACTGTGCATAATTGATAATGCTTCAGCTGCTCAGACGGTTGTCGCCTCCATACAATCCTTTGATAGTTGCGGTGACTGTTCGCCACCCAAATTTGGCGAAACATTTTTACGATATCTGCAGAGAACACATATTGATGAATCCGAAAACGCAAGCATACAGCAAACAAGTTTCTCTGAATGCTTGGGCCCACATGCAAAGCATCATTCAAAGCATGGCCGTCGGTGTCCTGATGTGATCCGTCAAAAACAACACGCAGCTTGTCTCCAACAACTGGGTGATGTGGCATGTAAAATACTTGTCCACCTTGTACAGGAACCTCATCTGGTGTGAGTTCCTGCATGTGGCCAAGTGCAACATAGTCGTCCATGAATTTTACGTACCGCGCTTGCAGGTCGGTATCTCGCTGTAGACGACGCTCCACAGCTTCAATCGTGATTTTGCTCCCTGAAGTGTGTTTGCGAATTCCGTGTTCACCTGCTTAAATGGAAGCTCAACAATGTATCTCCCTTTGGAGTCTCTTGTATGAGTGTTGCGGAAATGCTCTTCAACTTGCACATCCTCAAGTTCCGGTTGCAAGCATGAGTGTGACTCCAGCTCCCAAAACCTTTTAAGCCATGCGTCTATGTCCAACGTTGACATAAGTGCTGTAGCTGCTGGTATATTTGGGGTCACGATTGATGTGATCACCCATCCGAAAATTGTTGAAATGGCAATGATGTTGCCCTTACTGTCCAGCTTTTTGCTGCCGGTGAATGCAGCCCATACGTAGTCTGCGCCAAATAGAATGTCTATCGGCGAAGACGTACAAAAGTGTGTATCTGCCAGCGGAATGCCGTCGAAGATCGCAAGTGTGGATTCATCGACCCTTTCCCTGGCCAATGGTGACGTGATCTTGCCCAGAACATGAGCCTTTACTTTCAGCTCATGATGCGAAAGCCTTGATTTGAGTTGCAGCATACTAAAACCCCTGGTGGTTTCAGCCTTTACTGCCGATATGCCCGAAACAACTATGCGGCATGGTGAACGTGCAATGCCAAGTGCATTGAAACACCGTTCCGATATGTAGGACAGCTCCGATCCTGTATCCAGTAGCACACGGCAGCATGTATATGTACCCTTAATGTTAAGTACATCTACCATGGCAGTGGGCAGTGTGCCTACTCTTCGCCCTCTGGCAAAGTTACAATGTGTAGCGCACGGCGCTTGTGATATGTTACTTGTTGTAACCGTTGTTGTTATCTGGTCCTCTTGACCTTGTGCATTAGCAGTGCCACTTGGTGGCCCGCTGCTCTCATGTGTCTGAAACGATGAGACTTGCCAATGGATTAATGAATTGTGCCGGCTGCGACAGTGCTTACAAACATGTTTTGATTCACACTTCGCTGACATGTGACCGGGCTTCAGGCAATTGAAACATAAATCTTTACCTCTTACAAATGCTCGGCGCTGCTCCACAGTCAAATTTAGAAACTGCGAGCAGCCATATAACAGATGTTCAGCTGAACCACACTTGATGCAGTTAGTGCGCTCTGCTGATACAAACGTGCGCGTAGATTTCTTCTGCATAACTGGTGATGCAGTCTTAACAGTTTGTCCAAGTTCAAACTCCTCGCAACGGGCGTCAAGAAATTTGAACATGTCATCAATGGTCGGTGAGTTGGCAGCACGGCTGATATCCACCCACTTGCGTCGCGACTCTGGATCCATTTTTGCTAGCAGCAGATGTATAATCCAGCAATCACGACCAGTTTGGCCGATCGCGTCCAGGCCTCTTACGATTTCATTTGCGCCATCAGCGATATTGCGCAAAACTGAAACATCAGTTATTTTTGTTGTTGGTAACTGCATGAATGATTCCAATAATGAATTGGCGACATGAATTTCTGTACATTTCCCAAATGTCGCTTGTTGGGTATCGCACTCTCATACAAATTCTTAAATGCTGGCCATTCCTTGTAATCGCCGTCAAACGGTTTTATGCACAGTTTGGGAAGCTCTGCGTCTCTTGCTGGCACTTGTTGTTGCTGTCCCTGCATGTACAGAAAATCGCTCAAAGAACTCGTGTTGTTGTTGTACCAAGCGCGAAATTGCGTCGTTTGCACTCGCGCCTTTCTCTGCTAGTTTTGATGTTGTAGGTTCGCATGTCTGCTTCAATCTAAGCAGCAGCGCTAACGTCTTCAAATACTTGCTCTCGTAAGCTGCATTGTCTTTAGCGGGGTCGACATACCCTTCAATTTCATCATGCTTTGTCATGTCATCCCCAGCACATTCGAACTCGATCCAAACGTCTTTGAGTCTGATGACCATCGCTTCTACGACACATGCGTCGTAGCCAGCAGTAGGTGATTCGGCATATGAATGCAATCGCGATAGACTTGCTTTCAATCTACCCCTTAGCTTTGTGAGTTGCTTAAGCTGATCCATGGTGATCACTTATGTAAGTTACACTTCTTGTAAAAATACACTTTACGACAGATCCGGCTCGAAGGACCAATTTATATGTTGATTAATACACTGTTTGTTGCGGTTCATTTATTTTATTCTGTTAACTTAGGCAGAGTGTCACGGACACGTTGCTAAGATCTGTCGTCAAAGGGCAACTCTCTTAATGCGCACTTGCAAGTGACGCCGATGCAAAAACAAAATATTCGATTTTCATTCAGTGTGCAAAGAATCGATAGATGATAGCGATATTGCCACCTTGTTCACAGTGGAAATGCCATCTTACAAAAATGATCGTTGGTATTCAAATTCAAACTAAATTATCGGTAATGTTAAACTTCAATTAAATCCGTTCATCAACAACCTTATTTTTTATGTATGTATGTACAAAAAAGGTATTCAAAGGAAAATAATATACGTGTGTTTTCCTTTGAATACCTTCCTTGTACATGTATACATACAAAATAAGGTATTCTACGTATATTGTACATATATTCTTTTATTTACTTATTTATTTTTATTAAATTAAATTTTTAAGATTAATCATAAAATAATATTATTTATGTTGGCGTTAAAACACCAGCACATTTTTTTCGCAGCCGTTTGTATGAAATTAGCGTGACTACATACATACATACATATGTACATCCATATATACAGTAGCGCGCATAAGTAAAAAAAAAAAAAAGACAACGACGTGAAAAAATAATGCACACAAACACACATTACTTGCATAAATTTATATGCATACGAATATGACTCGAAATCGGACAAACTTAATTCATTAATATTATTTCGAATTTATGTAAATATGTATTGTATGTATTGTACTGAAAAAATCGTCCACGGCTTAACATGTCTGTGCACGCAACATACATACATATTCTTTTTTCACGGTGGCATCTTTGATTTTTGTCTAAGCGCATGTTACTGCATGTACAGTATTTTGTTGTAATTAAAATTGTCAATTGCTTATTATTTAATTTATGCTTTAAAGTACTCATTTGTACTAGACCCCAAGAAAATTATTTAGCAAGAACGAAAATTTATTTTTACATGCAGCAAAACTCACAAAGTAACATGCGCTTAGACAAAAACCAAAGACGCCTACGTGACGACAATGCGTTCATACATGCATACATACATACATATATTTGTACATGCTCGCTTGTGCGTTACTGTAATTTCTCAGTATATGCATAAATATGTATGTTTGCATATGTAAGTGTATATATGTACACATATTATCAAAACATAAAATCGAACCAGCTAAAATTGATTTACACTGATTAAATGCATTGTTGTTAATGTTTGTGTATGTTAATGCACGCGATGTTACAGCCACTGATGCATAGACGAATAAATGTAAAAAGACTGGTAACCAGAGCCGGCGATGTTAACGCAACAGAGAGCCTCAGCACATTTTCGAAGCATACACAAGTAACGAGTAGCGGCAAGTTCCCCTAACATCGCACAGCTGCATTTGTTTTGATTTTTGCTTCTTTGTTTTCAACCTGCGTTTGGCGCCATATTTGTATTTTGCGTTTTGTTTATGCCCTGCTGATTATGATTTTTTTTCGCAGGGCATGTGCATTAATATGCTTTTACGCGTTGATTACGATTGAATTAATATTATGAAGCCAATTTTTATAGTATTATACATTAAGAAAACTAAGTTAAAAGCATTTATTATATATATAATAATATTATTATTTGCTGGCTGCAAAAATGTATGGATAAGTGCTTGCCTGCTGTAGTTGTTCGACCCCGGGTTCAACACCGCGTTCGAGTTGATGTTTTATATATGTTTATATTTTTTTGTCTACTTTTTAGTTTTTTTATATTCATTTCTACAATAAGAACTCAACTTTTTTCGTAATCATTATAAAGTATTTAATAAATTCGAATTTGTTGCCCCCAACGCAACTTTTCACTAGGCACTTGTAAACTAGTCTTTTAACAATGTTTTCCATATTGAAATGGAACAAATAACATAAAATTAAGCAAAGAAAAGTATAAATAATATTTTAGGGCTTTTAGTTTTGAAAAAAACTGTTGTGTATCGCACTTTTGTTTAATCGCTTTAGATCTCAACTAGTCGCTTCAATCGTCAGCACAAAAGTATCAAAAACGCATTAAAAGCGCGAAATTTTTGGTTTATTTTTCCTTTATCCACTTATTCTAACGCGCGTAAACTTTTGTTTTTGATTTGATTTCCTTTTGTGTTCCATTACATTGAACACAAAATAAGACCAACCTCAAGTCATCAACCTGCAAGAGCGATCGTGGCGGAGTTAGCTAGATGCTTCTTTGTTAAATGTTTTTTGACCCAAGTTCAACCCCCAGCGAAATTAATCAAACTCTTTATTTTTTTCTTCTTTTTTTTGCATTTTTATTTTAAATATATAGTACATTCGTGTTTTATATAAATATTATAATATTAAATACAATTATTTATTTTAAAATAAAAACGGCGGCTGACTTTCAAAGCGTAGTCTGGCCTGTCTTTGTGTGTATGCATATTGTTGTGGACACCTAGGCAAAGAAAACGCACGAAACGTAACCTAGGTCAGGCTCGTATTTGTGTGTATGCATGTGTAATACACATTGTGTATGTGAACAGGAAGAATAAGAAAACGCACCAAGGCAGCTAAAGTAGCAGTTGCTGACATTTAAAACTGCACAGATTAAAAATACCCTATGTCACAATAATTAGTTATTGCCTATAAAACCACAAATATAAGCTTAGTATAGAAAGATAAGTATTTGAAAGCATAGTACGTTTTTTAAATGTTATTCTAAATTTTACATTAAGATATTTAAATTACATTTAAAAATATCATAATTAAGTATATTGCGTTTATCTATTTAATAACGCAAAGTTTAAATAAAGTCAAACTACCCTTCCTTGCTAGGGTAGCAGCAACCAGATTCAAGCAAAAGTCTAAAATTGCAAAACTCAATTTCTGCGACAACAACAAGAGAAATGAAGTGCGGCAACAAACAATCTTTGTCCGGCACATCGCACACTTTGCAATCAAAACAAAGTGAAAACAATAATGGCCGACTTAATTCGGCGAGTACGGAGGGGAAACCTGCCAAAGCAAATGACAAAAATTCCTCGCTATATTCTGTTTCCCCTTGTGTATGCTTCGCAATTGTGCTATGTTAGTTTAACAGAACATCGCCGGCTCTGGTTACCAGTCTTTTTACATTTATTCGTCTATGACTGATGTATATTTATGTATTTATATCACATTGCCAGACAACTGACAAACTTATGTACATATGTATGTAATTGTGTATGTGGGCAGCAAAACTTAAGCGACGCGCGTGTAGTCAAAAAAGAGACACATTTATATGCATACATACAATTTGCGTATTTGCTGCACACAAATGTATGTGACGACAATGCGTTCATACATGCATACATACATACATATATTTGTACATGCTCGCTTGTGCGTTACTGTAATTTCTCAGTATATGCATAAATATGTATGTTTGCATATGTAAGTGTATATATGTACACATATTATCAAAACATAAAATCGAACCAGCTAAAATTGATTTACACTGATTAAATGCATTGTTGTTAATGTTTGTGTATGTTAATGCACGCGATGTTACAGCCACTGATGTATATTTATGTATTTATATCACATTGCCAGACAACTGACAAACTTATGTACATATGTATGTAATTGTGTATGTGGGCAGCAAAACTTAAGCGACGCGCGTGTAGTCAAAAAAGAGACACATTTATATGCATACATACAATTTGCGTATTTGCTGCACACAAATGTATGTATGTATGTACATACATATGTTCAAACATTAACTTAGAAAAAAAAAAACTCTTTCATAATTATTCATATTATATTTGTATAATTATATTACTCACCTGTTAAATACGGTAGCACACCCGGCATCCCGAAGCTGTCCAGCAGCAGAGCGATGTTTTCATCATCGTCGTTGTCCATTTCGTTTTGGTTTTTTTTTCAAGTATTTAACTTTTCACTTTTTTAACTCTGCACTCATTGAACGCACAACTTTGACTGCGGAATCAAATTTTTGTCAGCAGCCGACCCATTTATTGCGATCGAACATAATCGGCTACTTACACAATAGCAAAATGCACACATACGATCATCGGCTTATGTTTACCGTTTGTGCATCAGCTTCGCGTAATACAGTTACATGTATTTGCGTTCTTACTTTATTAACATCGTTCTTAATTTGGTACAAATCTACCAAATCCGTTCTATTTGTACCAAATCAAGAACATTTCATTACCAGCGTTCTTGATTCAAGAACGAAAATTTATTAACGGTGCCGGTAAAAATCATGACCCAATGGTTATGATTTTAGAACGGATTTTTTTTCTGAGTGTAGGAGATACCCCGAATCTCATACTTATCGCGTACAGTCATTGTCTGTGACCAAACTTCAATTTATCGATATCTCTGGTGTTTATCAATCAATTTCGATGAAATTTTCAGAAAAGTTCTATCGTTACCCATTATTTCATCCCAAGTTTTTACATTTTCCAAATTCGAGATTTTGTTTGTAATCGATTGCATTTGTATATCGGAAACCAGAATAGTTACCGATAATTTGAAACAAACTTGTTCTGCTTATGGTATAGGAGAACTTATTTTCAAAATTTGAAGTCTCTAGACAGACGGACAGACGGACATGGCTATATACTTTATAGTGTCGGAGATGCTTCCTTCAGCCTGTTACATACTTTTGCACAAAACCATTATACCCCTATTACCCATTTTATGGGTTCGGGGTATAGAAATAGCGAAATATATAGTTATCAGCGCAACTGCAAAGGTGTGCCAGGATAAATAGACTGAATTTTTGAAACTAGCTAAACATGAGGCGTTCGCATAAATTATATACTTTTGAATGTCGTGTCACTGTACTCTTGCGTTTAAAAAAAAATGTATTAACAGAGAATAAGAAAAGACCTTGTGCATGTGAACATTCATTGCAAAATAAATATAAATAAATGTGTTCATTGTTTAAAGAAATTTTTATTACTGTTGATTGTTACAAAATAATTAGATTTTCCACAACTTTGGACTGGCTTCTAGATCAAGCCTAGTACAGCTGGGACGATCCAGACCATAAACGATGCACTGATCAACACCAGCTAAGCTGTTGGTGTCGAGTTGATAAGTTAGATCACATTTAAAATGTAGCTATGTCATATTATTATTCAGCTTACCATTGCAAATCGAGTGCGTCCGTTAGTTGCGAGCTGTGCTCAAAGATTTTGCGAACTGGCCGCTCTGGCTGCGTCGAGATTTCTATGCTGTTTCTTAGCTCGCTGTAGAGTTTGCTTAGAGGTGCGCTCGATCTGCTGTAACAGAAGCAAATAACGATCAGCTGTTGCTGCCCTTGGCATGTTTGAGTTAGCCATTTCCAAATAATTTCTTGGCTTTTTTATTTTTAGATAACACATTTTTTTAACACGATATACGAGAAGCTTTAGAGAAAAGACAATAAATTCTAAGGGATCTGACATACAAAATCTGCTGACACAGTTTTTTATACGAAACACATTTTTGTCCTAAAATTAAATCTATTACCATGGATATTAACGCCTCTGATCTGTGTGTTCTTAATTTCTATAAGAAGCCATCAATCAAACTTTCGCTTTTTTTAAAAAAATATATAAATGTTATTCATTTTGTACTCCACAAATACTTCACAGCTCTTGTATGTGCATCTTTCTACGCGCAACTTCCCCCCAAGCCCAAATGTCCTCGTGTTTGTTAATTACTTCAGTCATTGAGTGGTGTGTACTCATTGAGTTCCATTAAATTCTGATTGCAATATTTATGACCGATTTCCTCATGACCTCATAAGCATATTATTATACTCTCATACCACATGTAATGAGTATATTGGTTTTGTTCAAGGCCCGTCATGCTGTCCGTCTGCCTGAAAATTTGCAAATATGTTTGTCTATGGGCGGATCAGATAAAGTTTCGAGATTGGGGTGCCACGCCTACTAGGCTGGGAAAACGAACATATCGATATCTGAAAACCGATAAAACCATATATTTCATACATTTTTACAGCTAGAGTTAACAAATTTAACAATAAGATCGCTAGTCAGGTGCCTCAAAAACTGCATCAATAATTTTGGATGCCACGACCACTCCTTCCGCCTCCGGAAACACTTATAGCTCTCGCAGTTTTTGGGCTAGAGCAATCAAATTTGATATCAAGATAGGTAAACACGTTCACCAAAAAAATAACTGCATCAAATTTTTGATGTCACGCCCACACCTGCCGCCCCCAGACCGGATCGTTTGTATCTATCATTTTTTTCAAGCTAGGGTCACCAAATTTTATAGGAAGACTAGCTACCGGTTTCGCCCGGTTAGTGTACCCTTTTAAAAAAATATGACATTTGTTCATTTGTTCATCATTAAATTTATTTGGTTAGAGCTTCCTTGTAAACGATATTTGATGTCGTTTTATTTTGTGGCAGAAAATAAATTGACTATCAGCAGATCCAACTCCTGATAGGCCTACATACAGTTGGCCATGAGTTCGACATTCATTTCTTAGGTCAATCCGTACCAATTCAAAAGTTTGTCTTTGGGACTTGTTAATAGTCAACGCGAAAGATATTTTCACTGAAAATTTAAGGCGTTTAAGTGGGACTGGCAAATCAGGTGGGATCATCGGTATTCTTGGAATATGAGATAACTGACCAGCTGCTGGGCCATTAATAATAATCGCTACAATTAAATTGTCTTTTTGTTCTTTAATAAGCAGTCTTGTCCCATTCCACATACTCCGATTTTTAACGTCAATTCGTGTATTGGCAGTCCAGATGGATTAAGTGAACTTAAAAATTCCTGTGGATAATGTAGTTTTTGTTTTGGCCATGAACTTATTGTAAAATCAGATTGTCTATTTCGTTGACAGCATCATTCCTTGGAGACACTATTGCCCTCGAACACAACCAATGAATGTCCTTTTCGTGCAAATTCTCTATGTCACGGTAAACTGCATATATTAAATTAGCTAAATTATGGACTATCTGGCCCAGTGACTCATCCAGAAGGATGTCATAAAGTTCCTTTCCCAAGTTTCAGCAATTGTTGTGGAAAATCAAAATCTGTGATTCCTTGAAAATGTGCTCTCAAATTTGTTCGTAATTTTAAATTTTCAATCGAAGTTCATAAAGGGGATGATTTCAAGCATGCTTAAATGACATCTTCTCACGAAACTCGATTAATGACGGGAAGTGTCTGTCAAAAATCTCCAAATACAAAAGTAGTCCCTACCATGAGAGCAGAGGAGTTTCTTAGATCTTCAAAGGTTCTGACTACGGCCTCTATATGCGCTCTATTGCTCATGGTGCATTTATCCCATATAATCCATGAGACGTCATGTAGTAATTTTCCAAGAGGTCAATTTTTTCGGATAGAACAAATAGGTTGTTGCTCAAGCATGTTTTTTATCTGGGACTAATTTTCTCAGAATTTCATTGACAAAAGAGGCCAAATCATTTGTATTAAAGTGATGTGCCATTTGTGGCATGGTTTTCTGTACGAACTGAGGAAGGTAATCCAAAATGACTTAAGCTTTTATCATTTAATTGCAATAGTTTATATATTTATTATTGTACCTACGTATGTTGTTTAAAATATGTCTCGATAGTAATAGTTTTGTGGAGACTGACTTTTCCAGAAGCACAGCACAAATTCATTGGGTTCATCGGTCCAATTTTTGGCAGAACATGAAGAGCAGATCTTATTCATGGCTCCAATTTGGTCGGACGATTGCTGAACATAATTCATTTGTGGATCGTACCTGAAAGCTGATCTGTTACTGTAAGCTAAAACTCGATTGCGAACTCTAGCCGTTGACGTTTGTTGTCTTTCTGTCTGATTCCGAAGGCTTTCGTAACGCTCAGAGCTTGATTGCCTAGTCCTAATCATTCCCCAATCATTTGTTCTTTAAGCCGCTGTAATCTCTCCGCAGACGACTCTCGCGCGCGGTCTTGAGACGTTCGCAAATTTTGATTATCAAGCCATTTTAAGTGTCAACTTGAGTCAGCTGTTCGGCTTAGGATGATTGTATCGAATTTATATACAGAAATAAAATAAAAATGAAAGGTAACTTTGGCTTTGAGAAAATTAAATAGCTTATTACTATTACGTGTTTTCCCGAAGAAATTAATCATTTTTCCGCGGTAAAAAGTAGCGTATGGTCATCAGGCATAATTTCGGCTTATACGAGTAAAAGAATTTTCCAAATCGGTCCAGTAGTTTCGAAGCCTTTTCAATCCAAACAAACAAATCTTTCCTCTTTATGTATTAGTACAGATGAGTGGTGGATTCATGAATGCTGTATAGAGAGGATGGGAGATGGCAGCTCCTTGTTCGCTGCGTTCTTTTAGGAATGAACATACCGCCCCCCTTGCAGCATCATTTAAACGAAAAGAGAATAATAAAGAAAAGGAGAAATCAAATATTATTGGTGAGCGAAATCAAATATTATTGGTGAGCGCAACAGCCGGACAACATCCAACCGAAATTTATGTTTTGGGCCAACGGTCCTCCTTGGCTTGGAATCACTCCCGGCAGGATGATCTCGGAATAGAGGTCAGCCCCCAACACCAAGTTGGTCATGCTCGGCCGGAACCAGTGGTCCTCCGCTAGGTTGATTTTGGGCTTGCTAGCACGAAGATGTTCCATTACGGCCTTAATGGGGGTGCGAAACCTGGACGGCATCACCTGCAGAATGACTTCCTTCACGAAGTCGGAGGAGCGTGATTTGAGTATAGCCATGCATGACCTTTCACTGCCGACACGGGTGACGGCCAGAGGGAACGCGGGTCGACCACTGGCCGAGCCGGATGAGTGCTTGATCCTCGCCACCTTCTTACCCCGAAGCCTTCGATGCCGAAGCTTTGTCCGAGGAAGGGTGTTGAGGAGTCTTCCGGGTAATTACCCTGGATTCTCGTCCCCTTCCCTTAGCTGTGTTTGTGATGCATGTGTGTGGGGCGTGTATGCGAAGCGATCTTTACCTGTGTGTGTATTCCTGCGTGTGTGCGCTACTCGCTTTGTATAATTTCATAATAACAGACAAATTAAATATAAAGCACGACCGCCTCCCCCCCCCCGCCCCCTCATTCCACCCACATCCCCCTTTCTACTTGAATTTATAAAAGCCTATAGTTTTCACATTTTTTGAGCTAGAGCCACCAAATTTTGTGTCAAGATAGTTAAAGAAGCTTCCCAACAAACTGCATCAAAAATTTGGATGCCCACGCCCACACCTTCCGATATTTCGATATCTCTTACAGTTTTTAAGCTAGAGCCACTAAATTCGGTAGAAAGATAGATGGCAACATCTACCAAAGATCTGCATCAAAATTTTGGATGTCACGCCCACCCAAGCATTATAAAATTGGAATCGGTTATATCTTTAACAGTTTTTTACCTAGAGCCACCAAACTTGGTAGGAAGATAAATGGTGACAATTAAAAACATTTGATTCAAAAATTTGGATGCCACACCCACCTCTGCCGCCCACCATTTAAATTTGGAAGTTCAGTTATCTTCCACAGTTTTTGAGCTAAAGTCACAAAATTTGGTAACAAGATAGCTAGCGATGTTTACCACCCGGCAAGCAGACTTCTTACCATCCGTTCTTTTACTGGTATCAAAGTATTCCGCAGTCGGTTGCGTCCGACTGCAACGTTTTCAGTTGTTTCAACTTGACGTCGGACAAATAATTTAACATCTGTACGTCATCGATTATCTGTGTCCGAAAAACATTACTTCATACACACTGTTCGCCTGTGGAACAATTTGCCACACGATAATTAGAAGCGCTCCAAAATTTAAATGCACCCTTCTGCTGCACTTACAAAATAATAATAATAATAAAAATAGACTAGTGCCTTTAATTTAAGTTTCTTGGAACTTGTAGCACTAGAAAAAAAAAACAAGTAAGAAGGCTCTAGTCGAGATTTCCCGACTAGGAGATACTCCGAATCTCATATTAAACGCGTACAGTCATTGTCTGTATGCATCTGTGACTAAACTTCAATCTTCGATATCTCGGGTGTTTTTCAACCAATTTCAATGAAATTTTCAGAGAAGTTCTATCGTTAAACTATTATTTAAACCCCAATTTTAACATTATCCAAATTCGAGATTTTTTTTGTTATCGATTGCATGTGTATATCGGAAACCAGAATAGTTATCGATCATTTGAAACAAAGTTGTTCTGCTTATGGTATAGGATAACTTATATTCAAATTTTGAAGTCTCTAGACAGACGGACAGACGGACATGGCTATATACTTTATAGTGTCGGAGATGCTTCCTTCTGCCTGTTACATACTTTTGCACAAAACCATTATACCCCTATTAAATATTTTATGGTTTCGGGGTATAAAAATATCGAAATATATAGTTATCAGCGCAACTGCAAAGGTTTGCCAGGATAAACACACTGAATTTTTGAAAATGGCAAAACATGAGGCGTTCGCATAGATTATATACTTTTGAATGTCGTGTCACTGTACTCTTGCGTTTAAAAAAAATTTATTAACAGAGAATAAGAAAAGACCTCCTGCATGTGAACATTCATTGCAAAATAAATAGAAATAAATGTGTTCATTGTTTAAAGAAATTTGTATTACTGTTGATTGTTACAAAATAATTAGATTTTCCAAAACTTTGGACTGGCTTCTAGATCAAGCCTAGTACAGCTGGGACGATCCAGACCATAAACGATGCACTGATCAACACCAGCTAAGCTGTTTGTGTCGAGTTGATAAGTTAGATCACATTTAAAATGTAGGTATGTCTTATTATTATTCAGCTTACCATTGCAAATCGAGTGCGTCCGTTAGTTGTGAGCTGTGCTCAATGACTTTGCGAACAGGCCGCTCGGGCTGCGTCGAGATTTCTAGGCTGTTTCTTAGCTCGCTGTAGAGTTTTCAATTTTTGCAATGGCCTTAGAGGTGCGCTCGATCTGCTGTAACAGAAGCAAATAACGATCAGCTGTTGCTGCCCTTGGCGTGTCTGAGTTAGCCATTTCCAACTAATTTCTTGGCTTTTTTATTTTAAGATAACAAATTTTTTAAACACGATATACGGAAGCTTTAGAGAAAAGACAATAAATTCTAAGGGATCTGACATACGAAATCTGCTGACACAGTTTTGTATACGAAACACATTTTTGTCCTAAAAATAAAGCTATTACCATGGATATTAACGCCTCTGATCTGTGTGTTCTTAATTTCTATAAGAAGCCATCAATCAATCTTTCGCTTTTTTTAAATAAATAAAAAAGTTTTTTATTTTGTACTCCACAAATACTTTACAGCTCTTGTATGTGCATTTTTCTACGTGCAACTTCCCCCCCAACCCCGAATGTCCTCGTGTTTGTTAATTACTTCAGTAATTGAGTGGTGTGTACTCATTGAGTTCCATTAAATTCTGATTGCAATATTTATGTTCGCTTTCCTCATGACCTCATTAGCATGTTATTATACTCTCATAACAAATGTAAAGAGAATATTGGTTTTGTTCAAGAACCGTCATGCTGTCCGTCTAAAGCTTAAGAAAAATTGAAAATTTGCATATATGTTTGTCTATGGGCGGATCAGATAAAGTTTCAAGATTGGGGTGCCACGCCTACTAGGCTGGGAAATCGAATAAATCGATAACTGAAAACCGATAAAACCATATATTTCATACATTTTTACAGCTAGAGTTACCAAATTTGACAATAAGATAGCTAGTCGGGTCCCTCTGCATCAATAATTTTGGATGCCACGACCACTCCTTCCGCCTCCGGAAACACTTATAGCTCTCGCAGTTTTTGGGCTAGAGCAATCAAATTTTATATCAAGATAGGTAAACACGTTATCCAAAAAAAAAAAAACTCCATCAAATATTTGATATCACGCCCACACCTGCCGCCCCCCAGACCCCGGAATTTAAAACCAGATCGTTTGTATCTTCCATTTTTTTCAAGCTAGGGTCACCAAATTTTATAGGAACTCTAGCTACCCGGCCCGTCTTCGCCCGGTTAGTGCTGGGCCAGTAATAATGTTTACTACAATTAAATTGTCCCTTAGTTCTTCAATAAGCAGTCTTGTCCCATTGCACTTACTCCGATTTTTAACGTCAATTCGTGTAATGGCGGTCCAGAAGGATTAATTGAATTTAAAAATTCCAGTGGATAATGGACTGCATCTTCGATGTTTGTGACGGTATCGATCGATTTGTAGTTTTTGAATTGGCCATGAACTTATTGTAAAATCAGATTGTCTATTTCGTTGACAGTATCATTCGTAAATGTTTCAAGCAATTGTTGTGGAAAATCAAAATCTGTGATTCCATGAAGATGTGCTCTTAAATTTGTTCGTAATTTTACATTTTCAATCGAAGTTCATAAATGGGATGATTTCAATGCTTATATGATATCTGCTCACGTACCTCGATTAATGACGGGAAATATCTGTCGAAAATAACCAAATACAAAAAGTAATCCCGACCATGAGAGCAGAGGAGTTTCTTAGATCTTTTAAGGTTCTGTCTACGGCCTCTATGGTATATGCGCTCTATTGCTCATGGTGCATTTATCCCATATAATCAATGAGACGTCATGTAGTAATTTTCCAAGAGGTCAATTTTTTCGGACAGAACAAATAGATTGTTGCTCAAGATTTAGAGATAACGGAAGCTTAAAAGTAGAATGAGCAATTTTTCATCATTTAGGAGTGTTGCATCAACTCCTGACGAAGCATCTGCTAAGGCTATCTTCGCAAGTATGAAATTTTCAAGGAACTTCTTTTCAGTGCCACCGGGGCATCCAAAAATAAATGTTTCCTTTGTTATGACACAGAAGCTGTTTGTTATCATCGCTTGTCGCCGTCCGGCACGATGACCAAAAGCTGTTTGATGTACCCGAGAGGGCGCGAACACAAAATCTCAGAGTAAGAACGCAAAGTCTAGGTGTCAGGCTGTCAAGCGACAAACACGTATAGTGAGCAGTTCGCAAAAAGTTCGGCCACGCAAATAAAAAGACCACGCGCAAGCAACAACAACAACAGCAACGGACAGCGGAGCGTTCCTGCTACAACAGCAACGGACAGCAGAGCACCCCTGCAACAACAACAACAGCAACGGACAGCGGAGCACCCCCCTGCAACAACAACAATAGCATCGGACAGCGGAGCACCCCTGCATCAACAACAACAGCAACGGACAGCGGAGCACCCTTAGCAACAACAACAACAGTGCAAGTGTATAGTGCCAAAAAAGTGCAAGTGAAAAGTGCAAGTGACGGTGCCGGGATAGCGAGCGTACGCATCACACACACAGTACGTACACACGCACACACACACCGCTAAACACACGCACACACACTTTGGGCAGCCACACACACACACAAGCCCAGGCCTTCACACGCACACATACGCTAACTAGCCGCACACACGCACACGGTCTTCGCATACATACCCATCATCACACACACACATTCCCACACACTTACAGCCACACGACACCTTCAGAGCGGGCTAAGGGAAGGGGCTTAGAGTGCATTGTGATAGCACGGAAGACTCCTCAACCCTCTTCCTCGGACCGCCCTTCGTTGTTGACCAGGCGTAAAACCGGAGGCTTCGGGGACGCGAAGAGGATTGGGATCAAGTACTCATCTGGGCTAGACCCACCAAATTTTGTGTCAAGATAGATATTGACGTTCCCCAAAAATATGCATCAAAATTTTGGGTGCCACGCCCCCTGATTCCGCCCACATCCCCCTTTCTACTTGAATTTATAAAAGCCTATAGTTTTCACATTTTTTGAGCTAGAGCCACCAAAGATAGGTAAAGAAGCTTCCCAACAAACTGCATCAAAAATTTGGATGCCACGCCCACACCTTCCGCCACCCACCGCCCGCCGTTGTTAAAACGGCTATGCGAGTATCTTCCACATATTTTCAACTAGAGTCACAAATTTGGTAGGAAGTTATATGGTGAAATCTACAAAAGATCTGCATCAAAAACTGGGATGCCACGCCCACCTCTGCCGCCCACCATTTAAAATCGGAAATTTCGATATCTCTTACAGTTTTTAAGCTAGAGCCACTAAATTCGGTAGAAAGATAGATGGCAACATCTACCAATGATCTGCATCAAAATTTTGGATGTCACGCCCACCCAAGCATTATAAAATTGGAATCGGTTATATCTTTAACAGTTTTTGACCTAGAGCCACCAAACTTGGTAGGAAGATAAATGGTGACAATTAAAAACATTTGATTCAAAAATTTTGATGCTACACCCACCTCTGCCGCCCACCATTTAAATTTGGAAGTTCAGTTATCTTCCACAGTTTTTGAGCTAAAGTCACAAAATTTGGTAACATGATAGCTAGCGATGTTTACCACCCGGCAAGCAGACTTCTTACCATCCGTTCTTTTACTGGTATCAAAGTATTCCGCAGTCGGTTGCGTCCGACTGCAACGTTTTCAGTTGTTTCAACTTGACGTCGGACAAATAATTTAACATCTCTACGTCATCGATTATCTGTGTCCGAACAACATTACTTCATACACACTGTTCGCCTGTGGAACAATTTGCCACACGATAATTAGAAGCGCTCCAAAATTAAAATGCACCCTTCTGCTGCATTTACAAAATAATAATAATAATAAAAATAGACTAGTGACTTTAATTTAAGTTTCTTGGAACTTGTAGCACTAGAAAAAAAAACAAGTAAGAAGGCTCTAGTCGAGATTTCCCGACTAGGAGATACCCCGAATCTCATACTAAACGCGTACAGTCATTGTCTGTAAGCATCCGTGACTAAACTTCAATCTTCGATATCTCGGGTGTTTCTCAACCAATTTCGATGAAATTTTCAGAGAAGTTCTCTCGTTAACCTATTATTTAAACCCCAATTTTAACATTATCCAAATTCGAGATTTTTTTGTTATCGATTGCATGTGTATATCGGAAACCAGAATAGTTATCGATCATTTGAAACAAACTTGTTCTGCTTATGGTATAGGAGAACTTATATTCAAATTTTGAAGTCTCTAGACAGACGGACAGACGGACATGGCTATATACTTGATAGTGTCGGAGATGCTTCCTTCTGCCTGTTACATACTTTTGCACAAAACCATTATACCCCTATTACATATTTTATGGTTTCGGGGTATAGAAATAGCGAAATATATAGTTATCAGCGCAACTGCAAAGGTTTGCCAGGATAAACACACTGAATTTTTGAAACTGGCAAAACATGAGGCGTTCGCATAGATTATATACTTTTGAATGTCGTGTCACAGTACTCTTGCGTTTAAAAAAAATGTATTAACAGAGAATAAGAAAAGACCTTGTGCATGTGAACATTCATTGCAAAATAAATAGAAATAAATGTGTTCATTGTTAAAAGAAATTTTTATTACTGTTGATTGTTACAAAATAATTAGATTTTCCAAAACTTTGGACTGGCTTCTAGATCAAGCCTAGTACAGCTGGGACGATCCAGACCATAAACGATGCACTGATCAACTCCAGCTAAGCTGTTGGTGTCGAGTTGATAAGTTAGATCACATTTGAAATGTAGGTATGTCATATTATTATTCAGCTTACCATCGCAAATCGAGTGCGTCCGTTAGTTGCGAGCTGTGCTCAAAGATTTTGCGAACTGGCCGCTCTGGCTGCGTCGAGATTTCTATGCTGTTTCTTAGCTCGCTGTAGAGTTTGCTTAGAGGTGAGCTCGATCTGCTGTAACAGAAGCAAATAACGATCAGCTGTTGCTGCCCTTGGCATGTTTGAGTTAGCCATTTCCAAATAATTTCTTGGCTTTTTTATTTTTAGATAACACATTTTTTAAACACGATATACGAGAAGCTTTAGAGAAAAGACAATAAATTCTAAGGGATCTGACATACAAAATCTGCTGACACAGTTTTTTATACGAAACACATTTTTGTCCTAAAATTAAATCTATTACCATGGATATTAACGCCTCTGATCTGTGTGTTCTTAATTTCTATAAGAAGCCATCAATCAATCTTTCGCTTTTTTTAAAAAAATATATAGATGTTATTCATTTTGTACTCCACAAATACTTCACAGCTCTTGTATGTGCATCTTTCTACGCGCAACTTCCCCCCAAGCCCAAATGTCCTCGTGTTTGTTAATTACTTCAGTCATTGAGTGGTGTGTACTCATTGAGTTCCATTAAATTCTGATTGCAATATTTATGTTCGCTTTCCTCATGACCTCATTAGCATGTTATTCTACTCTCATAACAAATGTAAAGAGTATATTGGGTCTGTTCAAGAGCCGTCAGCTGTCCGTCTAAAGCTTGAGATAAATTTAAAATTTGCAAATATGTTTGTCTATGGGCGGATCAGATAAAGTTTCAAGATTGGGGTGCCACGCCTACTAGGCTGGGAAATCGAATAAATTGATAACTGAAAACCGATAAAACCATATATTTCATACATTTTTACAGCTAGAGTTACCAAATTTGACAATAAGATAGCTAGTCGGGTCCCTCTGCATCAATAATTTTGGATGCCACGACCACTCCAACCGCCTCCGGAAACACTTATAGCTCTCGCAGTTTTTGGGATAGAGCAATCAAATTTTATATCAAGATAGGTAAACACGTTATCCAAAAAAAAAAAAACTCCATCAAATATTTGATATCACGCCCACACCTGCCGCCCCCAGACCCCGGAATTTAAAACCAGATCGTTTGTATCTTCCATTTTTTTCAAGCTAGGGTCACCAAATTTTATAGGAACTCTAGCTACCCGGCCCGTCTTCGCCCGGTTAGTGCTGGGCCAGTAATAATGTTTACTACAATTAAATTGTCCCTTAGTTCTTCAATAAGCAGTCTTGTCCCATTGCACTTACTCCGATTTTTAACGTCAATTCGTGTAATGGCGGTCCAGAAGGATTAATTGAATTTAAAAATTCCAGTGGATAATGGACTGCATCTTCGATGTTTGTGACGGTATCGATCGATTTGTAGTTTTTGAATTGGCCATGAACTTATTGTAAAATCAGATTGTCTATTTCGTTGACAGTATCATTCGTAAATGACACTATTGCCCTCGAACACAACCAATGAATGTCCTTTTCGTGCAAATTCTCTATGTCACGGTAAACTGCATCTATTAAATTAGCTAAATTATGGACTATCTGGCCCAGTAACTCATCCAGAAGGATGTCATAAAGTTCCTTCCCCAAGTTTCAGCAATTGTTGTGGAAAATCAAAATCTGTGATTCCATGAAGATGTGCTCTTAAATTTGTTCGTAATTTTACATTTTCAATCGAAGTTCATAAATGGGATGATTTCAATGCTTATATGATATCTGCTCACGTACCTCGATTAATGACGGGAAATATCTGTCGAAAATAACCAAATACAAAAGTAATCCCGACCATGAGAGCAGAGGAGTTTCTTAGATCTTTTAAGGTTCTGTCTACGGCCTCTATGGTATATGCGCTCTATTGCTCATGGTGCATTTATCCCATATAATCAATGAGACGTCATGTAGTAATTTTCCAAGAGGTCAATTTTTTCGGACAGAACAAATAGATTGTTGCTCAAGATTTAGAGATAACGGAAGCTTAAAAGTAGAATGAGCAATTTTTCATCATTTAGGAGTGTTGCATCAACTCCTGACGAAGCATCTGCTTATGCTATCTTCGCAAGTATGAAATTTGCAAGGAACGTCTTTTCAGTGCCACCGGGGCATCCAAAAATAAATGTTTCCTTTGTTATGACACAGAAGCTGTTTGTTATCATCGCTTGTCGCCGTCCGGCACGATGACCAAAAAGCTGTTTGATGTACCCGAGAGGGCGCGAACACAAAATCTCTGAGTAAGAACGCAAACACAAAATGCTCTAAGCGCGATCAATGCGCAGCCCTGGTTCGGCCAGCCGGCATGAGCTGCATTTTTGGGTGCGAGAGTCGAAGTCTAGGTGTCAAGCGACAAACACGTATAGTGAGCAGTTCGCAAAAAGTTCGGCCACGCAAATAAAAAGACCACGCGCAAGCAACAACAACAACAGCAACGGACAGCGGAGCGTTCCTGCTACAACAGCAACGGACAGCAGAGCACCCCTGCAACAACAACAACAGCAACGGACAGCGGAGCACCCCCCTGCAACAACAACAATAGCATCGGACAGCGGAGCACCCCTGCATCAACAACAACAGCAACGGACAGCGGAGCACCCTTAGCAACAACAACAACAGTGCAAGTGTATAGTGCCAAAAAAGTGCAAGTGAAAAGTGCAAGTGACGGTGCCGGGATAGCGAGCGTACGAATCACACACACAGTACGTACACACGCACACACACACCGCTAAACACACGCACACACACTTTGGGCAGCCACACACACACACAAGCCCAGGCCTTCACACGCACACATACGCTAACTAGCCGCACACACGCACACGGTCTTCGCATACATACCCATCATCACACACACACATTCCCACACACTTACAGCCACACGACACCTTCAGAGCGGGCTAAGGGAAGGGGCTTAGAGTGCATTGTGATAGCACGGAAGACTCCTCAACCCTCTTCCTCGGACCGCCCTTCGTTGTTGACCAGGCGTAAAACCGGAGGCTTCGGGGACGCGAAGAGGATTGGGATCAAGTACTCATCTGGGCTAGACCCACCAAATTTTGTGTCAAGATAGATATTGACGTTCCCCAAAAATATGCATCAAAATTTTGGGTGCCACGCCCCCTGATTCCGCCCACATCCCCCTTTCTACTTGAATTTATAAAAGCCTATAGTTTTCACATTTTTGAGCTAGAGCCACCAAAGATAGGTAAAGAAGCTTCCCAACAAACTGCATCAAAAATTTGGATGCCACGCCCACACCTTCCGCCACCCACCGCCCGCCGTTGTTAAAACGGCTATGCGAGTATCTTCCACATATTTTCAACTAGAGTCACAAATTTGGTAGGAAGTTATATGGTGAAATCTACAAAAGATCTGCATCAAAAACTGGGATGCCACGCCCACCTCTGCCGCCCACCATTTAAAATCGGAAATTTCGATATCTCTTACAGTTTTTAAGCTAGAGCCACTAAATTCGGTAGAAAGATAGATGGCAGCATCTACCAATGATCTGCATCAAAATTTTGGATGTCACGCCCACCCAAGCATTATAAAATTGGAATCGGTTATATCTTTAACAGTTTTTGACCTAGAGCCACCAAACTTGGTAGGAAGATAAATGGTGACAATTAAAAACATTTGATTCAAAAATTTTGATGCTACACCCACCTCTGCCGCCCACCATTTAAATTTGGAAGTTCAGTTATCTTCCACAGTTTTTGAGCTAAAGTCACAAAATTTGGTAACATGATAGCTAGCGATGTTTACCACCCGGCAAGCAGACTTCTTACCATCCGTTCTTTTACTGGTATCAAAGTATTCCGCAGTCGGTTGCGTCCGACTGCAACGTTTTCAGTTGTTTCAACTTGACGTCGGACAAATAATTTAACATCTCTACGTCATCGATTATCTGTGTCCGAACAACATTACTTCATACACACTGTTCGCCTGTGGAACAATTTGCCACACGATAATTAGAAGCGCTCCAAAATTAAAATGCACCCTTCTGCTGCATTTACAAAATAATAATAATAATAAAAATAGACTAGTGACTTTAATTTAAGTTTCTTGGAACTTGTAGCACTAGAAAAAAAAACAAGTAAGAAGGCTCTAGTCGAGATTTCCCGACTAGGAGATACCCCGAATCTCATACTAAACGCGTACAGTCATTGTCTGTAAGCATCCGTGACTAAACTTCAATCTTCGATATCTCGGGTGTTTCTCAACCAATTTCGATGCAATTTTCAGAGAAGTTCTCTCGTTAACCTATTATTTAAACCCCAATTTTAACATTATCCAAATTCGAGATTTTTTTGTTATCGATTGCATGTGTATATCGGAAACCAGAATAGTTATCGATCATTTGAAACAAACTTGTTCTGCTTATGGTATAGGAGAACTTATATTCAAATTTTGAAGTCTCTAGACAGACGGACAGACGGACATGGCTATATACTTGATAGTGTCGGAGATGCTTCCTTCTGCCTGTTACATACTTTTGCACAAAACCATTATACCCCTATTACATATTTTATGGTTTCGGGGTATAGAAATAGCGAAATATATAGTTATCAGCGCAACTGCAAAGGTTTGCCAGGATAAACACACTGAATTTTTGAAACTGGCAAAACATGAGGCGTTCGCATAGATTATATACTTTTGAATGTCGTGTCACAGTACTCTTGCGTTTAAAAAAAATGTATTAACAGAGAATAAGAAAAGACCTTGTGCATGTGAACATTCATTGCAAAATAAATAGTAATAAATGTGTTCATTGTTTAAAGAAATTTATATTACTGTTGATTGTTACAAAATAATTAGATTTTCCAAAACTTTGGACTGGCTTCTAGATCAAGCCTAGTACAGCTGGGACGATCCAGACCATAAACGATGCACTGATCAACACCAGCTAAGCTGTTGGTGTCGAGTTGATAAGTTAGATCACATTTAAAATGTAGGTATGTCATATTATTATTCAGCTTACCATTGCAAATCGAGTGCGTCCGTTAGTTGTGAGCTGTGCTCAATGACTTTGCGAACATGCCGCTCTGGCTGCGTCGAGATTTCTAGGCTGTTTCTTAGCTCGCTGTAGAGTTTTCTTATTTTTGCAATGGCCTTAGAGGTGCGCTCGATCTGCTGTAACAGAAGCAAATAACGATCAGCTGTTGCTGCCCTTGGCATGTCTGAGTTAGCCATTTCCAAATAATTTCTTGGCTTTTTATTTTTAGATAACAAATTTTTTAAACACGATATACGAGAAGCTTTAGAGAAAAGACAATAAATTCTAAGGGATCTGACATACAAAATCTGCTGACACAGTTTTTTATACGAAACACATTTTTGGTCCTAAAATTATAGCGATTACCATTGATATTAACGCCTCCGATCGAAGCGTTCTTAATTTCTATAAGAAGCCAGCAATCAATCTTTCGCTTTTTTTAAATAAATATATAGATGTTATTCATTTTGTACTCCACAAATACTTCACAGCTCTTGTATTTGCATCTTTCTACGCGCAACTTCCCCCCCAAGCCCGAATGTCCTCGTGTTTGTTAATTACATCAGTAATTGAGTGGTGTGCACTCATTGAGTTCCATTAAATTCTGATTGCAATATTTATGTTCGCTTTCCTCATGACCTCATTAGCATGTTATTCTACTCTCATAACAAATGTAAAGAGTATATTGGGTCTGTTCAAGAGCCGTCATGCTGTCCGTCTAAAGCTTGAGATAAATTTAAAATTTGCAAATATGTTTGTCTATGGGCGGATCAGATAAAGTTTCAAGATTGGGGTGCCACGCCTACTAGGCTGGGAAATCGAATAAATCGATAACTGAAAACCGATAAAACCATATATTTCATACATTTTTACAGCTAGAGTTACCAAATTTGACAATAAGATAGCTAGTCGGGTCCCTCTGCATCAATAATTTTGGATGCCACGACCACTCCTTCCGCCTCCGGAAACACTTATAGCTCTCGCAGTTTTTGGGCTAGAGCAATCAAATTTTATATCAAGATAGGTAAACACGTTATCCAAAAAAAAAAAACTTTGGGACTTGTTAATAGTCAACGCGAAAGATATTTTCACTGAAAATTTAAGGCGTTTAAATGGGACTGGCAAATCAGTTGGGATCATCGGTATACTTGGAATATGAGCTAATTGACCAGCTTCTAGGCCAGTAATAATGTTAGGTAGGTTAGGTTAGAGCGGTTACCAAGGAGGGATACCCCCCTTAGCGCACTTAGGCCGCATTCGGCCCATTGTGATGCCGCGAAGGCTCTTAGACCCCTCTATTACTCCTGGTATGAATCCGCCTCAAGAGTCCATCCTGCGGCTTGGATGAACCTTGCTACATCTTTGGGTCTTTTGCTCGCGAGTTCTGATAGATTTTCGAAGAAAAAGTCACCAAGGATTCTTCGCCTACTTTTACATAGGGCTGGGCATGTGCCCAGAAGGTGAAGAACTGTTTCTTCTTCCTCCTCAACCCGACAACTTCTGCAGAAGTCATTGTGTGGGACCAGTAGTCTGGCCGCATGTGCCCCCACAAGCCAATGCCCGGTCATCACTCTGGTGACAGTTGAGCACTTTTTTCGGCTTAGAAGGCAGAGCTCATTTGATCTATTTCGGCATCGAGTTGGCCAGGTTTGATGAGCAATGCGTGAGTTGAGGTTGGAGACCTGCCATACTTTGTTGGCTTCTGTCTCGAAGAAATCTCTTAATCTGAGTTTGCAAGATGCCATAGGTATACCAATGCTCTCTTTATCTGGAAGGAGTTCCATGGTAGTTCCTAATCTGGCCAGTTGATCCGCGATGCAGTTGCCTTCTATATCCCTATGTCCTGGGAGCCATATTAGGCATATGTTAAACTGCTTTGCCATCTCGCATAGAGATTTGCGGCAGTTATGAACAGCCTTGGAGTTCGATGTGTTCGACTCCATCGATCTAATTGCTGCCTGGCTGTCTGTGAAGATGTAGATTTCATTGGCATTGCACATATGTGGTATGCAATTTAGCGAC
This sequence comes from Scaptomyza hsui, assembly GCA_018152825.1. Taxonomy (NCBI): domain Eukaryota; kingdom Metazoa; phylum Arthropoda; class Insecta; order Diptera; family Drosophilidae; genus Scaptomyza; species Scaptomyza hsui. The sequence goes on from JAECXO010000241.1 coordinate 1,007,156, forward strand.
TCCTGAATTGCTAGCACTTCAGCCTGGAAGACGCTGCAGTGATCAGGGAGTCTGAAAGCCTTGCGTAGGTCAAATCTGGCGCAGAAGATGCCGCCTCCTACTTTGTTATCCAACTTAGAGCCGTCTGTGAAGATTTCTACGGCTTCCGCAGGTCTTGCGGGCAAGCCCTCTTCCCAGTTCTCTCTCGTTGGGATTAGGGTATTAAAGGGAGTGTCTATATACACCTGTGGGATCTGGTAGTCTGGGTTGTCTGGTATGAGTGGATTGTCTTCCAAGATTCTTGAATGTCCAAAACCCTGGCCTATCCACTGTTTGGCTTCCCTCATTCGAAGCGCTGACATATTTGCTAGTTTCCGCCCCATCATTTCGACAGGTAGGAGATGCAGTATGGCGTCGAGAGCGTTACCCGGGGTCGTACGTAAAGCTCCTGTAATGCAGAGTGCAGCAGTACGCTGCACCCTTCCTAGTTTTTTGGTGACTGTTACTCTGTCGAGTGCAGGCCACCAGACAGACACTCCATACAACAGTATCGGTCTGACTACCGCAGTGTAGAGCCAATGGACGATTTGTGGATTCATGCCCCATTTAAGTCCGATTGATTTCCTACAGGCGTATAGGGCAACATTTGCCTTTTTTATACGCTCCTCAGTATTGAGGTTCCAGTCCAATTTCTTGTCTAGAATTAGACCTAGGTACTTAGCTGAGTCACTAAAGGACAGTTCAACCCCATTAAGGATCGGAGGTTGAAGAGACGGAATTTTGTATTTCCTTGTGAACAAAACCAGTTCCGTCTTTGCAGGGTTGACTCTTAACCCAGATCTTTCCGCCCAGCTGGAAAGCCTCGCAAGAGATTCCGTCATACGGTCACATAACGTCCGCGGGAATTTGCCTGAAAAGGCAATAGCAACATCATCTGCATAGGCTACCACTTTGCACCCTCCCCAATCCATGGATCGTAGTAGTTGGTTGCTGCCCCCAGTGTGGCCTTTACGATCCTGCATTGTAGCATCTGATCGATCAGGTGCACCGTCAGGGAGCCGACCCCCAAATCCGTCAGCGATTCAGTGATAGTCTTAGGAGTGACGTTGTTGAAGGCTCCCTCTATGTCTAAGAAGGCTACTAGCGTGTAGTTCTTTTCATGTAGAGACTTTTCGATGTGTGCAGTAAGCGCATGCAATGCAGTCTCGGTAGACTTGCCTTTAGAGTAGGCGTGCTGAACTGGTGAGAGAAGCGATATGGGAATAGTACTTCTCAGATGGAGACAGAGCAGCCTCTCCATCGTTTTCAAGAGAAAAGACGAGAGACTGATAGGTCTAAAGTCTTTAGCTGTTGTGTGTGAGGGTTTCCCGGCTTTTGGAATGAATACAACTTTCGATTCCAGCCATAGCCCTGGGATTGTACCACTTTTGAAAAACTTGGAGAAGATGTCTTTTAGCCAGTTGATGGCCGTTTTCCCCGCGGATTGTAATTGAGCAAGAATGATATTATCCGTCCCCGGCGATTTGTAGGGTTTGAAGCTCTTGATTGCCCAATGGATATTCCTATCGTTGAGCAGTAACAATAGCTTCTATGTCTCCCTGCTAAAGTGCAGATCACAAGGTCTTGGTGATCTGTTTCCCCCCGGAAAATGTGTGTCCAGGAGTAGGGTCAGTGATTCTTCACTGGATGATGTCCACCCACCGTTTGCCTTCTTAATGAACCCTAGAGTCTGCGGAGTTTTGCTTAGCAACTTCCTTAGTCTGGCTGCTTCGGAAGTGCTTTCTATCTCCGAACAGAAAGTTTTCCAAGAGGTCCGCTTTGCTTTGCGAAGCCCCTTTTTGAAAACGGAGAGCCCTATCTTATAGTCAGCCCATGATTGTTCGTCATTTTTAGCCTTGGCTTTATTAAAGAGTTTTCTAGCTGCTGTCCTCAACTCACCAATTTGAGCGGTCCACCAAGGGGGTTTCTTTTTCCTTTTTGGTCTGCTAACGGGGCAAGATTCATTTAGGGCGTTTTCGCACGCTTTGTTGAATACTCCTATGAGCTGAGCTGCATACTCGGCGGTATATGGCCCTTCAGGCGGAGTTTCAGGGAGCTGTCTTTGCAGTGAAACAGTGAAGGTCTTCCAATCAGTTCTTCTTAAGTTTCTGAACTGGATTGGTTTGGGACTAAGGATCTGTAGTATAGTTTCAATATATCTATGATCAGAGAAGGAGTGCTTATCTAGCACCCTCCAAGAGAGAATTTGATCCCATAAAGAGGCAGAGACTAGAGTGAGATCTAGAACTTCCCTGCGGTTTTTAACAATAAAGGTCGGGTCCCGACCATTATTACATAAAAGCATGTTTTTATTCAGAAGGTAGTCAAAAATCAACTCACCCCTTGCATTTGTATCAGTACTTCCCCACTGATGATGATGGGCATTTGCATAGCAGCCCACAATTAGCCGGAGGTCTCCCCGCTCGCAGTCAGCAATCAGCTGGCGTAGCAGTGGATGCGGAGGATCACCCTGATGGTCGTGTGCGAAGTAGCTAGAGACTAGCCGGATTTTCTCCTTCTCCAGCTCCAGGCATGCTGCAGTGTTGTCTAAATCACTGTATTTTGGGAGCAAAAATATGTTTAAATGTTTTTTTGCGAGTATGCAGGTTCTATATCTACCATCGGTTCCAGCTACTAGTAGCTTATACTCTTGCGTCCTCATTCCAGAAACCCTGCCACCACACACCCAGGGTTCCTGAATAAGAACTAGGTCTACTGTACCCCTCTCCAGGTACAGTAGGAGGGCGGCAGATGCTGCCTTACTGTGGTGGAGGTTTATCTGAAGGAGTCTCAAGGACATCTTTCAAATCCCTCTCCACCACAGTAACATCCGCATCTTCGTCGTCCTCGACCTCAGGATCATTCCCGCCGTGGCATAGTCGGGAGAGACCTCGAACCAGCTCCGATGTCTCGGAGACGTAGCCTGCAGGATCTGGGGACGTGTCTTCGTCGCTCTCCAACTCCAGTTCCGGCTCTTGAGCGACCGACCCATTCTTGCTGTCTGAGCGGTACACGTTCACAGCCACGGTTTTAAAGCCGTACTGCAGTGTACCCGACTTGGCAAGGTGCTCGACCGTCTTGTCGTTCAGCACCATGACGATCTGACGCCGGGGTCCGTCTGCCTTTTCCAATTTTGCCACCCGCCAGTCGCCTGACGGCAACTGAGGGTTGCAAAATTGGAAGACCTTGAGGATCTCGGCCGGGTCGTCGGGTTTAGTAATAATGTTTACTACAATTAAATTGTCCCTTAGTTCTTCAATAAGCAGTCTTGTCCCATTGCACTTACTCCGATTTTTAACGTCAATTCGTGTAATGGCGGTCCAGAAGGATTAATTGAATTTAAAAATTCCAGTGGATAATGGACTGCATCTTCGATGTTTGTGACGGTATCGATCGATTTGTAGTTTTTGAATTGGCCATGAACTTATTGTAAAATCAGATTGTCTATTTCGTTGACAGTATCATTCCTAGGTGACACGATTGCCCTCGAACACAACCAAATTCTCTATGTCACGATAAACTGCATCTATTAAATTAGCTAAATTAAGGACAATCTGGCCCAGTGACTCATCCAGAAGGATGTCATAAAGTTCCTTCCCCAAGTTTCAGCAATTGTTGTGGAAAATCAAAATCTGTGATTCCATGAAGATGTGCTCTTAAATTTGTTCGTAATTTTAAATTTTCAATCGAAGTCCATAAAGGGGATGATTTCAATGCTTATATGATATCTGCTCACGTACCTCGATTAATGACGGGAAATATCTGTCGAAAATAACCAAATACAAAAGTAATCCCGACCATGAGAGCAGAGGAGTTTCTTAGATCTTTTAAGGTTCTGTCTACGGCCTCTATGGTATATGCGCTCTATTGCTCATGGTGCATTTATCCCATATAATCAATGAGAAGTCATGTAGTAATTTTCCAAGAGGTCAATTTTTTCGGACAGAACAAATAGATTGTTGCTCAAGATTTAGAGATAACGGAAGCTTAAAAGTAGAATGAGCAAGCATCTGCTTATGCTATCTTCGCAAGTATGAAATTTGCAAGGAACGTCTTTTCAGTGCCACCGGGGCATCCAAAAATAAATGTTTCCTTTGTTATGACACAGAAGCTGTTTGTTATCATCGCTTGTCGCCGTCCGGCACGATGACCAAAAGCTGTTTGATGTACCCGAGAGGGCGCGAACACAAAATCTCAGAGTAAGAACGCAATCACAAAATGCTCTAAGCGCGATCAATGCGCAGCCCTGGTTCGGCCAGCCGGCATGAGCTGCATTTTTGGGTGCGAGAGTCGAAGTCTAGGTGTCAAGCGACAAACACGTATAGTGAGCAGTTCGCAAAAAGTTCGGCCACGCAAATAAAAAGACCACGCGCAAGCAACAACAACAACAGCAACGGACAGCGGAGCGCCCCTGCAACAACAGCAACGGACCCCAGAGCACCACTGCAACAACAACAACAGCAACGGACAGCGGAGCACCCTTAGCAAAAACAACAACAGTGCAAGTGTATAGTGCCAAAAAAGTGCAAGTGAAAAATGCAAGTGACGGTGCCGGGATAGCGAGCGTACGCATCACACACACAGTACGTACACACACACACACACACCGCTAAACACACGCACACACACTTTGGGCAGCCACACACATACACACAAACCCAGGCCTTCACACGCACACATACGCTAACTAGCCGCACACACGCACACGGCCTTCGCATACACACCCACCATCACACACCCACCATCACACACACACATTCCCACACACATACAGCCACTCGACACCTTCAGAGCGGGTTAAGGGAAGGGGCTGAGAGTCCATTGTGATAGCACGGAAGACTCCTCAACCCTTTTCCTCGGACCGCCCCTCGGTGTTGACCAGGCGTAAAACCGGAGGCTTCGGGGACGCGAAGAGGATTGGGATCAAGTACTCATCTGGTTCGGCTGAGGGTATAGCCCGGAAGGCTCACCAAGTGACCACTTGGTCCCGCTCGACTCATTCTCACTCACCGGCCGCGTCTTTTGGACGCGTGCCGTTAACCCAGGCAAGGATCTGAGCCGCACAGAGTAAGACTCGGAATGCGTCTTAGACTCCTATACCTAAGCCCGCCACAACCTGCAACGCACGGGTACCAATAAGCGGACGTCGCAGAATCTAGAGAAAAACTCGGAAGATTCGTTATTCTGATCCTCGCATCAGTCCCATGTGGGCCGTACGGTGAGGTGACCCGAAGCCAGGGGCTTCGACTACCCGCTAAAAAAGGAGAAAGAAAATTGGATACACAATAAAAGAAATACAGACACAAGTAAATTCTACTTCTTTATTGTATTCTTAACTGAGTGGTGGTTGAAGGGGTATTTGGTCGCATTCTACACTTTCTTGGCCATAGGCCAATTTACCCTGCTCTAATTGGGTGTATGTGTGTGTGTGGGTGTGTGTGTGTGATGCATGTGTGTGGGGCGTGTATGCGAAGCGATTTTTACCTGTGTGTGTATTCCTGCATGAGTGCGCTACTCGCTTTGTTTAATTTCATAATAACAGAAAAATTAAATATATAGGTCTCATAGTATATTGGTTTTGTGCAATGTCCGTCATGGTGTCTGTCCGTCTATCCGTCCGTCTGTATGAACGCAACTTTTTTCGACACCCCTAAAGCTAGAGACTTGGGTTGCCACGCTAAATTCGATAACATAAAACCGATAAAACCAAATATTTCTCACATTTTTACAGATAGCTAGTCACGTCCCTGAAAAAACTGCATCAAAATTTTGGATTCCACGCCCACTCCTTCCGACCCCATCCTGCCTGCTACTTTAAATTGGAAACGCCTATAGTTTTCAAATTTTTGGGGATAGAGCCACAAAATTTCCTTCAAAAAAGAATGCAGAAAAATTGTGGATGCCACTCCCCTGATTCCGCCCCCATCCCCCTTCTCCTTGAAATTGGGAACGCCTATAGTTTTGCAATTTTTGGGCTAGGGCCACCAAATTTTGTGTCAAGATAGATATTGACGTTTTCCAAAAATATGCATCAAAATTTTAGTGGATGCCACTCCCCTGATTCTGCCCACATCCCCCCTTCTACTTGAATTTGGAAACGCCAATAGTTTTCTCATTTTTTGAGCTAAAGCCACCAAATTTTGTGTCAAGATAGGTAGTGAAGCTTTCCAAAAAACTGCATCAATAATTTTGGATGCCACGACCACTCCTTCCGCCTCCGGAAACACTTATAGCTCTCGCAGTTTTTGGGCTAGAGCAATCAAATTTGATATCAAGATAGGTAAACACGTTCGCCAAAAAAAAACTCCATCAAATATTTGATATCACGCCCACACCTGCCGCCCCCCAGACCCCGGAATTTAAAACCAGATCGTTTGTATCTTCCTTTTTTTTCAAGCTAGGGTCACCAAATTTTATAGGAACACTAGCTACCCGGCCCGGCTTCGCCCGGTTAGTGTACCCTTTTAATAAAATATGACATGTGTTCATTTGTTCATCATTAAATATATTTGGTCAGAGCTTCCTTGTAAACGATTTTGATGTCGTTTTATTTTGTGGCAGCAAAATAAATTGACTATCAGCAGATCCAACTCCTGATAGGCCTACATACAGTTGGCCATGAGTAAAACATTTATTTCTTAGGTCGATCCCTACCAATTCAAAATTTTGTCTTTGGGACTTGTTAATAGTCAACGCGAAAGATATTTTCACTGAAAATTTAAGGCGTTTAAATGGGACTGGCAAATCAGATGGGATCATCGGTATACTTGGAATATGAGCTAATTGACCAGCTGCTGGGCCAGTAATAATGGTCGCTACAATTAAATTGTCCTTTAGTTCTTCAATAAGCAGTCTTGTCCCATTGCACTTACTCCGATTTTTAACGTCAATTCGTGTAATGGCGGTCCAGAAGGATTAATTGAATTTAAAAATTCCAGTGGATAATGGACTGCATCTTCGATGTTTGTGACGGTATCGATCGATTTGTAGTTTTTGAATTGGCCATGAACTTATTGTAAAATCAGATTGTCTATTTCGTTGACAGTATCATTCGTAAATGACACTATTGCCCTCGAACACAACCAATGAATGTCCTTTTCGTGCAAATTCTCTATGTCACGGTAAACTGCATCTATTAAATTAGCTAAATTATGGACTATCTGGCCCAGTAACTCATCCAGAAGGATGTCATAAAGTTCCTTCCCCAAGTTTCAGCAATTGTTGTGGAAAATCAAAATCTGTGATTCCATGAAGATGTGCTCTTAAATTTGTTCGTAATTTTACATTTTCAATCGAAGTTCATAAATGGGATGATTTCAATGCTTATATGATATCTGCTCACGTACCTCGATTAATGACGGGAAATATCTGTCGAAAATAACCAAATACAAAAGTAATCCCGACCATGAGAGCAGAGGAGTTTCTTAGATCTTTTAAGGTTCTGTCTACGGCCTCTATATGCGCTCTATTGCTCATGGTGCATTTATCCCATATAATCAATGAGACGTCATGTAGTAATTTTCCAAGAGGTCAATTTTTTCGGACAGAACAAATAGATTGTTGCTCAAGATTTAGAGATAACGGAAGCTTAAAAGTAGAATGAGCAATTTTTCATCATTTAGGAGTGTTGCATCAACTCCTGACGAAGCATCTGCTTATGCTATCTTCGCAAGTATGAAATTTGCAAGGAACGTCTTTTCAGTGCCACCGGGGCATCCAAAAATAAATGTTTCCTTTGTTATGACACAGAAGCTGTTTGTTATCATCGCTTGTCGCCGTCCGGCACGATGACCAAAAGCTGTTTGATGTACCCGAGAGGGCGCGAACACAAAATCTCTGAGTAAGAACGCAAACACAAAATGCTCTAAGCGCGATCAATGCGCAGCCCTGGTTCGGCCAGCCGGCATGAGCTGCATTTTTGGGTGCGAGAGTCGAAGTCTAGATGTCAAGCGACAAACACGTATAGTGAGCAGTTCGCAAAAAGTTCGGCCACGCAAATAAAAAGACCACGCGCAAGCAACAACAACAACAGCAACGGACAGCGGACCGCCCCTGCAACAACAGCAACGGACAGCAGAGCACCCCTGCATCAACAACAACAGCAACGGACAGCGGAGCACCCTTAGCAACAACAACAACAGTGCAAGTTTATATTGCCAAATCAGTGCAAGTGAAAAGTGCAAGTGACGGTGCCGGGTTAGCGAGCGTACGCATCACACACACAGTACGTACACACACACACACACACCGCTAAACACACGCACACACACTTTGGGCAGCCACACACACACACAAGCCCAGGCCTTCACACGCACACATACGCTAACTAGCCGCACACACGCACACGGCCTTCGCATACACACCCACCATCACACACCCACCATCACACACACACATTCCCACACACATACAGCCACTCGACACCTTCAGAGCGGGTTAAGGGAAGGGGCTGAGTCCATTGTGATAGCACGGAAGACTCCTCCACTCTTTTCCTCGGACCGCCCTTCGGTGTTGACCAGGCGTAAAACCGGAGGCTTCGGGGACGCGAAGAGGATTGGGATCAAGTACTCATCTGGTTCGGCTGAGGGTATAGCCCGGAAGGCTCACCAAGTGACCACTTGGTCCCGCTCGACTCATTCTCACTCACCGGCCGCGTCTTTTGGACGCGTGCCGTTAACCCAGGCAAGGATCTGAGCCGCACAGAGTAAGACTCGGAATGCGTCTTAGACTCCTATACCTAAGCCCGCCACAACCTGCAACGCACGGGTACCACTAAGCGGACGTCGCAGAATCTAGAGAAAAACTCGGAAGATTCGTTATTCTGATCCTCGCATCAGTCCCATGTGGGCCGTACGGTGAGGTGACCCGAAGCCAGGGGCTTCGACTACCCGCTAAAAAAGGGGAAAGAAAATTGGATACACAATAAAAGAAATACAGACACAAGTAAATTCTACTTTTTTATTGTATTCTTAACTGAGTGGTGGTTGAAGGGGTATTAGGTCGCATTCCACACTTTCTTGGCCATAGGCCAATTAACCCTGCTCTAATTGGGTGTATGTGTGTGTGTGGGTGTGTGTGTGTGATGCATGTGTGTAGGGTGTGTATGCGAAGCGACCTTTACCTGTGTGTGTATTCCTGCGTGAGTGCGCTACTCGCTTTGTTTAATTTCATAATAACAGAAAAATTAAATATAAACCCCCCCCACCACCCCACCAAAGAAAAAAAAAAGTGTTTAATTTAGGAAGAAGAGACCATGTTTCACTATATGTATTCAAAATATATAACCTTAGCTTTCAAAATTGGATTAAAATTAGAACATTAATATTGTTACACAAAGCTATAAATACAAAAGAGCCCAGTTATCTCTACAATAAATTGATTTTTATACTTTGATACCGAAGGTCTCATAGTATATTGGTTTTGTGCAATGTCCGTCATGGTGTCTGTCCGTCTATTCGTCCGTCCGTCTGTATGAACGCAACTTTTTTCGACACCCCTAAAGCTAGAGACTTGAAACTTTGCAATTATGTTTGTCTATAGGCGAGACAGATAAAGTGTCAAGATTGGGTTGCCACGCTAAATTCGATAACATAAAACCGATAAAACCAAATATTTCTCACATTTTTACAGATAGCTAGTCACGTCCCTGAAAAAACTGCATCAAAATTTTGGATTCCACGCCCACTCCTTCCGACCCCATCCTGCCTGCTACTTTAAATTGGAAACGCCTATAGTTTTCAAATTTTTGGGGATAGAGCCACAAAATTTCCCCCAAAAAAGAATGCATAAAAATTTTGGATGCCACTCTCCTGATTCCGCCCCATCCCCCTTCTCCTTGAAATTGGGAACGCCTATAGTTTTCACAATTTTTGGGCTAGAGCCACCAAATTTTGTGTCAAGATAGATATTGACGTTTTCCAAAAATATGCATCAAAATTTTGGGTACCACGCCCCCTGATTCTGCCCACATCCCCCCTTCTACTTGAATTTGGAAACGCCAATAGTTTTCTCATTTTTTGAGCTAAAGCCACCAAATTTTGTGTCAAGATAGGTAGTGAAGCTTTCCAACAAACTGCATCAAAAATTTGGATGCCACGCTCACACCTTCTGCCCCCCATCCCCCGGCGTTGTTTAAACGGTTATGCGTGTATCTTCCACATTTTTTCACAAGGATGTCATAAAACTCCTTCCCCAAGTTTCAGCAATTGTTGTGGAAAATCAAAATCTGTGATTCCATGAAAATGTGATCTTAAATTTGTTCGTTATTTTAAATTTTCAATCGAAGTTCATAAAGGGGATGATTTCAAGCATGCTTAAATGATATCTGCTCACGTACCTCGATTAATGACGGGAAATATCTGTCGAAAATCTCCAAATACAAAAGTAATCCCGCCCATGAGAGCAGAGGAGTTTCTTAGATCTTTTAAGGTTCTGTCTACGGCCACTATAAGCGCTCTATTGCTCATGGTGCATTTATCCCATATAATACATGAGACGTCATGTAGTAATTTTCCAAGAGGTCAATTTTGATTGTTGCTCAAGATTTACAGATAACGGAAGCTTTAAAGTAGAATGAGCAGTTTTCCAACTGCTAATGCTATCTTCGCAAGTATGAAATTTGCAAGGAACGTCTTTTCAGTGCCACCAGGAGCATCAAAAAAAAAATGTTTCCTCTGTTATTATTCACGCTATCGACTATACTCTCAAAAGCATGTTTTTTATCTGGGACTAATTTACTCAGAATTTCATTGACAAAAGAGGCCAAATCATTTGTATAATAGTGATGTGCCATTGTATTTGAGGCAGGTTTTTCTGTACGAATTGAGGAAGGTAATCCAAAATGACTTAAGCTTGTATCATTTAATTGCAATAGTTTATAATTTTATTATTGTACCTTCGTATGTTGTTTAAAAAATGTCTCGATAGTAATAGTTTTGTGGAGACTGACTTTTTCAGAAGCACAGCACAAATTCATTGGGTTCATCGGTCCAATTTTTGGCAGAACATGAAGAGCAGATCTTATTCATGGCTCCAATTTGGTCGGACGATTGCTGAACATAATTCATTTGTGGATCGTACCTGAAAGCTGATCTGTTACTGTAAGCTAAAACTTGATTGCGAACTCTAGCCATTGACGTTTGTTGTCTTTCTGTCTGATTCCGAAGGCGTTCGTAACGCTCAGAGCTTGATTCCCTAGCGCGAGCTTGTACATTTCTAATCATTTGTTCTTTAAGCCGCTGTAATCTCTCCGCAGACGACTCTCGTGAACGGACTTGAGAGGTTCTTAAACTTTGTTCGCACGATTATCGACTGTCGCGCGCGGTCTTGAGACGTTCGCAAAATTTTATTAGCAATCCGTTGTGAACGTTCAATAATTGATTCTCTTGCACGGGATTGCGTAGCGTATTCTCTCGTGACGTGAAATACGATTTTCAGTTTCTGATGAAGATTCTCCGTCACGACGTATTTTTATTGCCCTAGCATATAAACTTTTTCTAGAAAGTTGAGATCTTGATCTTTTGGGCATCTTAATCTTAAAACGATAAAAAATTAATTAATTAACAAAATTTAGTAGTCGACATACCGACAGCAGCGCCACCTACCAGGTCCAATTGTATTTTTAAGGCCCAATTTCTCAATGTCTGGTTAGGCAAACTATTCTAAGTTTAGTCTAATTTGAGCTTCTCAATGTTCGGTTAGCACTTACTTATCCGATGCCTGGAGGTCTGTTTAACACTTATACCGATGGACCTAGAATATTCAAATAAGCCTTCTGGAATTCTGCTTCATAATAAAAATAAACATTTTAAGTGTCAGCTTGAGTCAGCTGTTCGGCTTAGGATGATTGTATCGAATTTATATACAGAAATGAAATATAAATGAAAGGTAACTTTGGCTTTGAGAAAATTAAATACCTTATTACTATTACGTGTTTTCCCGAAGAAATTAATCATTTTTCCGCGGTAAAAAGTAGCGTATGGTCATCAGGGATTATTTCGGCTTATACGGGTAAAAGAATTTTTCAAATCGGTCCAGTTGTTTCGAAGCCTTTTCAATCAAAACAAACAAATCTTTCCTCTTTATGTATTAGTATAGATGAGTGGTGGATTCATGAATGCTGTATAGAGAGGATGGGAGACGGCATATCGGCCCCCTTGCAGCATCATTTAAACGAAAAGAGAATAATAAAGAAAAGGAGAAATCAAATATTATTGGTGAGCGAAATCAAATATTATTGGTGAGCGCATGAGCCGGACAACATCTAACCGAAATCTATGTTTTGGGCCAACGGTCCTCCTTGGCTTGGAATCACTCCCGGCAGGATGATCTCGGAATAGAGGTCAGCCCCCAACACCAAGTTGGTCATGCTCGGCCTGAATCAGTGGTCGTCCGCTAGGTTGATTTTGGGCTTGTTAGCACAAAGATGTTCCATTACGGCCTTAATGGGGGTGCGAAACCTGGTCGGCATCACCTGCAGAATGGCTTCCTTCACGAAGTCGGAGGAGCGTGATTTGAGTACAGCCGTGCATGCCCTTTCACTGCCGACACGGGTGACGGCCAGAGGGCAGCGCGGGTCGAACACTGCACGTGTGTCGAAGGTTTTATACCCCGTATCAAAACGCAGAATCACTGTAGGCAGCACTGTTGTCCGTTGGCGCTCCAGAATCGAGGAGAGCGAGATGGTGCTTATTGCCCTTGAGGTAGGTTGAGGGGAGACCTGGCGTGCGAGTTACGCCCTTGACGTCACCACCCCAATATAATGTCGTATTCAAACCAGTTGAGCTTGCAAGCTCTGTATCCGCTTGACTGAAATCCAATTTAATGTAAACACAATCCAACTCTGGAAGATCTAAGTGTCACAAAATATTCTGACGCAACTTCTTTTGAAATAGAATCCATTATTAATTCAGATAAGTCGCCACAACAGCTTCACTGAGGGTGACAACTTTATATAAACAATTCCTAATCGATCAGCCCAAAGCCTCACAGCATTTCTGCTAAAGGCTCATATTGTAAACAAATAACCATAAGTGGCTATGCCGCTCCGATGCATTAATGTAAACATAAAACAAAGCATCAGTTGCTCTCTGCAGCTTCTCTGCTTGGCGCTCTCTATAAACAATAGCCCAAAACCGCCAACTGAGCCTTTGCACTCTTTTGTCTTAGAATTAAAATTCAGTTGTAAGAAAACCACAGATCTAACCAGTACGAATAAACGCATAATTAAATGATAAATTCGAGTGTTGTATTATTTCTTGGTATACATCTCAAATACATATAATTGGCGCAGCCGGTTTAACGGACCAATAGAACACACACTAAGAGTGATTTTTTGCATAACAGCCAAAGGCATAAGAAAAGTCACAAAAGTGCAAAAGTGAAAATATAAAAGTACTATCATTTTGGAAACAATACATTGTGCTAACAATTGCTGAGGAAACTTTGTTAAAACTGAAGTGAACGAAACAGTAAAAGTGCTAATAAAAATAACATTGATAAATTTGTGTCAACATAAATAAGTGTTCGACAAGAAAACGGACGCGTGCCGTTGACCCAGTCAAGGATCTGAGCCGCACAGAGTAAGACTCGGAATGCGTCTTAGACTCCTATACCTACACGGGTACCAATAAGCGGACGTCGCAGAATCTAGAGAAAAACTCGGATGATTCGTTATTCTGATCCTCGCATCAGTCCCATGTGGGCCGTAATGTGAGGTGACCCGAAGCCAGGGGTTTCGACTACCCGCTAAAAAAGTGGAAAGTAAATTGGATACACAATAAATGAAATACAGACACAAGTAAATTCTACTTTTTTATTGTATTCTTAACTGAGTGGTGGTTGAAGGGGTATTAGGTCGCATTCTACACTTTCTTGGCCATATGCCAATTTACCCTGCTCAATTGGGTTTATGTGTGTGTGTGGGTGTGTGTGTGTGATGCATGTGTGTAGGGTGTGTATGCGAAGCGATCTTTACCTGTGTGTGTATTCCTGCGTGAGTGCGCTACTCGCTTTGTTTAATTTCATAATAACAGAAAAATTAAATATATATGTCTCATAGTATATTGGTTTTGTGCAATGTCCGTCATGGTGTCTGTCCGTCTATCCGTCCGTCTGTATGAACGCAACTTTTTTCGACACCCCTAAAGCTAGAGACTTGAAACTTTGCAATTATGTTTGTCTATAGGCGAGACAGATAAAGTGTCAAGATTGGGTTGCCACGCTAAATTCGATAACATAAAACCGATAAAACCAAATATTTCTCACATTTTTACAGATAGCTAGTCACGTCCCTGAAAAAACTGCATCAAAATTTTGGATTCCACGCCCACTCCTTCCGACCCCATCCTGCCTGCTACTTTAAATTGGAAACGCCTATAGTTTTCAAATTTTTTGGGGATAGAGCCACAAAATTTCCCCCAAAAAAGAATGCATAAAAATATTGGATGCCACTCTCCTGATTCCGCCCCCATCCCCCTTCTCCTTGAAATTGGGAACGCCTATAGTTTTCACAATTTTTGGGCTAGAGCCACCAAATTTTGTGTCAAGATAGATATTGACGTTTTTCAAAAATATGCATCAAAATTTTGGGTGCCACGCCCCCTGATTCTGCCCACATCCCCCCTTCTACTTGAATTTGGAATCGCCAATAGTTTTCTCATTCTTTGAGCTAAAGCCACCAAATTTTGTGTCAAGATAGGTAGTGAAGCTTTCCAACAAACTGCATCAAAAATATGGATGCCACGCCCACACCATCTGCCCCCCATCCCCCGGCGTTGTTGAAACGGTTATGCGTGTATCTTCCACATTTTTTAGCTAGAGTCACCGAATTTGGTAGTAAGGTATATGGTGACATCTACAAAAGATCTGCATCAAAAACTGGGATGCCACGCCCACCTCTGCCGATGGCAACATCTACCAAAGATCTGCATCAAAATTTTGGATGTCACGCCCACCCAAGCATTATAAAATTGGAATCAGCTATATCTTTAACAGTTTTTGACCTAGAGCTACCAAACTTGGTAGGAAGATAAATGGTGGCAATTAAAAACATTTGATTCAAAAATTTGGATGCCACACGTTCAGATAACTTCCACAGTTTTTGAGCTAAAGTCACAAAATTTGGTAACATGATAGCTAGCGATGTTTACCACCCGGCAAGCAGAATCCTTACCATCCATTCTTTTACTGGTATCAAAGTATTCCGCAGTCGGTTGCGTCTGACTGCAACGTTTTCACAAATACGTTTCGGACAAATAATTTAACATCTGTACGTCTTCGATTATCTGTGTCCGAACAACATTACTTCATACACACTGTTCGCCTGTGGAACTATTTGCCACACGATAATTAGAAGCCCTCCAAAATTTAAATGCACCCTTCTGCTGCATTTACAAAATAATATCTAGCCTTAAAATAATCGTAATATGTATTTCACTCAAACTATGATTATGATTTGTATTCTGCTTAAGGGGAAGACCGTTCTGTCATTTTTCTTTTTGGATAATTTGAATAAATTCTTTTTTTGTTTTGGTTTGGTTTTTGTGACTAGTGCCTTAAATTTAAGTTTCTTGGAACTTGTAGCACTAGAAAAAAAAAAAGCAAGTAAGAAGGCTCTAGTCGAGATTTCCCGACTAGGAGATACCCCGAATCTCTTACTCTGGTGTTTCTCAACCAATTTCGATGAAATTTTCAGAAAAGTTCTATCGTTACCCATTATTTATTCCCAAATTTTTACATTTTCCAAATTCGAGATTTTTTTTGTAATCGATTGCATTTGTATATCGGAAACCAGAATAGTTACCGATAATTTGAAACAAACTTGTTCTGCTTATGGTATAGGAGAACTTATTTTCAAAATTTGAAGTCTCTAGACAGACGGACAGACGGACATGGCTATATACTCAATAAAGTCAGAGATGCTTCCTTCTGCCTGTTACATACTTTTGCACAAAACCATTATACCCCTATTACCCATTTTATGGGTTCGGGGTATAGAAATATCAAATATATAGTTATCAGCGCAACTGCAAAGGTTTGCCAGGATAAACACACCGAATTTTTGAAACTAGCAAAACATGAGGCGTTCGCATAAATTATATACTTTTGAATGTCGTGTCACTGTACTCTTGCGTTTAAAAAAATTTATTAACAGAGAATAAAAAAAGACCTTCTGCATGTGAACATTCATTGCAAAATAAATAGAAATAAATGTGTTCATTGTTTAAAGAAATTTGTATTACTGTTGATTGTTACAAAATAATTAGATTTTCCAAAACTTTGGACTGGCTTCTAGATCAAGCCTAGTACAACTGGGACGATCCAGACCATAAACGATGCACTGATCAACACCAGCTAAGCTGTTGGTGTCGAGTTGATAAGTTAGATCACATTTAAAATGTAGGTATGTCTTATTATTATTCAGCTTACCATTGCAAATCGAGTGCGTTACCATGGATATTAACGCCTCTGATCTGTGTGTTCTTAATTTCTATAAGAAGCCATCAATCAAACTTTCGCTTTTTTTAAAAAAAATATAAATGTTATTCATTTTGTACTCCACAAATACTTCACAGCTCTGGTATTTGCATCTTTCTACGCGAAACTTCCCCCCCCCCAAGCCCAAATGTCCTCGTGTTTGTTAATTACTTCAGTCATTGAGTGGTGTGTACTCATTGAGTTCCATTAAATTCTGATTGCAATATTTATGACCGATTTCCTCATGACCTCATAAGCATATTATTATACTCTCATACAACATGTAATGAGTATATTTTGTTCAAGGCCCGTCATGCTGTCCGTCTGCCTGAAAAATTGCAAATATGATTGTCTATGGGCGGATCAGATAAAGTTTCGAGATTGGGGTGCCACGCCTACTATTCTGGGAAAACGAACATATCGATATCTGAAAACCGATAAACCATATATTTCATACATTTTTACAGCTAGAGTTAACAAATTTGACAATAAGATAGCTAGTCAGGTGCCTCAAAAACTTCATCAATAATTTTGGATGCCACGCCCACTCCTTCCGCCTCCGGAAACACTTATAGCTCTCGCAGTTTTTGGGCTAGAGCAGGCATGTCCAGCGTGAGCGAGGCTGGCATGTGTCAGTGTATTGGTGTGCTTTACACTGCGCAAACAAAATGTGACGTTATTATTGCACGCTATGAAAAATTATGATATAGTTAAAATATTAAATGGTTACCCAAACTTAGGTGTTAGCATTAAAGCTTGAAAAAGTTGTGAATAACATGCCCACAACTTATGCCTTCATCTGTACGCGAAGGCGATAAGAAAATCATAATTTTTTTCTGCGTGTATCATAATTACGCAAATGCAAAATGCGACGCAAAGCGACATCAACCTGCTTTGTTGACAGCGCGCTTGCGACTGAGCTCATTTTTACGCTCCCAACACTGACTTCGGCCGGTGTTCGGTTGGCGTCGGCTTGTGTCTGTGTGAAACGTTAAATTCACGATGGGTAAATGGGTACGCTATGGACACCCCGGGGCTAGAGCAATCAAAGTTGATATCAAGATAGGTAAACACGTTCTCCAAAAAAAAACTGCATCAAATTTTTGATGTCACGCCCACACCTGCCGCCCCCCAGACCCCGGTATTTAAAACCAGATCGTTTGTATCTTCCATTTTTTTCAAGCTAGGGTCACCAAATTTTATAGGAAGACTAGCTACCCGGCCCGGCTACGCCCGGTTAGTGTACCATTTTAAAAAAATATGACATGTGTTCATGCTAAAGCCACCAAATTTTGTGTGAAGATAGGTAGTGAAGCTTTCCAACAAACTGCATCAAAAATTTGGATACCACGCCCACACCTTCTGCCCCCCATCCCGCGGCGTTGTTGAATCGGTTATGCGTGTATCTTCCACATTTTTTCAACTAGAGTCACCAAATTTGGTAGGAAGGTATATGGTGACATCTACAAAAGATCTGCATCAAAAACTGGGATGCCACGCCCACCTCTGCCGATGGCAACATCTACCAAAGATCTGCATCAAAATTTTGGATGTCGCGCCCACCCAAGCATTATAAAATTGGAATCAGCTATATCTTTAACAGTTTTTGACCTAGAGCTACCAAACTTGGTAGGAAGATAAATGGTGACAATTAAAAACATTTGATTCAAAAATTTGGATGCCACACCCACCTCTGCCGCCCACCATTTAAATTTGGAAGTTCAGTTATCTTCCACAGTTTTTGAGCTAAAGTCACAAAATTTGGTAACATGATAGCTAGCGATGTTTACCACCCGGCAAGCAGACTCCTTACCATCCGTTCTTTTACTGGTATCAAAGTATTCCGCAGTCGGTTGCGTCTGACTGCAACGTTTTCACAAATACGTTTCGGACAAATAATTTAACATCTGTACGTCATCGATTATCTGTGTCCGAACAACATTACTTCATACACACTGTTCGCCTGTGGAACAATTTGCCACACGATAATTAGAAGGACTCCACAATTTAAATGCACCCTTCTGCTGCATTTACAAAATAATATCTAGCCTTAAAATAATCGTAATATGTATTTCACTCAAACTATGATTATGATTTGTATTCTGCTTAAGGGGAAGACCGTTCTGTCATTTTTCTTTTTGGATAATTTGAATAAATTCTTTTTTTTGTTTTGGTTTGGTTTTTGTGACTAGTGCCTTAAATTTAAGTTTCTTGGAACTTGTAGCACTAGAAAAAAAAAAAACAAGTAAGAAGGCTCTAGTCGAGATTTCCCGACTAGGAGATACCCCGAATCTCATACTTAACGCGTACAGTCATTGTCTGTGACCAAATTTCAATTTATCGATATCTCTGGTGTTTCTCAACCAATTTCGATGAAATTTTCAGAAAAGTTCTATCGTTACCCATTATTTATTCCCAAATTTTTACATTTTCCAAATTCGAGATTTTTTTTGTAATCGATTGCATTTGTATATCGGAAACCAGAATAGTTACCGATAATTTGAAACAAACTTGTTCTGCTTATGGTATAGGAGAACTTATTTTCAAAATTTGAAGTCTCTAGACAGACGGACAGGGCTATATACTTTATAGTGTCAGAGATGCTTCCTTCTGCCTGTTACATACTTTTGCACAAAACCATTATACCCCTATTACCCATTTTATGGGTTCGGGGTATAGAAATATCGAAATATATAGTTATCAGCGCAACTGCAAAGGTTTGCCAGGATAAACACACCGAATTTTTGAAACAAGCAAAACATGAGGCGTTCGCATAAATTATATACTTTTGAATGTCGTGTCACTGTACTCTTGAGTTTAAAAAAAAATTTATTAACAGAGAATAAAAAAAGACCTTCTGAATGTGAACATTCATTGCAAAATAAATAGAAATAAATGTGTTCATTGTTTAAAGAAATTTATATTACTGTTGATTGTTACAAAATAATTAGATTTTCCAAAACTTTGGACTGGCTTCTAGATCAAGCGTAGTACAACTGGGACGATCCAGACCATAAACGATGCACTGATCAACACCAGCTAAGCTGTTGGTGTCGAGTTGAATAGTTAGATCACATTTAAAATGTAGGTATGTCTTATTATTATTCAGCTTAACATTGCAAATCGAGTGCGTCCGTTAGTTGTGAGCTGTGCTCAATGATTTTGCGAACAGGCAGCTCTGGCTGCGTCGAGATTTCTAGGCTGTTTCTTAGCTCGCTGTAAAGTTTGCTTATTTTTTCAATGGCCTTAGAGGTGCGCTCGATCTGCTGTAACAGAAGCAAATAACGATCAGCTGTTGCTGCCCTTGGCATGTCTGAGTTAGCCATTTCCATAAAATTTCTTGGCTTTTTTATTTTTAGATAACAAATTTTTTATACACGATATACGAGAAGCTTTAGAGAAAAGACAATAAATTCTAAGGGATCTGACATACAAAATCTGCTGACACAGTTTTTTATACGAAACACATTTTTGTCCTAAAAATAAAGCTATTACCATGGATATTAACGCCTCTGATCTGTGTGTTCTTAATTTCTATAAGAAGCCATCAATCAAACTTTCGCTTTTTTTAAAAAAAATATAAATGTTATTCATTTTGTACTCCACAAATACTTCACAGCTCTGGTATTTGCATCTACGCGAAACTTCCCCTCCCCCCAAGCCCAAATGTCCTCGTGTTTGTTAATTACTTCAGTCATTGAGTGGTGTGTACTTATTGAGTTCCATTGAATTCTGATTGCAATATTTATGACCGATTTCCTCATGACCTCATAAGCATATTATTATACTCTCATACCACATGTAATGAGTATATTGGTTTTGTTCAAGGCCCGTCATGCTGTCCGTCTGCCTGAAAATTTGCAAATATGTTTGTCTA
The DNA here is from genome assembly GCA_018152825.1 of Scaptomyza hsui. NCBI lineage: Eukaryota > Metazoa > Arthropoda > Insecta > Diptera > Drosophilidae > Scaptomyza > Scaptomyza hsui. The sequence goes on from JAECXO010000241.1 coordinate 1,027,527, forward strand.
TGGGCGGATCAGATAAAGTTTCGAGATTGGGGTGCCACGCCTACTAGGCTGGGAAAACGAACATATCGATATCTGAAAACCGATAAAACCATATATTTCATACATTTTTACAGCTAGAGTTAACAAATTTGACAATAAGATAGCTAGTCAGGTGCCTCAAAAACTTCATCAATAATTTTGGATGCCACGCCCACTCCTTCCGCCTCCGGAAACACTTATAGCTCTCGCAGTTTTTGGGCTAGAGCAGGCATGTCCAGCGTGAGCGAGGCTGGCATGTGTAAGTGTATTGGTGTGCTTTACACTGCGCAAACAAAATGTGACGTTATTATTGCACGCTATGAAAAATTATGATATAGTTAAAATATTAAATGGTTACCCAAACTTAGGTGTTAGCATTAAAGCTTGAAAAAGTTGTGAATAACATGCCCACAACTTATGCCTTCATCTGTACGCGAAGGCGATAAGAAAATCATAATTTTTTTCTGCGTGTATCATAATTACGCAAATGCAAAATGCGACGCAAAGCGACATCAACCTGCTTTGTTGACAGCGCGCTTGCGACTGAGCTCATTTTTACGCTCCCAACACTGACTTCGGCCGGTGTTCGGTTGGCGTCGGCTTGTGTCTGTGTGAAACGTTAAATTCACGATGGGTAAATGGGTACGCTATGGACACCCCGGGGCTATAGCAGCAAATTTGATATCAAGATAGGTAAACACGTTCTCCATCGATCGTTTGTATCTTCCATTTTTTTCAAGCTAGGGTCACCAAATTTTATAGGAAGACTAGCTACCCGGCCCGGTTTCGCCCGGTTAGTGTACCCTTTTAATAAAATATGACATGTGTTCATTTGATCATCATTAAATTTATTTGGTCAGAGCTTCCTTGTAAACGATATTTGATGTCGTTTTATTTTGTGGCAGCAAAATAAATTGACTATCAGTAGATCCAACTCCTGTTAGGCCCACATACAGTTGGCCATGAGTAAAACATTTATTTCTTAGGTCCATCCCTACCAATTCAAAAGTTTGTCTTTGGGACTTATTAATAGTCAACGCGAAAGATATTTTCACAGGAAATGTAAGGCGTTTAAATGGGACTGGCAAATCAGTTGAGATCATCGGTATCCTTGGAATATGAGCTAATTGACCAGCTGCTGGGCCAGTAATAATGGTCGCTTTAATTAAATTGTCCTTTAGTTCTTTAATAAGCAGTCTTGTCCCATTGCACATAATCTGATTTGTAACCTCAATTCGGGTATTGGCGGAGCAGAAGGATTAGGTGAATTTAAAAATTCCTGTGGACAATGGACTGCATCGTCGATGTTTGTGACGGTATCGATCGATTTGTAGTTTTTGAATTGGACATGAACTTTTTGTAAAATCAGATTGTCTATTTCGTTGACAGTATCATTCCTAGGTGACACTATTGCCCTCGAACACAACCAATGAATGTCCTTTTCGTGCGAATTCTCTATGTCACGGTAAACTGCATCTATTAAATTAGCTAAATTATAGACTATCTGACCTATTGACTCATCCAGAAGGATGTCATAAAACTCCTTCCCCAAGTTTCAGCAATTGTTGTGGAAAATCAAAATCTGTGATTCCATGAAAATGTGCTCTTAAATTTGTTCGTAATTTTAAATTTTCAATGGAAGTTCATAAAGGGGATGATTTCAAGCATGCTTAAATGATATCTGCTCACGTACCTCGATTAATGACGGGAAATATCTGTCGAAAATCTCCAAATACAAAAGTAATCCCGCCCATGAGAGCAGAGGAGTTTCTTAGATCTTTTAAGGTTCTGTCTACGGCCACTATAAGCGCTCTATTGCTCATGGTGCATTTATCCCATATAATACATGAGACGTCATGTAGTAATTTTCCAAGAGGTCAATTTTGATTGTTGCTCAAGATTTACAGATAACGGAAGCTTTAAAGTAGAATGAGCAGTTTTCCAACTGCTAATGCTATCTTCGCGTATGAAATTTGCAAGGAACGTCTTTTCAGTGCCACCAGGAGCATCAAAAAAAAAATGTTTCCTTTGTTATTATTCACGCTATCGACTATACTCTCAAAAGCATGTTTTTTATCTGGGACTAATTTACTCAGAATTTCATTGACAAAAGAGGCCAAATCATTTGTATAATAGTGATGTGCCATTGTATTTGAGGCAGGTTTTTCTGTACGAATTGAGGAAGGTAATCCAAAATGACTTAAGCTTGTATCATTTAATTGCAATAGTTTATAATTTTATTATTGTACCTTCGTATGTTGTTTAAAAAATGTCTCGATAGTAATAGTTTTGTGGAGACTGACTTTTCCAGAAGCACAGCACAAATTCATTGGGTTCATCGGTCCAATTTTTGGCAGAACATGAAGAGCAGATCTTATTCATGGCTCCACTTTGGTCGGACGATTGCTGAACATAATTCATTTGTGGATCGTACCTGAAAGCTGATCTGTTACTGTAAGCTAAAACTCGATTGCGAACTCTAGCCGTTGACGTTTGTTGTCTTTCTGTCTGATTCCGAAGGCGTTCGTAACGCTCAGAGCTTGATTCCCTAGCGCGAGCTTGTACATTTCTAATCATTTATTCTTTAAGCCGCTGAAATCTCTCCGCAGACGACTCTCGTGAACGGACTTAAGAGGTTCTTAAACTTTGTTCTTCAAGCCGCTGCGAACGCACGATTATCGACTCTCGCGCGCGGTCTTGAGACGTTCGCAAAATTTTATTAGCAATCCGTTGTGAACGTTCAATAATTGATTCTCTTGCACGGGATTGCGTAGCGTATTCTCTCGCGACGTGAAATACGATTTTCAGTTTCTGATGAAGATTCTCCATCACGACGTATTTTTATTGCCCTAGCATATAAACTTTTTCTAGAAAGTTGAGATCTTGATCTTTTGGGCATCTTAATCTTAAAACGATAAAAAAATTAATTAATTAACAATATTTAGTAGTCGACATACCGACAGCAGCGCCACCTACCAGGTCCAATTGTATTTTTAAGGCCCAATTTCTCAATGTCTGGTTAGGCAAACTATTCTAAGTTTAGTCTAATTTGAGCTTCTCAATGTTCGGTTAGCACTTACTTATCCGATGCCTGGAGGTCTGTTTAACACTTATACCGATGGACCTAGAATATTCAAATAAGCCTTCTGGAATTCTGTTTCATAATAAAAATAAACATTTTAAGTGTCTGCTTGAGTCAGCTGTTCGGCTTAGGATGATTGTATCGAATTTATATACAGAAATGAAATATAAATGAAAGGTAACTTTGGCTTTGAGAAAATTAAATACCTTATTACTATTACGTGTTTTCCCGAAGAAATGAATCATTTTTCCGCGGTAAAAAGTAGCGTATGGTCATCAGGGATTATTTCGGCTTATACGGGTAAAAGAATTTTTCAAATCGGTCCAGTTGTTTCGAAGCCTTTTCAATCAAAACAAACAAATCTTTCCTCTTTATGTATTAGTATAGATGAGTGGTGGATTCATGAATGCTGTATAGAGAGGATGGGAGACGGCATATCGGCCCCCTTGCAGCATCATTTAAACGAAAAGAGAATAATAAAGAAAAGGAGAAATCAAATATTATTGGTGAGCGAAATCAAATATTATTGGTGAGCGCATGAGCCGGACAACATCTAACCGAAATCTATGTTTTCGGCCAACGGTCCTCCTTGGCTTGGAATCACTCCCGGCAGGATGATCTCGGAATAGAGGTCAGCCCCCAACACCAAGTTGGTCATGCTCGGCCTGAATCAGTGGTCGTCCGCTAGGTTGATTTTGGGCTTGTTAGCACAAAGATGTTCCATTACGGCCTTAATGGGGGTGCGAAACCTGGTCGGCATCACCTGCAGAATGGCTTCCTTCACGAAGTCGGAGGAGCGTGATTTGAGTACACCGTGCATGCCCTTTCACTGCCGACACGGGTGACGGCCAGAGGGCAGCGCGGGTCGAACACTGCACGTGTGTCGAAGGTTTTATACCCCGTATCAAAACGCAGAATCACTGTAGGCAGCACTGTTGTCCGTTGGCGCTCCAGAATCGAGGAGAGCGAGATGGTGCTTATTGCCCTTGAGGTAGGTTGAGGGGAGACCTGGCGTGCGAGTTACGCCCTTGACGTCACCACCCCAATATAATGTCGTATTCAAACCAGTTGAGCTTGCAAGCTCTGTATCCGCTTGACTGAAATCCAATTTAATGTAAACACAATCCAACTCTGGAAGATCTAAGTGTCACAAAATATTCTGACGCAACTTCTTTTGAAATAGAATCCATTATTAATTCAGATAAGTCGCCACAACAGCTTCACTGAGGGTGACAACTTTATATAAACAATTCCTAATCGATCAGCCCAAAGCCTCACAGCATTTCTGCTAAAGGCTCATATTGTAAACTAATAACCATAAGTGGCTATGCCGCTCCGATGCATGTGTAAACATAAAACAAAGCATCAGTTGCTCTCTGCAGCTTCTCTGCTTGGCGCTCTCTATAAACAATAGCCCAAAACCGCCAACTGAGCCTTTGCACTCTTTTGTCTTAGAATTAAAATTCAGTTGTAAGAAAACCACAGATCTAACCAGTACGAATAAACGCATAATTAAATGATAAATTCGAGTGTTGTATTATTTCTTGGTATACATCTCAAATACATATAATTGGCGCAGCCGGTTTAACGGACCAATAGAACACACACTAAGAGTGATTTTTTGCATAACAGCCAAAGGCATAAGAAAAGTCACAAAAGTGCAAAAGTGAAAATATAAAAGTACTATCATTTTGGAAACAATACATTGTGCTAACAATTGCTGAGGAAACTTTGTTAAAACTGAAGTGAACGAAACAGTAAAAGTGCTAATAAAAATAACATTGATAAATTTGTGTCAACATAAATAAGTGTTCGACAAGAAAACGGACGCGTGCCGTTGACCCAGTCAAGGATCTGAGCCGCACAGAGTAAGACTCGGAATGCGTCTTAGACTCCTATACCTAAGCCCGCCACAACCTGCAACGCACGGGTACCAATAAGCGGACGTCGCAGAATCTAGAGAAAAACTCGGAAGATTCGTTATTCTGATCCTCGCATCAGTCCCATGTGGGCCGTAGTGTGAGGTGACCCGAAGCCAGGGGTTTCGAATACCCGCTAAAAAAGTGGAAAGTAAATTGGATACACAATAAATGAAATACAGACACAAGTAAATTCTACTTTTTTATTGTATTCTTAACTGAGTGGTGGTTGAAGGGGTATTAGGTCGCATTCTACACTTTCTTGGCCATATGCCAATTTACCCTGCTCAATTGGGTTTATGTGTGTGTGTGGGTGTGTGTGTGTGATGCATGTGTGTAGGGTGTGTATGCGAAGCGATCTTTACCTGTGTGTGTATTCCTGCGTGAGTGCGCTAACAGAAAAATTAAATATATATGTCTCATAGTATATTGGTTTTGTGCAATGTCCGTCATGGTGTCTGTCCGTCTATCCGTCCGTCTGTATGAACGCAACTTTTTTCGACACCCCTAAAGCTAGAGACTTGAAACTTTGCAATTATGTTTGTCTATAGGCGAGACAGATAAAGTGTCAAGATTGGGTTGCCACGCTAAATTCGATAACATAAAACCGATAAAACCAAATATTTCTCACATTTTTACAGATAGCTAGTCACGTCCCTGAAAAAACTGCATCAAAATTTTGGATTCCACGCCCACTCCTTCCGACCCCATCCTGCCTGCTACTTTAAATTGGAAACGCCTATAGTTTTCAAATTTTTGGGGATAGAGCCACAAAATTTCCCCCAAAAAAGAATGCATAAAAATATTGGATGCCACTCTCCTGATTCCGCCCCCATCCCCCTTCTCCTTGAAATTGGGAACGCCTATAGTTTTCACAATTTTTGGGCTAGAGCCACCAAATTTTGTGTCAAGATAGATATTGACGTTTTTCAAAAATATGCATCAAAATTTTGGGTGCCACGCCCCCTGATTCTGCCCACATCCCCCCTTCTACTTGAATTTGGAATCGCCAATAGTTTTCTCATTCTTTGAGCTAAAGCCACCAAATTTTGTGTCAAGATAGGTAGTGAAGCTTTCCAACAAACTGCATCAAAAATATGGATGCCACGCCCACACCATCTGCCCCCCATCCCCCGGCGTTGTTGAAACGGTTATGCGTGTATCTTCCACATTTTTTTAGCTAGAGTCACCGAATTTGGTAGTAAGGTATATGGTGACATCTACAAAAGATCTGCATCAAAAACTGGGATGCCACGCCCACCTCTGCCGATGGCAACATCTACCAAAGATCTGCATCAAAATTTTGGTTGTCACGCCATTTGATTCAAAAATTTGGATGCCACACCCACCTCTGCCGCCCACCATTTAAATTTGGAAGTTCAGTTATCTTCCACAGTTTTTGAGCTGAAGTCACAAAATTTGGTAACATGATAGCTAGCGATGTTTACCACCCGGCAAGCAGACTCCTTACCATCCGTTCTTTTACTGGTATCAAAGTATTCCGCAGTCGGTTGCGTCTGACTGCAACGTTTTCACAAATACGTTTCGGACAAATAATTTAACATCTGTACGTCATCGATTATCTGTGTCCGAACAACATTACTTCATACACACTGTTCGCCTGTGGAACAATTTGCCACACGATAATTAGAAGGACTCCACAATTTAAAAGCACCCTTCTGCTGCATTTACAAAATAATATCTAGCCTTAAAATAATCGTAATATGTATTTCACTCAAACTATGATTATGATTTGTATTCTGCTTAAGGGGAAGACCGTTCTGTCATTTTTCTTTTTGGATAATTTGAATAAACTATTTTTTTGTTTTGGTTTGGTTTTTGTGACTAGTGCCTTAAATTTAAGTTTCTTGGAACTTGTAGCACTAGAAAAAAAAAACAAGTAAGAAGGCTCTAGTAGAGATTTCCCGACTAGGAGATACCCCGAATCTCATACTTAACGCGTACAGTCATTGTCTGTGACCAAACTTCAATTTATCGATATCTCTGGTGTTTCTCAACCAATTTCGATGAAATTTTCAGAAAAGTTCTATCGTTACCCATTATTTATTCCCAAATTTTTACATTTTCCAAATTCGAGATTTTTTTGTAATCGATTGCATTTGTATATCGGAAACCAGAATAGTTACCGATAATTTGAAACAAACTTGTTCTGCTTATGGTATAGGAGAACTTATTTTCAAAATTTGAAGTCTCTAGACAGACGGACAGACGGACATGGCTATATACTTTATAGTGTCAGAGATGCTTCCTTCTGCCTGTTACATACTTTTGCACAAAACCATTATACCCCTATTACCCATTTTATGGGTTCGGGGTATAGAAATATCGAAATATATAGTTATCAGCGCAACTGCAAAGGTTTGCCAGGATAAACACACCGAATTTTTGAAACTAGCAAAACATGAGGCGTTCGCATAAATTATATACTTTTGAATGTCGTGTCACTGTACTCTTGCGTTTAAAAAAAATTTATTAACAGAGAATAAAAAAAGACCTTCTGCATGTGAACATTCATTGCAAAATAAATAGAAATAAATGTGTTCATTGTTTAAAGAAATTTTTATTACTGTTGATTGTTACAAAATAATTAGATTTTCCAAAACTTTGGACTGGCTTCTAGATCAAGCCTAGTACAACTGGGACGATCCAGACCATAAACGATGCACTGATCAACACCAGCTAAGCTGTTGGTGTCGAGTTGATAAGTTAGATCACATTTAAAATGTAGGTATGTCTTATTATTATTCAGCTTACCATTGCAAATCGAGTGCGTCCGTTAGTTGTGAGCTGTGCTCAATGATTTTGCGAACAGGCCGCTCTGGCTGCGTCGAGATTTCTAGGCTGTTTCTTAGCTCGCTGTAAAGTTTGCTTATTTTTGCAATGGCCTTAGAGGTGCGCCCGATCTGCTGTAACAGAAGCAAATAACGATCAGCTGTTGCTGCCCTTGGCATGTCTAAGTTAGCCATTTCCAAATAATTTCTTGGCTTTTTTATTTTTAGATAACAAATTTTTTAAACACGATATACGAGAAGCTTTAGAGAAAAGACAATAAATTCTAAGGGATCGGACATAAAAAATCTGCTGACACAGTTTTTTATACGAAACACATTTTTGTCCTAAAAATAAAGCTATTACCATGGATATTAACGCCTCTGATCTGTGTGTTCTTAATTTCTATAAGAAGCCATCAATCAAACTTTCGCTTTTTTTAAAAAAAAATATTAATGTTATTCATTTTGTACTCCACAAATACTTCACAGCTCTGGTATTTGCATCTTTCTACGCGAAACTTCCCCCCCCCACCAAGCCCAAATGTCCTCGTGTTTGTTAATTACTTCAGTCATTGAGTGGTGTGTACTCATTGAGTTCCATTTAATTCTGATTGCAATATTTATGACCGATTTCCTCATGACCTCATAAGCATATTATTATACTCTCATACCACATGTAATGAGTATATTGGTTTTGTTCAAGGCCCGTCATGCTGTCCGTCTGCCTGAAAATTTGCAAATATGATTGTCTATGGGCGGATCAGATAAAGTTTCGAGATTGGGGTGCCACGCCTACTATTCTGGGAAAACGAACATATCGATATCTGAAAACCGATAAAACCATATATTTCATACATTTTTACAGCTAGATTTAACAAATTTGACAATAAGATAGCTAGTCAGGTGCCTCAAAACTTCATCAATAATTTTGGATGCCACGCCCACTCCTTCCGCCTCCGGAAACACTTATAGCTCTCGCAGTTTTTGGGCTAGAGCAGGCATGTCCAGCGTGAGCGAGGCTGGCATGTGTCAGTGTATTGGTGTGCTTTACACTGCGCAAACAAAATGTGACGTTATTATTGCACGCTATGAAAAATTATGATATAGTTAAAATATTAAATGGTTACCCAAACTTAGGTGTTAGCATTAAAGCTTGAAAAAGTTGTGAATAACATGCCCACAACTTATGCCTTCATCTGTACGCGAAGGCGATAAGAAAATCATAATTTTTGGACACCCCGGGGCTAGAGCAATCAAAGTTGATATCAAGATAGGTAAACACGTTCTCCAAAAAAAAACTGCATCAAATTTTTGATGTCACGCCCACACCTGCCGCCCTCCAGACCCCGGTATATAAAACCAGATCGTTTGTATCTTCCATTTTTTTCAAGCTAGGGTCACCAAATTTTATAGGAACACTAGCTACCCGGCCCGGTTTCGCCCGGTTAGTGTACCCTTTTAAAAAAATATGACATGTGTTCATTTGTTCATCATTAAATTTATTTGGTCAGAGCTTCCTTGTAAACGATATTTGATGTCGTTTTCTTTTGTGGCAGCAAAATAAATTGACTATCAGCAGATCCAACTCCTGATAGGCCCACATACAGTTGGCCATGAGTAAAACATTTATTTCTTAGGTCCATCCCTACCAATTCAAAAGTTTGTCTTTGGGACTTATTAATAGTCAACGCGAAAGATATTTTCACAGGAAATGTAAGGCGTTTAAATGGGACTGGCAAATCAGTTGGGATCATCGGTATCCTTGGAATATGAGCTAATTGACCAGCTGCTGGGCCAGTAATAATGGTCGCTTCAATTAAATTGTCCTTTAGTTCTTTAATAAGCAGTCTTGTCCCATTGCACATAATCTGATTTGTAACCTCAATTCGGGTATTGGCGGAGCAGAAGGATTAGGTGAATTTAAAAATTCCTGTGGACAATGGACTGCATCGTCGATGTTTGTGACGGTATCGATCGATTTGTAGTTTTTGAATTGGACATGAACTTTTTGTAAAATCAGATTGTCTATTTCGTTGACAGTATCATTCCTAGGTGACACTATTGCCCTCGAACACAACCAATGAATGTCCTTTTCGTGCGAATTCTCTATGTCACGGTAAAATGCATCTATTAAATTAGCTAACTTATGGACTATCTGGATAGCGAGCGTAAGCATCACACACACAGTACGTACACACACACACACACACTGCTAAACACACGCACACACACTTTGGGCAGCCACACACACACACAAGCCCAGGCCTTCACACGCACACATACGCTAACTAGCCGCACACACGCACACGGCCTTCGCATACACACCCACCATCACACACCCACCATCACACACACACATTCCCACACACATACAGCCACTCGACACCTTCAGAGCGGGTTAAGGGAAGGGGCTTAGTCCATTGTGATAGCACGGAAGACTCCTCCACCCTTTTCCTCGGACCGCCCTTCGGTGTTGACCAGGCGTAAAACCGGAGGCTTCGGGGACGCGAAGAGGATTGGGATCAAGTACTCATCTGGTTCGGCTGAGGGTATAGCCCGGAAGGCTCACCAAGTGACCACTTGGTCCCGCTCGACTCATTCTCACTCACCGGCCGCGTCTTTTGGACCCAGGCAAGGATCTGAGCCGCACAGAGTAAGACTCGGAATGCGTCTTAGACTCCTATACCTAAGCCCGCCACAACCTGCAACGCTACCTGCAATAAGCGGACGTCGCAGAATCTAGAGAAAAACTCGGAAGATTCGTTATTCTGATCCTCGCATCAGTCCCATGTGGGCCGTAATGTGAGGTGACCCGAAGCCAGGGGTTTCGAATACCCGCTAAAAAAGGGGAAAGAAAATTGGATACACAATAAAAGAAATACAGACACAAGTAAATTCTACTTTTTTATTGTATTCTTAATTGAGTGGTGGTTGAAGGGGTATTAGGTCGCATTCTTCACTTTCTTGGCCATAGGCCAATTTACCCTGCTCTGATTGGGTGTATGTGTGTGTGGTGCATGTGTGTGGGGTGTGTATGCGAAGCGATCTTTACCAGTGTGTGTATTCCTGCGTGAGTGCGCTACTCGCTTTGTTTAATTTCATAATAACAGAAAAATTAAATATAAACCCCCCCCACAAAAAAAAAAGTGTTTAATTTAGGAAGAAGAGACCATGTTTCACTATATGCATTTTAAATATATAACCTTAGCTTTCAAAATTTGATTAAAATTAGAACATTAATATTGTTACACAAAGCTATAAATACAAAAAAGACCAGTTATCTCTACAATAAATTGATTTTTATACTTTGATACCGAAGGTCTCATAGTATATTGGTTTTCATTTGTGGATCGTACCTGAAAGCTGATCTGTTACTGTAAGCTAAAACTCGATTGCGAACTCTAGCCGTTGACGTTTGTTGTCTTTCTGTCTGATTCCGAAGGCGTTCGTAACGCTCAGAGCTTGATTCCCTAGCGCGAGCTTGTACATTTCTAATCATTTGTTCTTTAAGCCGCTGTAATCTCTCCGCAGACGACTCTGGTGAACGGACTTGAGAGGTTCTTAAACTTTGTTCTTCAAGCCGCTGCGAACGCGCGATTATCGACTCTCGCGCGCGGTCTTGAGACGTTCGCAAAATTTTATTAGCAATCCGTTGTGAACGTTCAATAATTGATTCTCTTGCACGGGATTGCGTAGCGTATTCTCTCGTGACGTGAAATACGATTTTCAGTTTCTGATGAAGATTCTTCATCACGACGTATTTTTATTGCCCTAGCATATAAACTTTTTCTAGAAAGTTGAGATCCTGATCTTTTGGGCATCTTAATCTTAAAACGATAAAATAAATTAATTAAGTAAAAAAATTTAGTAGTCGACATACCGACAGCAGCGCCACCTACCGGGTCCAATTGTATTTTTTAAGGCCCAATTTCTCAATGTCTGGTTAGGCAAACTATTCTAAGTTTAGTCTAATTTGAGCTTCTCAATGTTCGGTTAGCACTTACTTATCCGATGCCTGGAGGTCTGTTTAACACTTATACCGATGGACCTAGAATATTCAAATAAGCCTTCTGGAATTCTGCTTCATAATAAAAATAAACATTTTAAGTGTCAGCTTGAGTCAGCTGTTCGGCTTAGGATGATTGTATCGAATTTATGTATATTGGTTTTGTGCAATTTCCGTCATGGTGTCTGTCCGTCTATCCATCCGTATGTATGAACGCAACTTTTTTCGACACCCCTAAAGCTAGAGACTTGAAACTTTGCAATTATGTTTGTCTGTAGGCGAGACAGATAAAGTGTCAAGATTGGGTGGCCACGCTAAATTCGATAACATAAAACCGATAAAACCAAATATTTCTCACATTTTTACTGATAGCTAGACACGTCCCTGAAAAAACTGCATTAAAATTTTTGATTCCACGCCCACTCCTTCCGACCCGATCCTGCCTGCTACTTTAAATTGGAAACGCCTATAGTTTTCAAATTTTTGGGGATAGAGCCACAAAATTTCCCCCAAAAAAGAATGCATAAAAATTGTGTATGCCACTTTCCTGATTTCGCCCCTATCCCCCTTCTCCTTGAAATTGGGAACGCCTATAGTTTTCAAAATTTTTGGGCTAGAGCCACCAAATTTTGTGTCAAGATAGATATTGACGTTTTTCAAAAATATGCATCAAAATTGTGGATGCCACTCTCCTGATTCCGCCCCCATCCCCCTTCTCCATGAAATTGGGAACGCCTATAGTTTTCACAATTTTTGTTGTTGAAAGGGTTACGCGTGTATCTTCCACATTTTTTCAACTAGAGTCACCAAATTTGGTAGGAAGGTATATGGTGACATCTACAAAAGATCTGCATCAAAAACTGCGATGCCACGCCCACCTCTGCCTATGGCAACATCTACCAAAGATCTGCATCAAAATTTTTGTTGTCACGCCCACCCAAGCATTATAAAATTGGAATCAGCTATATCTTTAACAGTTTTTGACCTAGAGCTACCAAACTTGGTAGGAAGATAAATGGTGGCAATTAAAAACATTTGATTCAAAAATTTGGATGCCACACGTTCAGTTATCTTCCACAGTTTTTGAGCTAAAGTCACAAAATTTGGTAACATGATAGCTAGCGATGTTTACCACCCGGCAAGCAGAATCCTTACCATCCGTTCTTTTACTGGTATCAAAGTATTCCGCAGTCGGTTGCGTCTGACTGCAACGTTTTCACAAATACGTTTCGGACAAATAATTTAACATCTGTACGTCATCGATTATCTGTGTCCGAACAACATTACTTCATACACACAGTTCGCCTGTGGAACAATTTGCCACACGATAATTAGAAGCCCTCCAAAATTTAAATGCACCCTTCTGCTGCATTTACAAAATAATATCTAGCCTTAAAATAATCGTAATATGTATTTCACTCAAACTATGATTATGATTTGTATTCTGCTTAAGGGGAAGACCGTTCTGTCAGTTTTCTTTTTGGATAATTTGAATAAACTATTTTTTTGTTTTGGTTTGGTTTTTGTGACTAGTGCCTTAAATTTAAGTTTCTTGGAACTTGTAGCTCTAGAAAAAAAAAAACAAGTAAGAAGGCTCTAGTCGAGATTTCCCGACTAGGAGACACCCCCGAATTGTCTGTGACCAAACTTCAATTTACCGATATCTCTGGTGTTTCTCAACCAATTTCGATGAAATTTTCAGATCGTTACCCATTATTTAATCCCAAATTTTTACATTTTCCAAATTCGAGATTTTTTTTGTAATCGATTGTATTTGTATTTGAACAAACTTGTTCTGCTTATGGTATAGGAGAACTTATTTTCAAAATTTGAAGTCTCTAGACATACGGACAGACGGACATGGCTATATACTTTATAGTGTCAGAGATGCTTCCTTCTGCCTGTTACATACTTTTGCACAAAACCATTATACCCCTATTACCCATTTTATGGGTTCGGGGTATAGAAATATCGAAATATATAGTTATCAGCGCAACTGCAAAGGTTTGCCAGGATAAACACACCGAATTTTTGAAACTAGCAAAACATGAGGCGTTCGCATAAATTATATACTTTTGAATGTCGTGTCACTGTACTCTTCCGTTTAAAAAAAATGTATTAACAGAGAATAAAAAAAAGACATTCTGCATGTGAACATTCATTGAAAAATAAATAGAAATAAATGTGTTCATTGTTTAAAGAAATTTTTATTACTGTTGATTGTTACAAAATAATTAGATTTTCCAAAACTTTGGACTGGCTTCTAGATCAAGCCTAGTACAACTGGGACGATCCAGACCATAAACGATGCACTGATCAACACCAGCTAAGCTGTTGGTATCGAGTTGATAAGTAAGATCACATTTAAAATGTAGGTATGTCTTATTATTATTCAGCTTACCATTGCAAATCGAGTGCGTTCGTTAGTTGTGAGCTGTGCTCAATGATTTTGCGAACAGGCCGCTCTGGCTGCGTCGAGATTTTTAGGCTGTTTCTTAGCTCGCTGTAAAGTTTGCTTATTTTTTCAATGGCCTTAGAGGTGCGCTCGATCTGCTGTAACAGAAGCAAATAACGATCAGCTGTTGCTGCCCTTGGCATGTCTGAGTTAGCCATTTCCAAATAATTTCTTGGCTTTTTTAGTTTTAGATAACAAATTTTTTAAACACGATATACGAGAAGCTTTAGAGAAAAGACAATAAATTCTAAGGGATCTGACATACAAAATCTGCTGACACAGTTTTTTATACGAAACACATTTTTGTCCTAAAAATAAAGCTATTACCATGGATATTAACGCCTCTGATCTGTGTGTTCTTAATTTCTATAAGAAGCCATCAATCAAACTTTCGCTTTTTTTAAAAAAAATATTAATGTTATTCATTTTGTACTCCACAAATACTTCACAGCTCTGGTATTTGCATCTTTCTACGCGCAAATTCGCCCCCAAGCCCAAATGTCCTCGTGTTTGTTAATTACTTCAGTCATTGAGTGGTGTGTACTCATTGAGTTCCATTAAATTCTGATTGCAATATTTATGTCAGATTTCCTCATGACCTCATAAGCATATTATTATACTCTAATACCACATGTAATGAGAATATTGATTTTGTTCAAGGCCCGTCATGCTGTCCGTCTGCCTGAAAATTTGCAAATATGTTTGTCTATGGGCGGATCAGATAAAGTTTCGAGATTGGGGTGCCACGCCTACTAGGCTGGGAAAACGAACATATCGATATCTGAAAACCGATAAAACCATATATTTCATACATTTTTACAGCTAGAGTTACCAAATTTAACAATAAGATAGCTAGTCAGGTGCCTCAAAAACTGCATCAATAATTTTGGATGCCACGACCAATCCTTCCGCCTCCGGAAACACTTATAGCTCTCGCAGTTTTTGGGCTACAGCAATCAAATTTGATATCTAGATAGGTAAACACGTTCACCAAAAAAAAAAACTGCATCAAATTTTTGATGTCACGCCCACACCTGCTGCCCCCCAGACCCCGGTATATAAAACCAGATCGTTTGTATCTTCCATTTTTTTCAAGCTAGGGTCACCAAATTTTATAGGAACACTAGCTACCCGGCCCGGTTTCGCCCGGTTAGTGTACCCTTTTAAAAAAATATGACATGTGTTCATTTGTTCATCATTAAATTTATTTGGTCAGAGCTTCCTTGTAAACGATGTTTGATGTCGTTTTCTTTTGTGGCAGCAAAATAAATTGACTATCAGCAGATCCAACTCCTGATAGGCCCACATACAGTTGGCCATGAGTAAAACATTTATTTCTTAGGTCCATCCCTACCAATTCAAAAGTTTGTCTTTGGGACTTATTAATAGTCAACGCGAAAGATATTTTCACAGGAAATGTAAGGCGTTTAAATGGGACTGGCAAATCAGTTGGGATCATCGGTATCCTTGGAATATGAGCTAATTGACCAGCTGCTGGGCCAGTAATAATGGTCGCTTTAATTAAATTGTCCTTTAGTTCTTTAATAAGCAGTCTTGTCCCATTGCACATAATCTGATTTGTAACGTCAATTCGGGTATTGGCGGACCAGAAGGATTAGGTGAATTTAAAAATTCCTGTGGACAATGGACTGCATCGTCGATGTTTGTGACGGTATCGATCGACTTGTAGTTTTTGAATTGGACATGAACTTTTTGTAAAATCAGATTGTCTATTTCGTTGACAGTATCATTCCTAGGTGACACTATTGCCCTCGAACACAACCAATGAATGTCCTTTTCGTGCGAATTCTCTATGTCACGGTAAACTGCATCTATTAAATTAGCTAACTTATGGACTATCTGACCTATTGACTCATCCAGAAGGATGTCATAAAACTCCTTCCCCAAGTTTCAGCAATTGTTGTGGAAAATCAAAATCTGTGATTCCATGAAAATGTGCTCTTAAATTTGTTCGTAATTTTAAATTTTCAATGGAAGTTCATAAAGGGGATGATTTCAAGCATGCTTAAATGATATCTGCTCACGTACCTCGATTAATGACGGGAAATATCTGTCGAAAATCTCCAAATACAAAAGTAATCCCGCCCATGAGAGCAGAGGAGTTTCTTAGATCTTTTAAGGTTCTGTCTACGGCCACTATAAGCGCTCTATTGCTCATGATGCATTTATCCCATATAATACATAAGACGTCATGTAGTAATTTTCCAAGAGGTCAATTTTGATTGTTGCTCAAGATTTACAGATAACGGAAGCTTTAAAGTAGAACGAGCAGTTTTCCAACTGCTAATGCTATCTTCGCAAGTATGAAATTTGCAAGGAATGTCTTTTCAGTGCCACCAGGGGCATCAACAAAAAAAATGTTTCCTTTGTTATTATTCACGCTATCGACTATACTCTCAAAAGCATGTTTTTTATCTGGGACTAATTTACTCAGAATTTCATTGACAAAAGAGGCCAAATCATTTGTATAATAGTGATGTGCCATTGTATTTGAGGCAGGTTTTTCTGTACGAACTGAGGAAGGTAATCCAAAATGACTTAAGCTTGTATCATTTAATTGCAATAGTTTATAATTTTATTATTGTACCTTCGTATGTTGTTTAATAAATGTCTCGATAGTAATAGTCTTGTGGAGACTGACTTTTCCAGAAGCACAGCACAAATTCATTGGGTTCATCGGTCCAATTTTTGGCAGAACATGAAGAGCAGATCTTATTCATGGCTCCAATTTGGTCAGACGATTGCTGAACATAATTCATTTGTGGATCGTACCTGAAAGCTGATCTGTTACTGTAAGCTAAAACTCGATTGCGAACTCTAGCCGTTGACGTTTGTTGTCTTTCTGTCTGATTCCGAAAGCGTTCGTAACGCTCAGAGCTTGATTCCCTAGCGCGAGCTTGTACATTTCTAATCATTTGTTCTTCAAGCCGCTGTAATCTCTCCGCAGACGACTCTCGTGAACGGACTTGAGAGGTTCTTAAACTTTGTTCTTCAAGCCGCTGCGAACGCGCGATTATCGACGCTCGCGCGCGGTCTTGAGACGTTCGCAAAATTTGATTAGCAATCCGTTGTGAACGTTCAATAATTGATTCTCTTGCACGGGATTGCGTAGCGTATTCTCTCGTGACGTGAAATACGATTTTCAGTTTCTGATGAAGATTCTCCATCACGACGTATTTTTATTGCCCTAGCATATAAACTTTTTCTAGAAAGTTGAGATCTTGATCTTTTGGGCATCTTAATATTAAAACGATAAAAAAATTAATTAATTAACAAAATTTAGTAGTCGACATACCGACAGCAGCGCCACCTACCAGGTCCAATTGTATTTTTAAGGCCCAATTTCTCAATGTCTGGTTAGGCAAACTATTCTAAGTTTAGTCTAATTTGAGCTTCTCAATGTTCGGTTAGCACTTACTTATCCGATGCCTGGAGGTCTGTTTAACACTTATACCGATGGACCTAGAATATTCAAATAAGCCTTCTGGAATTCTGCTTCATAATAAAAATAAACATTTTAAGTGTCTGCTTGAGTCAGCTGTTCGGCTTAGGATGATTGTATCGAATTTATATACAGAAATGAAATATAAATTAAAGGTAACTTTGGCTTTGAGAAAATTAAATACCTTATTACTATTACGTGTTTTCCCGAAGAAATGAATCATTTTTCCGCGGTAAAAAAGTAGCCTATGGTCATCAGGGATTATTTCGGCTTATACGGGTAAAAGAATTTTTCAAATCGGTCCAGTTGTTTCGAAGCCTTTTCAATCAAAACAAACAAATCTTTCCTCTTTATGTATTAGTATAGATGAGTGGTGGATTCATGAATGCTGTATAGAGAGGATGGGAGACGGCATATCGGCCCCCTTGCAGCATCATTTAAACGAAAAGAGAATAATAAAGAAAAGGAGAAATCAAATATTATTGGTGAGCGAAATCAAATATTATTGGTGAGAGCATGAGCCGGACAACATCTAACCGAAATCTATGTTTTGGGCCAACGGTCCTCCTTGGCTTGGAATCACTCCCGGCAGGATGATCTCGGAATAGAGGTCAGCCCCCCACACCTAGTTGGTCATGCTCGGCCTGAATCAGTGGTCGTCCGCTAGGTTGATTTTGGGCTTGTTAGCACAAAGATGTTCCATTACGGCCTTACGGGGTGCGAAACCTGGTCGGCATCACCTGCAGAATGGCTTCCTTCACGAAGTCGGAGGAGCGTGATTTGAGTACAGCCGTGCATGCCCTTTCACTGCCGACACGGGTGACGGCCAGAGGGCAGCGCGGGTCGAACACTGCACGTGTGTCGAAGGTTTTATACCCCGTATCAAAACGCAGAATCACTGTAGGCAGCACTGTTGTCCGTTGGCGCTCCAGAATCGAGGAGAGCGAGATGGTGCTTATTGCCCTTGAGGTAGGTTGACGGGAGACCTGGCGTGCGAGTTACGCCCTTGACGTCACCACCCCAATATAATGTCGTATTCAAACCAGTTGAGCTTGCAAGCTCTGTATCCGCTGGACTGAAATCCAATTTAATGTAAACACAATCCAACTCTGGAAGATCGAAGTGTCACAAAATATTCTGACGCAACTCCTTTGGAAATAGAATCCATTATTAATTCAGATAAGTCGCCACAACAGCTTCACTGAGGGTGACAAATTTATATAAAAAATTCCTAATCGATCAGCCCAGAGCCTCACAGCATTTCTGCTAAAGGCTCATATTGTAAACAAATAACCATAAGTGGCTATGTCGCTCCGATGCATTAATGTAAACATAAAACAAAGCCTCAGTTGCTCTCTGCAGCTTCTCTGCTTGGCGCTCTCTATAAACAATAGCCCAAAATCGCCAACTGAGCCCTTGCACTCTTTTGCCTTAGAATTAAAATTCAGTTGTAAGAAAACCACAGATCTAACCAGTACGAATAAACGCATAATTAAATGATAAATTCGAGTGTTGTATTATTTCTTGGTATACATCTCAATAAATATAAAAGTACTATCATTTTGGAACCAATACATTGTGCTAACAATTGCTGAGGAAACTTTGTTAAAACTGAAGTGAACGAAACAGTAAAAGTGCTAATAAAAATAACATTGATAAACTTGTGTCAACATAAATAAGTGTTCGACAAGAAAAATTTTAACATCAGTTATAAGTTATAACCAAATAAAACATAATATGGAAAATCAAATCGATCTATCAACAATGCAGCAATGCATTCAAGCATTAACAGCAATAATGCTGGAGCAGCAGCAAAACAATACCAATCCAATAACGAGACAACGAAACAGCATTGAACGAGAAACCAGATACTTACCTGTGTTCACTGGAGAAGAGGGTACTCTACATGGCTTTATTGCATCGGTAGACCAAATTATGCAGGAGTATGGAAACAGTGCCCAGACATTCAGCGTCATATTCAACACCAAAATTCAAGGTCAGGCAAGAACAATTTTAAACATTAACCCACCAGAAGATTGGGATACATGCAAGATCAGACTCAGACATCATTACCGCCCCAGAACAGACCAGATGGGCCTCACCAGAAAAATTAATAATTTAATTGTAATTACCATTCGAGATTTAGACTATAAGATTCGTCAGATTGTAGAAGAAATCACTGATTTTTCAGTATTTGAAAATAATGATAGACTAGTGGACATATTAAGTGGCTTGTTAATACAACGAGTCAAGGAATTAGCATCTGGCCCCATGGCAATTTCATTAATGACTAAAACAACATTATCTGACGTAAGGATAGAAATTGCAAAATTTATCGGACTAAGTTATGGAAATTTAAATCAAAAACTATTACTTAAACGAAACACTGACAACAACTATTCCAACCAAGGACAGAATCAAAATCAAAACAATCAAAATCAAAGTATTCAAAACCAGAACTTTTGACGTAACAACAAAAATAACAGACCAACTAATAATAATAGCTCGAACAATAGGAATCAGAATAATGAACAAAATCAGGGTAGACAAAGCCAAAATGTAAGAAATAATCAAAATTATAATCAAAACCAAAATTACAATCAAAACCATAACTATAATCAAAATCAGAACTACAACCAAAATCGCCAAAGTCAGAATACTAGACAGCAGCAAAATGTTAACCAAAATTTTCAACAAAATAATCAGCAAGCACCAATAGAAGCAATGAGTGTTGACAACCTAAATGAGGAAACTTCTGAAAGTTCAAGCATTGTAGGTGAACCAACGTTTTTTACCAATAAGCCTCGGATGAAAGGAAAATTTTTATTAAAAGAACTATTGAGGGAAACACATATATAATCCTAGTTGACACGGGATCAACAAATATACAATAATTGAAAATTATTCCAAATCGAAACAACCAGTTGATGTTTGTGTTACGGAAATTAGTGAAATTGAAGACCTCAATGTAGTTGAGCTAAACAAAGAAGAAATTGAAATCGTTAAACGTTTATACAGAAAATTATACTTTAAAGATGGAGATATGTTGACTTATACAAACACAGTAGTTCACAGTATTAGAACAACTGATCAACCAATTAACTCAAATATTTATAGATATTCTCCCAAATATGAGGAAGAAGTTCGAAAACAAATAATTGATATGGAAAGAAGTGGTATTATCAGGAAGAGTAAAAGCAGATACAGTTCTCATATTTGTGTGATACCTAAAAAAAATTGATCAATCAGGAGTACAAAAATTTCGAATATGTGTAGATTATCGACGTTTAAATCAGGTTACCGTTCCTGATAAGTATCCATTACCTATCATGGACGCAATATAAGACAAGTTGGGGAAATCTCAGTATTTCAGAACGTTAGATTTAGCTAAAGGATATCATTAAATTTTAATGGATGAACAAGACATAGAAAAGACAGCTTTCGTAACACCAATGGGCTTATACGTGTATATAAGTATGCCTTTTGGATTAAAACATGCACCAGCAACGTTCCAAAGATTAATGAATGATATATAAAGGGACTTTATTAACAAAATATGTGTTGTATATTTGGATGACATATTAATTTTTTCAACAACTCTTGAGGAACACAAATATGCATTAGAGAAAATTTTCAGAAAGCTTCAAGAACATAATTTGAAAATTCAAGCAGATAAGTGCTCGTTTATGAAACAAAATACAGAGTTTTTAGGTCACATTTTAACGAAAGAAGGGTTGAAACCAAACCCAAATAAAATTCAATAAATGAAACTGATAACACTTCCAAAAACAGAAAAACTGATAAAAAGTTTTTTTGGAATGACAGGATTTCATAGAAAATTTATAAAAGACTACCTCAAAAAAGCCTACCCAATGATTAGATACTTGCAAAAAGGTTGTACAATCAATCAAAGCGACCCACAATATATAGATGCTTTCGAAAAGTAAAAAGCACTAATTATATCACATCCGATACTTAAGTATCCAGAATTTGACAAAACATTTACAGTTACTACAGATGCCAGTGACTATGCAATTGGCGCTGTTCTATCACAGCAAGAGCAACCTATTGCTTTTGTTTACAGAACTCTTAACAAACATGAAAAAAATTATAGTACAATGGATAAAGAATTTCTATCCATTGTTCAAGCAGTGGACTGTTTCAGACACTATTTATTTGGTAACAAATTTCAAATTGTTACAGACCATGCCCCCATTAAATATCTCAATAATAAATTTAAAGGTAAAGAAATGACATCCAGACATCAAAGATGGCTCCTAAAATTGCAGGAGTTTGATTATGAAATATTATTTTTAAAGTAGCAGACTTTTTGAGTAGACAGGATACAGCCGAACTAATAAATAAAAACAATAATGAAGAATCAAATTTTGAAGAAGAACAACTAAGACATTTTTATATAAAAAATGAAATCGTTAACAAGTATAAAACTCAAATAATCATAACATATACTGCAGTAGATAACATTATTAGCTTGCATGGCAGAAAAATAATAGAAACAAATCGAGCAGATTCTAAAATTGATATAGAACAGAAACTTCAAAATAACTTATTACATAAAGGAACAGTAGGAATATATTCAGAGGTACCAGATAAAGAATATCATAAGATTCAATGCATCTTAATTAACCATTTTTCTGAAACAAATAATTATACATTTTATAAATGCACAAAGCGAGCTTTAGAAATATCAAATGAAGATGAACTGCATAAGCAATTTTCAATTTATCACACAAAAGAATCACTGCACAGTGGCATAAATGAAACATTTTATAGCTTAAAGGACAAAATTTATTTTCCAAGATTAAGAGACCATATTCACTTAATAATATCTAACTGTAATAAATGCAAAGAAATAAAGTAGGAACCCGATAAAACCAAATTTTAATATAACTGAAACACCCAAAACAAAAAACGATATTATTCATTTAGACATATTTCATATAAAACAAAAAAGTTGTTTAACCACTATAGATAAGCTCACTAAATTTGCGGTAGCGTATAATATCAAAGACAGAAACTGGAGAACAAAAATGCAAATTATAATTGAACATTTTACAAAATTTAACAAACCTAAAAAGGTAATTATGGACAATGAATTCAGATCAGAACAAATAATAAAATTTTTAGAATCAGAACAAGTAGAGGTACATTATACAAAACCCAACTCACATACAGGAAACGCTGACATTGAAAGATTACATTCTACAATAATTGAAATACTAAACGGAATAGATAATGACTTATAAATTGAATCAAACATTCAAATAGCTATTGGAGCTTATAATAACCGTTACCACTCCACAATTAAATGTTCACCGAATTACGCAAAAAATACAGAAGATGACGCAAAACTTAACACTTTAATATCAGATTTTAAAAACAAAATTATATGCACTAATTATTCTAGCTTATTGCGTCCGAGCCTAGCTTTTGCAAGTAAAATGTGCGAATCTATTTAGATTTGACGCAGTGCGGGGATCAGGACGGATCCCAAAACTCGGATGTTAGATTATCAAAAATACTTAGTAAAATAAAAAACAAAAATACTTCGTTACAGATCCCATTTTTCTTATGTTGTATATTAACAACATTGACTTTGATAGACAGCAGATTACATGTAGTATTAATTCAAGAGGAAGCAGGATACGTACCAATACATATCCATTCAACAGAAGTTGTGAATGAAACCGTAATAACTTTACATATTATCGATATTAATCAACTTACTAACATTATCAATAAAATCGAAAATAATATAAAACACGTTGAAATAGCAGACAAAGAATTAATCATAGATGAAATAGAACTTATCAAAGCTAAAATCCAATCAATAACCCCATCTACCAGAACACAGAGAGGACTTATAAATGGCGTAGGTACAATGTACAAATGGCTTTTTGGATTAATGAACAATTTAGATAGAGAAGACATATTAGAACACTTAGACACCATCGACCAAAACAACCACAATTTAATCAAAACCATGAATCAACAAATTTATATTAACACACATTTCAATGATACTATTAACAAACTAGCAGACACTATTCTACAAGACAGAAATTTAATAACACTTTTTTCAGCAAAAATAAATGAACAAAATAAAGAAACAGTAAAGCAAGTTTTATTCAATGAAAAAATTAATTACATTCAAGAAAATATAGCATCAGCAAAGAACAATATATTTTTACCCGAGATATTGACAAAAGAAGAAATAATTAAATTTGAAATTGATTTCTACAAAATTAAATTAATTAGAATGGGCATTTTAAAATACAAGAACAATGCAATTGTCATGGCAATCAAACTACCCAAAACTTTTGTTAAAACAGACCTTAAATTAATAACTCCAATTCCCAATGAAAACCACATTCAAATAGACCAAGAAAACTTAATTATCACACAAATTAAAAATAAAACATATGAATATAAGGAAAATGTTATTTTAAGAGAACTAAAATTAAGCAAAAGCTGCACACTTTATAATAACTGCAAATTTATATTCAATAACAAATCAAGTGTAGAACAAATAGATGACGAAACAACAATCATAAGAAACGCTGTAAAAGAAAAACTAAATCAAAATTGTGACAAAATAAACATCATACTAAATGGAAATTACTTAATAATATTTGTAAATTGCCATATTCAAATGTTATCCGAAAAATTTTCAAATGAACAAATAGAATTTTATGAAAGATTTTTCTACCCAACAAATTTATTAAACCAATCACTACAAAACTTTGAAAATCTGAAAGAAATAACAGAATTAAAATTTCACAAGAAAGTTGGTTATGGAATGGCAATAGCCCTCACAATAATCATAACAGCAGTTGCACTTTATTTGTATATTAAGCTAAAAAAAGAAAAATATTAACATTAATGTAAAAAGAATTCAGGAGAATTCATATTCTAACAGGGGAAGAGTTACGCCCTTGACGTCACCACCCCAATATAATGTCGTATTCAAACCAGTTGAGCTTGCAAGCTCTGTATCCGCTGGACTGAAATCCAATTTAATGTAAACACAATCCAACTCTGGAAGATCGAAGTGTCACAAAATATTCTGACACATAAATGCGACGCAACTTCTTTTGAAATAGAATCCATTATTAATTCAGATAAGTCGCCACAACAGCTTCACTGAGGGTGACAAATTTATATAAAAAATTCCTAATCGATCAGCCCAGAGCCTCACAGCGTTTCTGCTAAAGGCTCATATTGTAAACAAATAACCATAAGTGGCTAAGCCGCTCCGATGCATTAATGTAAACATAAAACAAAGCCTCAGTTGCTCTCTGCAGCTTCTCTGCTTGGCGCTCTCTATAAACAATAGCCCAAAATCGCCAACTGAGCCTTTGCACTCTTTTGTCTTAGAATTAAAATTCAGTTGTAAGAAAACCACAGATCTAACCAGTACGAATAAACGGTAGGTAGGTAGGTGCCGGCTAAGGTTGCTGCGCTTCGGGCACTTAAGGCAGTACTTGTCTATAAGTACGGCCCGTAAGCGCTTCTCCGCACTTCTGGCACTTGCACAGCGGGTGAGCACCGCAGCACACGCGGCAGCGGAATGAAGCCGTTCCTTTTGGACCTTTTTTTTCCTGGGATTTACGGGGTGCCATACTACTGCGTAATGAAAAAGCGGAGATTAGAAAATGGAAGGATTACGTGATATTTTTATACTGGCTGCCAGTCTCTATAGAAAGCAATATCAACTTTGCGATTTGATGACGCCTCGGGCAGTCAAGACATCGACTAGTCGGTCTTTGAGATCGGCGCCAGGATATGTGTTCTGGATCCGCCCTAGGCACCATTCGTTAGCTGGAAGATTATCTTTTTTGATAATAACTAGGTCATTTGGTTGGAGGTCTCGCGATGACAATTACCATTTATTCCTTTTGTGGAGTTCCTTGAGGTATTCCTCTTTCCACCGGAGACAGAAATGTTGATGATGGGACTTAAGACGCTGCCAGCGATTTAAAATAGACGCTACGTCTGCAGCCCCCATTACGCTCCAGCGGAGAAACGGCACGCGCCAAATTAGAATTGAGCCACATACGACAGCCGCAGCGACCAGAGCGAGACGGAAGTCGAGAGCGCCGTAAACAGCTTAAGGGCAGAGGCCACGGCTGAGCCTTAGGCTGCAAACAGAGTGCGCGCTGAGGCGAAGCTGAAGACAAATTGCCTGCGTTGCGAGTAAGCTAATAGGTGTACAGAGTGCAGGACGAATTAGTTGAGTTTTTGTTATGTTAGTCGCAATGGATTCGTCATCAGATGATGAGCTGCTTTGCAAGAAAGTTTGTATTTTAAATTAAAAAATGCAATTAAAAGAAAATTCATACTATTAATTTGAGAAGATCTATTATTGGCGAGTTTCATCATTAGTATAATGCGCTGCTTCAAGATGAAATCAGATTTGTGGCGTAGACCCGAATGAATATCAGCACATTCGACTACATTTGGTTGTGTATTTTGCAAAAACCGCTGCAATTAGCTCCTCGATGTTTACCGACATTTTCACATGTGCGCGTCCACCGAAACACATAGATAAAACAAAAATAACAACAACAACTGCTAAACAGCAAGCGATTCAGCTTTAAATTCAGTACAGCACCGTTTCATGCTGGTTGCTTGCGTATCGTCTTCAACTTCCTCTTCGTCTTCGCTTGCACTCTGAACGAATTCGAGAGAATTCATATAAATCGTAGTGCGCAGTTTTTCGTCTTCAGCTTCGTCTTCGTCTTCAACTTTGTCTCAGCGCGCACTCAGTTTGCAGCCTTAAGCAGCGATAGCGACTGCAAGAGAATAATTGACAAGTGCGGGAGAGCGTGTGCCAGAGTTAAAGTAAAAACGGGCCAGACACACGTGGTGACAACACCGGCACGGACAGCGGGATCACCGGACGTAAAACAAATGAGTTGGGGAAGCAAGTGGCGGGGCACTGACAGACTCGCCAAGACGCACAGAGTAACCCTCGGAATGCGCTTGTCGATCTGCCGGCAGCCCGGGCGATGACGGACACCAAAAGACATGCAGAGAAACGCTCGGAACATACCTTGCGGTATCGTCGACCACCCTGCCATCAACGCTGACTAAACTACAAAGAAATGGGAGGGGAGGAGAGCCAAGGGACACCTTGTGACGAATCAAAATTTAATAGGATAAGTTAGTATTTTAAGTTATATATTTTGAGCTAGTAATCCGAATTAGAACGGGATCCCTTTATTAAAGCGACAAAAGAGAGAAAAGCCGAGCAACAAACAGCGCCTGCTGCATCGAAAAGTGCAGCTGAGAACGGAAAGCGAGAGCAAAGGCACAGCCACAGCAGCAGAATGGCACGAGCCAAACGGCGAGGGCAGCGGCCACAGCAGAGGGCAGCGCAGCCAAGGGTTCGCGATCGCCACCGCGAGACTAGCTAAAACCGTCATGTTTGGATCGTAAAATGGTCAAATTTGGTCAGCAGCAAAAGTTATTCGAAGGCCGCGACGATGAGTCGACCATACCGCGAGTGCCCAGACAAGGAAGAGAATAGACAAGGAAAGACGCCAACCCGGTTACCCGAGGATCAGGACGACGAAGGAGACGGGAGTGAACAGACACATAGAAAACCAGGGGACAAGCATACAAACACACACGAAAGCACTGTGCCCTGGAACAGAGGAAACACACACATACAACAGGAACAGAAAACCACGAGGTGCCAGGGTAAGCGAGCCTTCGCAAATTGCAAATGGCAAAAGAATGAAAGTGAAACAGTGCTGTTGTCAATTATTATCGGTTTGAAACCGAAGGTGCAAAACACGGTACGTGCGGGCCGCCCAGCGCTTAAGACTCCGTTGGCTGTACGCAGGTCAATACCGCGGCAGTCTGCGAAATTTTTGCCGCGGCGCTTGCCGAGCATTTCCGGGCTTGGTGCCGCCTAGGTCAATACCAGGGGCATTCGAGTCGGCATCGGCAGGGGTGGCTACACTGCCGCAAAGCACTTTGGCAAATCACCTGATCACCGGTGTCGACTTTAGCTTTCATTGCGTCCTTTTTCCGAGCACGGTGTCTCAGTTCCCCATTCTCCTGATCCCAGCAACCTACAAATTTCTTGTAAGGTGGCCCTGGAGAGGCTGAGCTACCTCAGCCATAGAAAAAGCTACCTTACAGCGTATGTCTGTGTTTATTTGTGTTCTTCCATCTTGTCATTGATCTTCCATCTTTGTCTTAAATGCTATATTCCCTCGTAGTCCTTGCGTTGTCCTCGCGTTGGCTCCTTTGACGTGGTTTTGGGCACTTCGCACGTTTGCGCTTCTGTTCATCGCGGCCACCGAAATTTAAATGTCAAGCCGGGTTTTTCGGTGGCGATCGCGAACCCTTGGCTGAGCTGTCCTCTGTTGTGGCCGCTGCCCGCGCCGTTCGGCTCGTGCCATTCTGCTGCTAGGGGTGGCTTCGTTCTCGCTCGCCGTTCTTGGCTGCGCTGTCCTCTGCTGTGGCCGCTGCCCGCGCCGTTTGGCTTGTGTCATTCTGCTGCTGTGGCTGCGCCTTCGCTCTCGCTATCCGTTCTCAGCTGCTCTTTTCGTTGCTGCGGACGCTGTTTGTTGCACGGCTTTTCTCTATTTTGTCGCTTTAATAAAGGGATCCTGTTCTAATTATGTAAAAAGTTACCGTGGACCTTAACATACTAACTAAGCGTATAAAATTGTGAAACGTCAAGCATCGTTGTCTCTGGTCTCTCTGTCATTGGATTGACGACCGCCTCGCGGTTGCAGGCGTCGTTCTGGCTTTGTCTCGTAGTCTCTGGTACCTCTGTGTTTGTGTTGTCGACCGCCTCGCGGTTGCAGGCGTCGATCTGGCACTGCTTCCTTGTCTCTGGTATATCTGTGCTTGGATTGACGACCGCCTCGCGGTTGCAGGCGTCGCTCTGGCACTGCTTCCTTGTCTCTGGTATATCTGTGCTTGGATTGACGACCGCCTCGCGGTTGCAGGCGTCGCTCTGGCACTGCTTCCTTGTCTCTGGTATGTCTGTGCTTGGATTGACGACCGTCTCGCGGTTGCAGGCGTTGTCCTGGAATCTGTGTGCTTGTGTTGGCGACCGCCTCTCGGTTGCTGGCGTTGCCCGTGTTTAACCTTGCTTTGTCTCTCCTGGAATCCGTTGGAACAAGGGTGGCTCGCTGTGCCGCCCCCTGGACGACATCGCCTCCTTGTTGGCTATTAGTTCCCGGGACCAGGCTGGGGTGTTTGTTGGGTTTCGAGTCGGCCGGTTGATGATGTTCTGCAGTTTTCGGGTTAGGCATGCTCAATGGGATAAGCAGACCACCCACCTGCAGCTTGGCATTTACGGTGCTGATGGAGTCCAGCCCGAGCAGCACATCGTCGAGGGCCGATGGTAAAACCAGCATCAGAATGCTAGCCCGTGCTTGCCCGAGTTGTACTACTGCCTGGATCGCCCGCGTTAGCTCCATCCTTGTCCCATTTGCCAAGGCTATCACCGTCCTCACCGCTCGTCTGTTAGCCGGGGTCTCGATAATTCGCGCTTTCTGTAGCTACCATCATATCAGCCTCGATGCTCGTCTCTGCAGCAAGCCGGCCATTCCGCAAACGGATAACACCCGCTAATTCCGGAACTCGCTCGTCTGCCCTCTCACCTGTTCCGGATTTGATGAGAGGCGCTGGGCGTTTGCCGGCTCCTGTGCCTGGCAACAATCGACGGTCCTTACTCCTCGCCGCCCACAGTTCCAACAGAATAAAATCCGAATGTCGTGGGCATTCCCTCGCGAAGTGACCGTGTTCCGCAGTTACGACACGCATTACGTGTGTCCACGGGTTGTTCGCTGCTGGCCGAACCTGACGTTCCTTGAAGGTTCCCTTCGGTTGAAGACGCTGCGGTTTGCGCAGCCGCCCACGGTGTGCTAGTTTTAGTACTTGTTGCCCCTGTTTCACGTTTTGAAATGCTGTTGGTCCAGTTGAGCGAACCATCCGCTCGTTGCTTATCTTGTTCCTTGCCTTGCGTAGATACTCTCGTTTCCGCTTGACTTCAAAGTTGATCACTAGCTGTGTCAATTGATACTCCGGCAGAAGATTTTCATACACCCGCTCCTGCTCTTGGGTTTCTGAATAACCACTAGATACTGCTTGTAGCCCTCGTTTTCCCTCTAGTAGCGCATCCTGATCTCGTCCTCTAACCTCTGAAAATACCGCGGCGGTAGAAAAAATTCCTAAAATTCCCTCCATGGTTCACCCTGTAAGTGACTCGTGCGAAACCAGTCCTCGGCGGTACCTTGTAATAGCTCTGGGACCCCCTGGGCCAAGTTTCGGATGTCCACTCGGTGTGATACAGCTCGTTCCTCCAAGCGCTCGATGAATCGCAGGAGGTCTATAGTACCGTCAAACGTGACTCCCCAGCGTTGCATGCGTTCTAGCCCCATGGCTCCAGTGACGTCGTGTCGATTCGGTAGCTTCGTCGATGTTACCCTCTCGTTTGCTTGTGACAGGCACTGGTGCTGACCCGGCACCGGTATGCTTAAATACTGCATAGCCGGGCTGCCTGGTTCTCGTGATGGGGAACTAGGTGCCACTCGTTGCTCTGGTAGTCTTGTCGTCGTCTTCTCTGCGTGGGACCCGTTCCCAATCGTAGTCGGCGACTGGCTCCGAGATCGTTGTTGGGTGTTTAGCTTGGTGTCGGGCGTCCGGGCTCCTCTAAGCGCGCCTGGATGGTAGCCGAGTGGACACCACGACCCACAAAGGCAGACATGCGGCCTCGAAGTTCCTCCACCGTGCCTTCACGTTCATATCCGAACTCGTCCGCAAACGCTTCCAGCTCCGCCTTGCGCAGGTACGAGATCCACGCAACTCCGACCATGTTTGCTATGCGTAGCCTGCTCCTATGTCCTGGTTCAA
The DNA here is from genome assembly GCA_018152825.1 of Scaptomyza hsui. NCBI lineage: Eukaryota > Metazoa > Arthropoda > Insecta > Diptera > Drosophilidae > Scaptomyza > Scaptomyza hsui. The sequence continues at coordinate 1,058,165 of JAECXO010000241.1, forward strand.
ATTGTGCCGGTTTAACTACTGTACGATGTCCTATGCCTTGTTTACTTGTGCACGACTAGTATCCTTGTTGTGTACTAGTGCGTGTCCTGTGCGATGCCCTGGTGTAGCCTGTATCCTGTGTCCTTGTGCTTGGTTGTATACTTCGGTGTCCTGCGTCCTGGGTCCTGTTTCCTCTGATCTGGTAAGCTCGTTGAACAATAAAAAAAATATATACTAGGCACGATGTTCACAGTTTGATGGCTCTGGGTCGACTCTCCTCTTCTGTGCCGTGATGCCTCAATTTATACTATTTCGTCCGCTCACGAATGATCGCGACCGAGGGCTCAAGAGCTTCGCGTCGTCAGCCTTCCTCCTCTGTCAATTGTCGATGCGACAAAAAAAAACTCCTCTCTATCTGTTTTTCCCTGCTCCTCGTCGTAGATACATAATATTTGGTATATATTTCCAAATATATATATCGTAAGATATCCAATATGCACACATATTCATATCTCAAATATGTTACACATATGCACGCACCCCAACAATTAAATATCACATTACACCCTAAAATCCTAACACAGGAAACGAGCTAGACATAAACATTAAACATAAGAATATTTATAAATCATGCATCACGCCACAAGCAAACTGGACATAAACATAAAACATAAACATATTTCTAGAATCACTCCACAAGCGTGAGATCGTCGAATTGGCACTTTTTGAAAGAAAGCTTAAAACGAACAAAGCTTAAAAGCTTTAATCATACGAAAAGCTCTCAACCGAGGTTTGCTTGAGAAGTAGTTCAGATTTGGAGTTCAAAGCAATAGTTTTGAATAAGATAGACTATAAGTGTGGAAGTGTTTTTGTAACTTTTAACATTGGTTCAATACATATAATAAAGAAATAAACTAAAGACGGAAGTCTTTTAATTTTTTTAAATCATATGTAATAACAAATAAGCTAACACTAGATAATAATGCAAACAACACAATTGTCTACACTAATGCTATGAACAACACAGTTAAAGATGTTATAAAAAGAAAAATACCAGATAGAATTTTCATGATTCTAGCTAGGTACGATATAACAACTAGCCATTTACTAAAAGTAGCAGCTCAAAAGGAGGGTTTATATGAAAATAGTGTGGTTGAAAAACCCAAAGATAATAAATATAATAATTCAAATAAAAACTATCATGGTAAAAAGTATCAAGAAAATGTTAACCAAAGTTCAACACATAACCCCACTAACCAAGCACCACAAAGTCATAACTACCAAACCAATTACAATACAAATAACCCACATAAGAATCAACAAGATTATGGGCAGACATATGCCGAATTTCAACAAAAGTTGCAACAAGGGAAACAACAGAATCCCATGAGCCATTCACATAATAGAAACTCTAATGCACAAGCATCCCCTTACAACAACCAACCTCAAAAAAGGCAAAGAGAAAGTAACAGTGGTGTGTCAAAAATGGACACCTCTGAAAATTTTCATGCAATTGCCTCGGACCAGAAAGAAACAATAACCCCTTCATAATTGTTATTATGAATGATAACCCGCTTAAGTGTGTTATAGACACTGGGTCAACAATTAATTTAATGAATAAAAATTACTTAAAATTTCCAATAAAAAATGCAGAACTTAACGTTCATACCATCAATGGTAACATTAAATTAACATCAAGCATTACAATAGGAGCATGTAAATTATGTCCATCCAAACAGGAGTTCTTTATACATGAATTTTCAAATCGATATGATCTATTGTTAGGAAGAAATTATTTAGAAGCTTGCAAGGCAAAAATAAATTACGAAGAGGGAGCCGTTACCTTAGGAGAATACACATTCCTATTTAAGTACGACCCCAATATATATGTAGAAGAAGAGGAGGCACCAGAGTGTCTAGACCCACCTTCGTCGGAAGATTTAGAATTCAATTTCGTGATCAACGAAGAATTAAAAGAGTCCAACGAGTTCCGCTTAGATCATCTTAACGATGAAGAGAAAAGGTGTAAGTCAAAAATTCTTCACAACTATCGAGACATACAGTACCATGAAGGCGACAATTTGACTTTCACTAGTACTGTTAAACATTCGATAATTACAAAACATGAGGACTCAATTTACAAGAGACTCTACAAGTATTCCCAAATTCAACATGACGAAATAGACAGACAAGTAAAAGAAATGCTAGAGCAAGTGATAATAAGAAAATCTCAGTATGTAAATATACCAAAACAATTAAAAACTTTCAAACAAATTATATAGAACCAAACATAATCCTAACATGGAATTTATCAGAATCAATTGTAAATCAAAATTGTATGAATAATGAAATTAAGATAAAAGGAAACAATATTATAAAAATCTATAATTGTGAAATACAAATTAACGAGATATCAATATCTAATTCAAGACTAGATTTTACACAAAACATTTATGTCAGTCTGTATGTCAGTATGTCTTATATTCAAACTAAGGAGTTAATTTTGGAACATACAAAATATTATAATACATTCCAAATAATAAAATTGACATCATTAACCATTACCATATTAAGCATATTATTATAATTAATTTATAAGTTCAAAAGTTAACCCAGAACACTTATTGTTAAGTATAGAAAACCTAAAGAACAAGAAATAATCAATGATCAAATAGAATTACCAATAGTCAAACAAGATCAACCCGCACTGTATCCCAAGATAGGAGCAGTCTAACGTAACGCAAATTTTTTAGTGTGGGCGAGTAAGATATCCAATATGCACACATATTCATATCTCAAATATGTTACACATAAGCACGCACCCCAACAATTAAATATCACATTACACCCTAAAAATCCTAACACAGGAAACGAGAACATAAACATTAAACATAAGAATATTTATAAATCATGCATCACGCCACAAGCAAACTGGACATAAACATAAAACATAAACATATTTCTAAAATCAAGCCACAAGCGTGAGATCGTCGAATTGGCACTTTTTGAAAGAAAGCTTAAAACGAACAAAGCTTAAAAGCTTTGATCATAAGAAAAGCTCTCAACCGAGGTTTGCTCTGCGCAGCAAGAACGATTGAGAAGTAGTTCAGATTTGGAGTTCAAAGCAATAGTTTTGAATAAGATAGACTATAAGTGTGGAAGTGTTTTTGTAACTTTTAACATTGGTTCAATACATATAATAAAGAAATAAACTAAAGACGAAGTCTTTTTATTTTTTTTTAAATCCCACTTGGTCGTGAACTCACAATTGGCGCAGCCGGAAGGATTAGTGAAAAATGAGTGCAAATAAATTAAATTGCGATACTTAAAAAAAAACTAATCCGCCAAAGAACTAATCGTGCATCAAACACAGTTAATGGTGTTTAAATAATTTAAGAACGAAGAACAATATAATCAACAACAAAGCAACAAAAAACAAACCAACATGGCAGTCGTACTAAGTGATGCAGAACTAAACCAGGCATTGTCTCAAATCTGACAAGTGCCCCAGTTCTCAGGAAATAAACAGGAGCTAAGCGCCTTCATCAGGAGGACAGAATTCCTATTACAATTATACCCTACTACAAACCAAAGGCAACAAAGTATTATATACGGTGCGATAGAACTGCAAGTCATCGGTGAAGCCCAAAGGATCTCGCAACTATCACATGCCAATAATTGGGGGGAGTTGAAGCGAGCACTCATCGAGGAATACACCACCCAGACTCCAGTGGAGGAATTACTACGACAACTACTTTGATACTTTTAGTATCAGCTCAAAAGGAGGGTTTATATGAAAATAGTGTGGTTGAAAAACACAAAGATAATAAATATAATAATATAAACAAAAACTATCATGGTAAAAAGTATCAAGAAAATTTTAACCAAAGTTCAACACATAACTCCACTAACCAAGCACCACATAATCATAACTACCAAACCAATTACAATACAAATAACCCACATAAGAATCAACAAGATTATGGGCAGACATATGCCGAATTTCAACAAAAGTTGCAACAAGGGAAACAACAGAATCCCATGAACTATTCACATAATAGAAACTCTAATGCACAAGCATCCCCTTACAACAACCAACCTCAAAAAAGGCAAAGAGAAAGTAACAGTGGTGTGTCAAAAATGGTCACCTCTGAAAATTTTCAAGCAATTGCCTCGGACCAGGAAGAAACAATAACCCATTCATAATTGTTATTATGAATGATAACCCGCTTAAGTGTGTTATAGACACTAGGTCAACAATTAATTTAATGAATAAAAATTACATAAAATTTCCAATTAAAAATACAGAACTTAACGTTCATACCATCAATGGTACAATTAAATTAACATCAAGCATTACAATAGGAGCATGTAAATTATGTCCATCCAAACAGGAGTTCTTTATACATGAATTTTCAAATCGATATGATTTATTTGTTGTGATTTTGGGCCCATCGTTGACATTTTTGTAGATGATTTTAGGGATTAAAAGGCCGTTTTTATTCTTAATGGTTAACTTTATTAACCCATCAGTTTTCTCCAACGCGATTCGGCTTGTATTAAGCCTTCTTCAGGGAGCCAGCATAAAGTTGTTTGTTTAATATTAAGATACAAAACAATCACAAATTAATACACGCATACGTACATCTTTTACATTAAAACATAACATTACAGCATTGTCATCAAATTTAAATTTATATTGCACAAAGTATTTCTAGCGACGTTGGTCGTTTTTGTCCGTTTTGTGTGTTTGCTGCTGTAGTCATCTGTAATTACTGTCGAATAAATATTGTTTGTCTGCTCTTAGTCTTCTTTATGGTTCACAGCGTTCATGCTGCTTTGCTGTATGCGTAAGCTTTCTAACGTCAGTCTCGTTCTCTCTCTCCGTTCAATGTCCAACAGTTTGGCATTTTCGAAGTCAGCTGTGTGACCTGTTGTTGTTGTGTGTTGTGCAAGAGCTGTGGTCATTTTTCCCTTTTTCGCATCCCCCCGGTGTTCGTTGAGTCGCGTCCCAAACGCTCTCTTGGTTGTACCGATATAGACTCCGTTACATCGCTCTCCCTCTCTTCCCTTGCAGTTGATTTGGTAAAAACGTGTGTTCTGTAATATCCGTCCATCTTCCCATTATGGTTTGTATTGCTGTGCTCACAGGTATATTTGTAAATAACGATACCACGTCGAACGATACCAGCCTATCATCATTCTCAATTTTCTCGTTTGTAAGTTTTTCTTTTAATTGTATGGCGTTCTGTATGTTGTATTGTTTGGAAATAATGTTATTTAAAATGTTGCCTATATGTTTTTGACAGTTTGTAGCATGGAACGTTTGTCGATGATGCTATTGGTCTCAAAGGTGTGTCTTTTTTGTGTATTTTCGGTAATCCGTATAGCCTGGGAGCGTGCCCACTTGAACAGTATAGCGTCGCCTTTAATTTGTAATCTATATAGTTTTGTTTGTATAGGTCATTTACAATAAATAACTTTTTCTTTTTGGTCTGGTTTTCTGCTGCGTTTAAAATTGTGTATAGCGCCTGTGAGCTTTCCTCTTTAAATGAGGAATGGTTCATAAACCAAACGGACGTATATTTTCCTAGAGAAAGCCAATGGCTGCTCTCACTCGGACCGAAATTTGCATTACCAGTAACAAAGGAGAACGTATCACCAATACACGTAATAGCCGATTTAGAGCAAGGGATACAATCTATCAAAGAGGACAAACTGAAGGATGCTGCAGGAGGAGAGCTCACAGGCGCTATACACAATTTTAAACACAGCAGAAAACCAGACCAAAAAGAAAAAGTTATCCTAACAATAGCAAAAAACACTGAGACTGTATTTAAGGAACATAAGGACAAAATAGTGATCACTCAGGCAGACAAAGGGAACAAAACTGTAGTTACGTATAAAAAAGACTATCATGACAAAATGGAAAGTCTACTGGACTATAAATCTACATACAAAACAGTGAGAAAGGATCCTACACAACTACTAATAAGGAAGAACAATACTATTGTAAATGACCTATACAAACAAAACTATATAGATTACAAATTAAAGGCGACGCTATACTGTTCAAGTGGGCACGCTCCCAGACTATACGGATTACAGAAAATACACAAAAAAGACACACCTTTGAGACCAATAGCATCATCGACAAACGTTCCATGCTACAAACTGGCAAAACATATAGGCAACATTTTAAATAACATTATTTCCAAACAAAACAACATACAGAACGCGGTACAATTAAAAGAAAAACTAACAAACGAGAAAATTGAGAATGATGATAGGCTGGTATCGTTCGACGTGGTATCGTTATTTACAAATATACCTGTGAGCACAGAAATACAAACCATAATGGGAAGATGGACGGATATTACGGAACACACGAAGATACCAAAGAAAAAGTTTAAGGAAATACTGGATTCTAATTGACAATAACTACCTGACATACAATAACAAAACTTACCACCAGATCTTTGGGATGCCCATGGGCAACCCCATCTCCCCCACCATAGCGAACATTATACTTGACAAAATACTAAATAACGCCATACACGAGTTAACCAAAAATAATGTACAGATTAAACATATATACAAGTATGTAGACGACATCATATGCATGTTAAAAGAAAGGGATGCACAAAACATACTGGACACACTCAATAAGCAACATAGAAGAATACAATTTACAATGGAAAAGGAAGTTAACAACAAAATTGCTTATCTTGACACGGAGCTAACCAGAAATAGGGAAAATATTGGGTTCAAATGGTACACCAAGACGATCGCATCCAATAGGATTATGAGTTTCCACTCACACCAACCAATGAGCCAAAAAATAAACACAGCAAAAAACATGGTCAAAAAAGCCTACACATTGAGCGACGAAAAACATAAGCCCGAAATATGCATAAAATTAAAATCAATATTATTAAAGAACAGCTACCCGGAACGATTAGTGGACAATATAATACTAGAAATTACAAACGAAAATAATAAAATATTAAAAGCACACAACGACAATTCGGACGAACAAATGAACCAATACGTGAGCATACCATATATAGAACATTTAACTAACAAACAAACACTTGCGAAAATTATGCCAGCTTATGCGACCAAACACCTAACATATGCATATAAAGCGCACAAAAATACACGTAGATTGTTTACGAATACGAAAGACAAGAACGACAAGGAACAACAACAAAACGTCATTTACCAAATCAACTGCAGGGGAAGAGAGGGAGAGCGATGTAACGGAGTCTATATCGGTACAACCAAGAGAGCGTTTGGAACGCGACTCAACGAACACCGGATGATCTATTGTTAGGAAAAAATTATTTAGAAGCTTGCAAGGCAAAAATAAATTACGAAGAGGGAGCCGTTACCTTAGGAGAATACACATTCCTATTTAAGTACGACCCCAATATAAATGTAGAAGAAGAGGAGGCACCAGAGTGTCTAAACCCACCTTCGTCGGAAGATTTAGAATTCAATTTCGTGATCAACGAAGAATTAAAAGAGTCCAACGAGTTCCGCTTAGATCATCTTAACGATGAAGAGAAAAGGTGTAAGTCAAAAATTCATCACAACTATCGAGACATACAGTACCATGAAGGCGACAATTTGACTTTCACTAGTACTGTTAAACATTCGATAATTACAAAACATGCGGACTCAATTTACAAGAGACCCTACAAGTATTCCCAAATTCAACATGACGAAATAGACAGACAAGTAAAAGAAATGCTAGAGCAAGTGATAATAAGAAAATCTCAGTCTCCGTATAATTCGCCTGTATTAGTAATCCCAAAAAAGTTGAATGCATCAGGTAAACAAAAGTATAGAGTATAATAGACTACAGATTTCTAAACGAAATCACTGTTGACGACAAATTTCCTATTCCAATAATGGATGAAATTTTAGATAAACTTGGCCGATGCCAATACTTCACAACTCTTGATTTAGCAAAAGGCTATCACCAGATCCAGATGGATCCTAAATCAATACCTAAGACAGCATTTTCCACTAAACATGGCCACTACGAATATACACGTATGCCATTTGGTCTAAAAAATGCACCAGCAACGTTTCAACGCTACATGAACCATTTGTTGGAAGATTTAATCTACAAAGATTGTTTAGTCTACTTAGATGACATAATAGTGTATTCCACTTCATTGGAAGAACACATATTGTCACTAAATAAGGTATTTGCCAAACTAAGGAAAGCCAACTTAAAATTGCAATTAGACAGGTGTGAATTTCTCAAAAAGGAAACGGAATTTCTAGGACACATAGTCACAACAGAAGGATTAAAACCTAATCCAAATAATGTTGAAGCAGTAATGAAATATCCTATTCCAAAGACTCCAATAGAGATAAAAAAAATTTTTAGGTTTGTGTGGATTTTACAGAAAATTCATTCCAAACTTCGCCAACATCGTCAAACCTATGACACTCAAATTAAAGAAAGGAGCCAAAGTAGACATAAAGGATACAGCATATATCTCAGCATTCGAGATATTAAAATTACTGAATTCTTACTCATCCAGATTATGACAAGCCAATTTGTCTCACAACGGATGCAAGTAATGTAGCTCTAGGAGCGGTCTTAACACAAAATCATAAGCCTGTTTGTTTTGCCAGCAGAACGCTAAACAAACATGAAATAAATTGTTCAGCTATAGAAAAAGAACTATTAGCAGTAGTTTGGGCAACAAAAACTTATAGAAGCTATCTATATGATAGAAAATTTGAAATCCTAAGCGATCACAAACCAATAGTATGGTTAAACAATATAAAAGAACCGAATATGAAACTCCAACGATGGAAGATCAAATTAAATGAATTTGATTACACAATCAAATACTTACCGGGTAAAGAAAATCATGTCGCAGACGCACTTTCACGTGTGCAAATACATGAAAATCTACTGGGAGAAGAAATGAGTCAAGCAACATGTGCTACCATTCACAGTGCCCAAGAAGATAACCAAAGTTATATTCAAATAACGGAAAGACCATTAAATTATTATAACAGACTAATCGAACTCATTAAAGGAAACGACAATACGACACAAGTTACTAACTATTTTCACAAGAAAAACATAAAGATAACATATACAGAAATGACGATTACTAAAGCTAAAGATATAATTAAAGAATATTTATGTTCAAAAAATAGCGTCTTATACTTTCACAACGACTCCGATTTTCCGATTTTTCAAAACGCATACGTAGAAATAATAAACCCAGAAAGTAAAATTAAAGTAATGAAAAGCTCACTTACAAACGTACGCAGAATTCAAAGAACAGATACTTAAAAGACATAACGAACTGTTACACCCAGGGATAGAAAAGACAATACATTGGCTTAAAGAAAAATTTTATTACCCAGATTATCAGAACCTAATACAAAACATAATAAATGAATGTCACATTTGCAACATCTCAAAAACAGAGCACAGAAGTACCAAGTTAGTGTACGAATTAACCCCAGAAACAAATTACATTAGGGAAAAGTATGTAATAGATTTTTATTTAGTTGACCATAAACAATTTCTATCATGCATAGATATTTATTCAAAATTTGCAAAATTAATTGAAGTTAACAGCCGAGATTGGTTAGAAACAAAAGAGCTATATTAAAAGTTTTCGATTTAATGGGAAAACGAACAGAAATCAAAGCAGACAAAGATTCAGCATTTATATGTGCTGCACTACAACAATGGTTAGCAACAGAAAACGTAAAAATCAATATAACAACAAGTAAAAACGGAATAGCAGATATAGAAAGATTTCATAAAACAATCAACGAAAAATTACGAATTATAAGTAGTGACCAGAACATAGAAAACAAACAAACCAGATTTGAAATTATATTATACACTTATAATCATAAAACCAAACACAATACAACAAACAGAACACCCGCAGATATATTTATGTACGCAGGGACACCAAAGTATGACACACAAGACAGGAAAAAGAAACAAATTGAAAAATTGAATGAATCAAGGGAAGAATTTGAAATAGATACAAAATATAGATCTTCACCAATAGTTAAAACAAAAATAACCAATCCATTCAAACAGACAGGTCAGTTAAGACAAATAGACGAGAAGCACTCGTCCACACAACCAATAGAGGTAGAGAAGTCACCCATTACAAATCAAAGTTTAAGAAGAAAAAGAAAACTAATACAATTAAATACTTTAATTACATAGAACAAGCTAATGAAGGGAATTCTAATAATAATAACAATGCTAACAGTAACAATTAACGGACAAAGTATCGAAATAAACCCCATAAAAGCAAACAACGGCTACCTAATATTTAAAACTGGAACACTGGACATACCAACTAATTTTGAATACCATTATCTAACTGTAAATTTAACAAAAATAGAAAAGGTCTACAATAACTTATTAATACAAGCAAACGATTACGAAAATTCAACTAAAATAAATTATCTTATTGAAAAACTAAACAGGGAAATGAACGGGATAACAATCATTAAAAGACAAAAGAGAGGACTAATAAATTTAGTAGGCAAAACATACAAATACTTATTCGGAACATTAGACACAGATGACAGAGACGAACTAGAACAGAAGATAAGTAACTTAGCAGAAAATAGCGTTCAAGTTAATGAACTAAACAAAATAATCGAAACAATTAACAAAGCAATTGAAACCATGAACACATTTAAAACAAAAGAAGAAAAACACAAGAAATTTGATTTACTAATTTTCAATTTAGAACATTTTACCGAATATATAGAAGACATAGAGATGGGAATGCAACTAACTAGATTAGGCATATTCAACCCTAAATTACTTAAGCACGATTACTTATTGCATGTTACACCAGCGAAAATTCTTAGTTTTAAAACATCAACTTGGTTAAAAACTGATACAAAACAAATTTACATAATATCACATATTCCACAAGCAATTAGTAAAACACCCATTTTCGAAATAATACCCTACCCAGATGAGAACGATAATATTTTAACAGAAAACATTCAAGAAAAATATTTTATAAATAATAATAAAGTATATGGCACAATTACAAAAAAACAAATATTGAATAATTGCATAATAGGCATTGTAAAGCAAATCAAAACCGAATGTAAATATACCAAAACAATTAAAAACTTTCAAACAAATTATATAGAACCAAACATAATTCTAACATGGAATTTACAAGAATCAATTGTAAATCAAAATTGTATGAATAATGAAATTAAGATAAAAGGAAACAATATTATAAAAATCTATAATTGTGAAATACAAATTAACGAGATATCAATATCTAATTCAAGACTAGATTTTACATAAAACATTTATGTCAGCAATAACGTAACAAAACTCGAACCTTTGTCTTATATTCAAACTAAGGAGTTAATTTTGGAACATACAAAATATTATAATACATTCCAAATAATAAAATTGACATCATTAACCATTACCATATTAAGCATATTACTGTACTTAATTTATAATTTCAAAAGTTTACCCAGAACACTTAGTGTTAAGTATAGAAAACCTAAAGAACAAGAAATAATCAATGATCAAATAGAATTACCAATAGTCAAACAAGAACAACCCGCACTGTATCCCAAGATAGGAGCAGTCTAACGTAACGCAAATTTTTTAGTGTGGGCGAGTAAGATATCCAATATGCACACATATTCATATCTCAAATATGTTACACATAAGCACGCACCCCAACAATTAAATATCACATTACACCCTAAAAATCCTAACACAGGAAACGAGAACATAAACATTAAACATAAGAATATTTATAAATCATGCATCACGCCAGAAGCAAACTGGACATAAACATAAAACATAAACAAATTACTAGAATCACGCCAAAATCGTGAGATCGCCGAATTGGCACTTTTTGAAAGAAAGCTTAAAACGAACAAAGCTTAAAAGCTTTGATCATAAGAAAAGCTCTCAACCGAGGTTTGCTCTGCGCAGCAAGAACGATTGAGAAGTAGTTCAGATTTGGAGTTCAAAGCAATAGTTTTGAATAAGATAGACTATAAGTGTGGAAGTGTTTTTGTAACTTTTAACATTGGTTCAATACATATAATAAAGAAATAAACTAAAGACGAAGTCTTTTTATTTTTTTTAATCCCACTTGGTCGTGAACTCACAATTATATATATATATATGAGCTGTCTATGTACTCGTACGCTGCATCGCCTGGTGTGCCCAAAAAATCTATGTACCCGACCACGTTTACTTCTGTTAATGCATTTCGTACATGTACCGATTTATTTATTTTTTCCAAGAAATTAATATGTGCACACACACACATATGTCGGCAGTAACACCTTTTTTTTCCCAATATATATATTTTTTTCTTTTTATTTTAATTTTTTATTTTTGGTCTGCCTATAAATGTGACTAGCTCAAAAACTGTTAAAGATAACTTAACTCCCAAATTTAAAAGGTGGGCGGCAGAGGTTTGCGTGGCATTCAAATTTTTGAATCAAATGTTTTTAACTGTCACTATCTATCTTCCTAATAAGTTTGGTGGCTCTAGCTCAAAAACTGTTAAAGATATAGCCGATTCCGATTTTATAAGGCGGGTGGCTTTGTTGGGCGTGGCATCCAAAATTTTGAATCAAATGTTTTTAACTGTCACTATCAATCTTCCTACCAAGTTTGGTGGCTCTAGCTCAAAAACTGTTGAAGATATAGCCGATTCCGATTTTATAAGGCGGGTGGCTTAGGTGGGCGTGGCATCCAAAATTTTGATGCATTTTTTTGGGAAACGTCAATATCTATCTTCACACAAAATTTGGTGGCTCTAGCCCAAAAAATGTGAAAACTACAGGCGTTTCCAATTTTTTGGAGAAGGGGGGATGGGGGCGGAATCAGGGGGCGTGGCATCCAAAATTTTGATGCATTTTTTTGGGGAACGTCAATATCTATCTTGAAAGCTTAAAACGAACAAAGCTTAAAAGCTTTGATTATAAGAAAAGCTCTCAACCGAGGTTTGCTCTGCGCAGCAAGAACGATTGAGAAGTAGTTCAGATTTGGAGTTCAAAGCAATAGTTTTGAATAAGATAGACTATAAGTGTGGAAGTGTTTTTGTTACTTTTAACATTGGTTCAATACATATAATAAAGAAATAAACTAAAGACGAAGTCTTTATATTTTTTTTAAATCCCATTTGCTCGTGAACTCACAATTATATATATAGTAAGATATCCAATATGCACACATATTCATATCTCAAATATGTTACACATAAGCACGCACCCCAACAATTAAATATCAGATTACACCCTAAAATCCTAACACAGGAAACGAGCTAGACATAAACATTAAACATAAGAATATTTCTAAATCATGCATCACGCCACAAGCAAACTAGACATAAACATAAAACATAAACATATTTCCAAAATCACGCCACAAGCGTGAGATCGCCGAATTGGCACTTTTTGAAAGAAAGCTTAAAACGAACAAAGCTTAAAAGCTTTGATCATAAGAAAAGCTCTCAACCGAGGTTTGCTCTGCGCAGCAAGAACGATTGAGAAGCAGTTCAGATTTGGAGTTCAAAACAACAGTTTGAATAAGAAATAGACTATAAGTGTGGAAGTGATTGTATAACTTATAACATTGGTTCAATTACTAAAATAAAGAAATAAACTAAAGACGGCGTCTTTTTATTTTTTTATCCCACTTGGTCGAGAACTCGCAATTGGCGCAGCCGGTAGGATTAGTGAAAAATAAGTGCAAATAAATTAAATTGCGATACTTAGTAAAAACTAATCCGCCAAAGAACTAAACGTGCAACAAACACAGTTAATGGTGTTTAAATAATTTAAGAACGAAGAACTATATAATCAACAACAAAGCAACAAAAAACAAACCAACATGGCAGTCGTACTAAGTGATGCAGAACTAAACCAGGCATTGTCTCAAATCCGACAAGTGCCCCAGTTCTCAGGAAATAAACAGGAGATAAGCGCCTTCATCAGGAGGACAGAATTCCTATTACAATTATACCCTACTACAAACCAAAGGCAACAAAGTATTATATACGGTGCGATAGAACTGCAAGTCATCGGAGAAGCCCAAAGGATCTCACAACTATCACATGCCAATAATTGGGGGAGTTGAAGCGAGCACTCATCGAGGAATACACCACCCAGACTCCAGTAGAGGAATTACTACGACAACTTTACAACACCAGCTATCAAGGAAATCTCCGTAAGTTCATAGAAGAACTAGAACACAAATCATATGTAATAACAAATAAGCTAACACTAGATAATAATCCAAGCAACACAATTGTCTACACCAATGCTATGAACAACACAGTTAAAGATGTTATAAAAAGAAAAATAACAGATAGAATTTTCATGATTCTAGCTAGGTACGATATAACAACTAGCCATTTGTTAAAAGTAGCAGCTCAAAAAGAGGGTTTATATGAAAATAGTGTGATTGAAAAACCCAAAGATAATAAATATATTAATTCAAACAAAAACTATCATGGTAAAAAGTATCAAGAAAATTTTAACCAAAGTTCAACACATAGCCCCACTAACCAAGCACCACATAATCATAACTACCAAACCAATTACAATACAAATAACCCACATAAGAATCAACAAGATTATGGGCAGACATATGCCGAATTTCAACAAAAGTTGCAACAAGGGAAACAACAGAATCCCATGAACTATTCACATAATAGAAACTCTAATGCACAGGCATCCCCTTACAACAACCAACCTCAAAAAAGGCAAAGAGAAAGTAACAGTGGTGTGTCAAAAATGGACACATCCGAAAATTTTCAAGCAATTGCCTCGGACCAGGAAGAAACAATAACCCATTCATAATTGTTATTATGAATGATAACCCGCTTAAGTGTGTTATAGACACTGGGTCAACAATTAATTTAATGAATAAAAATTATTTAAAATTTCCAATTAAAAATACAGAACTTAACGTTCATACCATCAATGGTAACATTCAATGAACATCAAGCATTACAATAGGAGCATGTAAATTATGTCCATCCAAACAGGAATTCTTTATACATGAATTTTCAAATCGATATGATTTATTGTTAGGAAGAAACTATTTAGAAGCTTGCAAGGCAAAAATAAATTACGAAGAGGGAGCCGTTACCTTAGGAGAATACACATTCCTATTTAAGTACGACCCCAATATAAATGTAGAAGAAGAGGAGGCACCAGAGTGTCTAGACCCACCTTCGTCGGAAGATTTAGAATTCAATTTCGTGATCAACGAAGAATTAAAAGAGTCCAACGAGTTCCGCTTAGATCATCTTAACGATGAAGAGAAAAGGTGTGTGTCAAAAATTCTTCACAACTATCGAGACATACAGTACCATGAAGGCGACAATTTGACTTTCACTAGTACTGTTAAACATTCGATAATTACAAAACATGAGGACTCAATTTACAAGAGACCCTACAAGTATTCCCAAATTCAACATGACGAAATAGACAGACAAGTAAAAGAAATGCTAGAGCAAGGGATAATAAGAAAATCTCAGTCTCCGTATAATTCACCTGTATTAGTAATCCCAAAAAAGTTGGATGCATCAGGTAAACAAAAGTATAGAGTAGTAATAGACTACAGATTTCAAAACGAAATCACTGTTGACGACAAATTTCCTATTCCAATAATGGATGAAATTTTAGATAAACTTGGCCGATGCCAATACTTCACAACTCTTGATTTAGCAAAAGGCTATCACCAGATCCAGATGGATCCTAAATCAATACCTAAGACAGCATTTTCCACTAAACATGGCCACTACGAATATACACGTATGCCATTTGGTCTAAAAAATGCACCAGCAACGTTTCAACGCTACATGAACCATTTGTTGGAAGATTTAATCTACAAAGATTGTTTAGTCTACTTAGATGACATAATAGTGTATTCCACTTCATTGGAAGAACACATATTATCACTAAATAAGGTATTTGCCAAACTAAGGGAAGCCAACTTAAAATTGCAATTAGACAGGTGTGAATTTCTCAAAAAGGAAACGGAATTTCTAGGACACATAGTCACAACAGAAGGATTAAAACCTAATCCAAATAAAGTTGAAGCAGTAATGAAATATCCAATTCCAAAGACTCCAAAAGAGATAAAAAAATTTTTAGGTTTGTGTGGATTTTACAGAAAATTCATTCCAAACTTCGCCAACATCGTCAAACCCATGACACTCAAATTAAAAAAAGGAGCCAAAGTAGACATAAAGGATACAGCATATATCTCAGCATTCGAGAAATTAAAATTACTGATAACTTCTGACCCAATTCTTACTCATCCAGATTATGACAAACCATTTTGTCTCACAACGGATGCAAGTAATGTAGCAGTCTTAACACAAAATCATAAGCCTGTTTGTTTTGCCAGCAGAACGCTAAACAAACATGAATTAAACTATTCAGCTATAGAAAAAGAACTATTAGCAGTAGTTTGGGCAACTAAAACTTATAGAAGCTATCGATATGATAGAAAGTTTGAAATCCTAAGCGATCACAAACCATTAGTATGGTTAAACAATATACAAGAACCGAATATGAAACTCCAACGATGGAAGATCAAATTAAATGAATTTGATTACACAATCAAATACTTACCGGGTAAAGAAAATCATGTCGCAGACGCACTTTCACGTGTGCAAATACATGAAAATCTACTGGGAGAAGAAATGAGTCAAGCAACATGTGCTACCATTCACAGTGCCCAAGAAGATAACCAAAGTTATATTCAAATAACGGAAAGACCATTAAATTATTATAACAGACAAATCGAACTCATTAAAGGAAACGACAATACGACACAAGTTACTAACTAAGAAAAACATAAAGATAACATATACAGAAATGACGATTACTAAAGCTAAAGAAATAATTAAAGAATATTTATGTTCAAAAAATAGCGTCTTATACTTTCACAACGACTCCGATTTTCCGATTTTTCAAAACGCATACGTAGAAATAATAAACCCAGAAAGTAAAATTAAAGTAATGAAAAGCTCACTTACAAACGTACGCAGAATTCAAAGAACAGATACTTAAAAGACATAACGAACTGTTACACCCAGGGATAGAAAAGACAATACATTGGCTTAAAGAAAAATTTTATTACCCAGATTATCAGAACCTAATACAAAACATAATAAATGAATGTCACATTTGCAACATCTCAAAAACAGAGCACAGAAGTACCAAGTTAGTGTACGAATTAACCCCAGAAACAAATTACATTAGGGAAAAGTATGTAATAGATTTTTATTTAGTTGACCATAAACAATTTCTATCATGCATAGATATTTATTCAAAATTTGCAAAATTAATTGAAGTTAACAGCCGAGATTGGTTAGAAACAAAAAGAGCTATATTAAAAGTTTTCGATTTAATGGGAAAACGAACAGAAATCAAAGCAGACAAAGATTCAGCATTTATATGTGCTGCACTACAACAATGGTTAGCAACAGAAAACGTAAAAATCAATATAACAACAAGTAAAAACGGAATAGCAGATATAGAAAGATTTCATAAAACAATCAACGAAAAATTACGAATTATAAGTAGTGACCAGAACATAGAAAACAAACAAACCAGATTTGAAATTATATTATACACTTATAATCATAAAACCAAACACAATACAACAAACAGAACACCCGCAGATATATTTATGTACGCAGGGACACCAAAGTATGACACACAAGACAGGAAAAAGAAACAAATTGAAAAACTGAATGAATCAAGGGAAGAATTTGAAATAGATACAAAATATAGATCTTCACCATTAGTTAAAACAAAAATAACCAATCCATTCAAACAGACAGGTCAGTTAAGACAAATAGACGAGAAACATTTTGAAGAAACCAATAGAGGTAGAAAAGTCACCCATTACAAATCAAAGTTTAAGAAGAAAAAGAAAACTAATACAAGTAAATACATTAATTACAGAGAACCAGCTAATGAAGGGAATTCTAATAATAATAACAATGCTAACAGTAACAATTAACGGACAAAGTATCGAAATAAACCCCATAAAAGCAAACAACGGCTACCTAATATTTAAAACAGGAACACTGGACATACCAACTAATTTTGAATACCATTATCTAACTGTAAATTTAACAAAAATAGAAAAGGTCTACAATAACTTATTAATACAAGCAAACGATTACGAAAATTCAACTAAAATAAATTATCTTATTGAAAAACTAAACAGGGAAATGAACGGGATAACAATCATTAAAAGACAAAAAGAGAGGACTAATAAATTTAGTAGGCAAAACATACAAATACTTATTCGGAACATTAGACACAGATGACAGAGACGAACTAGAACAGAAGATAAGTAACTTAGCAGAAAATAGCGTTCAAGTTAATGAACTAAACAAAATAATCGAAACAATTAACAAAGCAATTGAAACCATGAACACATTTAAAACAAAAGAAGAAAAACACAAGAAATTTGATTTACTAATTTTCAATTTAGAACACTTTACCGAATATATAGAAGACATAGAGATGGGAATGCAACTAATGAGATTAGGCATATTCAACCCTAAATTACTTAAACACGATTACTTATTGCATGTTACACCAGAGGAAATTCTTAATATTAAAACATCAACTTGGTTAAAAACTGATACAAAAGAAATTTACATAATATCACATATTCCACAAGCAATTAGTAAAACACCCATTTTCGAAATAATACCCTACCCAGATGAGAACGATAATATTTTAACAGAAAACATTCAAGAAAAATATTTTATAAATAATAATAAAGTATATGGCACAACTACAAAAAAACAAATATTGAATAACTGCATAGTAGGCATTGTAAAGCAAATCAAAACCGAATGTAAATATACCAAAACAATTAAAAATTTTCAAACAAATTATATAGAACCAAACATAATCCTAACATGGAATTTACCAGAATCAATTGTAAATCAAAATTGTATGAATAATGAAATTAAGATAAAAGGAAACAATATTATAAAAATCTATAATTGTGAAATACAAATTAACGAGATATCAATATCTAATTCAAGACTAGATTTTACACAAAACATTTATGTCAGCAATAACGTAACAAAACTCGAACCATTGTCATATATTCAGACTAAGGAATTAATTTTGGAACATACAAAATATTATAATACATTCCAAATAATAACATTGACATCATTAACCATTACGATATTAAGCATATTATTGTACTTAATTTATAAGTTCAAAAGTTTACCCAGAACACTTATTGTTAAGTATAGAAAACCTAAAGAACAAGAAATAATCAATGATCAAATAGAATTACCAATAGTCAAACAAGATCAACCCGCACTGTATCCCAAGATAGGAGCAGTCTAACGTAACGCAAATTTTTTTAGTGTGGGCGAGTAAGATATCCAATATGCACACATATTCATATCTCAAATATGTTACACATAAGCACGCACCCCAACAATTAAATATCAGATTACACCCTAAAATCCTAACACAGGAAACGAGCTAGACATAAACATTAAACATAAGAATATTTCTAAATCATGCATCACGCCACAAGCAAACTAGACATAAACATAAAACATAAACATATTTCCAAAATCACGCCACAAGCGTGAGATCGCCGAATTGGCACTTTTTGAAAGAAAGCTTAAAACGAACAAAGCTTAAAAGCTTTGATCATAAAAAAAGCTCTCAACCGAGGTTTGCTCTGCGCAGCAAGAACGATTGAGAAGCAGTTCAGATTTGGAGTTCAAAACAACAGTTTGAATAAGAAATAGACTATAAGTGTGGAAGTGATTGTATAACTTATAACATTGGTTCAATTACTAAAATAAAGAAATAAACTAAAGACGGCGTCTTTTTATTTTTTTATCCCACTTGGTCGAGAACTCGCAATTATATATATATGAGCTGTCTATGTACTCGTACGCTGCATCGCCTGGTGTGCCCAAAAAATCTATGTACCCGACCACGTTTACTTCTGTTAATGCATTTCGTACATGTACCGATTTATTTTATTTTTTTCCAAGATATTAATATGTGCACACACACACATATGTCGGCAGTAACCCATTTTTTTTCCCAATATATGTATATATTGTGGCCGGATTTCTTTAATATATTTTAATGTCTTATTTATTTATTTCGTACGTGCGCGTTACTATTCTTCGTTCTTACGCTTCTCCGATATCGTGTCACTCTGCCTTTCGATACATCAATTATATTCTTAGCTAATTCATCGTTGCACTTAACATTTCTATCGATCATGTTATAAGATAATACATCGTTACACTTAACCAATGAGTATTAAAACCAAGAGACGATGATAGCACAAAAGTACTCGTACTCGAAACAGATGGTGCGCCAAGCTGGCTCGGTCCAACGAGTAACCAACCCGATTGCTTATGTTTCGTTCAAAGTACTCGTCGACAGCCAGCTGGTGCCTGGGGAAGTGACCTGTAGTCCATAACTTGCCATAATTTTTGTAGTTTTTGTTTTGTGTCTAACTAAACAGCCATAATGGCTGAAAGTGTGAGGCATGTGAACAGATTATACGTTGCCGTCTTTCATTTCTCTTGTTGTTGTTACAGAACTTGAGTTTGGCAATTTTAGAGATTTGATTCAATCGCTTGCTGCTACCCTAGCAAGGAAGGGTAGTTTGACTTTAAATAAACTTTGCGTAATAAAATAGATAAACGCAAGATAAATAAATATAGTACATGTTTGCTTATATTTTTGAGCATAATAATTCATTTATAAAGTTGTATAAAAACTAATAAATACGCAATAAAATAATCTTATTTTGTATTTAAATACTTAAAACAAGTTGTATTTATTTGAAAATTATTTATTAAGTGGTTTTATTGACTATAATTAAATATTGGAACAAAGGGTAGATTTACTTTGTGCTGTTTGTGCGTCTCAGCAACCGGCAAGTGTTGTTGTTTCGCTCCTATTTTGTCTGCTCTTATTCGTACTTTGT
This sequence comes from Scaptomyza hsui, assembly GCA_018152825.1. Lineage (NCBI taxonomy): Eukaryota > Metazoa > Arthropoda > Insecta > Diptera > Drosophilidae > Scaptomyza > Scaptomyza hsui. Next base: position 1,079,196 of record JAECXO010000241.1, read on the forward strand.
AGGCGGAGTCAAGTGCGCGCCAAATTAGAATTATAAATATGTATGTTGTTTTAAAATAAATAATAACTTTAAATATAATTATATTATATGCACCAAAAACAAATTAATTGTATCTAAAGAATTAGATAAATATCAAAATGCCTACGGCATTTCATGTTTATTTGCTATTAACATTCTAGGGTCGACAGTACATAATTACATGCTTTAATTTAACTTGACTTGTCTGTTTATTTGTTTGTTTGTTTGTACCGGAATGTTTTAATCAAAATTTCACCAAGTTCCCGACTAGATAGAGCTCTGCAATTTTCATGTTTTTAAAGTTTTCGGCACGATAAAATATTTAATACCATGTAAAAACCACGAAAAACAGTTTTCCCTTTTGCTTAACTTACTAATTTGACTGCTTCAATAAATAAGCTATGGTGGCATGGAGGGAAGACTGCCGCTTCACATGCCGAAAGTCGTGGGTCCGAACCCAGACCGAGACATTCTTTTTATATATTTTTTTTTTTTTATTAATTAAACTTTTTACATGATTTTATTTAACTTGACTAAGCTTACCATTTTATGAAAGAAAGCGTATAAAAGCATGTCCTCAAAATTTTTTGATTTTACTTGTTATATATCTATTTAATTTAATTATATATTATATAATAATATTATAATAATATAATTTAAATATACATATTTGAAAAATTAATTACAAAATCCTAAATTTTGTGGTTGTTCAAAAAATGCCGAAACAATGAATTGCTACACATACACTTAAACGTACTGCGTGTACATGTACATGCGATGGCATAGAGAAAGAAAAAATATAAAAATCTCGGCAAAGCTAGCCCAGCAAGAATGGAAAGAAATGCACACGTATACAAATACTAATGCGTTTTTTTTACCATTACTTGCTTTCCGCTGGCGCCCCCCCTGTCCTATAATAGACAGCCAAAGCCAGCTGCACTTGCTTTTTGTATGCGCCCTAGCAAACGTAAGCGCACGCCCAGCTGGCTAGTGGCGTTTGCTCACTTCTTAATTCTTACATTTGACTGTCCTTGAAAGCTATAAATAGATATTTTGCTTTGCCCTTTTGCCGAATAAGCGGCTGGTGCGTTTGCAAAATAGACGAACTGGCCCAAAATAAAAACAAAGCAAGCACAGACAGTGTGTCAAGTTTAGATGGTAAAAATGTATTAGTATGTAAAAATGAATAATGTTATTTGATTTATAATTTATTTTTTATATTTTATTTTATATAAAGTCAATTATAAAAAAAAAAAATTGAAAAAAAAAAAATTTTCTTATTGCGGATTCGAGCCCGGGACTCGGGGGACGTAAATATGCTCAATATTGCACATATTGCACACGCTTATACTACTGCGCCATAATCTCCCGTTACAGTCGTTGGCTTAAACATCATCTTGTTGTATGCGATGTACTCTTGCATATTCTTAACCTCAGACTAGAATTATTATTAACTAGTAACCTAAAACATGACTTTAATATATTTTTAAAATCAATTAAAAATAAAAACAATAAAATATACATATTTGCGTTATTAATAGATTTACATATATCTGCAAAATAACTATTGTTGCGGAAGGTCTGTGAATTTGAAAGCAATGTGTGTGCATGTACACACACAATTGCATATTCAAGGGCATAGAGACATAACAAAATTATGAAAATCAAAGCTAGTCAATGGAAAAAATAAACAAATGTATTAGACATACAATAATTAATAGCGAATAATATTTTGTTTTGTGCCTAGTGCGGAAATTTTTAATAATTTCCATCGCAATAATGACAAAACTTCTATTTTTATTTTATGAATTTCAGTTAATTATTTGAAATTTACATTTTTATTAATTTAAATTAGTTTCAATAAATTATAAGAATTTTAAAAACGATGATTTTTATTTATAAAATATTTAATTATGTAATAGTACAAAAATGTCTATCAAAACAAACGCTGTGTTCTCAAATGCATACACACTATGATATGTGTTTGTATGTATGCATGTCAGCGCTCATGCACTTCAAAGCGACATTCACTAACAGCTAGCTATAATCAAAACAAAACAATTTAAATATGGCGCGCAGCCACAGCAAAACGGCAAGAACGAAAACCATGCCAGCTGATTCGTCAAGGGGAAATTGCCGCTCTCGTTAATTTGGCCGAGCCAGATTCAGCTCACCATCGTGTAGAAAACCAAATGAGTACTTTTGTGCTATCATCGTCTCTTGGTTTTAATACTCATTGACAATTAACATCTATATCGATAACCACATCTGTATATACTTCCTACTATACCTCGGCCATCCTGACTATTGGATCTCCTGATCCCATGCTGTCTAAATTTAGTTTTTTAGTTTTTTTTTTTCTTATTATATATCTTATAAATAATTTACAAAATATTAACTTAATTAGTGGAACATTGGTCTATTGTACAGATTTAACATGTTAATTTACACGATTTTCTCCTATTTATTTCTTTTTATCCAATGCCTTATGTTCTGGGCCTTCCAAACGCCCTGATACGGGTTGCGACCTAATTGAAATCCTTCAATATCTTTTATCAAAAATCGATCATTTTTTAATACTTTGTCTACAACGTAAGGCCCTTTATTTCTTGGTATTAATTTTTTACTCACTCCAACTGTACTATCAAAATTCTTAACCATTATAAAATCCCCCTCTTTATATTTGTTTGGTTTCTTTTTATTCTTATCATACCACCTCTCATTATTATGCTGCGCTTTTTTCTGATTTTCTTCCGCTTCTTTCCTAATTTCTTCCAAATTTCTACTATTCCCTGTTTTGTCTTCCTCTTCCAACTTTTCTCTTAGTTCATCCACAATTTCTCCCTTTTGTTCTACTCCAAACAACATTAAACTTGGACTCTGCTTAATACTTCTATGAATTGTATTGTTAATCGTATATTCCACTTGCTGTATTGTTAAATCCCAATGGAGACCTCTTTCCGCATCTTTTAATTTTGCAATCATCGGCCCTAACGTTCTATTTATTCTTTCTACTTGTCCATTCGCTTGCGGTGATCCTGTCGCTATTAAAATATGCTTAACATTCAATTTTTCTAAAAATTCCCCAAACTCATTTGCTGTATAACAGCTACCTCTATCTGATATTATGCACTTTGGTCTACTGTACGCTCTAAAATAATCTTCCAGTCCCTTTATGACTTCCCTTTTTGATGTTGTCTTTGTTGTATATTGCCTTACAAATTTCGTAAATCCATCGACTATCACTAAAATATGCTTATTTGCTCTTCCTGCCGCCACTGGTCCATAATGATCAATGTGTATTAACTCAAACGGCTTATCACCTTTGGGTATGCTGTTTAAAAATCCTTCTTTTTTTCCCGATCTCGGTGAAAAAGCAACACACTTAAGACAGTTTTCAATGTGATTGCTGCATTTTGCCTTAATATTACTAAACCAATAACTTTTTGTAATACTATCCATCATTTTGTCTCTTCCCATATGCCCTAGCTCATTATGATATTTGTGCATCACGTGACCTTCCATGTCTTCCGGCACATAAAACAAGAGTCTTCCATCACTTGATTTTCTATATACAATTCCGTTTCTCATTTCAAACCATTTATGTTCACTTTTCTCTAGCATATTTTTAATATTTTTTATTTTCGTATCTTTGGCTTGACAAATGACTAAATTATCTTCGAAACTATTTGTTTCTATAATCATAATGTTCGTACTTCTACTGAACGCATCCACATGTTACACTCTGTCACCCGCTCTGTGTACTAACTCATACTCATAATTTTGCATTTCCAGCGCCCATCGAGCGATTCTGGGATTTAAATCAACTTTGTTTAGCGTAAGCGCTAACGAATTACAGTCCGTCATAATCTTAAACTTTCTTCCTTGTAAATATATCCTAAACCTCCTCAACGCATATATAATCGCTAAAGCTTCGAGTTCAAAACTATGATATTTTGACTCTGATTCTGATGTTCTTTTTGAAAAATAAAATATAGGATGTAGCTTGCCATCTTGTTTCTTCTGCATTAACACTGCACCGAACCCAAGTGAACTAGCATCACAATGTAATTCAATTTCATTTCTGTGATCATAAATTGCTATAACCGGTGACTGCATGAGTTTTTCTTTCATTATTGCAAAACACTCCAATTCTTTTTCCCCAAATACAAACTGCTTATCCTTCTTTAACAAATCATATAATGGTTTAGCTATAACTGAAAAGTCTTTTATAAACCTTCTAAAATAAGAGCATAATCCCTAAAATCTCTGCACTGTCTGTGTTTTGTCCGGTATTGGAAAATTCTTTACTGCTTCTAACCCTCTATCGTCCGCTCTAATTCCTTCATTTGTAATAAAAAATCCTAAATATTTAATACTATCCTGCATAAATTCACATTTGTCTAATCGTAGCTCTAACTTATTTTGAACTAATCTCCTAAAAACCTCATTTAATGTCTTTATATGATCTTCCATATTTGCACTTGCTACCATAATATCATCCATGTACACTACCACTTTGTCTTCTCTTATTAAATCAGCAAATATTTTATTAATAAACCTTTGAAAAACCGCTGGTGAATTTTTTAATCCCATTGGCATCCTCATAAACTCAAACTGCCCTAGTGGTGTCACGAATGAAGTATACTTACATTTACTTTCACATGAAAATATCCATTTTTTAGGTCAAGTTTTGAAAACACCATCTTATTAACTAATTTATCTAACAAATCGTCTATGAGCGGTAACGGATAGTTATCTTTGACCAATACCTTGTTCAACTTTCTATAATCAACACATAGTCGCAAATCTCCCGTTTTCTTTTTAACTAATACTATAGGTGAAGCATATTCTGAATCGCTTTGTCTTATAATTCCTAATTTCAAATACTCATCTAATATTTTTTGTAATTTTTCCTTTTCTGTATATGAAAGTCTCCTAGGTGAACAGCTAAACGCTTTTGACTTTTCTACACTTATTTTCATCTCATATTTTACTTCTGGCTCACTTGGTCTTTCTGATTCAACATATGTTTTCTTGAACATTTTATCAAATTCTAACCTAGTTCTATAATCCACATATTTCCCAAAACTATATTCAATTTCTTCATCTACTACATTAATGCATAACATTTCCTTCTCAAAACTTTCATCCAGTTCCTTTCCGTAGTTACACTGTTTTTTGTCTACTTCTTTATCTAGTTCATTTTTCATAACACTATCTTTTTTCCTTAACACATTATTCATAACACTATTCTCGTTGTCTAACATACTTACATTACCTTTATTTAATCTCCTATCCCTAACTAAATCTTTATCTAAATCTTCACTCATAACACAAACATCTCCAACTAACACATTGTTCCCCACTGAATCCATGTTTATACTCTTTTCCTTAACACCAGCATCTGTCAGATTATTTTGTATTACCTGTTTAATATTTTTGTTCGTTTCCAATATTTGTTCAACACATTCATTCTTCTTAAAATTTCCCGTCGCAACCGAATCCAGAACAGATGTATCAATGCCCAAACCACAGGCATTCATAAAGTCCCGCCCAACAACCACATTATGACTCATAGACTCTTCCGCAACTATGATTAACTCAAAATAAATTTTTATTGTATTTTTCATTACATAACAAAAGATTTTCCCATAAACTTCAAGCCGGCTCTTGTTTATGCCGTAATAGGATTTTAACACTGGATGTTTAATAATATTTCCAGGAACAACTGACTTTTTAATTAATGAAACTGCACTGCCAGAGTCTATGAGGCATTCTGTAATTACACACATTTTTAAATCTGTTTGAAAAAATATTTTAAAATACCTTACAAATTTATTCGCTACCTCTCCATCCTGCTCTGTTCATTGTGCGATGAAATGCCCCTTTTGGCCACACTTATAGCAAGTTCCTGGCTCGCGCTTTGGTTTCCGGCAATCTCTGGCCCAATGTCCTTTGAAGTTGCAGTTGTAGCATCTCGTCTCTTTATCCTTTTGTAAACTCATTTTTTCTTTCTCCTCTTTGTTTGCCACTTCCTTTTTCGGCAAATTTATATTCGCAAACGCCTTCAACATGTTTTCTGTATTGGTAAAACACTGTATCCGCGCTTGATCGCGCATGTTCTTCATCGGAATTCCTTCAATCAATTGCTCCAACAATTCTTCCTCATCGATGCTAATTATCCGCGCCAACGACATTTTATCTTCGTAATAGGCGGCAAAATTTTCATCAGCTTGCCACACACGTTGTTGAAATTTCCGCCTTAACTCAGATTTTGGTTCACTGCTCCCGAACGCGTTGATCAGCTGCTCACACAATTCATCCACCGTCTCCCAAATGCGCGTTGAGTTCATCTGTAGCCAGCGCTGCGAATTTCCTTTCAATTTTGTTGTCAGCAGTATGCGCATACTCTCTTCATTTAAATTATAAATTTTTCCGATGTTTTTTAATTGCAACACCCAGTTCTGAATGTTTGCTTCTCCATTAAACTCTATAATTGCTTCCTTCGCAAATGTTAGCAATTTCGTTGAAAATCTGTTCTCACTCGACAACAGCTGATTTGCCGTAGTGTTTGCGCCATTTGCGCCGGTCGCGTTGCCAACTCCTGCATTATTGACGTTGCCACCGCCCGTGTTGATCGCGCTGCCAACTCCTTCATTCACAGCGTTGCCATCGCTCGCATTATTGACGTTGCCACCGCCCGTGTTGATCGCGCTGCCAACTCCTTCATTCACAGCGTTGCCATCGCTCGCATTAATAGCGTTGCCACTGACGCCACCGCTGCCGCCAATACCCATATTGTTCCCGCCATTTTGCATTCGCAACTCGCTGATGATTTTTTTGTTGATGCTGTTTTCCATCCTTAGCTCCTCAATCACGCGCAGTAGCATATCCTCGTTGTGCTGTTGCTGTCCCACGTCGATGCTGCCGCTGTCACTGCCACTGCTTCCGTCGTCCAAATCGCCGTCGCCACCTGCATTGTCTTTGCTTCCCGCGACGGACAAATTTACTGGCTCCACCGCTGCGTCATCACGCTCCTCGCCTCCCACGTCCGGTGCCCTTCCTCGCACTTCAATCGCCACATTATTCAGTCTGGCTACTAACTCCGCTTTAGTGCCCGATGTTGGCAATTCTAATGACGCCAGCCACTTTTTCAACTTTTTCATTTATACTTGTTTGCTTCCACGGCACTCATTGTCGATCCCACTTCTGATTTTGTGGCCGGATGTCTTTAATATATTTTAATGTCTTATTTATTTATTTCGTACGTGGGCGTCACTATTCTTCGTTCTTACGCTTCTCCGATATCGTGTCACTCTGCCTTTCGATACATCAATTATATTCTTAGCTAATTCATCGTTGCACTTAACATTTCTATCGATCATGTTATAAGATAATACATCGTTACACTTAACATCTATATCGATAACCAAATCTGTATATACTTCCTACTACAATATTTTTTTCTTTTTATTTTAATATTTTATTTTTGGTCTGCCTAAATATGTGTATGCTAGTGCACGCACGCCCCTACCCGGTACATGTAAGTGCTTGCAAAACTATGCAAACTGCCAAAAAAAAACAAGTAAAAACGTTGCAGTCGGACGCAACCGACTGCGGAATACTTTGATACCAGTAAAATAACTGTTGATAAGGAGGAATATGGTAAACATCGCCAGCTATCATGTTACCAAATTTGGTGACTAGCTCAAAAACTTTTAAAGATAACTTAACTCCCAAGTTTAAAAGGTGGGCGGCAGAGGTTGGCGTGGCATTCAAATTTTTGAATCAAATGTTTTTAACTATCACTATCTATCTTCCTAATAAGTTTGGTGGCTCTAGCTCAAAAACTGTTAAAGATATAGATGATTCCGATTTTATGAGGCGGCTGGCTTTGGTGGGCGTGGCATCCAAAATTTTGAATCAAATGTTTTTAACTGTCACTATCAATCTTCCTACTAAGTTTGGTGGCTCTAGCTCAAAAACTGTTAAAGATATAGCCGATTCCGATTTTATAAGGCGGGTGGCTTAGGTGGGCGTGGCATCCAAAATTTTGATGCATTTTTCTGGGGAACGTCAATATCTATCTTCACACAAAATTTGGTGGCTCTAGCCCAAAATATGTGAAAACTACAGGCGTTTCCAATTTTTTGGAGAAGGGGGGATGGGGGCGGAACCAGGGGGCGTGGCATCCAAGTTTAAATGGGGAACGTCAGTACCTATCTTGACACAAAAGTTGGTGGCTCTAGCCCAAAAAATGTGAAAACTATAGGCGTTTCCAATTTCATGGAGAAGGGGGGTGATGGGAGCGGAATCAGGGGGCGTGGCATCCAAAATTTTGATGCATTTTTTTGTGGGACGTCAATATCTTTCTTGACACAAAATTTGGTGTCTCTAGCTTCAGTTTCAAGGAGCAGGGATGATGGGGGCGGAAGGAGAGGGCGTGGTTTCCAAAATTTTGATGCAGTTTTTTCAAGGACATGACTAGCTATCTGCGTGCAAAATTTGGTAACTCTAGCTGTAAGAATGTGAGAAATATTTGGTTTTATCGGTTTTCAGTTATCGAATTTATCGATTTCCCAGCCTCCTAGTAGGCGTGGCACCCCAATGTTGACACTTTATCTGTCGCGCCTATAGACAAACATAATTGCAAAGTTTCAAGTATCTAGCTTTACGGGTGTCGAAAAAAGTTGCGTTCATACAGACGGACAGACGGACACCATGACGGACATTGCACAAAACCAATATACTATGAGACCTTCGGTATCAAAGCATAAAAACGTGCCGGCACCCCTGTGCAAACCAAAAAACAAATCTTGCCCAATTACTTTCAAACTGTACCCACGTGTCGTTGTGGATTTTCACAGTGCTTCCAAAACTGTGCCTACAGCACTCTGCATGAAACTGCATAGACGAATAAATGTAACAAGACTGGAAACAAGCACTGCTCTGTTATGTTAACTAACATTCTGCGTGGTCGGAGCGCTTCACTGGGGAAACTATAAATTCTTCGATCAGTGGTTTCGTCGATTCTCGGCGACAACAAGCGGCCATTATTGTTTAGGCTTTAGTTTTGGTGGCAAAGTGTGCGATGCGCGAGACAAAGATAAGTTGTTGCCCTTTTTCATTTCTCTTGATGTTGTCACAGAAATTGAGTTTTGCTGCTTCCCTAGCAAGGAAGGGTAGTTTGACTTTTTATAAACTTTGCGTTATTAAATATATAAACGCATAATACTAAAATTATGCTATTTTTAAAATGTGTTTTGGGCATAAGGAAATGCACTTATTACTAATTAAATGTAATTTATATATCTTAAAGTAATATTTAAAATAACATTTAAAAAACGAACTATGCTTTCAAATACTTATCTTTGTATACTAAGCTTATATTTGTGGATTTATAGACAATAACTTATTATTATGACATAGGGTATTTTAAACCTGTGCAGTTTTAAATGTCAGCAACTGCTACTTTAGCTGCCTTGTTGCGTTTTCTTATTCTTGTTGTCCACATACACAATGTGTATTACACATGCATACACACAAACACGAGCCTGACCTTGGCTACGTTTCCTGCGTTTTCTTCGCCTAGGTGTCTACAACACCATGCATGCACACAAAGACGGGCCAGACTACGCTTTGAAAGTCAGCCGCCGTTTTTATTTTAAAAATAACTAACTTTAAATTGTTGAATCCAAATAAACATGGAAACTAAGTGCAAACAAGTGCGAAACATGAGAATTTACATTCTTTTTCTAGGAGGACTTAAAAGTCAGAAAAAAAGATATATATATATATTATAACAAATGTCGGAACGAGGTGTTGAGCCCGAGGTCGAAGAAGTGCAGCCTGCAAAGCAAAACATTCAACAAAATAAAAAATAATTGCTTTGCTGCCGGCAAATTATCGTTTTAGTAAAAATAAACTATACTTTAATTTGCTTTAAGACATGCATTGAAATACACAACTTATGCCAATAAACATAATATTAATTGCATTATGCAATTTATTTTAATTCAATACACTTCAATGCAATATACGCTGTTCATTGACCCTGTGAGCGTCAATACATACATATATACTCTGTGCCGTGTGTATGCGCAGAACAAGACACAAACACGAACGAAAAATAAACAACGAAGCCAATGTCAAAACGAAACCAGATAAGTTTCGTTGAAGGGGAACATGCGTTTGGGTCTTGCGTTTTTGTTTACAGGGCCTTAACATGAACAATTCTGGTTACCACTCTGTTTACATTTATTCGTCTATGTGAAACTGTACCAAATGTTGCGAACGGACTGGTAAGCGATCGTAGACGGAAAAAACTAATGTGGCCTCGTTTTGCCCACGGGGGTTACCAGTTCCTACAAAACTGTGACCACGTGACAGCGTTCAAAAATGCTCTTGTATGCAAGTGGACCGGCGGACGTTGACAAAGACAAAAAAAGCTCAAAAGAATTTATAATGCGCACCCTGTATGCATACGCGCATTTACTATGAATGCCTTTCAAATGCTTGTAAAACTGTGCTTACGTGACCACCTATGAAGCTGCATAGAAAACGAAAAAAAACGAAACTAACGGCGTTGTCCCCGGCCGCCTTGCAATATGTGTGCGTGTACCCCTGTCGGACTACTGCCTATTTCGCAGCCCTGCAGGACCAGTATTACTGATAACCTACTTAAAAAAATCACCACCTATGGTAAAAGTAAAAAGTTCATTCGTCGCAAGCAGACGTGATTTTCTTTCTGCTCCGGTTACAAATTGATAATCACAAGAGTGAAGTGCCTAAAACACCAAAAAATTATATTATAATTTACGCGAAAAGACGCTTTTTGCAGTAATACGCACATCAAAAAGTTATTTTGGTGAACACAATCTAACTATTTACAAATTAACAAAACTAAAATAACAGACAAAAAACAGTAGCTTAACCCCGCTCAAGACAATGAGCTAGCACGACATTCGCTCTTAGCGACAGCGCGAGCAGGACGTACACGTACACGTACACAACGCGTACTTTGCCTATGTCGCCGAAGAAACTGAGCGCGATCGAGCAAAAGAACTCTTGCAATCAGCGCACGACAGTGAACGTTCGTGCTCCCCTTCTCCGTCCCTACTCTCGACGAAATCCGAACGCGTGCGAGTTAAGAATAAAGACACGAGCTGGTAGTGTTTAATTAAGTATAAATGGTTTAATAAGAATCAATGTTGATACATTTATATGTTCTGTGTTTGATGAATAAAACTGAAGTGAAGTGTACGTTGAGTTGCAAGTAGATATAAGCCTTAAAATCGACAAGCCGTTGTTGATTCTAAGAATTCTGGTGGGCGTTTTGGTGCAGCGTCAGCGGTTTCGCAATCGCTGTACTTGTGGTTGGCATAAGAGTACGTTGTGCTACATTGTATGTAGCACACTCAGCATTTATGCTCCCCCGGAATGGAGTGAAGGCCATAACGATGGAATGACCTGAACGGAGTTGGTTGGCCGTGTCTCGGGAATAAAGATGGTGCTTCTCTTTCTTAAGTGGAACGTTAGGAATATAAGTACTGCCACCGTGAATAGCAGTAAGTAGACTGCTGAGAAATGATTGGTTGTTAGTCTAGTAATCCTTAAAATTTTTTCTCGGCTGTGTCTATTTTCCTTCTGTAGTTTTTCCAGGTTGATTTCTTCTATTGTATTGTTGATCTTCAGTTCTCTCAATACTGGCATTGTTATGCCGATCTCTTCTTGTTCGACTAAGTCGCTGTTGTCATAAATTAATTCGTTGATCCTGACCACGCAGTTGTTATATTTGATTAGATTAGAGCCGTCTATCTAGAATGGTTGGTGACAGGTTGCTGAAATTTCAGTCGTCTTGGCGTTAAAGATGAAAATGAACCCTCTTATAGGTTCGAAAATTTGTTCCTGTGCACCGGCCTCTGATGCGTCGCAGGTTGCTACTTCTCCGTTTAGAATTCCTATCAGGCAATTGATATCCCACGTAGCGCCCTGTATATCTTGTGACTAGCATATATACTCATTGTGTATAAGTGTACACTTATTACTAAATGCTCTTACAATATTTGTGTTCTTATATGCTATATATTTTGGAATCTTTAGAAATTTAGAATTATTTAGTGACAAAGGAATAATGCTTGCAAAGTTATACATATCTTGTTCAAAAATGGGAATTTTAACATGAAAGATTATACTGGTTTCATTGACCGAAGTGGTCATTTCAACCAGATTGTACAAATGTTCGTTTGTTTTAATTGATATATTTTGTTTTAACAATATCTTTTCTATTTTTTCGATTTCCCTGGATAAAAGGATGAATTTTGGTATAATATTTAATTTGGTTAATAGTATACTTTCTAGTATACTGTTTAAGTGGTTTTTTAGTACATTAATGTTGTAGCTTATTCTGTTAATGTACTGTAACATGTGGATTTCATTGTGTTCCACGCTTAATTTTTTAAATATTTAATTTTTATAAATTTTTAAAAATAAGTTTATTGTTTCTTGTTCTTTGTTTATATGTCTACTAATATTTTGGAATCTAACAAATGTTTCCTGACTTTCAGTATTTAGAATTTGTACATTTGTTGCTAGTTCCCCGATATTGTTTTGAACTGTTTTAAAATCCCTGTCTATTCTTTCTGAATCTACCGAGTCCATGTTCCCGGTGATCTGTTTGACAATGGTTCCTAGGCCATTAACTAGTCCTCTCTTTTGCCTTTGTTTTGGCATTACAATGTTGAGTCTTTCTTTTAATTGTGACAATTTGGTCTTTAGAATATCTAAAGCTTCTTCCGAGAATTTGATACCCTTTAAGTTATTAAGTGTGGATTCAAATTGATCTATTCTTTCTTTGAAATCTTGTGTCTGAATGAAATGTGATAGAATCTTATAAGAATTGATTACCCTTGCCGTACCTAGTTCTAGTTTTGCCAGGCGGTCTCCCTGGTCAAGTCATTGAACGTTTATTGATTGTCCGAAAACAAGTGGAAATCTGTAAGTATTTATTTTTAAATTGGTTGATCATTAGGGTTGGTGGTCTTGGTTCTGTTCTTCAGTTTTGATTTGTGTATTTTCTGTCATTTGGTTGATATTATGGTAGGACCGGTGTCTTCTAGAACTTTATGTTCGGAAAAGCGTGCAGTTAATTTATTCCATCTATTTTCTTTTCGAAAAACTATTGTGTCTACTTCAAAATTTTGAGGTTGAATTCTGTCTTTGTTGATTTTCGAAGTTCTGTCTTGCTTTGTCTTTAATAATTTTCTTTAATTTCTGGGTATAGTTTCTCTTGGTACGTGTTTAATGTTTGTAGGTATTCGTGTTCGTTGTTAAATTTAGCTGTCTTCTCGAATATGTGGGTTTTTCCCGAAAATAGTTCGAATGGTGTGAAGTTAGTTGCAGAATGAATAGCGTTGTTGTATGTGGTTAATGTCTCCCAAAGAATCTCATCTTGATCACATGAGAGTCTTACTTTCTTTCTTGATTCGTAAATTATTCTGTAGATTTCGGTTAGGGACGAATGTAATCTCTCCACCGTGGAGTTACTTGAAGATTGTCGAAACGATGTCGTATGTTTTTGTATGTCGTATTGTGAGCAAAAGTCGGTAAAAATTCTACCTGTAAATTCAGATCCTTGATCACATATAAGCTTTTTGGGTATTCCGTGAATGCTTAAAAATTGTCTCATAAATTTTACGACATTAAAACTGTCTCTAGCTGTCACAGTGTATGCTGATGCGAATGTTGAAAACTTGTCTATTATTGTCAGAATGTTCTTTCCGTTTATTGTATATATGTCTATGTGGATTATATCCATGTCTTCTATTAAGTGGTTGCATCTTATGATTTTATATAATACTGTTTCTTTGAACAATTCTTCATATGTTGCGTTCATGATTGTAAAGATGTTGTCAGGTGCCAATATAGCGAGGGTTTTGTGTGGCTTCAGTATTTTTTCTAGTATTTTTATTGTATTCTCTCTATTATATGCTTCTTCTGATACAATTTTTCTTATTTTGTGAGTGAAAGGAGTGATGGTTTCTATTCCTTGTGGCGATTGAACTTGAAAAATTATTTGTATATTATATTCGTTGATTGGTTTATCGGACAAGTATATGGTGTGACTACTTTATAATGTGTTGTCAAGATGTCTGCTGGTATACGACTATGTGCATCGGCCACTACATTTTGTGATCCCTTAGTATAGACTACTTCGTAATTGTATTCTAGTAGTTGGAGTTTCCAGCGAACTAGTTTTGAATTTGGCTCTTTAAAATTCATGAGCCATGTAATGGGGTCTGTGATCTGTTACCAGTTTGAATTTTTGACCGAAAATGTATGTCTGATATGTTTGGTTGCCAAAACAATTACTAACATTTCTTTTTCTACTGTCGAGTAGTTTTGTTCTGTGTCTGTTCCTTAGTTTCCTTGAGAGAGTACCGCGCCAATAGCTACATTGCTAGCATCCGTTGTTAGGATGAATGGTTTTGAAAATTCAGGGTATTGTAAGATTGGTTCGTTACATAACTGTGTTTTACAAGTGTTAAATGCTTTAATGTATTCCTCCTTAATTATTTCTGAAGCTTTTTTTTTAGTTGTTGGGTCAATGGTTTAGTGATTTGAGCGAAATCTCTGATGAACTTCCTATAGTAGCCCAATAGACCTAAGAATGATTTGATTTGTTTCTTTGTCTTGGGGATGGGGAAGGTCTTGATTGTCTCTAGTTTTTTGGGGTTTGGTTTGATAGCCTGTTCTGAAACTACATGTCCTAAGTATTCAATTTCTTTCCTGAGAAATTCGGATTTTTCGGGTTGTAGCTTGAGGTAAGCTGTACTTATCTTTTCAAAAATGGTCTTTAAATAAATAAAGGTGAAAATACGATAATGTCGTCTAAGTATATGAGACAACTTTTGCCATTTAGTTCGGCTAAAATGTTGTCCATGACTCTTTGGAAGGTTGCTGGAAGACAACTTTTGCCATTTAGTTCGGCTAAAATGTTGTCCATGACTCTTTGGAAGGTTTCTGGGGCATTGGTTAGACCAAAAGGCATTCTGTTGAATTCATAATGGCTACCATCTGCTGAGAATGCTGTCTTTTCTGTGTCTTGGGGGTCCATTTCAATTTGGTGATATCCACTAGCTAAGTCTAGTGCTGAAAAGTATTTTGCCCTTCCTATTTTATCGAGTACTTCGTTCATGTTGGGCATTGGGTACTTGTCTTTGACTGTCTTTTCATCGAGTTTTCTGTAGTCTACTACAAGTCGCCATTTTTTCTCTTTTGAAGCGTCCAGTTTCTTAGAAACTAGGAATACTGGAGCACTCCATGGAAAGTGGCTATGTTTGATTATTTCTTGGTCCAGCATTTTGGATATTTGTTGTTGGATTTCTTTTGCTTCGGTGGGACTGTATCTAAATGGTCGTTTGTAGATTGGAATATCGTCTGTGGTCTTTATTTTGTGTTTCACCAGATTCGTAAATGTAACTCTCTCTGTATTGTTATGAAAAATTCCAGGAAATTTTCGGAACAAGGCTTCTAGTGCAGCTCTTTCTTCTGAGTTAAGATGTTCGGTTCGTAGTTTTGTATCAAGGTCAGCTTTAAAAGTCTTCTTTCCTCTGTTTATTTGTGACATTACGTTGACTTCAATGTGGTCGTCCTCATCTAAGCAGAACTTTTGTTCGACTTTGGAAAAGTTGGTAATTTCCATGAAGCTGATGTTATTATTAGCGTTATAAAGACCGCCTGATATAATCAGGTCTTCCTGAATTCGCATTGGGTTGCAAAGAAAAGGATCGTTTTCCAGTTTAACTGGTAACGGTATTATTACTTTTGCTGCTTCGTCTATAATGAATATTTGTGTTGTTTGGTTATCTTCAGAATATATCTGCATTTGAAAATTTGGTGTCTCTAAGGAGAAGTCTTTGAAATTTACTCTAGCTTGTGATTGTTTTAAAATATCCATTCCTATAAGTCCGTCAAAGTATGAATGGAATTGGAATAATAATAAGGGGAATTCCCTATTATCATTAAATTGCTTGAATATTGTGGCGTTGGTTTTTGAGAGCAAAGTGTGTACGTTAAGTACTGTTTTAATAGAAACGGGGTTTTCTAGATAAAGGAAAAGGATGAACCTGTATCTATTAAAAATTTTAGGGGATGTCCCTTCTGTAGCTCTAGGAGTACATATGGTAGGGACGAACCGTGATTGGCTTTATTTATGTAACCCGTTGTTTTGTCGAGGCTGCATTGTAAAAATTTGCGTCCTCGTCTATGTTATGTAGTGAAGCTTGTTGATCTTGTTCAGCATTTTCTTGAATATTGTGAAATGAAGGTTTGTTCCTCTGAGAGTTATCATACCTATTTCTGTCGTGTTCATTACTGGTATTTTTGTCGGGCTGCGGCATAATTGCCGGGACAGAGCGAGGATTCGAGTTTTGTTTGTAGTTGTTAGTTTGGTTAGAATTGTTTCGTGAATTGTTATGTTGGTTTCTGTATTGATTGTCTCCGTTGGATCGATTGTTATTGTATGAGATGTTACCTTCGTTTTTAATTCTTTGCCTCTGTTCTGGTCTGTGTCCCGAGTTACAACCGTCCGCACTACGTTTGTTTTGTTGGAAATAAATTTGTCTTGCCTTAGTGGACCATTCGTAAACCTTCTTGAGATCTTTAGGTCTCATAGCTCTAACTGTTGCCCCTAGTGGGCCTCGCATGCCTCTTAAAAATATATTTAAGCAAGTGTTTGCGAAAAGTTCTTTTTTGGTCTTGATTAAGAGTGGCTCAGACTCTTTGGTTTCGGTGAGCTTGAATAATGCGATTTTAATTTCGGTCACTTTATCGTAAAATTCCTTTAGTGCTAACTGTCTTTGTATCAGTCCGTGGAGTTCATAAATTAGTGTTGGTTCGTCTCGTTTGTCCGAACAATATAGCATAAGGGCGTCCTTTATCTTGTTCCAGTTAAGGTTGGCACCCGATGCGTGAAGGGCATCGTTTGCTTTTCCTTCTATCTTGTTTCTAATAGATCTTAATAGAAATTGTCCGTGCGGAGTTTGGTCGGTACCCCTAATGAATAAGAGCCTTTCCTCTACGTTAATTATGAATTCACTTAGCGTCTTGGGGTTTCCTTCATAGCTTGGGAGAAAACGAATTGCGTCTGGAATTCTTAATGACGAGAAAACGTCCATTGGGTTGGTGGTGGCTAATTGGTTGGGTGGGGGTGAACTTGTGTTCGAGGTCATGGTTGTTGAACTATTCGGGGCTCGAATTAAATCTTGTTCGATATGAATTTCCCTGATATCTTCTAGACTAACTGAAGTTCTAGTTTTGCTTCTAGTTGTGGGGATTCATCTTTTGACTCGGTTAACGTTATTCATCTAATCTGATTATATTGTTGTTCATTGATGTACATGTGTGTGTGACAAATGTGTACTTATTCTTATAAGCTAATATTGTGTGTGTGTAGTTTATTGTGTACTTATATTTAGTATTGGATCAACATATTTAAACTGTTGAGTTATATCTGGAACGTGATGTGGACTTGGAATTGTCTGGAATTGGAATCGTGTATGAGTGAATGTGTGGGTTAAGTTTGTTTAGTATATTTACTGTATCTGAATCGATTGTATTCCGGTCCTGTATGTGTCCCCTCAAGTTAGTGCGTACTGCAGCTAAAGTGAAATGAACATAATTAGTCTCAGAATATGGAATCGACACGTTCTATAAAATTATAATGTTTACTCATGAGCTTTTGCGTTTCGCAGCGATCTTCCGTGTCAATGCGCACTGCATATAACACGAAATGAATACACTGTTTCAGCCGCTGGATCTGATGAGTAATAATTTCTATATATTTTTCCAATCTCATACTATTCTGCGCGATGCAGTTTTCTCTTCTTTTTGTGTAACTGCGCACTGCAATTATCACAAAACAAAACATTGTTTGGCTTTTAGACTTAGAATAATTTGTATGTTATTTTCTTTTATATTTTGATGATTTATATTCAGAAAATGTTCGTTGTGTTGCCTTTCAGTCGGCGAGTTCGCTTTAGTTCGATTATTACCGCGAGGTATAACAAGGTATGAACAAACATGTTCGCGTTGATAACAACACTGTTGGCATGTTCGAACATGCTAGCGACACACAACCAGAGATGCCAACCCTCCGTCTTTTTACGTAGATCTCCGTATTTTAAAGGAGATCTATGTACGTGTTTACGTGTAAAGAGACTAAAACTACGTACTTTTTAAAAAAATTGCAAAATACCCTATAAACTAACATTTATGGTTAATGTTACGTACGCGGAGTCATGTTGTGACGCTTTGAGTGTATGCAGATATTACATGGTATGTGCGTAGTTATCGATATGTATGCGGAATGCGATATATGTAAGCGATATGTACAACGATCGATATTGCAGCGCTAAATTGCAAATAGATTGGCAGCGCTTACTTTATAATTTGTGATTATTTGTGATTGAAAGTGGAGAAAAAAAGAATAAAGGTTAAAGTAAATAAAAATGGACATCGAAAATTAACAAGTGACAGCGGAGAAGATGTGGCAAACGCAACTCCAACCAAAAAAAGGAAAGTACACTACGATGTTAAGTACTCAGCAGCTTGGGAAAAAAAGTATTCCTCCTGGCTGACGAAAAGCAGTAAGGGTAATTGTTATTTTCATTGCAAATCTTGCAAAGCGGACCTCAAATGCTCTACAGGCAAGAGGGACTTAGAAAAACATGAAGGTTCTGTTAAGCACAAGAAAAATTTGAGAAGTATGTATGGTATTGCATTTTATAATTGTCAAGTTTGTGTCGTGTGTCCAAGTGCTTTTTGTGCTATCTTTGTATACGTTCGTAGTTCGATTTCCATTAACAAATTGTTTTGTGAAAAATGTACTAAACTATGAACGGTGTTTTATGTTGTTTTTTATATGTTATAATAATCATTCTTGCTGTCAATATTTTACTCTTAAGCGTCGATCAAGCAACCATACTGTCAATATTGCCTGAGGCGTCAACTTCTCTTAAAAACAAGGTAAAATGTGCTAAAAAAAAAAATGGCTTTATTTTTGGCGAAAAACAATCTTCCATTTGCTTTGGCGGAAGATTTGAACAGTGTCTTGCAATCTGTTGCGTGCGATTCAAAAGTCCTACCATCAATCAAATTCGGACGGACAAAGGCTCAAGCTATTATAACTTCGGTAACTGGACAAGTGGCAGAGGACCAGTTAATAGAACGGTTGAAATCAAATAAGTTCTCGCTTATTGTCGATGAAAGTACAGACAGATCTACAATGAAGTATTTCGCTCTTATTGCAAGAACTGCAGTGGCATTCAAGGTACAAGATACCTTTTTAGGGCTTATTGCAGTCACTGACAGCTCTGCCACGGCATTGCATAATGAATGCAAGAAGTTTTTTGAAGAAAGGGACATTCCATATGAGCAGAACATGATAGGATTTGTAACGTATGGATGCAATGCAATGTTTGGCCAAAACCATTCTCTTTCGCAACTGCTAAAGAAAGATATTCCGAATTTGTTTTTGATAAAATGTATATGTCACTCATTTCACCTCTGCGCGTCTAATGCTTGCAAAAAATTGCCAAAAACAGTGGAGGGATTTGCAAGAGATGTCTATAACTTTATATCAAAAAGCCCAAAACGTATCGAAGACTATAGGGAGTTTCAGTCTTTCGTTAATGTGAAACCGCACAAACTTGTACATATCGGGCAAACAAGGTGGCTATCTCTGCTCCAAGTAGTTGAAAGGCTGTTAGAACAACTTCCTCCGTTGAAACTTTACTTTCAAGGAGCTGAATTGAATGATCAGTTAAAATCTGCAGAGCCGATTCTCCATATGTGTTTAGATACGACAAGAGAACTGTATTTCGAGATTCTAAAATTTGTGCTGCCCTATTTTAACAGTCAGAAAGTCCAAAACTGTATTTGTTCTACGAAAAAGTTCTTGCAGTTTACAAGACAATAGTTGAGAGCTTAGTAAAATCTGAGTTTTTAATATTGCCAGATGAAAAATTACTAAAAATTGATTTCGCTAACGATGAGAACCACTTGCCCTTTAAAAATATGTATTTCGGAGGCAACTTTGCGGAATTGTTGATAAAAACAAGTAAAAACGCTGCAGTCGGACGCAACCGACTGCGGAATACTTTGATACCAGTAAATGAACGGCTTATAAGGGGGAATGCAGGGGCGAAGGGAGTGGCCCATGTGGTAAACATCGCCAGCTATCATGTTACCAAATTTGGTGACTTTAGCTCAAAAACTGTGGAAGATAACTTAACTCCCAAATTTAAAAGGTGGGCGGCAGAGGTAGGCGTGGCATCCAAATTTTTGAATCAAATGTTTTTAGCTGTCACTATCTATCTGCCTACCAAGTTTGGTGGCTCTAGCTCAAAAACTGTTAAAGATATAGCCGATTCCGATTTTATAAGGCGGGTGGCTTAGGTGGGCATGGCATCCAAAATTTTCATGCATTTTTTTGGGAAACGTCAATATCTATATTCACTCAAAATTTGGTGGCTCTAGCCCAAAAAATGTGAAAACTATAGGCGTTTCCAATTTCAGGGAGAAGGGGGGATGGGGGCGGAACCAGGGGGCGTGGTATCCAAAATTTTGATGCATTTTTTGGGGAACGTCAATATCTATCCTCACACAAAATTTGGTGGCTCTAGCCCAAAAAATGTGAAAACTATAGGTGTTTCCAATTTCTTGGTGAAGGGGGGATGGGTGCGGAATCAGGGGGCGTGGCACCCAAGTTTTGATGGGGAACGCCAGTACTTATCTTGACACAAAATCTGATCTCTTGCCCAAAAAATGTGAAAACTATAGGATGGGGGCGGAACCAGGGGGCGAGGCATCCAAAATTTTGATGCATTTTTTTGGGGAACGTTAATATCTATCTTGACACAAAATTTGGTGGCTCTTGCCCAAAAAATGTGAAAACTATGGGCGTTTCCAATTTCAAGGAGCAGAGATGAGGGGGCGGAAGGAGTGGGCGTGGCATCCAAAATTTTGATGCAGTTTTTTCAGGGACATGATTAGCTATCTGCGTGCAAAATTTGGCAACTCTAGCTGTAAGAATCTGACAAATATTAGGTTTTATCGGTTTTATGTTATCGAATTTATCGATTTCCCAGCCTCCTAGTAGGCGTGGCACCCCAATCTTGACACTTTATCTGTCTCGCCTATAGACAAACATATTTGCAAAGTTTCAAGTCTCTAGCTTTACGGGTGTCGAAAAAAGTTGCGTTCATACGGACAGACGGACAGACAGACAGACGGACAGACGGACAGACACCATGACGGACATTGCACAAAACCAATATACTATGAGACCTTCGGTATCAAAGTATAAAAAGTACATAATCTGGAAGGAGATGAAATCATCCAGCTTCAAAACTCGTGCCTTCAAATTTTATATTGAAAGTTTAAGACAACTACAAAATCGGTTTTCCTTTGAGGATGAGGAGCTGCAGAAAATGAAAAGTTTGAACTTTTTAAATCCAGCGACAATACTCAACAATAGTTTGAAAGCAAAGCTACCATCTATTGCACATTTGGGGCAAATGTTTCCAGGTACGATTTTTATTGTCTTATTAACAGAATTTTCAATTAGTTCTTATAATTTACAGGATTGTGTTCACAAAATATGACGGAGCTAGACCGCGAATGGCCACTTCTTCGAAACATGAGTTTTCCCTTTAAAGAGGAGGAAGCGGTACCGCCAGACGATTTTTGGCGTTATATTTCAAATGTTAAAAAGGGAAATTCGACCCAGATGTTTCCGATCTTGACGGAGTTTACTCAAAATTTGCTTATTTTGCCACATAGCAGTGCTAATGTTGAGCGACAATTTTCCGAAATAAATTTAGTTAAAACTAATAATAGAAATAAGTTAGAAACGGACACTTTAAAAGGTTTCTTCACACAAAAAGTGGGATAAAGGAAAACTTAGAGCCTTCTGACAACCACCTAAAATACTTTAATAAAAACATGTATAAATTTGTGTAAAACTTGTACATTAATGTGCTACGGAAAAACACGCAGATTTTGGAGCCAGCCTACGTAATTTTCAAATATTGAGTTGGCATCCCTGCACACAACAGTTGATTGCTTATAGTTATGGTTCGTTTCAGTAGCTTGGTTCGAACCGACTCGAACCGTGACGCAACTAGAGTTTGAACGGACTTGATTGTTTGAACATGTTACGTCAGTTCTGTCGAATCGAACATCGCGTTATTTGTAAGTTTAACTTTTGTGCTAGTGTTTGTTAGGACTCCTAAATTAGGAGTGTTACGCTTGTTCGCCTTATACTGTACCATCGAAACAAGGTCTGAACGGACTTGTTCAATTGTGTTGGGACGTGGCGCTCAGACGAATCGAACGTTAAGTGTTTCGAGCTTGTTGTTGATGTATTTGTTGTACTATATGTACATATGTGTGTTAATGGAGTATTGTGTTTTTATAAGCATGATTATTTTTTTGAATTTTATCACTTTATGTTATTTGATTTGTTTGTCTAACACTTCACTTTCCGTCATAACTAGATTTTTATTCTCTCTTTCTCTCTTTTTTTTTTTTTATTCTTACTTTATTCATTCTTCCTATAAAATAACTTACCCTATTATTAGTGGTATCATTGTTGATCAGTGTTGGGAGTCCTGAGTCCTTTGTGCGGCTGCCAGTTATGAATAAAGACACGAGCTGGTAGTGTTTAACTTATTGCATGTTACACCAGAGAAAATTCTTAATATTAAAACATCAACTTGGTTAAAAACTGATACAAAAGAAATTTACATAATATCACATATTCCACAAGCAATTAGTAAAACACCTATTTTCGAAATAATACCCTACCCAGATGAGAACGATAATATTTTAACAGAAAACATTCAAGAAAAATATTTTATAAATAATAATAAAGTATATGGCACAATTACAAAAAAACAAATATTGAATAATTGCATAATAGGCATTGTAAAGCAAATCAAAACCGAATGTAAATATACCAAAACAATTAAAAACTTTCAAACAAATTATATAGAACCAAACATAATCCTAACATGGAATTTATCAGAATCAATTGCAAATCAAAATTGAATGAATAATGAAATTAAGATAAAAGGAAACAATATTATAAAAATCTATAATTGTGAAATACAAATTAACGAGATATCAATATCTAATTCAAGACTAGATTTTACACAAAACATTTATGTCAGCAATAACGTAACAAAACTCGAACCATTGTCTTATATTCAAACTAAGGAGTTAATTTTGGAACATACAAAATATTATAATACATTCCAAATAATAAAATTGACATCATTAACCATTACCATATTAAGCATATTATTGTACTTAATTTATAAGTTCAAAAGTTTACCCAGAACACTTATTGTTAAGTATAGAAAACCTAAAGAACAAGAAATAACCAATGATCAAATAGAATTACCAATAGTCAAACAAGATCAACCCGCACTGTATCCCAAAATAGGAGCAGTCTAACGTAACGCAAATTTTTATACTTTGATACCGAAGGTCTCATAGTATATTGGTTTTGTGCAATGTCCGTCATGGTGTCTGTCTGTCCGTCTGTCCGTCCGTATGAACGCAACTTTTTTCGACACCCGTAAAGCTAGAGACTTGAAACTTTGCAATTATGTTTATCTATAGACGGTACAGATAAAGTGTCAAGATTGGGTTGGCACGCCTACTAGGAGGCTGGGAAATCGATAAATTCGATAACTGAAAACCGATAAAACCAAATATTTCTCACATTCTTACAGCTAGAGTTACCAAATTTTGCACGCAGATAGCTAGTCATGTCCCTGAAAAAACTGCATAAAAATTTTGGATGCCACGCCCACTCCTTCCGCCCCCATCATCCCTGCTCCTTGAAATTGGAAACGCCTATAGTTTTTACATTTTTTGGGCTAGAGAAATCAAATTTTGTGTCAAGATACATATTGAAGTTCCCCAAAAAAATGCATCAAAATTTTGGATGCTACGCCCCCTGATTCCGCCCCCATCCCCCCTTCTCCGTGAAATTGGAAACGCCTATAGTTTTCACATTTTTTGGGCTAGAGCCACCAAATTTTGTGTCAAGATAGGTACTGACGTTCCCCATCAAAACTTGGATGCCACGCCCCCTGATTCCGCCCCCATCCCCTCTTCTCCAAGAAATTGGAAACGCCTATAGTTTTCACATTTTTTGGGCTAGAGCCATCAAATTTTGTGTCAAGATAGATATTGACGTTCCCCTAAAATATGCATCAACATTTTGGATGCCACGTCCCCTGATTTCGCCCCCATCCCCCCCTTCTCCATGAAATTGGAAACGCCTATAGTTTTCACATTTTTGGGCTAGAGGCACCAAATTTTGTGTCAAGATAGATATTGACGTTCCCCAAAAAAATGCATCAAAATTTTGGATGCCACGTCCCCTGATTCCGCCTCCATCCCCCCTACCACTCCTTCTCCATGAAATTGGAAACGCCTATAGTTTTCACATTTTTTGGGCTAGAGCCACCAAATTTTGTGTCAAGATGGATATTGACGTTCCCCAAAAACATGCATCAAAATTTGGATGCCATGCCCCCAGATTCCGCCCCCATCCCCCCTTCTCCATGAAATTGGAAACGCGCATAGTTTTCACATTTTTTGGGCTAGAGCCACCAAATTTGGTGTCAAGATTGATATTGACGTTTCCCAAAAAAATGCATCAAAATTTGGATGCCATGCGCCCTGATTCCGCCCCCATCACCCCTTTCTCCGTGAAATTGGAAACGCCCATAGTTTTCACATTTTTTGGGCTAGAGCCACCAAATTTTGTGTGAAGATAGATATTAACGTTTTGGATGCCACGCCCCATGATTCCGATCCCAACCCCTCCTTCTACTTGAGATTGGAAACGCCTATAGTTTTCACATTTTTCGAGCTAGAGTCACCAAATTTGGTAGGAGGATATATGGTGACATCTACAAAAGGTCTGCACCAAAAATTAGGATGCCACGCCCACCTCTGCCGCCCACTATTTAAAATCGGAAATTTCGATATCTCTTATAGTTTTTAAGCTAGAGCCCGTAAATTGGGTAGAAAGATAGAAGGCAGCATCTACCAAAGATGTGCATCAAAATTTTGGATGCCACGCCCACCTAAGCCACCCGCCTTATAAAATCGGAATCGGCTATATCTCTAACAGTTTTTGAGCTAGAGCCACCAAACTTGGTAGGCAGATAGATAGTGACAGCTAAAAACATTTGATTCAAAAATTTGGATGCAGCGCCCACCTCTGCCGCCCACCTTTTACATTTTGAAGTTAAGTTATCTTCCACAGCTTTTGAGGAAAAGTCACCAAATTTGGTAACATGATAGCTGGCGATGTTTACCACATGGCCCACTCCCTTCGCCCCTGCATTCCCCCTTATAAGCCGTTCATTTACTGGTATCAAAGTATTTCGCAGTCGGTTGCGTCCGACTGCAACGTTTTTACTTGTTTAGTGTGGGCGAGTAAGATATCCAATATGCACACATATTCATATCTCAAATATGTTACACATAAGCAGGCACCCCAACAACTAAATATCACATTACACCCTAAAAATCCTAACACAGGAAACGAGCTAGACATAAACATTAAACATAAGAATATTTCTAAATCATGCACCACCCCACAAGCAAACTGGACATAAACATAAAACATAAACATATTTCTAAAATCACGCCACAAGCGTGAGATCGCTGAATTGGCACTTTTTGAAAGAAAGCTTAAAACGAACAAAGCTTAAAAGCTTTAATCATAAGAAAAGCTCTCAACCGAGGTTTGCTCTGCGCAGCAAGAACGATTGAGAGTTAGTTCAGATTTGGAGTTCAAAGTAATAGTTTTGAATAAGATAGACTATAAGTGTTGAAGTGTTTTTGTAACTTTTAACATTGGTTCAATACATGTAATAAAGAAATAAACTAAAGACGAAGTCTTTTATTTTTTTTTAATACACTTGGTCATGAACTCACAATTATATATATATTATAACAAATGTCGGAACGCGGTGTTGAACCCGAGGTCGAAGAAGTGCAGCCTGCAAAGCAAAACATTCAACAAAATAAAAAAATTGCTTTGCTGCCGGCAAATTATCGTTTTAGTAAAAATAAACAATACTTTAATTTGTTTTAAGACATGCATTAAAATACACAACTTATGCCAATAAACATAATATTAATTTCATTATGCAATTTATTTTAATTCAATACACTTCAATGCAATATACGCTGTTCATTGACCCTGTGAGCGTCAATACATACATATATATACTCTGTGCCGTGTGTATGCGCAGAACAAGACACAAACACGAACGAAAAATAAACAACGAAGCCAATGTCAAAACGAAACCAGATAAGTTTCGTTGAAGGGGAACATGCGTTTGGGTCTTGCGTTTTTGTTTACAGGGCCTTAACATGAACAATTCTGGTTACCAGTCTGTTTACATTTATTCGTCTATGTGAATCTGTACCAAATGTTGCGAACGGACTGGTAAGCGATCGTAGACGGAAAAAACTAATGTGGCCTCGTTTTGCCCACGGTGGTTACCAGTTCCTACAAAACTGTGCCCACGTGACAGCGTTCAAAAATGCACTTGTATGCAAGTGGACCGGCCGACGTTGACAAAGACAAAAAAAAGCTCAAAAGAATTTATAATGCGCACCCTGTATGCATACGCGCATTTACTATGAATTCCTTTCAATTGCTTGTAAAACTGTGCTTACGTGACCACCTATGAAGCTGCATAGAAAACGAAAAAAAACGAAACTAACGGCGTTTTGTCCCCGGCCGCCTTGCAATATGTGTGCGTGTACCCCTGTCGGACCACTGCCTATTTCGCAGCCCTGCAGGACCAGTATTACTGATAACCTACTTAAAAAAATCACCACCTATGGTAAAAGTAAAAAGTGCATTCGTCGCAAGCAGACGTGTTTTTCTTTCTGCTCCGGTTACAAATTGATAATCACAAGAGTGAAGTGCCTAAAACACCAAAAAATTATATTATAATTTACGCGAAAAGACGCTTTTTGCAGTAATACGCACATCAAAAAGTTATTTTGGTGAACACAATCTAACTATTTACAAATTAACAAAACTAAAATAACAGACAAAAAACAGTAGCTTAACCCCGCTCAAGACAATGAGCCAGCACGACATTCGCTCTTAGCGACAGCGCGAGCAGGACGTACACGTACACGTACACAACGCGTACTTTGCCTATGTCGCCGAAGAAACTGAGCGCGAGCGAGCAAAAGAACTCTTGCACTCAGCGCACGACAGTGAACGTTCGTGCTCCCCTTCTCCGTCCCTACTCTCGACGAAATCCGAACGCGTACGAGTTAAGAATAAAGACACGAGCTGGTAGTGTTTAATTAAGTATAAATGGTTTAATAAGAATCAATGTTGATACATTTATATGTTCTGTGTTTGATGAATAAAACTGAAGTGAAGTGTACGTTGAGTTGCAAGTAGATATAAGCCTTAAAATCGACAAGCCGTTGTTGATTCTAAGAATTCTGGTGGGCGTTTTGGTGCAGCGTCAGCGGTTTCGCAATCGAAATGATTGGTTGTTAGTCTAGTAATCCTTAATATTTTTTGTCGGCTGTGTCTATTTTCCTTCTGTAGTTTTTCCAGGTTGATTTCTTCTATTGTTTTGTTGATCTTCAGTTCTCTGAATACTGGAATTGTTATGCCGATCTCTTCTTGTTCGACTAACTCGCTGTTGTCATAAATTAATTCGTTGATCCTGACCACGCAGTTGTTATATTTTATTAGAGTAGAGCCGTCTATCTAGAATGGTTGGTGACAGTTTGCTGAAATTTCGGTCGTCTTGGCGTTAAAGATGAAAATGAACCCTCTTATAGGTTCGAAAATTTGTTCCTGTGCACCGGCCTCTGATGCGTCGCAGGTTGCTACTTCTCCGTTTAGAATTCCTATCAGGCAGTTGATATCCCCTGTATATCTTGTGACTAGCATATATACTCATTGTGTATAAGTGTACACTTATTACTAAATGCTCTTACAATATTTGTGTTCTTATATGCTATATATTTTGGAATCTTTAGAAATTTAGAATTATTTAGTGACAAAGGAATAATGCTTGCAAAGTTATACATATCTTGTTCAAAAATGGGAATTTTAACATGAAAGATTATACTGGTTTCATTGACCGAAGTGGTAATTTCAACCAGATTGTACAAATGTTCGTTTGTTTTAATTGATATATTTTGTTTTAACAATATCATTTCTATTTTTTCGATTTCCCTGGATGAAAGGATGAATTTTGGTAAAATATTTAATTTGGTTAATAGTATAATTTCTAGTATACTGTTTAAGTGGTTTTGTAGTACATTAATGTTGTAGCTTATTCTGTTAACGTACTGTAACATGTGGATTTCATTGTGTTCCACGCTTAATTTTTTAAATATTTAATTTTTATAAATTTTTAAACATAAGTTTATTGTTTCTTGTTCTTTGTTTATATGTCTACTAATATTTTATAATCTAACAAATGTTTCCTGACTTTCAGTATTTAGAATTTGTACATTTGTTGCTAGTTCCCGATATTGTTTTGAACTGTTTTAAAATCCCTGTCTATTCTTTCTGAATCTACCGAGTCCATGTTCCCGGTGATCTGTTTGACAATGGTTCCTAGGCCATCAACTAGTCCTCTCTTTTGCCTTTGTTTTGGCATTACAATGTTGAGTCTTTCTTTTAATTGTGACAATTTGGTCTTTAGAATATCTAAAGCTTCTTCCGAGAATTTGATACCCTTTAAGTTATTAAGTGTGGTTTCAAATTGATCTATGCTTTCTTTGAAATATTGTGTCTGAATGCAATGTGATAGAATCTTATAAGAATTGATTACCCTTGCCGTACCTAGTTCTAGTTTTGCCAGGCGGTCTCCCTGGTCAAGTCATTGAACGTTTATTGATTGTCCGAAAACAAGTGGAAATCAGTAAGTATTTATTTTTAAATTGGTTGATCATTAGGGTTGGTGGTCTTGGTTCTGTCCTTTAGCTTTGATTTGTGTATTTTCTGTCATTTGGTTGATAAGCGAGCAGTTAATTTATTCCATCTATTTTCTTTTCGAAAAACTATTGTGTCTACTTCAAAATTTTGAGGTTGAATTCTGTCTTTGTTGATTTTCGAAGTTCTGTCTTGCTTTGTCTTTAATAATTTGTCTTTAATTTCTGGGTATAGTTTCTCTTGGTACGTGTTTAATGTTTGTAGGTATTCGTGTTCGTTGTTAAATTTAGCTGTCTTCTCGAATATGTGGGTTTTTCCCGAAAATAGTTCGAATGGTGTGAAGTTAGTTGCAGAATGAATAGCGTTGTTGCATGTGGTTAATGTTTCCCAAAGAATCTCATCTTGATCACATGAGAGTTTTACTTTCTTTCTTGATTCGTAAATTATTCTGTAGATTTCGGTTAGGGACGAATGTAATCTCTCCACCGTGGAGTTACTTGAAGATTGTCGAAACGATGTCGTATGTTTTTGTATGTCGTATTGTGAGCAAAAGTCGGTAAAAATTCTACCTGTAAATTCAGATCCTTGATCACATATAAGCTTTTGGGTATTCCGTGAATGCTTAAAAATTGTCTCATAAATTTTACGACATTAAAACTGTCTCTAGCTGTCACAGTGTATGCTGATGCGAATCTTGAAAACTTGTCTATTATTGTCAGAATGTTCTTTCCGTTTATTGTATATATGTCTATGTGGATTATATCCATGGGTCATTCCGGGGTTTCTGTTTCTTGAAACATAATTTTTTGTGGCTGTCTGTCGTATTTTAGTCTTTGACAGGTGCTGCAGTTGTAGATGAATTGGGTAATTTGTGTTTAAGGTTTGGGGTATAAATTGTCTGTTTAAGGTGCTTAAAGGTCTCTTCGATTCCTCTATGGTTGTTTTTGGTATGATAGTTTTCTAGAATGGGTCTTAGCATTTCGTCGTCGTTAATGTCTTCTATTAAGTGGTTGCATCTTATGATTTTATATAATCCTGTGTCTTTGAACAATTCTTCATATGTTGCATTCATGATTGTATTTTTTCTAGTATTTTTATTGTATTCTCTCTATTATATGCTTCTTCTGATACAATTTTTCTTATTTTGTGAGTGAAAGGAGTGATGGTTTCTATTCCTTGTGGCGATTGAACTTGAAAAATTATTTGTATATTATATTCGTTGATTGGTTTATCGGACAAGTATATGGTGTGACTACTTTATAATGTGTTGTCAAGATGTCTGCTGGTATACGACTATGTGCATCGGCCACTACATTTTGTGATCCCTTAGTATAGACTACTTCGTAATCGTATTCTAGTAGTTGGAGTTTCCAGCGAACTAGTTTTGAATTTGGCTTTTTAAAATTCATGAGCCATGTAATGGGGTCTGTGATCTGTTACCAGTTTGAATTTTTGACCGAAAATGTATGTCTGATATGTTTGGTTGCCAAAACAATTACTAACATTTCTTTTCTACTGTCGAGTAGTTTTGTTCTGTGTCTGAGAGAGTTTTACTAGCAAATGCAACTGGTCGATCTGTTCCTTAGTTTCCTTGAGAGAGTACCGCGCCAATAGCTACATTGCTAGCATCCGTTGTTAGGATGAATGGTTTTGAAAATTCAGGGTATTGTAAGATTGGTTCGTTACATAACTGTGTTTTACAAGTGTTAAATGCTTTAATGTATTCCTCCTTAATTATTTCTGAAGCTTTGTTTTTTAGTTGTTGGGTCAATGGTTTAGTGATTTGAGCGAAATCTCTGATGAACTTCCTATAGTAGCCCAATAGACCTAAGAATGATTTGATTTGTTTCTTTGTCTTGGGGATGGGGAAGGTCTTGATTGTCTCTAGTTTTTTGGGGTTTGGTTTGATAGCCTGTTCTGAAACTACATGTCCTAAGTATTCAATTTCTTTCCTGAGAAATTCGGATTTTTCGGGTTGTAGCTTGAGGTAAGCTGTACTTATCTTTTCAAAAATGGTCTTTAAATCGTTAATGTGTTCTTGAAATAAAGGTGAAAATACGATAATGTCGTCTAAGTATATGAGACAACTTTTGCCATTTAGTTCGGCTAAAATGTTGTCCATGACTCTTTGGAAGGTTGCTGGAAGACAACTTTTGCCATTTAGTTCGGCTAAAATGTTGTCCATGACTCTTTGGAAGGTTTCTGGGGCATTGGTTAGACCAAAAGGCATTCTGTTGAATTCATAATGGCTACCATCTGCTGAGAATGCTGTCTTTTCTGTGTCTTGGGGGTCCATTTCAATTTGGTGATATCCACTAGCTAAGTCTAGTGCTGAAAAGTATTTTGCCCTTCCTATTTTATCGAGTACTTCGTTCATGTTGGGCATTGGGTACTTGTCTTTGACTGTCTTTTCATCGAGTTTTCTGTAGTCTACTACAAGTCGCCATTTTTTTCTCTTTTGAAGCGTCCAGTTTCTTAGAAACTAGGAATACTGGAGCACTCCATGGAAAGTGGCTATGTTTGATTATTTCTTGGTCCAGCATTTTGGATATTTGTTGTTGGATTTCTTTTGCTTCGGTGGGACTGTATCTAAATGGTCGTTTGTTGATTGGAATATCGTCTGTGGTCTTTATTTTGTGTTTCACCAGATTCGTAAATGTAACTCTCTCTGTATTGTTATGAAAAATTCCAGGAAATTTTCGGAACAAGGCTTCTAGTGCAGCTCTTTCTTCTGAGTTAAGATGTTCGGTTCGTAGTTTTGTATCAAGGTCAGCTTTAAAAGTCTTCTTTCCTCTGTTTATTTGTGACATTACGTTGACTTCAATGTGGTCGTCCTCATCTAAGCAGAACTTTTGTTCGACTTTGGAAAAGTTGGTAATTTCCATGAAGCTGATGTTATTATTAGCGTTATAAAGACCGCCTGAAATAATCAGGTCTTCCTGAATTCGCATTGGGTTGCAAAGAAAAGGATCGTTTTCCAGTTTAACTGGTAACGGTATTATTACTTTTGCTGCTTCGTCTATAATGAATATTTGTGTTGTTTGGTTATCTTCAGAATATATCTGCATTTGAAAATTTGGTGTCTCTAAGGAGAAGTCTTTGAAATTTACTCTAGCTTGTGATTGTTTTAAAATATCCATTCCTATAAGTCCGTCAAAGTATGAATGGAATTGGAATAATAATAAGGGGAATTCCCTATTATCATTAAATTGCTTGAATATTGTGGCGTTGGTTTTTGAGAGCAAAGTGTGTACGTTAAGTACTGTTTTAATAGAAACGGGGTTTTCTAGATATAGGAAAAGGATGAACCTGTATCTATTAAAAATTTTAGGGGATGTCCCTTCTGTAGCCCTAGGAGTACATATGGTAGGGACGAACCGTGATTGGCTTTATTTATGTAACCCATTGTTTTGTCGAGGCTGCATTGTGAAAATTTGGGTCCTCGTCTATGTTATGTAGTGAAGCTTGTTGATCTTGTTCAGCATTTTCTGGAATATTGTGGAATGAAGGTTTGTTCCTCTGAGAGTTATCGTACCTATTTCTGTCGTGATCATTACTTGTATTTTTGTCGGGCCTAGGCATAATTGCCGGGATAGAGCAAAGATTCGAGTTTTGTTTGAAGTTGTTAGTTTGGTTAGAATTGTTTCGTGAATTGTTATGTTGGTTTCTGTATTGATTGTCTCCGTTGGATCGATTGTTATTGTATGAGATGTTACCTTCGTTTTTAATTCTTTGCCTCTGTTCTGGTCTGTGTCCCGAGTTACTACCGTCCGCACTACGTCTGTTTTGTTGGAAATAAATTTGTCTTTCCTTAGTGGCCCATTCGTAAACCTCATTGAGATCTTTAGGTCTCATCGCTCTAACTGTTGCCCCTAGTGGGCCTCGTATGCCTCTTAAAAATATATTTAAGCAAGTGTTTGCGAAAAGTTCTTTTTTGGTCTTGATTAAGAGTGGCTCAGACTCTTTGGTTTCGGTGAGCTTGAATAATGCGATATTAATTTCGGTCACTTTATCGTAAAATTCCTTTAGTGCTAACTGTCTTTGTATCAGTCCGTGGAGTTCATAAATTAGTGTTGGTTCGTCTCGTTTGTCCGAACAATATAGCATAAGGGCGTCCTTTATCTCGTCCCAGTTAAGGTTGGCACCCGATGCGTGAAGGGCATCGTTTGCTTTTCCTTCTATCTTGTTTCTAATAGATCTTAATAGAAATTGTCCGTACGGAGTTTGGTCGGTACCCCTAATGAATAAGAGCCTTTCCTCTACGTTAATTATGAATTCACTTAGCGTCTTGGGGTTTCCTTCATAGCTTGGGAGAAAACGAATTGCGTCTGGAATTCTTAATGACGAGAAAACGTCCATTGGGTTGGTGGTGGCTAATTGGTTGGGTGGGGGTGAACTTGTGTTCGAGGTCATGGTTGTTGAACTATTCGGGGCTCGAATTAAATCTTGTTCGATATGAATTTCCCTGATATCTTCTAGACTAACTGAAGTTCTAGTTTTGCTTCTAGTTGTGGGGATTCATCTCTTGACTCGGTTAACGTTATTCATCTAATCTGATTATATTGTTGTTCATTGATGTACATGTGTGTGTGACAAATGTGTACTTATTCTTATAAGCTAATATTGTGTGTGTGTAGTTTATTGTGTACTTATATTTAGTATTGGATCAATATATTTAAACTGTTGAGCTATATCTGGAACGTGATGTGGACTTGAGATTGTCTGGAATTGGAATCGTGTATGAGTGAATGTGTGGGTTAAGTTTGTTTAGTATATTTACTGTATCTGAATCGATTGTATTCCAGTCCTGTATGTGTCCCCTCAAGTTAGTGCGTACTGCAGCTAAAGTGAAATGAACATAATTAGTCTCAGAATATGGAATCGACACGTTCTATAGAATTATAATGTTTACTCATGAGCTTTTGCGTTTCGCAGCGATCTTCCGTGTCAATGCGCACTGCATATAACACGAAATGAATACACTGTTTCAGCCGCTGGATCTGATGAGTAATAATTTCTATGTATTTTTCCAATCTCATGCTATTCTGCGCGATGCAGTTTTCTCTTCTTTTTGTGTAACTGCGCACTGCAATTATCACAAAACAAAATATTGTTTGGCTTTTAGACTTAGAATAATTTGTATGTTATTTTCTTTTATATTTTGATGATTTATATTCAGAAAATGTTCGTTGTGTTGCCTTTCAGTCGGCGAGTTCGCTTTAGTTTGATTATTACCGCGAGGTATAACAAGGTATGAACAAACATGTTCGCGTTGATAACAACACTGTTGGCATGTTCGAACATGCTAGCGACACACAACCAGAGATGCCAACCCTCCGTCTTTTTACGTAGATCTCTGTATTTTAAAGGAGATCTATGTACGTGTCTACGTGTAAAGAGACTAAAACTACGTACTTTTTAAAAAAAATTGCAAAATACCCTAAAAACTAACATTTATGGTTAATGTTACGTACGCGGAGTCATGTTGTGACGCTTTGAGTGTATGCAGATATTACATGGTATGTGCGTAGTTATCGATATGTATGCGGAATGCGATATATGTAAGCGATATGTACAACGATCGATATTGCAGGGCTAAATTGCAAATAGATTGGCAGCGCTTACTTTATAATTTGTGATTATTTGTGATTGAAAGTGGAGAAAAAAAGAATAAAGGTTAAAGTAAATAAAAATGGACATCGAAAATTAACAAGTGTCAGCGGAGAAGATGTGGCAAACGCAACTCCAACCAAAAAAAGGAAAGTACACTACGATGTTAAGTACTCAGCAGCTTGGGAAAAAAAGTATTCCTCCTGGCTGACGAAAAGCAGTAAGGGTAATTGTTATTTTCATTGCAAATCTTGCAAAGCGGACCTCAAATGCTCTACAGGCAAGAGGGACTTAGAAAACCATGAAGGTTCTGTTAAGCACAAGAAAAATTTGAGAAGTATGTATGGTATTGCATTTTATAATTGTCAAGTTTGTGTCGTGTGTCCAAGTGCTTTTTGTGCTATCTTTGTATACGTTCGTAGTTCGATTTCCATTAACAAATTGTTTTGTGAAAAATGTACTAAACTAAGAACGGTGTTTTATGTTGTTTTTTATATGTAATAATAATCAGTCTTGCTGTCAATATTTTACTCTTAAGCGTCGATCAAGCAACCATACTGTCTGTTGAAGATCGTTCTGTGGGTTGGGTATATGAATCGGATTTATAAAAGAATACACGGTCGATTATAGGTTATAATATATGCTTTTATTGGTGCGCGACAGCGTCTTATTTCGATCGTACGTTTATAGAGAGTGTACAGAGAAGCTGCAGTGTGACCAACTGCCAGTATTTATAGTTGCCCGAAAATGTTAGTTTACATTTACAACACTCCTTCTCAACTATTACATACTTTGAACTTAAGTACTAATAACAATTCATTTCTTGTATACATTTGACATGTTTAATCTTCTGCAAATTCTTCGTTAACACGTCTGATACCATATTATCAGTACTTATATATTGAACATCAATCTCCTTTCTATCATATAATTCACGAACATGATGATATTTGATGTCGATATGCTTACTACGATTATGCAAAATTGGATTTTTGGCTAAACATTGAGCGCTTTGATTATCGCAATACAACAAAACTGACTTAATTTTCCCAAAACCCATTTCCTGTAGTAGCTTCTTTAAATAGACGGCTTCTCTTGCTGCAATCGACAGTGCAACATATTCAGCTTCTGTGCTGCTTAATGCTACCAGATTCTGCTTCTTCGATTCCCATGATACAGGACCACCTGCAGCTAAGAAGACATATCCGCTGTATGACTTTCGATCGGATGTATCGTTCGCCCAGTCTGCGTCGACGTATCCATGAATCGGTCTACCAGTTTGCCGATAATGGAGTCTCATATCTGCTGTGCCTCGCAAATATCGCAGTATCCGCTTTGCTGCGATCTCATGCTCCTTGTGTGGATTGACGTTCCTTTGCGCCAACTTTGCCACCGAATGCAATATATCTGGCCTGGTAGTGACAGCCAAATACATCAAAGACCCGATTAATGACTGGTAACTTTTCTCATTAATGGTCTCACAGTTGATGTCGTCACATTTGACTTGATGCCCAGCCTCCAAGGGTGTTGCTACCGGTCTGCACGTCGACATGCCCCACGTATATAGCATCTGCTCTATATACTGCTTGTGCCCGAGGCTTATGCTGCCAGTCTCGCCCTTGCGCTCTATTTCCATGCCCAGGAAGTATTTGAGCTGGCCCCCATCAACCACATCGAACTCATTTGCAATGGACGCCTTGATCTCAAGCATTTCGTCCTTCGATGTACTTGCAAATAAAAGATCGTCTACATAAATAGCAATTATATTCATATTACCTTTCCCATTGCGTACATAAACGCATGGCTCGCTAACACATGGAAGAAAGTCCAGTCTTCTTAGAACCATGTCCAGTTTAGCGTTCCATTCTCTGCCGCTTTGCTTCAGCCCATACAGAGATTTCTTCAGCCTCATTACCTTCTCTGGATGCTCGTCGCTTATGAAGCCTTCAGGCTGCTTCATATATACCTCCTCTGACAGCTCACTGTTGAGGTATGCCGACGACACGTCCATCTGATGCAGAAACATTTTATGCTCCACAGCCAGTGCAATAATCATCCTCACTGATGAGTATCTCACAACCGGCGAAAACGTTTCGTAGTAATCTATGCCGAATCGTTGCGCGCATCCCTTGGCAACTAGCCTTGCCTTGAAACGCTCCACATAGCCATTCTGGTCTACTTTTGTGCCGAACACCCATTTGCAGCCAATAGCTTTTTTACCCTTTGGCAAGTTGGTAAGCTCCCATGTCCCATTAGCATGCAGTGCATCCAACTCCTTCTGAATTGCGGCTGACCAATCAGAACTCCATTCCGATTTTGTGGCTTCTTGAACATTTGCAGGAATTGACACATCCTCCGCCTTAAACATATTCACAATGTTATACTGCTTGCGTGGTCGTCCTCGATTTCCTGTCCTTATTTTCTTCGGCCTCCCTGGCCCACGTATTTCAGCCACTGCTGACGGACTCGCTTCGTTGCTCTCAGCACTCTCATAGTCACCATTACTTTCAGAATCCTCAGATTCGACATTTGGGTCTACCTGTAAATTCTCAATATTCTCTTCGATATTATTTACCAAGTTTCTTACCCCTAATGGTGAGCTATCAACATTCAAGGATACCGTCTCCTTCTCAATGCTTGCTGTACCGCACAAATCATTTTCCAAGAAAATAACGTCTCTGCATTCTATGACTTTATGTGTTTCTGGACATAACAGTCTATATGCCTTAGCGGTCAACGAATAACCGATCATTGTATATTCGATGCCCTTTGCATCAAATTTCCTCTTGTGCGCTTTATTCAGGGCTACTGCCTTTGACCCAAATATTCTCAAGTGTGATACTATTGGTCTCGTTCCAGTCCACATCTCAAACGGCGTTTTATCTTTCAAGGCTCTCGATACTGACCTGTTTCTTATGTACGCTGCAGTTCGTACAGCTTCGCCCCATAGATTCTCATCCAATCCCGAGTGCACCAGCATGCTTCTGGCCATCTCCACAAGCGTTCGGTTGCAACGCTCAGCAACTCCGTTTTGCTGCGGGGTATATGGAACTGTCAGCTGCCTTTTAATACCATTCTCGTTAAGGTATTTTACGAATTCTGCACTTATGTATTCGCGCCCGTTGTCGCTGCGCACAGCTTTGACCTTTTTACCGGACTGCCTCTCCGCGAATACTACAAAGTCTTTAAACGCGTTTAATATTTGATCACGACTTTTTAATATACACACAAATGTATAACGCGAGAAATCATCGATAAACGTCGCGAAATATCTTGCACCGCCAGCCGAGGCTATGTTCATTGGTCCGCAAATATCTGTGTGTACTAACCCTAATGCTTCGCGAGCACGGTTCTCTGCCGCCACAAACGGCATTACACATATTTTGCACTTTGCACACGTTTTGCATACCTCGTTAATTACCTTTTTGCTAAACGGTTTTAGTCCACGCACAATATTGTCACTAGCCATTTTCTTAAGGCTTGCCATATTTAAGTGAGCAAAACGACAATGCCACTTCCACAGTTCACTACTGTTTGTCTTTACATACATGCACTTTTCGTTTTTTGCCTCAACAACAAACAAATTATTGTTCTTCGTCGCATGTAATATTTTCACATTGTTCTTGTTCTTTATAACTGCACTTTCCTTGTCAAAATACACTTTCATGCCTTTATCTACGGCTTTTGACACAGAAATAAAGTTCGCTTGCAATTCGCCGACATACAATACGTTTAATAACACTATACTAGAGTTTCCCGATTTTAAACGCACATTTCCAATGCCGCTTGCATACACAAAATTGTCTCCCGCGAGAGATATTTTTTCTTTATACTCTTTTATAAAGGCAAACTTCGACTTGTCACAACAGATGTGAGCAGTCGCGCCACTATCCAAATACCACTTTGTCTTTGATAGCTGGTCCGTTTCACGCATATTCGCAAGTATAGAAAAATGACTCTCTTCGTCTTTTTTCTCTTCGTCATTCTTCTTTTTGCACTGAGCAATTAAATGATCTTCACTGCCGCATCTATAACACTTCTTCTTGTACATAGATACCGTTTTTTCTTGCGCGCACTTTTTTGCCTTTATTCTTCGTACGTGATACATACACTTGCTGTACTTCGCTGCTTGAGCCCGCTTTGCCCGTTAATTGTCTCTCTCCCTCTTCCATAATCTTGACCTTCAAATCAGATAAGGTCGGCAATACCTCACGTGTTTCAATCGCTACCACAAAATTCTCGAATGTTCCACTCAATCCCGACAATAGCACAATTATTAAAATGTCTTCTTGAATATCCATTTCAATTTCTTTTAACTTGTCCACTATGTCTGCGAATTCACTTATATATTCTTGCACACGCGTGACGTCACCAAGACTCAAACGCAGCAACTTTCTGAACAACTGAATTTTTCTTGCAGGTCCACGCGGTTGATACACACTTGCGAGCTTCTCCCAAGCCTCTTTTGCTGTCGTACAGTTCTTTATAAAATTGATCTGCGACGCCTTTACACCCAGCAACAAAGTTGCCAATGCCTTTTCGTCGCGCGTATCGAAATCTGTCTTTTGCTGTGGCGTGTCACTCTCACTTTTCACAAGTCTACCACACACGACCGGCCAATTATCATTGTGGATCAATATGCTCTTCATTTGCACTGACCACGCCGCATAATTCTCGCCGTCCAACTTGTCGATCGCGTATAACCCTTGTGCACTCATGTTTCTTTTTTTATTTTCTTAATCACATACGAAAGTTCACTTATTAAGATCGTTCTGGGCCCATAACCTGTTGAAGATCGTTCTGTGGGTTGGGTATATGAATCGGATTTATAAAAGAATACACGGTCGATTATAGGTTATAATATATGCTTTTATTGGTGCGCGACAGCGTCTTATTTCGATCGTACGTTTATAGAGAGTGTACAGAGAAGCTGCAGTGTGACCAACTGCCAGTATTTATAGTTGCCCGAAAATGTTAGTTTACATTTACAACACTGTCAATATTGCCTGAGGCGTCAACTTCTCTTAAAAACAAGGTAAAATGTGCTAAAATAAAAATGGCTTTATTTTTGGCGAAAAACAATCTTCCATTTGCTTTGGCGGAAGATTTGAACAGTGTCTTGCAATCTGTTGCGTGCGATTCAAAAGTCCTACCATCAATCAAATTCGGACGGACAAAGGCTCAAGCTATTATAACTTCGGTAACTGGACAAGTGGCAGAGGACCAGTTAATAGAACGGTTGAAATCAAATAAGTTCTCGCTTATTGTCGATGAAAGTACAGACAGATCTACAATGAAGTATTTCGCTCTTATTGCAAGAACTGCAGTGGCATTCAAGGTACAAGATACCTTTTTAGGGCTTATTGCAGTCACTGACAGCTCTGCCACGGCATTGCATAATGAATGCAAGAAGTTTTTTGAAGAAAGGGACATTCCATATGAGCAGAACATGATAGGATTTGTAACGTATGGATGCAATGCAATGTTTGGCCAAAACCATTCTCTTTCGCAACTGCTAAAGAAAGATATTCCGAATTTGTTTTTGATAAAATGTATATGTCACTCATTTCACCTCTGCGCGTCTAATGCTTGCAAAAAATTGCAAAAAACAGTGGAGGGATTTGCAAGAGATGTCTATAACTTTATATCAAAAAGCCCAAAACGTATCGAAGACTATAGGGAGTTTCAGTCTTTCGTTAATGTGAAACCACACAAACTTGTACATATCGGGCAAACAAGGTGGCTATCTCTGCTCCAAGTAGTTGAAAGGCTGTTAGAACAACTTCCTCCGTTGAAACTTTACTTTCAAGGAGCTGCATTGAATGATCAGTTAAAATCTGCAGAGCCGATTCTCCAAATGTGTTTAGATACGACAACAGAACTGTATTTCGAGTTTCTAAAATTTGTGCTGCCCTATTTTAACAGTCAGAAAGTCCAAAACTGTATTTGTTCTACGAAAAAGTTCTTGCAGTTTACAAGAAAATAGTTGAGAGCTTTGTAAAATCTGAGTTTTTAATATTGCCAGATGAAAAATTACTAAAAATTGATTTCGCTAACGATGAGAACCACTTGCCCTTTAAAAATATGTATTTCGGAGGCAACTTTGCGGCTTTGTTGATAAAAAAAAGTACATAATCTGGAAGGAGATGAAATCATCCAGCTTCAAAACTCGTGCCTTCAAATTTAATATTGAAAGTTTAAGACAACTACAAAATCGGTTTTCCTTTGAGGATGAGGAGCTGCAGAAAATGAAAAGTTTGAACTTTTTAAATCCAGCGACAATACTCAACAATAGTTTGAAAGCAAAGCTACCATCTATTGCACATTTGGGGCAAATGTTTCCAGGTACGATTTTTATTGTCTTATTAACAGAATTTTCAATTAGTTCTTATAATTTACAGGATTGTGTTCACAAAATATGACGGAGCTAGACCGCGAATGGCCACTTCTTCGAAACATGAGTTTTCCCTTTAAAGAGGAGGAAGCGGTACCGCCAGACGATTTTTGGCGTTATATTTCAAATGTTAAAAAGGGAAATTCGACCCAGATGTTTCCGATCTTGACGGAGTTTACTCAAAATTTGCTTATTTTGCCACATAGCAGTGCTAATGTTGAGCGACAATTTTCCGAAATAAATTTAGTTAAAACTAATAAGAGAAATAAGTTAGAAACGGACACTTTAAAAGGTTTCTTCACACAAAAAGTGGGATAAAGGAAAACTTAGAGCCTTCTGACAACCACCTAAAATACTTTAATAAAAACATGTATAAATTTGTGTAAAACTTGTACATTAATGTGCTACGGAAAAACACGCAGATTTTGGAGCCAGCCTACGTAATTTTCAAATATTGAGTTGGCATCCCTGCACACAACACTTGATTGCTTATAGTTATGGTTCGTTTCAGTAGCTTGGTTCGACCCGACTCGAACCGTGACGCAACTAGAGTTTGAACATGTTACGTCAGTTCTGTCGAATCGAACATCGCGTTATTTGTAAGTTTAACTTTTGTGCTAGTGTTTGTTAGGACTCCTAGTTACGCTTGTTCGCCTTATACTGTACCATCGAACCAAGGTCTGAACGGACTTGTTCAATTGTGTTGGGACGTGGCGCTCAGGCGAATCGAACGTTAAGTGTTTCGAGCTTGTTGTTGATGTATTTGTTGTACTATATGTACATATGTGTGTTAATGGAGTATTGTGTTTTTATAAGCATGATTATT
Source organism: Scaptomyza hsui (assembly GCA_018152825.1). Classification (NCBI taxonomy): domain Eukaryota; kingdom Metazoa; phylum Arthropoda; class Insecta; order Diptera; family Drosophilidae; genus Scaptomyza; species Scaptomyza hsui. The sequence continues at coordinate 1,121,070 of JAECXO010000241.1, forward strand.
TTTTGAATTTTATCACTTTATGTTATTTGATTTGTTTGTCTAACACTTCACTTTCCGTCATAACTAGATTTTTATTCTCTCTTTCTCTCTTTTCTTTTTTTTTATTCTTACTTTATTCATTCTTCCTATAAAATAACTTACCCTATTATTAGTGGTATCATTGTTGATCAGTGTTGGGAGTCCTGAGTCCTTTGTGCGGCTGCGCCAGTTATGAATAAAGACACGAGCTGGTAGTGTTTAACTTATTGCATGTTACACCAGAGAAAATTCTTAATATTAAAACATCAACTTGGTTAAAAACTGATACAAAAGAAATTTACATAATATCACATATTCCACAAGCAATTAGTAAAACACCCATTTTCGAAATAATACCCTACCCAGATGAGAACGATAATATTTTAACAGAAAACATTCAAGAAAAATATTTTATAAATAATAATAAAGTATATGGCACAATTACAAAAAAACAAATATTGAATAATTGCATAATAGGCATTGTAAAGCAAATCAAAACCGAATGTAAATATACCAAAACAATTAAAAACTTTCAAACAAATTATATAGAACCAAACATAATCCTAACATGGAATTTATCAGAATCAATTGCAAATCAAAATTGAATGAATAATGAAATTAAGATAAAAGGAAACAATATTATAAAAATCTATAATTGTAAAATTCAAATTAACGAGATATCAATATCCAATTCAAGACTAGATTTTACACAAAACATTTATGTCAGCAATAACGTAACAAAACTCGAACCATTGTCTTATATTCAAACTAAGGAGTTAATTTTGGAACATACAAAATATTATAATACATTCCAAATAATAAAATTGACATCATTAACCATTACCATATTAAGCATATTATTGTACTTAATTTATAAGTTCAAAAGTTTACCCAGAACACTTATTGTTAAGTATAGAAAACCTAAAGAACAAGAAATAATCAATGATCAAATATAATTACCAATAGTCAAACAAGATCAACCCGCACTGTATCCCAAAATAGGAGCAGTCTAACGTAACGCAAATTTTTTAGTGTGGGCGAGTAAGATATCCAATATGCACACATATTCATATCTCAAATATGTTACACATAAGCAGGCACCCCAACAACTAAATATCACATTACACCCTAAAAATCCTAACACAGGAAACGAGCTAGACATAAACATTAAACAAAAGAATATTTCTAAATCATGCACCACCCCACAAGCAAACTGGACATAAACATAAAACATAAACATATTTCTAAAATCACGCCACAAGCGTGAGATCGCTGAATTGGCACTTTTTGAAAGAAAGCTTAAAACGAACAAAGCTTAAAAGCTTTAATCATAATGAAAGCTCTCAACCGAGGTTTGCTCTGCGCAGCAAGAACGATTGAGAGTTAGTTCAGATTTGGAGTTCAAAGTAATAGTTTTGAATAAGATAGACTATAAGTGTTGAAGTGTTTTTGTAACTTTTAACATTGGTTCAATACATGTAATAAAGAAATAAACTAAAGACGAAGTCTTTTTATTTTTTTTAATACACTTGGTCATGAACTCACAATTATATATATATATTATAACAAATGTCGGAACGCGGTGTTGAACCCGATTTATTTTAATTCAATACACTTCAATGCAATATACGCTGTTCATTGACCCTGTGAGCGTCAATACATACATATATATACTCTGTGCCGTGTGTATGCGCAGAACAAGACACAAACACGAACGAAAAATAAACAACGAAGCCAATGTCAAAACGAAACCAGATAAGTTTCGTTGAAGGGGAACATGCGTTTGGGTCTTGCGTTTTTGTTTACAGGGCCTTAACATGAACAATTCTGGTTACCAGTCTGTTTACATTTATTCGTCTATGTGAATCTGTACCAAATGTTGCGAACGGACTGGTAAGCGATCGTAGACGGAAAAAACTAATGTGGCCTCGTTTTGCCCACGGTGGTTACCAGTTCCTACAAAACTTTGGCCACGTGACAGCGTTCAAAAATGCACTTGTATGCAAGTGGACCGGCCGACGTTGACAAAGACAAAAAAAAGCTCAAAAGAATTTATAATGCGCACCCTGTATGCATACGCGCATTTACTATGAATGCCTTTCAAATGCTTGTAAAACTGTGCTTACGTGACCACCTATGAAGCTGCATAGAAAACGACAAAAAACGAAACTAACGGCGTTTTGTCCCCGGCCGCCTTGCAATATGTGTGCGTGTACCCCTGTCGGACCACTGCCTATTTCGCAGCCCTGCAGGACCAGTATTACTGATAACCTACTTAAAAAAATCACCACCTATGGTAAAAGTAAAAAGTGCATTCGTCGCAAGCAGACGTGTTTTTCTTTCTGCTCCGGTTACAAATTGATAATCACAAGAGTGAAGTGCCTAAAACACCAAAAAATTATATTATAATTTACGCGAAAAGACGCTTTTTGCAGTAATACGCACCATCAAAAAGTTATTTTGGTGAACACAATCTAACTATTTACAAATTAACAAAACTAAAATAACAGACAAAAAAAGTAGCTTAACCCCGCTCAAGACAATGAGCCAGCACGACATTCGCTCCTTAGCGACAGCGCGGGCCGGACGTACACCACCCCCAACACGCCTACTTTGCCTATGTCGCCGAAGAAACTGAGCGCGAGCGAGCAAAAGAACTCTTGCACTCAGCGCACGACAGTGAACGTTCGTGCTCCCCTTCTCCCTCCCTCCTCTCGACAAAACCAGCGGGTGCGAGTTAAGAATAAAGACACGAGCTGGTAGTGTTTAATTAAGTATAAATGGTTTAATAAGAATCAATGTTGATACATTTATATGTTCTGTGTTTGATGAATAAAACTGAAGTGAAGTGTACGTTGAGTTGCAAGTAGATATAAGCCTTAAAATCGACAAGCCGTTGTTGATTCTAAGAATTCTGGTGGGCGTTTTGGTGCAGCGTCAGCGGTTTCGCAATCGCTGTACTTGTGGTTGGCATAAGAGTACGTTGTGCTACATTGTATGTAGCACACTCACCATTTATGCAGGATGTCCAAATGGGTCGCAACGGCAACTACTACAGTGGCGTTGTAGTTGATCTTTAAAGGGGGGCACGTCAGTGGTGGAGTCGTTGTGGTTTAGAAGGGGGTACCGTGACGGTAACTCCTCCCCCCCGGAATGGAGTGAAGGCCATAACGATGGAATGACCTGAACGGAGTTGGTTGGCCGTGTCTCGGGAATAAAGATGGTGCTTCTCTTTCTTAAGTGGAACGTTAGGAATATAAGTACTGCCACCGTGAATAGCAGTAAGTAGACTGCTGAGAAATGATTGGTTGTTAGTCTAGTAATCCTTAATATTTTTTGTCGGCTGTGTCTATTTTCCTTCTGTAGTTTTTCCAGGTTGATTTCTTCTATTGTTTTGTTGATCTTCAGTTCTCTGAATACTGGAATTGTTATGCCGATCTCTTCTTGTTCGACTAACTCGCTGTTGTCATAAATTAATTCGTTGATCCTGACCACGCAGTTGTTATATTTTATTAGAGTAGAGCCGTCTATCTAGAATGGTTGGTGACAGTTTGCTGAAATTTCGGTCGTCTTGGCGTTAAAGATGAAAATGAACCCTCTTATAGGTTCGAAAATTTGTTCCTGTGCACCGGCCTCTGATGCGTCGCAGGTTGCTACTTCTCCGTTTAGAATTCCTATCAGGCAGTTGATATCCCACGTAGCGCCCTGTATATCTTGTGACTAGCATATATACTCATTGTGTATAAGTGTACACTTATTACTAAATGCTCTTACAATATTTGTGTTCTTATATGCTATATATTTTGGAATCTTTAGAAATTTAGAATTATTTAGTGACAAAGGAATAATGCTTGCAAAGTTATACATATCTTGTTCAAAAATGGGAATTTTAACATGAAAGATTATACTGGTTTCATTGACCGAAGTGGTCATTTCAACCAGATTGTACAAATGTTCGTTTGTTTTAATTGATATATTTTGTTTTAACAATATCATTTCTATTTTTTCGATTTCCCTGGATGAAAGGATGAATTTTGGTAAAATATTTAATTTGGTTAATAGTATACTTTCTAGTATACTGTTTAAGTGGTTTTGTAGTACATTAATGTTGTAGCTTATTCTGTTAACGTACTGTAACATGTGGATTTCATTGTGTTCCACGCTTAATTTTTTAAATATTTAATTTTTATAATTTTTTAAAAATAAGTTTATTGTTTCTTGTTCTTTGTTTATATGTCTACTAATATTTTATAATCTAACAAATGTTTCCTGACTTTCAGTATTTAGAATTTGTACATTTGTTGCTAGTTCCCCGATATTGTTTTGAACTGTTTTAAAATCCCTGTCTATTCTTTCTGAATCTACCGAGTCCATGTTCCCGGTGATCTGTTTGATAATGGTTCCTAGGCCATTAACTAGTCCTCTCTGTTGCCTTTGTTTTGGCATTACAATGTTGAGTCTTTCTTTTAATTGTGATAATTTGGTCTTCAGAATATCTAAAGCTCCTGCCGAGAATTTGATACACTTTAAGTTATTAAGTGTGGTTTCAAATTGATCTATTCTTTCTTTGAAATCTTGTGTCTGAATGCAATGTGATAGAATCTTTTAAGAATTGATTACTCTAGCCGTACCTAGTTCTAGTTTTGCAAGGCGGTCTCCCTGGTCAAGTCATTGAACGTTTATTGATTGTCCGAAAACAAGTGGAAATCAGTAAGTATTTATTTTTAAATTGGTTGATCATTAGGGTTGGTGGTCTTGGTTCTGTTCTTTAGTTTTGATTTATGTATATTCTGTCGTTTGGTTGATATTATGGTGTCTTCTAGAACTTTATGTTCGGCAATGCGTGTAGTTAATTTATTCCTTCTATTTTCTTTTCGAAAAACTATTGTGTCTACTTCTAAATTTTGAGGTTGAATTCTGTCTTTGTTGATTTTCGAAGTTCTGTCTTGCTTTGTCTTTAATAATTTTCTTTAATTTCTGGGTATAGTTACTATTGGTACGTGTTTAATGCTTGTAGGTATTCGTGTTCGTTGTTAAATTTAGCTGTCTTCTCGAATATGTGGGTTTTTCCCGAAAATAGTTCGAATGGTGTGAAGTAAGTTGCAGAATGAATAGCGTTGTTGTATGTGGTTAATGTCTCCCAAAGAATCTCATCGTGATCACATGAGAGTTTTTCTTTCTTTCTTGATTCGTAAATTATTCTGCAGATTTCGGTTAGGGACGAATGTAATCTCTCCACCGTGGAGTTACTTGAAGATTGTTGAAACGATGTCGTATGTTTTTGTATGTCGTATTGTGAGCAAAAGTCGGTAAAAATTCTACCTGTAAATTCAGATCCTTGATCACATATAAGCTTTTTGGGTATTCCGTGAATGCTTAAAAATTGTCTCATAAATTTTACGACATTAAAACTGTCTCTAGCTGTCACAGTGTATGCTGATGCGAATCTTGAAAACTTGTCTATTATTGTCAGAATGTTCTTTCCGTTTATTGTATATATGTCTATGTGGATTATATCCATGGGTCTTTTCGGGGTTTCTGTTTCTTGAAACATAATTTTTTGTGGCTGTCTGTCGTATTTTATTCTTTGACAGGTGCTGCAGTTGTTGATGAATGGGGTAATTTTGTGTTTAAGGTTTGGGTTATAAATTGTCCGTTTAAGGTGCTTAAAGGTCTCTTCGACTCCTCTATGGTTGTTTTTGGAATGATAGTTTTCTAGAATGGGTCTTAGCATATCGTCGTCGTTAATGTCTTCTATTAAGTGGTTGCATCTTATGATTTTATATAATACTGTTTCTTTGAACAATTCTTCATATGTTGCGTTAATGATTGTATTTTTTCTAGTATTCTTATTGTATTCTCTCTATTATATGCTTCTTCTGATACAATTTTTCTTATTTTTTGAGTGAAAGGAGTGATGGTTTCTATTATTTGTATATTAAATTCGTTGATTGGTTTATCGGACAAGTATATGGTGTGACTACTTTGTAATGTGTTGTCAAGATCGTTAACATTGATGTCTGCTGGTATACGACTAAGTGCATCGGCCACTACATTTTGTGATCCCTTGGTATAGACTACTTCGTAATCGTATTCTAGTAGTTGGAGTTTCCAGCGAACTAGTTTTGAATTTGGCTTTTTAAAATTCATGAGCCATGTAAGGGGTCTGTGATCTGTTACCAGTTTGAATTTTTGACCGAAAATGTATGTCTGATATGTTTGGTTGCCAAAACAATTACTAACATTTCTTTTTCTACTGTCGAGTAGTTTTGTTCTGTGTCTGTTCCTAAGTTTCCTTGAGAGAGTACCGCGCCAATAGCTACATTGCTAGCATCCGTTGTTAGGATGAATGGTTTTGAAAATTCAGGGTATTGTAAGATTGGTTCGTTACATAACTGTGTTTTACAAGTGTTAAATGCTTTAATGTATTCCTCCTTAATTATTTCTGAAGCTTTGTTTTTTAGTTGTTGGGTCAATGGTTTAGTGATTTGAGCGAAATCTCTGATGAACTTCCTATAGTAGCCCAATAGACCTAAGAATGATTTGATTTGTTTCTTTGTCTTGGGGATGGGGAAGGTCTTGAGTGTCTCTAGTTTTTTGGGGTTTTTTTTTTAAATCGTTAATGTGTTCTTGAAGTGAAGGTGAAAATACGATAATGTCGTCTAAATAGATGAGGCAACTTTTGCCATTTAGTTCGCTTAAAATGTTGTCCATTACTCTTTGGAAGGTTGCTGGGGCATTGGTTAGACCAAAAGGCATTCTGATGAATTCATAATGGCCACCTTCTGCTGAGAATGCTGTCTTTTCTGTGTCTTGGGGGTCCATTTCAATCTGGTGATATCCACTAGCTAAGTCTAGTGCTGAAAAGTATTTTTCCCTTCCTATTTTATAGAGTACTTCGTTCATGTTGGGCATTGGGTACTTGTCTTTGACTGTCTTTTCATTGAGTTTTCTGTAGTCTACTACAAGTCGCCATTTTTTCTCTTTTGAAGCGTCCAGTTTCTTAGAAACTAGGAATAATGGAGCACTCCATGGAGAGTGGCTATGTTTGATTATGTCTTGGTCCAGCATTTTGGATATTTGTTGTTGGATTTCTTTTGCTTCGGTGGGACTGTATCTAAATGGTCGTTTGTAGATTGGAATATCGTCTGTGGTCTTTATTTTGTGTTTCACCAGATTCGTAAATGTAAGTCTCTCTGTATTGTTTTGAAAAATTCCAGGAAATTTTCGGAACAAGGCTTCTAGTGCAGCTCTTTCTTCTGAGTTAAGATGTTCGGTTTGTAGTTTTGTATCAAGGTCAGTTTTAAAAGTCTTCTTTCCTTTGTTTATTTGCGACATAACGTTGACTTCAATGTGGTCGTCCTCATTAAATGGTTCTACTCCAAGCTGTGAATCTAGGCAGAACTTTTGTTCGACTGTGGAAAAGTTGGTAATTTCCATGAAGCGGATGTTATTATGAGCGTTATAAATACCGCCTGAAATAGTCAGGTCTCCCTGAATATGCATTGGGTTGCAAAGAAAAGGACCGTTTTCCAGTTTAACTGGTAACGGTATTATTACTTTTGCTGCTTCGTCTATAGTGAATATTTGTGTTGTTTGGTTATCTTCAGAATATATCTGCATTTGAAAATTTGCTGTCTCTAAGGAGAAGTCTTTGAAATTTACTCTAGCTTGAGATTGTTTTAAAATATCCATTCCTATAAGTCCGTCAAAGTATGAATGGAATTGGAATAATAATAAGGGGAATTCCCTATTATCATTAAATTGCTTGAATATTGTGGCGTTGGTTTTTGAGAGCAAAGTGTGTACGTTAAGTACTGTTTTAATAGGATAATCGTGGGTTTTCTAGGTCGATAAAGGAAAAGGTTGAACCGGTATCTATTAAGGATTTTAGGGGATGTCCCTTCTGTAGCCCTAGGAGTACATATGGTAGGGACGAACCGTGATTGGCTTTATTTATGTAACCCGTTGTTTTGTCGAGGCTGCATTGTAAAAATTTGCGTCCTCGTCTATGTTATGTAGTAAAGCTTGTTGATCTTGTTCAGCATTTTCTTGAATATTGTGGAATGAAGGTTTGTTCCTCTGAGAGTTATCATACCTATTTCTGTCGTGTTCATTACTGGTATTTTTGTCGGGCTGCGGCATAATTGCCGGGACAGAGCGAGGATTCGAGTTTTGTTTGTAGTTGTTAGTTTGGTTAGAATTGTTTCGTGAATTGTTATGTTGGTTTCTGTATTGATTGTCTCCGTTGGATCGATTGTTATTGTATGAGATGTTACCTTCGTTTTCAATTCTTTGCCTCTGTTCTGGTCTGTGTCCCGAGTTACTACCGTCCGCACTACGTCTGTTTTGTTGGAAATAAATTTGTCTTTCCTTAGTGGCCCATTCGTAAACCTCATTGAGATCTTTAGGTCTCATCGCTCTAACTGTTGCCCCTAGTGGGCCTCGTATGCCTCTTAAAAATATATTTAAGCAAGTGTTTGCGAAAAGTTCTTTTTTGGTCTTGATTAAGAGTGGCTCAGACTCTTTGGTTTCGGTGAGCTTGAATAATGCGATTTTAATTTCGGTCACTTTATCGTAAAATTCCTTTAGTGCTAACTGTCTTTGTATCAGTCCGTGGAGTTCATAAATTAGTGTTGGTTCGTCTCGTTTGTCCGAACAATATAGCATAAGGGCGTCCTTTATCTCGTCCCAGTTAAGGTTGGCACCCGATGCGTGAAGGGCATCGTTTGCTTTTCCTTCTATCTTGTTTCTAATAGATCTTAATAGAAATTGTCCGTACGGAGTTTGGTCGGTACCCCTAATGAATAAGAGCCTTTCCTCTACGTTAATTATGAATTCACTTAGCGTCTTGGGGTTTCCTTCATAGCTTGGGAGAAAACGAATTGCGTCTGGAATTCTTAATGACGAGGAAACGTCCATTGGGTTGGTGGTGGCTAATTGGTTGGGTGGGGGTGAACTTGTGTTCGAGGTCATGGTTGTTGAACTATTCGGGGCTCGAATTAAATCTTGTTCGATATGAATTTCGCTGATATCTTCTAGACTAACTGAAGTTCTAGTTTTGCTTCTAGTTGTGGGGATTCATCTTTTGACTCGGTTAACGTTATTCATCTAATCTGATTATATTCTTGTTCATTGATGTACATGTGTGTGTGACAAATGTGTACTTATTCTTATAAGCTAATATTGTGTGTGTGTAGTTTATTGTGTACTTATATTTAGTATTGGATCAATATATTTAAACTGTTGAGTTATATCTGGAACGTGATGTGGACTTGAGATTGTCTGGAATTGGAATCGTGTATGAGTGAATGTGTGGGTTAAGTTTGTTTAGTATATTTACTGTATCTGAATCGATTGTATTCCAGTCCTGTATGTGTCCCCTCAAGTTAGTGCGTACTGCAGCTAAAGTGAAATGAACATAATTAGTCTCAGAATATGGAATCGACACGTTCTATAGAATTATAATGTTTACTCATGAGCTTTTGCGTTTCGCAGCGATCTTCCGTGTCAATGCGCACTGCATATAACACGAAATGAATACACTGTTTTAGCCGCTGGATCTGATGAGTAATAATTTCTATGTATTTTTCCAATCTCATACTATTCTGCGCGATGCAGTTTTCTCTTCTTTTTGTGTAACTGCGCACTGCAATTATCACAAAACAAAATATTGTTTGGCTTTTAGACTTAGAATAATTTGTATGTTATTTTCTTTTATATTTTGATGATTTATATTCAGAAAATGTTCGTTGTGTTGCCTTTCAGTCGGCGAGTTCGCTTTAGTTCGATTATTACCGCGAGGTATAACAAGGTATGAACAAACATGTTCGCGTTGATAACAACACTGTTGGCATGTTCGAACATGCTAGCGACACACAACCAGAGATGCCAACCCTCCTCTTTTTACGTAGATCTCCGTATTTTAAAGGAGATCTATGTACGTGTCTACGTGTAAAGAGACTAAAACTACGTACTTTTTAAAAAAAATTGCAAAATACCCTAAAAACTAACATTTATGTTTAATGTTACGTACGCGGAGTCATGTTGTGACGCTTTGAGTGTATGCAGATATTACATGGTATGTGTGTAGTTATCGATATGTATGCGGAATGCGATATATGTAAGCGATATGTACAACGATCGATATTGCAGGGCTAAATTGCAAATAGATTGGCAGCGCTTACTTTATAATTTGTGATTATTTGTGATTGAAAGTGGAGAAAAAAAGAATAAAGGTTAAAGTAAATAAAAATGGACATCGAAAATTAACAAGTGACAGCGGAGAAGATGTGGCAAACGCAACTCCAACCAAAAAAGGAAAGTACACTACGATGTTAAGTACTCAGCAGCTTGGGAAAAAAGTATTCCTCCTGGCTGACGAAAAGCAGTAAGGGTAATTGTTATTTTCATTGCAAATCTTGCAAAGCGGACCTCAAATGCTCTACAGGCAAGAGGGACTTAGAAAAACATGAAGGTTCTGTTAAGCACAAGAAAAATTTGAGAAGTATGTATGGTATTGCATTTTATAATTGTCAAGTTTGTGTCGTGTGTCCAAGTGCTTTTTGTGCTATCTTTGTATACGTTCGTAGTTCGATTTCCATTAACAAATTGTTTTGTGAAAAATGTACTAAACTAAGAACGGTGTTTTATGTTGTTTTTTATATTTAATAATAATCAGTCTTGCTGTCAATATTTTACTCTTAAGCGTCGATCAAGCAACCATACTGTCAATATTGCCTGAGGCGTCAACTTCTCTTAAAAACAAGGTAAAATGTGCTAAAATAAAAATGGCTTTATTTTTGGCGAAAAACAATCTTCCATTTGCTTTGGCGGAAGATTTGAACAGTGTCTTGCAATCTGTTGCGTGCGATTCAAAAGTCCTACCATCAATAAAATTCGGACGGACAAAGGCTCAAGCTATTATAACTTCGGTAACTGGACAAGTGGCAGAGGACCAGTTAATAGAACGGCTGAAATCAAATAAGTTCTCGCTTATTGTCGATGAAAGTACAGACAGATCTACAATGAAGTATTTCGCTCTTATTGCAAGAACTGCAGTGGCATTCAAGGTACAAGATACCTTTTTAGGGCTTATTGCAGTCACTGACAGCTCTGCCACGGCATTGCATAATGAATGCAAGAAGTTTTTTGAAGAAAGGGACATTCCATATGAGCAGAACATGATAGGATTTGTAACGTATGGATGCAATGCAATGTTTGGCCAAAACCATTCTCTTTCGCAACTGCTAAAGAAAGATATTCCGAATTTGTTTTTGATAAAATGTATATGTCACTCATTTCACCTCTGCGCGTCTAATGCTTGCAAAAAATTGCAAAAAACAGTGGAGGGATTTGCAAGAGATGTCTATAACTTTATATCAAAAAGCCCAAAACGTATCGAAGACTATAGGGAGTTTCAGTCTTTCGTTAATGTGAAACCACACAAACTTGTACATATCGGGCAAACAAGGTGGCTATCTCTGCTCCAAGTAGTTGAAAGGCTGTTAGAACAACTTCCTCCGTTGAAACTTTACTTTCAAGGAGCTGCATTGAATGATCAGTTAAAATCTGCAGAGCCGATTCTCCAAATGTGTTTAGATACGACAACAGAACTGTATTTCGAGTTTCTAAAATTTGTGCTGCCCTATTTTAACAGTCAGAAAGTCCAAAACTGTATTTGTTCTACGAAAAAGTTCTTGCAGTTTACAAGAAAATAGTTGAGAGCTTTGTAAAATCTGAGTTTTTAATATTGCCAGATGAAAAATTACTAAAAATTGATTTCGCTAACGATGAGAACCACTTGCCCTTTAAAAATATGTATTTCGGAGGCAACTTTGCGGCTTTGTTGATAAAAAAAAGTACATAATCTGGAAGGAGATGAAATCATCCAGCTTCAAAACTCGTGCCTTCAAATTTAATATGGAAAGTTTAAGACAACTACAAAATCGGTTTTCCTTTGAGGATGAGGAGCTGCAGAAAATGAAAAGTTTGAACTTTTTTAAATCCAGCGACAATACTCAACAATAGTTTGAAAGCAAAGCTACCATCTATTGCACATTTGCGGCAAATGTTTCCAGGTACGTTTTTTATTGTCTTATTAACAGAATTTTCAATTAGTTCTTATAATTTACAGGATTGTGTTCACAAAATATAACGGAGCTAGACCGCGAATGGCCACTTCTTCGAAACATGAGTTTTCCCTTTAAAGAGGAGGAAACGGTACCGCCAGACGATTTTTGGCTTTATATTTCAAATGTTAAAAAGGGAAATTGGACCCAGATGTTTCCAATCTTGACGGAGTTTACTCAAAATTTGCTTATTTTGCCACATAGCAGTGCTAATGTTGAGCGACAATTTTCCGAAATAAATTTAATTAAAACTAATAATAGAAATAAGTTAGAAACGGACACTTTAAAAGGTTTCTTCACACAAAAAGTGGGATAAAGGAAAACTTAGAGCCTTCTGACAACCACCTAAAATACTTTAATAAAAACATGTATAAATTTGTGTAAAACTTGTACATTAATGTGCTACGGAAAAACACGCAGATTTTGGAGCCAGCCTACGTAATTTTCAAATATTGAGTTGGCATCCCTGCACACAACACTTGATTGCTTATAGTTATGGTTCGTTTCAGTAGCTTGGTTCGACCCGACTCGAACCGTGACGCAACTAGAGTTTGAACGGACTTGATTGTTTGAACATGTTACGTCAGTTCTGTCGAATCGAACATCGCGTTATTTGTAAGTTTAACTTTTGTGCTAGTGATTGTTAGGACTCCTAAGTTAGGAGTGTTACGCTTGTTCGCCTTATACTGTACCATCGAACCAAGGTCTGAACGGACTTGTTCAATTGTGTTGGGACATGGCGAGCTGTTTCGAGCTTGTTGTTGATGTATTTGTTGTACTATATGTACATATGTGTGTTAATGGAGTATTGTGTTTTTATAAGCATGATTATTTTTTGAATCTTATCACTTTATGTTATTTGATTTGTTTGTCTAACACTTCACTTTCCGCCATAACTAGATTTTTATTCTTTATTTCTCTCTTTTCTGTTTTTTTACTCTTACTTAATTCATTCTTCCTATAAAATAACTTACACTATTATTAGTGGTATCATTGTTGATCAGTGTTGGGAGTCCTGAGTCCTTTGTGCGGCTGCGCCAGTTATGAATAAAGACACGAGTTGGTAGTGTTTAATTAAGTATTAATGGTTTAGTAAGAATTAATGTTGATACATTTATATGTTCTGTGCAGTTTGATGAATAAAACTGAAGTGAAGTGTACGTTGAGTTGCAAGTAGATATAAGCCTTATCGAAAAACGCGACTTATGCAAACGCCTTAAGATCAGGTCTGGTGCCTCCTTCCTCTAATGCACCGTACACACAATCAAAGCATGTGGATCAAAATACGGCACAAGACAACAAGCCACAAGAGCAGCCACAAAGTAACTTCGAAGCTATGATATGTACGCTGCAGCAGAGCTTGACAGAGTTTATGTCATTTAAGCGAAATCAAAGTCTTTTGGTACAAATGCTTGTATCACAACAGTCAAAATAATCAATGGCTTCGCTACGTATATCTACGTGGAATGCTAACGGCGTTTCACATTCTACGGAACCAATCATCCCGATGGTAAGGCACACGGCGGGACTGGTATTTTGATTAGAAGCCGGCTAAAGCACCACTACCACAAAGTGTTCGCCAGAAACTATCTACAGGCCACATCTTTAAAAATACATCTTGATAGTGGTAGCCAAATTGCACTAGCTGCCGTCTACTGCCCCCCTCGATTCACCATATCTGAAGACCAATTTATGGAATTTTTCAACTCTGGGAGAACACTTTATAGCAGGAGGAGACTATAATGCCAAGCACTCTCTTTCATCCGACCACTCGCCTGTTCTTATACAATTACTACGATACCCAAATACAAAAATTATATAAGTTCACACATTGAACTAAATCCGCATCTGAATGTGGAAGCAGACATCGAATCTATGGCAAACAAACTTGAGTCAGTCTTCGTCGAAGCAGCTCGCATCTCAACACCAACACCAGTAAATGCAGTACACGTCCAAATGACAACAAATCCTCAAATTGAACAGCTCGTTCATGAAAAGCGGCGCCTCAGACGACATTGGCAATCCCACAGATCGCCGTCAACAAAGCAAAATCTAAGAAGAGCCACACGTAAACTCACCAAAGCGTTAAAGCGACACAAAAAAAAAAAGTTTGAGAGTTTTGGTGTCAGTTTAATCTGGAAAGCGGGATAACATTTCAAGAACGAATTTCGGGCTAATGAACTTAAATCAAGTCTGGCGTACTTAAATAGAAGTCTAACGTACAAAATACCAAGATTCAATCCGATTTAAGCTCAACATAAGACCAAAATACTTAAATTTACCGATAGAAAATGAATTTACCAAATTCGCTCTCTCGCATACATAAAATGTATATGCAAAATAACGGAATCTCTCTCATGAGAGAGTCGATCGTCTTTTTATACCCCTAACCCATAAAATGGGTAAAAGGGGTATAATGGTTTTGTGCAAAAGTATGTAACAGGCAGAAGGAAGCATCTCCGACCCCATAAAGTATATATATTCTTGATCAGCATCAACAGCTGAGTCGATATAGCCATGTCCGTCTGTCCGTCCGTCCGTCTGTCCGTCTGTCTGTCTGTATGAACGCGTCGATCTCAGAGACTACAAGAGCTAGAGACTTCATATTTTGAATATAAGTTCTCCTATACCATGAGCGGAACAAGTTTGTTTTAAATTATCGATAATTATTCTAGTTTCCGATATACACATGTGATCGATTACAAAAAAAATCTCGAATTTGGAAAATGTAAAAATGGGGATTGAAATAATAGGTAACGATATAGCTTTTCTGAAAATTTCATCGAAATCGGTTGAGAAACACCAGAGATATCGAAGATTGAAGTTTAGGTCACAGATGGATACAGAATATGACTGTTCGCGTTAAGTATAGGGTTCGGGGTATCTCCTAGTCGGGAAATCTCGACTTGAGCCTTCTTACTTGTTTTTTATGCATTCGGGTCGTGATAGTCGTTTTCTGCAGTTTACCGATTAAGTGTGTGCAAAAATTTTGTGATGAGCGGCAGCATGGATGAAATCGTAGTAGAAGAGACTCAACCGGAGGTTGCAGACAAACTTTTTAACTGGTGCCAGGAACAGGAGTTGGGAAAAGTATATGAATCTTTAAAAGGTAAGTTAATTTAAATGTAATTTTTTTTTCTGATATGAAAATGTCGGGGGCTTCGCACGTAGAATTTAAACGTCGTGGGTAGTTTTGTAAGCGTAGAATTAAAAACACTTGAGTTTTTTTTGTATTAAATCGCAGGAACTTTATTGTCGCGTGACCTCTAGTTGACACTTGAAAATTTAGACAAATTTTAGCCGCTTAGGCTTCGTGGAGCGAAGCCGGTGTGAAAGGCTGCCGTCGGCTATGGGGCTCGGATGAGGTGAATATATATGTCCGTTATAGCGACGGCAGCAGTGCTGAGCGGTTAGCGGATTTTCCGCGTTCACCCAAAAAACTATTTAATTCCTCCCACTTCGGAATGGCCGCTTTATCTGTTAGGGACTGTTCCCACAATGACAGTGTACCTTTTGGTAGTTTGGAAGAGCATAAGAATATAAGAAGGCAGTCCCAATTGTCTGTCGACAAATCGGAATGTTCCAAAGCTGTGAGACAACTCTGGATAGTGGTCTGAATTTCTTTGAGAGCGGAACCGGTTTCTACACTGACTGTAGGCAAGTTGAAAAGTATTTTTAACTGGCTGTTAACCAGAAGTCTCTTGTTTTGGAACCGCTCATATAACGCCTGCCACGCAGAGCCAAAACCGTGATGAGTGAGCGGGGATTTCGAGACGATTGCCTTTGCTTCACCTCCAGTTTTTGAATTGAGGTGAAACAATTTTTCGACTGGAGTTAGTCGGGGGTTGTCGATGTAGATAGCCGTAAATAGGTCTCGGAAAGTTGGCCATTTTAGGTAGTCTCCATAGAACACTTCTGTGTCAACAGGCGGGAGACTACAGCCTCGAGAAACAGACGCTATCGGGACTGCGGGCTGCCTATTAATGGAGTTTAGCCTTTCTATTTCTTCGCATAACTGTGCCGTACACCGCTCGTATACAGTGTAGCAATTGTCGTACGTTGCCGTTAACGCGACAGCATCGCTACTCCCACACCCTTGGCTGAGTGCCCTTGAGCTACTCTCGAACTCTTTTTCGACCTTTTCCCACAGAACCTTTACGTGGTCGCGACGGACTTGAAGCGTGTAAAGTGAGGGTTCTGTAGCTGACGGACCATTAATTCGTGTCTCGAATTGGATCAGCTTGTCGGAAGCGGAAATGAAATCAGACATCGCCATGTTTGCCTTGGAGTTGAGTTTGGTAGCGGCCCGAGTGGCTATCTGCTTCAAACTCGAAATGGGTGGTTTGGCAAGTGGCGTGAGGGCCTCGGACTTGGACTTGGGTGTAACGGCGCTGGAGGTTTTCTTCACCGGGAGATTTGGTGAAGAAAGCGAACTTTTTCTTGTGCTCTTTACGGACGGAACACTCAACTGTTTTTTCTCTCCCTGACCTGGCCCTATCGGCATTATCCGTCCACAAACTTATTAATAAATTCTTATGGGTTGGATCAGGTAGCAAACAAGAGAACCTCTGGGTCTTTTTGGAGAGATATTTATTTAAGTCGGAAGTGACCAAAATAAAAACGGACCAGAAAAATATTTGTAAAAGACTATTCACAAATATAGCCCTGATAAGTGGGCTTAGAATGATTTATAAAAGAATATTTATAAATTATTCGGATATTCCACTCACTTGGAACGAAATGGAATCGGAACGGAGAGAAAGTTGTAAAAGAATATTTACAACCTTTCACCCGGACTTAAAATAATTCACAAAAGAATATTTATAAATTATTTGAAATCTTCCACTCGGAACGAGATGGAAACGGAACAACGAAAATAAAATTGTAAAAGAATATCTACAATTTCACACGTTAACGGACTTAAAATAATTTACAAACGAATGTTTACAAATTATTTAGAATATCCCACTCGGAAACGAAATGGAAACGGAACAAGAAAACTTAAAATTGTAAAAGAATATTTACAATTTTTCCCGTTAACGGACTTAAAATAATTTAGAAACGAATATTTATAAATTATTTGGAATCTTCCACTCGGAACGAGATGGAAATGGAACAACGAAAATAAAATTGTAAAAGAATATCTACAATTTCACACGTTAACGGACTTAAAATAATTCACAAAAGAATATTTATAAATTATTTAGAATATCCCACTCGGAAACGAGATGGAAAATGGAACAACGAAAAAATACGAACGGAAAAAACAGAACGGAATTGATAAATTAATTATAAATTATAATTAATACTTTTTAAACTAAGTCAAATGTCGGAATGTTGACGAACTCGATATATCGCACTACACACGTTAGCGCCTCTATAAAAAGTATTCTTTGTCACACTTTACCAGTTCACAAGAGCGGAACTAGCAAAGCTTACACATGCATATGTTTGTTTATGTGGTGTTATTGTAATTTATGCCGGCAAAAAACACCCAAAAAATAAAGTTTTTATTAAATCTTATCTCTTTGTATGCACGGCCAGTGTTTTGTTTTATATTTTTAAGTAAATGTTATATTGCACTATGTATTTTGTTTATGTTATGGAGTGCCGGCGACTTGACAAGTGTTGGAAATAATTCACTTGCAAGTGCGGCTTTTATTGTGTAATTGTGTATGTAATTATTGTGTGTTGCATATATAAAATGGAAAGTATATGGAAAATATATGTGTGGATTGTAGGAGTAATGTATTGAAAAATAGCAATTATGTAAAAGTGCTACGTGTTCTGTGTATGGATTAACATATGTACATACATACATATGTACATGTACGCTTGCGCGCTTAAAAAAGCCGATCAACTGGTGGTGGTTTGTACATATGTATGCAAGTGTGCACAAATATATAAAATATTAATAAAAACGTATTTTTATCGTCTTTTATTTATGATTTGTGCTGTTCTGGAACCCTTAATAAGTGGAATGTATATTTGTACATACATGGATGGAAATGTTTAAATCGCGCAGACAAACTTGCGCATATTTATGTAAAATTGGAATATCGTTTAACAAGTAGTCTAATTGGAATATAGACAACAGTGGAAAGCAAAGGAATAGTTTCCCTTTTATACTTGTTAAACACTTTGGCGGACGGAACAAATATGGCGGATCATATGCCAATATTTTCAATGTATTTTATACTTATCTTCTTTCTTATCCTCGTGCTGCCGAAAACTATAATGATTTCTTATTTTAAATCCGGCTCGAAGGACCATGAGAATGTCGGGGGGCTTCGCACGTAGAATTTAAACGTCGTGGGTAGTTTTGTAAGCGTAGAATTAAAAACACTTGAGGTTTTTTTTGTATTAAATCGCAGGAACTTTATTGTCGCGTGACCTCTAGTTGACACTTGAAAATTTAGACTAATTTTAGCCGCTTAGGCTTCGTGGAGCGAAGCCGGTGTGAAAGGCTGCCGTCGGCTATGGGGCTCGGATGAGGTGAATATATATGTCCGTTATAGCGACGGCAACAGTGCTGAGCGGTTAGCGGATTTTCCGCTGTTTGGCATAAACAGATATTTATATGTGATGGTGATAGTGACAAAAATATGTTCTAGAATACATACAGAGTATGTTTCTACGTATGTATACGAATATGGAAAATGTACATACATACATATATATATGTATGCATGTATGACCCGTTTGTCGCTAGCTGCATTTCGCTGTGTTGTTAAACATTTATTGATCAGTCAAAATTGGTTACATATACATTATTATATATGTCAGTAATGAATAATTATACTTTGATACCGAAGGTCTCATAGTATATTGGTTTTGTGCAATGTCCGTCATGGTGTCTGTCCGTCTGTCCGTCTGTCTGTCTGTCCGTCTGTCCGTCTGTCCGTATGAACGCAACTTTTTTCGACACCCGTAAAGCTAGAGACTTGAAACTTTGCAAATATGTTTGTCTATAGGCGAGACAGATAAAGTGTCAAGATTGGGGTGCCACGCCTACTAGGAGGCTGGGAAATCGATAAATTCGATAACAGAAAACCGATAAAACTTAATATTTGTCAGATTCTTACAGCTAGAGTTGCCAAATTTTGCTCGCAGATAGCTAATCATGTCCCTGAAAAAACTGCATCAAAATTTTGGATGCCACGCCCACTCCTTCCGCCCCCCTCATCACTGCTCCTTGAAATTGGAAACGCCCATAGTTTTCACATATTTTGGGCTAGAGCCACCAAATTTTGTGTCAAGATAGATATTTACGTTCCCCAAAAAAATGCATCAAAATTTGGATGCCACGCCCCCTGATTCCGCCCCATCCCCCCTTCTCACTGAAATTGGAAACGCCTATAGTTTTCACATTTTTTGGGCAAGAGCCACCAAATTTTGTGTCAAGATAGATATTAACGTTCCCCAAAAACATGCATCAAAATTTGGATGCCATGCCCCCAGATTCCGCCCCCATCCCCCCTTCTCCATGAAATTGGAAACGCCCATAGTTTTCACATTTTTTGGGCTAGAGCCACCAAATTTTGTGTCAAGATAGATATTGACGTTTCTCAAAAAAATGCATCAAAATTTGGATGCCACGCTCCCTGGTCCCGCCCCCATCCCCCCTTCTCCCTGAAATTGGAAACGCCTATAGTTTTCACATATTTTGGGCAAGAGCCCAAATTTTGTGTCAAGATAGATATTTACGTTCCCCAAAAAAATGCATCAAAATTTTGATTCCATGCGCCCTGATTCCGCCCCCCATCCCCCCTTCTCCGTGAAATTGGAAACGCCCATAGTTTTCACATTTTTTGGGCTAGAGCCACCAAATTTTGTGTGAAGATAGATATTAACGTTCCCCAAAAACATGCATCAAAATTTGGATGCCATGCCCCCAGATTCCGCCCCCATCCCCCCTTCTCCATGAAATTGGAAACGCGCATAGTTTTCACATTTTTTGGGCTAGAGCCACCAAATTTGGTGTCAAGATAGATATTGACGTTTCCCAAAAAAATGCATCAAAATTTGGATGCCATGCGCCCTGATTCCGCCCCCATCACCCCTTTCTCCGTGAAATTGGAAACGCCCATAGTTTTCACATTTTTTGGGCTAGAGCCACCAAATTTTGTGTCAAGATAGATATTTACGTTCCCCAAAAAACGCATCAAAATTTTGGATGCCACGCTCCCTGGTCCCGCCCCCATCCCCCCTTCTCCCTGAAATTGGAAACGCCCATAGTTTTCACATTTTTTGGGTTAGAGCCACCAAATTTTGTGTCAAGATAGATATTGACGTTCCCCAAAAAAATGCATCAAAATTTGGATGCCATGCCCCCTTATTCCGCCCCCATCCCCCCTTCTCCCTGAAATTGGAAACGCCTATAGTTTTCACATATTTTGGGCAAGAGCCCAAATTTTGTGTCAAGATAGGTACTGGCGTTCCCCATCAAAACTTGGGTGCCACGCCCCCTGATTCCGCCCCCCATCCCCCCCTTCACGAAGAAATTGGAAACGCCTATAGTTTTCACATTTTTTGGGCTAGAGCCACCAAATTTTGTGTGAAGATAGATATTGACGTTCCCCAAAAAATGCATCAAAATTTTGGATGCCACGCCCCCTGATTCCGCCCCCATCCCCCTTCTACTTGAAATTAGAAACGCCTATAGTTTTCACATTTTTCGAGCTAGTGTCACCGAATTTGGTAGGAAGATATATGGTGACATCTACAAAAGATCTGCATCAAAAATTAGGATGCCACGCCCACCTCTGCCGCCCACCATTTAAAATCGGAAATTTCGATATCTCTTATAGTTTTTAAGCTAGAGCCCGTAAATTGGGTAGAAAGATAGAAGGCAGCATCTACCAAAGACCTGCATCAAAATTTTGAATGCCACGCCCACCTAAGCCACCCGCCTTATAAAATCGGAATCGGCTATATCTTTAACAGTTTTTGAGCTAGAGCCACCAAACTTGGTAGGCAGATAGATAGTGACAGCTAAAAACATTTGATTCAAAAATTTGGATGCCACGCCTACCTCTGCCGCCCACCTTTTAAATTTGGGAGTTAAGTTATCTTCCACAGTTTTTGAGCTAAAGTCACCAAATTTGGTAACATGATAGCTGGCGATGTTTACCACATGGGACACTCCCTTCGCCCCTGCATTCCCCCTAATCAACCGTTGTTTTACTGGTATCAAAGTATTCCGCAGTCGGTTGCGTCCGACAGCAACGTTTTTACTTGTTTTTGAATAGTATTGTGAAATTAGTGTCATGCGTTGAGTACATTTTGTGCCGGCATCAAATATGTATGTATGTATGTATGCACATGTGCATGGGTATAGAAATGTAGCTAGCGAGAAACGAACCGAACATTTGAGCGCAGCCGGCTGCCGGTCACGAAGTTTTCGTTACGCGTGTATGTACAGCTGTGTTCATATGAAAGAATGTCGCGACATGCAGACGACTACGCACAAATGTATGAACGCGCTGTTTTTCGTAGGCTGCATTTCTGTACACATATGTTCAAAATACTGTGTTCATAAAAATAGTAGGGCTCAACCTAACATTAAATTTTAATTTTTGACATAGAATTTCTCTATTCTCTTCATATCAAGCTTTTCTAAGAAAAATGTAATGGTTTGTTCAATTTGTATAGTTCAGTTTATCGAAAATTAAAATTTAATGTTAGGTTGAGCACTACTATTTTTATGAACACAGTTGTATGAACATATGTGTACAGAAATGCAGCCTACGAAAAACAGCGCGACATTTTTGCTTGTATGTATGCACGTCTGCTTATTCATATGTACATATGTTTATGCAATGGTGACCACAATTATTTAGACAAAAGAAACTTTACATAAATCATTAATTAATTTATTAATGTACAATTATTCCAGATGCCGATATTTCGTACAACTTTACAGTACATGCAAAGGGACGACGTGAAGCAGGTGATTCCGCTGTTTGGACTCCAAATTGAATTCAGAGAGAAACTTTTTATGTGGAAGAAGCAAGTGAGGCGAAAAGTAAATATTTTAAATGACTGTGTTTTTTAACATTTTTTAATTTAGTTATGTTATTTGTTTTTTTTTATATTAAAGCATAGAATTACTGACGAAACTTGCCCTCAGCAGTCCAGAGAAGAAAATTTGTTAAATATTCCAGATGATTTTACTGGCAAAATGTATAAAAATGTAACATATAAAGGAACACGTTATAAATCGAACTATTATTTAGGGATAGAATCCAACAATTTTAAGTTGTTCAAAATAATGCATTTTATATTTGCAAACGATTCCATACTCTATGTTATCTGTAAACAAATTAAAATTATGTGCTTTAACAGCCATTTTAGGGCATTTGAGGTTGGCGCTATTATAAATTAAACTTTAGTCAAAAACATAATAGATTTATCAACCCCCCTTTACATTTGTAACCTTTAAATAACCAAAAAACTTTTTGTAGAGTAAAACTTTTATAACAATGATAAGAAAGAAGTTTAATACTTTTAAGACGAAATCAATGTTCCCAAAATTTTTGATAAAATACTAGTATCTACATATATTATATAAATATATATATACTATATAAACTATAAAATAAATAAAACAAAACATTAAATCTATCTCGCTTGTACTCAATTCAAGTACGGATACTGGGCTTAATTTGAGACCGAATCGATTAAATCTATCTCACTTGTACTCAATTCAAGTACGGATACTGGGCTAAATTTGAGACCAAAGCGATTGAATCTATCTCGCTCGTTCTCCAATCAAGTTTGTATTTTGGGTTTAATACAATACCAGTGTGTTTAAATTAAGTTCGTTAGTCAAACTAAAAATGAACTTAGACTTTTTAAAATGAGCCTGATTGGGATTGGTTTAAGTCTGAAACACGGGCTAAAACCAATCCCACGGACTATTTTCAAGAATTCCGGATTCACACGAAACGTTCTTAATTTAAGAATTTTGGTTTCTGTTTTGAGAATTCCGGCCTTAACGAACTTATGACATCGTAAGGCTGCGATTAAAGTACGTTGGTCTTGGTTTTTTTTTCTGTGGAGAAGAACGCCGATACATTGAGCAACTATCAACAACTCTTTGTGGAAAGCTCACCCAACTCTAAGTCCTCTGACAGAAACAGTGATGCCTTTAAGAAACAATGCAGGCGGCTGGGCCCGGAGCGATGAAGACAGAGCCAACACTTTTGCGGATTATCTGCAAAATGTTTTCCAACCTTCGCAATCCCGACCGTTATAAACGACTCTAGTCTCCAACATGAGCCAATTGTATTCCGCCCGAATGAAGTCGCTAGAATTATCAAACAGCATCTAAACCCAAAAAAAATCCCCGGGCTGGGACTTAATATCCCCAAAGATAATTATTGAGCTTCCCTATTGTGCAGTCTGCATCATTGCACAGTAATTCAATGCAATCACACAACTCGACCACTTTCCAGAGAGATGGAAAAAGTCTATCATCGTAATGATTCCAAAGCTGGTTAAAAATTAAACAGAACCCTCGTCGTATAGACCTATAAGCCTTTTATCGTATCTATCGAAACTCTTCGAAAAATGTTTGCTGACTCGGATTAATCAATTCCTAAATCTTCATAACATAATCGCATCGCATAGATTCGGTTTTCGTGAAAAACACGGAACTATTGAGCAGGTCAACCGCATAACATCAGAAATACGAGGCGCGTTCGAAAAACGAGAATACTGCACTGCAATATTTTTGAATGTGTCTCAGGCTTTCGACAGAGTCTGGTTGGAAGGTCTGAAGTATAAGATAAAAACAACGCTCCCAGTCAAGCTAAGAGAACACAGCTTAAACACAAAGCCAATAGCCTCCATTGGCTTATCAACGTTTGCCCTCCGCTATGTCTGGACTACAAGGTTCAGCTCTACATCTCCGTCTTGAAACCAATATGGACCTATGGCTGCCAGCTATGGGGCAACGCGTGCAGCAGTAACATTGACATCGTGCAAAGAGCCCAGTCGAAGATCCTGAGAACTATCACCGGGGCACCGTGGTACGTTCGCAACGAAAACATACAAATGGTCAGGGAAGTAATAGCGGAACACAAGGAAAGGTACTTGAGCAAGCTCTCATCGCACCCAAACAATCTCGCTTGAGTCCTCACAAACACGTGAAGCCGATCCCGCCTTCATCGTAATGATCTTCCTACACAGCGATGAGTTGAGGAAAGCGATTCCAATCTACCAGTTCAAAAAGTAACTGAAATTAATTAATGTTTGTAATATTTGCAAAGTTTTTGTCAGTTCCTTGTCTTATATATTAAGGGATATAATCAAAAAATAAATAGCAATGTTAAAAAAATTACAAAAAAAATTAACATATGGACACTTTTCCTCGCTTTTTAAACTATTTCGGTGTCACTTTCCGAAAATATATAAAAACCACAATCCCAGAGTCCCTGCTCGGGCGCCAACTCTAAGGTAGCTTTTTCTATGGCTCAGCCTCTCCAGGGACACCTTGCAAGAAATTTGTAGATCGCTGGGATCAGGAGAGTGGGGAACTGAGACACCGTGCTCGGAAAAAAGACGCAATGAAGGCTAAAGTCGTCACCGGTGATCCGGTGATTTGCCAAAGTGCTTTGCGGCAGTGTAGCCTCGTGGTTTTCTGTTCCCGTTGTATGTGTGTGTGTATGTTTCCTGTTCCTTGTTTGCTGTGGCTGTGCCTTCGCTCTCGCTATCCGTTCTCAGCTGCTCTTTTCGTTCATGAGGCCGCTGTTTGTTGCGCTTTTCTCTCTTTTGTCGCTTTAATAAGGGAGCCCGTTCTAATTATGTACCAAGTTACCGTGGGCCTTATTCGTATTACTAGCTCAAAATATATAACTTAACATACTAACTTATCCTATAAAATTGTGACTCGTCACACCGACGACCGCCTCGCGGTTGCTGGCGTCGTCCTGTCTCTGCTTCCTTGTCTCTGGTATCTCTGTGCATGGATTGACGACCGCCTCGCGGTTGCAGGCGTCGCCATGGCTCTGTTTCGTAGTCCCTGGTATCTCTGTGCTTGTGTTGACGACTGCCACGCGGTTGCAGGCGTCGCCCTTGTTCTGGTTCCTCGTTGCCTCTGCTGTCTCTGTGCTTGTGTTGGCGACCGCCTCCCTGTTGCAGGCGTCGCCCTTGCTCTGGTTCCTCGTTTTCTCTGTACTTGTGTTTGCGACCACCTCGCGGTTGCAGTCGTCGCTCTGGCTCTGCTTCGCTGTCTCTGGTATCTCTGTGCTTGGATTGGCGACCGCCTGCTTAACCTTGCTATGTCTCTCCTGGAATCCGTTGGAACAAGGGTGGCTCGCTGTGCCGCCCCCTGGACGACATCGCCTCCTTGTTGGCTATTAGTTCCCGGGACCAGGCTGGGGTGTTTGTTGCGTTTCGAGTCGGTCGGTCGATGATGTTCTGCAGTTTTGGGTTAGGCATGCTCAATGGGATAAGCAGACCACCCACCTGCAGCTTGGCATTTACGGTGCTGATGGAGTCCAGCCCGAGCAGCACATCGTCGAGGGCTGATGGTAAAACCAGCATCAGAATGCTAGCCCGTGCTTGCCCGAGTCGTACTTCTGCTTGGATCGCCCGCGTAAGCTACATTCTTGTCCCATTTGCCAAGGCTGTCACCGTCCTCACCGCTCGTCTGTTAGCCGGGGTCTCGATAATTCGCGCTTTCTGTAGCTACCATCACCTCAGCCTCGATGCTCGTCTCTGCAGCAAGCCGGCCATCCCGCAAACGCATAACACCAGCTAATTCCGGAACTCGCTCGTCTGCACTCTCACCTGTTCCGGATTTGATGAGAGGCGCTGTGCATTTCCCAGCTCCTGTGCCAGGCAACAGTCGACGGTCCTTACTCCTCGGCGACCACAGTTCCAACAGAATAAAATCCGCGTCCCATGATATTCCCTCGTGAAGTGACCAAGTGTTCCGCAGCTACGACACACATTACGGGTGTCCACGGGTTGCTCGCTGCTGGCCAAACCTGACGTTACTTTAAGGTTCCCTTCGGTTGAAGACGCTGCGGTTGCGCAGCCGCCCACGGTGTGCTAGTTTTATAGCTAGTTTCCCCTGTTTCACGATTTGAAACGGCTGTTGGTCCAGTTGAGCGAACCATCCGCTCGTTGCTTGCCTTGTTCCTTGCCTGGCGTAGATACTCTCGTTCCCGGGTGACTTCAAAGTTGATCACTAGCTGTGTCAACTACGTGAAAGTGCGGAAGTCCATTCGTCTCACGTACAATTGATACTCCGGCAGAAGACTTGCATACACCCACTCCAGTTCTTGGGTTTCTAAATATCCACTATTTACTGCTTGTAGCCCTCGTATTCCCTCAGGTAGCGCATCCTGATATCGTCCTCTAACCTGAAAATACCCCGGCGGTAGAAAAAATTCAAAAAATTCCCCTCGTTTACCCTGTAAGGGACTCGTGCGGAACCAGTCCTCGGCGGTACCTTGTAATAGCTCTGGGACCCCCTGGGCCAAGTTTCGGGTGTCCACTCGATGTGATACAGCTCGTTCCTCCAAGCGCTCGATGAATCTCAAGGGGTCTGTAGTACCGTCAAGCGTGACTCCCCAGCGTTGCATGCGTTCTAGCCCCATGGCTCCAGAGACGTCGTGTCAATTCGGTAGCATCGTCGATGTTACCCTCTCGTTTGCTCGTAACAGGCGCTGGTGTTGAACCGGCACCGGTATGCTTAAATACTGCATAGCCGGGCTGCCTGGTTCTCGTGGTGGGGACCTGCTAGGTGCCACTCGTTACTCTGGTAGTCTCGTCGTCGTCTTCTCTGCGTGGGCGACGTAGTAGGTGACAGGCTCCGAGCATGTTGTTTGGTGTCTGGCTTGGTGTTGGGCGTCCGGGCTTTTCCAAAATCGGCTTCAAGCTCCTCTTAGCCCGCCTGGATGGTAGTCGAGTGGCCACAACGACACTCAAAGGCGGCCTCGAAGTTCCCCACCGTGCCTTCACGTTCAAATCCGAACTCGTCCGCAAACGCTTCCAGTTCCGCCTTGCGCAGGTACGAGATCCACGCAACTCCGACCATGTTTGCTATGCGTAGCCTGCTGCTATGTCCTGGTTCAAATTGTGCCGGTTTAACTACTATACGATGTCCTATGCCTTGTTTACTTGTGCACGACTAGTATCCTTGTTGTGTACTAGTGCGTGTCCTGTGCGATGCCCTGGTGTAGCCTGTATCCTGTGTCCTTGTGCTTGGTTGTATACTTCGGTGTCCTGCGTCCTGGGTCCTGTTTCCTCTGATCTGGTAAGCTCATTGAACAATAAAAAAAATATATACTAGGCACGATGTTCACAGTTTGATGGTTCTGGGTCGACTCTCCTCTTCTGGGCCGTGATGCCTCAATTTATACTATTTCGTCCGCACACGAATGATCGCGACCGAGGGCTCACGAGCTCACGGCTCACGAGTCGTCCGCCTCCCTCCTCTGTCATTCGTTGCATTCGAAGCGATAAAAAAAATCTCCTCTCTATCTGCTTTTCCCTGCTCCTCGTCGTAGATACATAATATATGTGGGTTTCACAAAATAGTTTTTTTTAAGGGGTTTATGATTTCAGTTTTTATACTTTGATACCGAAGGTCTCATAGTATATTGGTTTTGTGCAATGTCCGTCATGGTGTCCGTCTGTCCGTCTGTATGAACGCAACTTTTTTCGACACCCGTAAAGCTAGAGACTTGAAATTTTGCAATTATGTTTGTCTATAGGCGCGACAGATAAAGTGTCAAGATTGGGGTGCCACGCCTACTAGGAGGCTGGGAAATCGATAAATTCGATAACTGAAAACCGATAAAACCAAATATTTCTCACATTCTTACAGCTAGAGTTACCAAATTTTGCAAGCAGATAGCTAGTCATGACCTTGAAAAAACTGCATCAAAATTTTGGATGCCACGCCCACTCCTTCCACCCCCATCATCCCTGCTCCTTGAAACTGGAAACGCCTATAGTTCTTACATTTTTTGGGCTAGAGACACCAAATTTTGTGTCACGATAGATATTGACGTTCCACAAAAAAATGCATAAAAATATTGGATGCCACCCCCCTGATTCCGCCCCCATCCCCCTTCTCCATGAAATTGGAAACGCCTATAGTTTTCACATTTTTTGGGCTAGAGCCACCAAATTTTGTGTCAAGATAGGTACTGACGTTCCCCATCAAAACTTGGATGCCACGCCCCCTGATTCCGCCCCCATCCCCCTTCTCCAAGAAATTGAAAACGCCTGTAGTTTTCACATTTTTTGTGCTAGAGCCACCAAATTTTGTGTGAAGATAGATATTGACGTTCCCCAAAATATGCATCAAAATTTTGGATGCCACGCCCACTTAAGCCACCCGCCTTATAAAATCGGAATCGGCTATATCTTTAACAGTTTTTGAGCTAGAGCCACCAAACTTATTAGGAAGATAGATAGGGACAGTTAAAAACATTTGATTCAAAAATTTTGATGCCACGCCTACCTCTGCCGCCCACCTTTTAAACTTGGGAGTTAGGTTATCTTTAACAGTTTTTGAGCTAAAGTCACCAAATTTGGTAACATGATAGCTGGCGATGTTTACCACATGGCCCACTCCCTTCGCCCCTGCATTCCTCCTTATCAACCGTTCTTTTACTGGTATCAAAGTATTCCGCAGTCGGTTGCGTCCGACTGCAACGTTTTTACTTGTTAACTTAAATATTACAACAAATTTGTTTTTCATAGTTTACATTAAAATCTTCACTTCTTAATACACGTCTTTACTTGCAGCTATCCATTCTTCGACTACTGACGCTTAGATCAGTGTGACCTTATTTGCTTACTGTTTTGCCCAAAAGAGTATATGCTGACAAATTACTAAATCATATTTCACTCACTACTCCACCCCAGCTCTGCCAACCTATCCCAATCCCACATTCGGCCGTCCTGAAACTTTATTCGCCTCGAATAAACTCCAACCTTTTATAAGTTCAGCAAAACTGTTTGTTATGTTTGGCCCTTCTTGGTTACCTACTTTTTCAACAGTAAATCTCCCATGGTTTTTATTTTCTATAACCTTATATGGTCCAAAAAATCTGGGCCTCAATTTCATGCCAGTACCATATTGAGTTATTTTTACGGCTACAAGATCTCAAACATTTTATATTCATTTTCTACTTTTCTCTTATTGTTAAAGTTGTTTCTGTTTTCTGTCTGAATCACCTCAATATTCTCCTGAGCTGTTTCCCTAATTTCTTCCCGATGCTCATTTAAACTATCGATTTCAATATACTCTAACATGTTTCGTAACTCATCATATTTTGTTCTCATGTTAAGTTCAGTCAAAATTTGAAAGGGTGCAAGTTTTGTACTCCTTGGCGGTGAGTTGTTTATAATTTATTGCACTCGATCAACATAAATATACCACTTATCTGGTTGATTTCGCACAATTTCGAAAGCAATGACAATCTTGTGTATTCTTTCTACCTGCCCATTTCCTCTAGGTACACCTGTTGTTATGTGCAACAGTTGCACTCCTTCAAGCTCGCAATATTCTTTAAATGCATTAGAAGTAAAAGCTGTGCCTCTGTCTGTCACAATGCGACTAGGATTTCCGAATACAAACGCCTGTTTTTCTAATCTATTTATAACTTCGTCCGAGCCTGTTGATTTTGTAGGACATAACCAAGTAAATTTAGAAAATCCGTCTACGACTGCCAAAATGTGGTTATATCTCCTCTTTGTATCAGTTAGTGGTCCAACATGATCTAAATGATACGTCCCCAACGGTTCTTGGGCTTTGTCAATTGGTGACAAAAGTACTTATTTTTTGCCACCCTTGGCATCAGCTATCAAACATTCAACGCAAGCTTTAACCACTTTATCTACCTTTAATAAGGCATTTTAAAAAAAATAAGTCTTTTTTAGCAACTCTTTTGTTTTCTTTGAACCAAAATGACCCTCCTGATGAGCAATCTTTATAATTTCTTCTTCCATACTTTCAGGGACTACAAGCACCTCTCTACTACTACTTAAAAAGTAGTCTTCGTAGTTTTCATTTCTTTCCAGAATAGTCTTAACAGCTTTTACCCATTCGTCTGTTGTCTGAGCCTCTCGCTAACGGTACATTGTTGAATCCTCAATTAAACAACATGCTAAACGGCTCAAGGAATCTACATGTCTCATTTTAGTTCCTGCCCTATGCTCGACCTGTAAATTGTACTCTTGCAAAAGCATAGCCAATCTGGCTACCCTCGCTGGAACATCGTCTTTCTTAATTGTCATTGCAAAGGCGTTGCAGTCCGTCACAATCGTAAATTTAATTCCCAATAACTTAACTGCATTAACAATTGCCAATACCTCTAACTCATATGAGCAGTACTATTTAGCGTTGGGTAAACATTGCTTACTTTGGTGAACATGTTCACTTGTTGTGTCAAGATAGATATTGACGTTCCACAAAAAAATGCATCAAAATTTTGGATGCCACGCCCCCTGATTCCGCCCCCATCCCCCCTTCTCCATGAAATTGGAAACGCCTATAGTTTTCACATTTTTTGGGCTAGAGCCACCAAATTTTGTGTCAAGATAGGTACTGACGTTCCCCATCAAAACTTGGATGCCACGCCCCCTGATTCCGCCCCCATCCCCCCCTTCTCCAAGAAATTGAAAACGCCTGTAGTTTTCACATTTTTTGGGCTAGAGCCACCAAATTTTGTGTGAAGATAGATATTGACTTTCCCCAAAATATGCATCAAAATTTTGGATGCCACGCCCACTTAAGTCACCCGCCTAATAAAATCGGAATCGGCTATATCTTTAACAGTTTTTGAGCTAGAGCCACCAAACTTGGTAGGAAGATTTATAGTGACAGTTAAAAACATTTGATTCAATATTTTTGATGCCACGCCTACCTCTGCCGCCCACCTTTTAAATTTGGGAGTTAGGTTATCTTTAACAGTTTTTGAGCTAAAGTCACCAAATTTGGTAACATGATAGCTGGCGATGTTTACCACATGGCCCACTCCCTTCGCCACTGCATTCCTCCTTATCAACCGTTCTTTTACTGGTATCAAAGTATTCCGCAGTCGGTTGCGTCCGACTGCAACGTTTTTACTTGTTAACTTAAATAATACAACAAATTTGTTTTTCATAGTTTACATTAAAATCTTCACTTCTTAATACACGTCTTTACTTGCAGCTATCCATTCTTCGACTACTGACGCTTAGATCAGTGTGACCTTATTTGCTTACTGTTTTGCCCAAAAGAGTATATGCTGACAAATTACTAAATCATATTTCACTCACTACTCCACCCCAGCTCTGCCAACCTATCCCAATCCCACATTCGGCCGTCCTGAAACTTTATTCGCCTCGAATAAACTCCAACCTTTTATAAGTTCAGCAGAACTGTTTGTTATGTTTGGCCCTTCTTGGTTACCTACTTTTTCAACAGTAAATCTCCCATGGTTTTTATTTTCTATAACCTTATATGGTCCAAAAAATCTGGGCCTCAATTTCATGCCAGTACCATATTGAGCTATTTTTACGGCTACAAGATCTCCAACATTATATTCATTTTCTACTTTTCTCTTATTGTTAAAGTTGTTTCTGTTTTCTGTCTGAATCACCTCAATATTCTCCTGAGCTGTTTCCCTAATTTCTTCCCGATGCTCATTTAAACTATCGATTTCAATATACTCTAACATGTTTCGTAACTCATCATATTTTGTTCTCATGTTAAGTTCAGTCAAAATTTGAAAGGGTGCAAGTTTTGTACTCCTTGGCGGTGAGTTGTTTATAATTTATTGCACTCGATCAACATAAATATACCACTTATCTGGTTGATTTCGCACAATTTCGAAAGCAATGACAATCTTGTGTATTCTTTCTACCTGCCCATTTCCTCTAGGTACACCTGTTGTTATGTGCAACAGTTGCACTCCTTCAAGCTCGCAAAATTCTTTAAATGCATTAGAAGTAAAAGCTGTGCCTCTGTCTGTCACAATGCGACTAGGATTTCCGAATACAAACGCCTGTTTTTCTAATCTATTTATAACTTCGTCCGAGCCTGTTGATTTTGTAGGACATAACCAAGTAAATTTAGAAAATCCGTCTACGACTGCCAAAATGTGGTTATATCTCCTCTTTGTATCAGTTAGTGGTCCAACATGATCTAAATGATACGTCCCCAACGGTTCTTGGGCTTTGTCAATTGGTGACAAAAGTACTTATTTTTTGCCACCCTTGGCATCAGCTATCAAACATTCAACGCAAGCTTTAACCACTTTATCTACCTTTAATAAGGCATTTTAAATAAAATAAGTCTTTTTTAGCAACTCTTTTGTTTTCTTTGAACTAAAATGACCCTCCTGATGAGCAATCTTTATAATTTCTTCTTCCATACTTTCAGGGACTACAAGCACCTCTCTATCTGGATCCTTATACACAATACTACTTCTTAAAAAGTAGTCTTCGTAGTTTTCATTTCTTTCCAGAATAGTCTTAACAGCTTTTACCCATTCGTCTGTTGTCTGAGCCTCTCGCTAACGGTACATTGTTGAATCCTCAATTAAACAACATGCTAAACGGCTCAAGGAATCTACATGTCTCATTTTAGTTCCTGCCCTATGCTCGACCTGTAAATTGTACTCTTGCAAAAGCATAGCCAATCTGGCTACCCTCGCTGGAACATCGTCTTTCTTAATTGTCATTGCAAAGGCGTTGCAGTCCGTCACAATCGTAAATTTAATTCCCAATAACTTAACTGCATTAACAATTGCCAATACCTCTAATTCATATGAGCAGTACTATTTAGTGTTGGGTAAACATTGCTCACTTTGGTGAACATGTTCACTTGTTCTTTTTTTCAAAGTGAGTTAACTCACTCACTTTGCTCAGTTGCTCACTACTCAGTTGCTCACTACTCACTGTTCAGTTGCTCACTATTCACTTGCTCACTTACTCACTTGCTCACTGCTCAGGTGCTGACTGCTCATTGCTCAGCTGTTCTGTTGCTCACTGTTCAATGTATACCCAATTTAATGTAAACTCCCACTTAAAATAATAACAACCTTTTCTCTTATATTTTTTCAACGAAAATAAGGAACTTCAGTTTAATTTTTTAAATTCAAGAGCTGAAGGCCTGGACGCTAGCGCTCTATAATTTACTTAGGTTTAGTATTCTTTGTGTATTATAGCTAATATTAAAAAATAAAATAATATTTTAAATTCAGCATTCAATGCTCATAAAACAAGAAATAAAAATATAAGGAATAAAATATAAATGAAAACTAAAAACTAATTGGCAGGCAATTCGTCTGAGCTGAAACAAATATGAATTAGTTTTTTGTAAAATAAAATATGTAATCTAAAGTCTTACCATTCAGCATCTTTTACATATTATTATGCAAACACGTGAGATTGTTCACCTGGGTTGGCTTCAAAAGTGTTCGCCTCTTTGTAATTGTCTGTGCCGCACCGGAAAATATTCGTTCGCATGGCACTGATGTGGCCAATAAACACAGGCGTTTGATCATATAGGAGTATAAGTGTGGATATTGCCCCTTTCTTTGCTCCCACCATTTTAAAGCATCTTCCTTCCGATTTAAATACTCTTCGGAGAGGTATTTGTCCATTTCTCGAATGGATGCCACTGTGTTGTTTGACGGCCTGCTCACTTGTTGAAAGGTTTCGTCGTATTCCTTCCAATTATCGTCTTCTGTTGTTTGTTTGACAATTTCTTCTTCAACGGATACTGCAGGCGTGTCATTGGCATGGCGATGGATGTTTTTTTTAATATTAGAAACCGCGATTTAAAAAGCGTCCGGGTTTCTAAAAACTCGCCCTTTAAATCGGGGATCCAACACAGTGCTTTCAGCGAACAATGGATTTGACTCCAAGTCCTTGAAGCGGTGCTCCATCTCCCTCAGAAGGACAGTTCCCACTGCAGCGGCTGACTCGTTTAGCCCAAAACTAAGACTACCGATCTTTCTTTGCAGAATTCCTGCCAGCACTATCACTTTTGATAGAGTAACATTTTTATCTGCCGAAAGTTCGGTTTTCACCTGCAACAACGGTTGAAGAATGGGTTGTACTTCTTCTATAGCTTCGAAGTCCTGATTGGTCAAGCCCAGATCGGGTCGCAGAAGCGAAACCACCAGCATCACCGCCTCCTTCAATGTTATCAGTCGCTCAAACATTTTAAAAGTTGAGTTCCAGCGAGTTGGTACATCCTGAACAAGCTTAACATCCGGGAGTCTTAGTTGAGCTTGGGTGTCCTTAAGCTTTTTATACGCCGTTGTACTTCGGTGAAAAAATTGAACAATTGCACTGAATTTCATGCGAATGGTGCTAAGTTTTTCTAACCCTTTTTGCACAATAAGGTTTAAAGTATGTGCGAAGCACGGAATGTGACGCCAGTTGCCTATTTTTATAGCACCAACAATGTTGAATGCATTGTCGGAGGCAATAGCAGCAACTTTATTTCCAATGCTCCATTTAATTACAACCTTCCGCAATCTTTCTGCCAAATTTTGGGATGTGTGGCTTTCCTCAACTTGCTCGCACGACAGCATAAACGATTTCAATGTTGTCGACTGCTTTCCAATAAAATGGGCAGTCACCGCCATATAACTTTCATGGGCCAGAGAAGTCCAACAGTCCGCTGTCAGGCAAACCGCCGTCGCATCAAGCATTTCCTCTTTTATAATGGCCGTCTGCTCATCGCAAATTTGCGGCATCAAAACATTTGAAACAGTTTTCCGTGTAGGAAGCTTATATCCGGGGCAGTCAATCAACTGCTTAAACTCCGGCTCTTCCACCATCCGAAGCGCATGATGCCCTTTAGCTATCATTTTTACAACCTGCCGATCAATCTTCTGACTTCTGCTTGCACTTATCGGCCTTTGAAAAAACGCCGTCATGCGTTGCTGTCCATTACATTCATCAATATTGGCAGTCTCATCGTCTTGCCGGACAACCGGCTCCATTGCGGTTGGGTGTTTGCTAGAAAGGTGCCGTCCAAGTTGCTCTGCGACTTGCTGCTCAGCACGTTGCGACAATATTTACATATCGCCATATCTTTATTTCCCAAATCTGTAAAATGCTTCCAAATGGCACTTTGGGGTCGAGACATTTTAGGTTTTTTTTATTGCGTATTATAAAATTTAAACCAACGGGAATTTAGATGCTTTAAAACAAAGTGACCAAATGATATTACGAAAAACGGCTGAAATGGCTTAAAATCACCGATACGTCTGTTTCGATCTTCAGTAAATTATGTTTTATTTGAAAAAAATTACAAATTGATTGGCATAATTAAAATAAAATATAATATAAATCAAAATACTGCATTGTTCCACAAAATCTCCATCGGCTATAATAAACTTGGTATTTTTAATGTAAGCGATAGTAGTAGTGTTGGGTTGTGTTTGGTTGCTCATTGCTCACTTGGTGAAAATGTTCCCTTGCTGAACACTGAACACAGTAAACAGCTGAACAGAGAGCAAGTGAGCAGTGAACAACTGAACAGTGAGCAGTGAACAACTGAATAGTGAGTAGTGAACAACTGATTAGTGAGTAGTGAGCAACTGAACAGTGAGCAAGTGAGCAAGTGAGCAGCTGAACATGTTCACTCGCTCAGTTTAGTGAACAACTCTTTTTTGTTCACTCACTCATGAGCAACCCAACACTAGTACTATTCTTCACAAACGTTTGTTTTTCCGCTCATAAATTCTACTGGGTGAAAAAATCTATCTTCAGAATCTTGCTGCATGAGTACACCTCCAAACCCTTATTTACTAGCATCTGTGTGCACTTCAGTAACTGCACTCGGGTTGTAAAGCTGTAAAGCGCAACAATAGATTATTCATCTATTCTCCCGTAGCTTATTTTCTTTTCGGAGTAAGTCGGTTAAAGGCTCTGCTTCAACTGCATAACCCTTGATAAATCGACTTAAGTAGGATGTTAAGCCCAAAAATCTTTCTAAAGCTTTCCTAGTTTTGGGAATTGGAAATTTTACCACTGCCTCTGTTTTGTCCTGCGTGGACGTGTTATATTCTATAACGGATCCTAAAAAAGTAATCTTTCTCTGTATGTACTGTCCTTTTTCCCATTTTATCCATAACCCAGCCTTTCCGGCTACTTCTAAAAACTCTTTCATTATTTCCAAATTTTCATTTTCTTCTCGAGTTGGAATTATAATATCGTCTTATTTTTTTTATTAAAAATCAACGTTCTCAAAACTGAACTTATAAAGCGACAAAAAACTGCAGGCGAATTAGATATACAAAACGGAACATGAGTAAATTCATATTGACCGTGATGTGTAACAAACGCAGTATATTTTCTAGAACTCTCTTCCATAGGCACGTGAACATAACCATTTCTGAGATCTAGAGTTGTAAACACTTTTGATCCCTGCAAACGTTCAAGCACTTCATCAATAAGCGTCATCGGAAAATTATCTTTCTCAATTTTTAAATTTAATTTTCTGAAGTCACAACAAAGTCTTTTGGTGACGCAAATTCAGATGAGCTTGGTACAATAATGCCTTCATTTAGCCATTCTTGTACTTGCTTTTCAATTATAAGCCTATTTTCATAGGAAGTTCTGCGTGCATGCTGAAACACCGTACTGTCATCGTCGAAAATTAATTTCATTTTTACTGGTGAATTATTTGCCTTCTTTTTTGCAAACGAACTTATTAAATCTTTAACTTCTGATTTTTGCTCTTTTGTTAAGAGTTTTAAGTCGACTTTGTCTAAAACTGTTTGCTTTTGTGACATCACAACTTCCTGAACACACACAGCCTTAAACTCAAACATGTTATTTTCTTTCTCTTTAAAAACCCAGTAAACAACAAATCTACTTCTTGCAAAATGTCACTGCCAACGTCAGGCTGATCACTTCCAGAGAACATTGAAACTCTATCCTGAATGTCCCGTAACGTGAATTGCGAAATGGTTCTTGGGTTTTCATAAATGCTTCCTGCTTTACTCCTAACAACAATTTCTTCCAGCTGTTCATTCCCATTTTCTTCGTCATCTACGTTTTCAATTCTAAAAAGTCATGAAGCCTGTCCTGTAATACACTTTTCCTTCCACTAGTTTCTAGCTTCAGCTCTCTTAGCTTTTTTCTGAGCTCATCAACTTTCAGCTGTAAAATTGCCCTTGCGTCCATATTGAAACTTAAATTTAGCTTAAAATAACTGAATGGTTTCTTCTCAGCCAAATATCAGCAATCTTCACCGGGTAACTTGGGCCCTTGCCAAGCTACTCCCTCGTTCACGAACTTCACCGGGTGACTTGAGCCTTTGTCAAGACACACCCACGTTGACTCGCACCACACTGAGTAGCTTAAGCCGTCTATGCTTAACTACTCTCTCGCCGCTAAATGCCTGTAGTGTCGCTTGCGCCAACTAAGTCAAGCTGCAGCCCTCAACAATTCCTCAGTAGTTAGTCTTGGCCGTCTATTTGCACTCCCACGTCGAATGTGGCAGTGTAGCTTGTTCGCTGAGGAAAATTTGCGTGGCACCCGTTTCCAGCGTAGCTACCATCACCTCAGCCTCGATGCTCGTCTCTGCAGCAAGCCGGCCATCCAGCAAACGGATAACACCAGCTAATTCCGGAACTCGCTCGTCTGCCCTCTCACCTGTTCCGGATTTGAAGAGGCGCTGGGCGGCTCCTGCGCCTGGCAACAGTCGACGGTCGTTACTCATCGGCGACCACAGTCCTCGGCGGTACCTTGTAATAGCTCTGGGACCCCCTGGGCCAAGTTTCGGGTGTCCACTCGATGTGATACAGCTCGTTCCTCCAAGCGCTTGATGAATCGCAAGGGGTATGTAGTACCAAACGTGACTCCCCAGCGTTGCATGCGTTCCACTCCAATGGCTCCAGAGACGTCGTGTCGATTCGGTAGCATCGTCGATGTTACCCCCTCGTTTGCTGGTGGTGTTGAACCGGCACCGGTATGCTTAAATACTGCATAGCCTTCTCTGCAGTGGCGATCGCGAACCCTTGGCTGCGCTGCCCTCTGCTGTGGCCGCTGCCAGCGCCGTTTGGCTCGAGCCATTCTGCAGCTGCGGGCTTCGCTCTCGCTCTCATTGTCCTCGGCTGCCCTCGTTGCTGCGGCCGCTGTTTGTTGCGCGGCTTTTCTCCCTTTTGTCGCTTTTCTAAAGGGATCCCGTTCTAATTATGTACGAAGTTACCGTAGGCCTTATTCGTATAACTAGCTCAAAATATATATAAATTAACCTACTAACTTATCCTATAAAATTGTGACTCGTCACACCCCCCTCCCCCACCACCTGCTGGTAACACATAATGACTCCGCTGGCTGGAAGTAAACAAATAGAAACAAACGAGGTGCCAGGGTAAGCGAGGCGTATGCAATTTAACAGAAGTTAGTTAACAGAACATACATTGCGCAGATACCACCATCGACTCCGCTGCTGCAGACGAAGGCGGTACGCAGATACGCAGACGATCGGCAGATACGCATGCCTGCGTCGCGACAAGCTAGAGTTAGATATAAGAATATTGTATGATTAGTCTTTAGTCTCCTTCGTTCTCCGCATCGCAACGCATCGTTCCTTGTGTAACAATAAAGTGAAAAAACATACAACTCGGCTATCGCCAGTATTGTCAATCATAACCATTTAATATAGTAAACAATATCCGGTAGTGGTCTGGGTAACTTATAAACTGTCGCCCAACAGTATCAAAAACTTACGAAATAGTGTCATAGCTCAAACATAAAAATAAAGAAAAACAAGTAAAAAACTTGCAGTCGGACGTAACCGACTGCGGACCAGTAAAAGAACGGATGGTAAGGAGTCTGCTTGCAAAGGAGTGGGACGGGTGGTAATCATCGCCAGCTATCATGTTATCAAATTTGGTGACTTTAGCTAAAAACTGTGGAAGATAACTTAACTCCCAAATTTATAAGGTGGGCGGCTGAGGTAGGCGTGGCATCCAAATTTTTATATTAAATCTTTTTAATTGTTACCATTTATCTTCCTACCAAGTTTGGTGGCTTTAGCTCAAAAACTTTTAAAGATATAGCCGATTATAAATTTGTAAGGCGGGTGGAATGGGCGTGGCATCCAAAACTTTGATGCAGATCTTTGGTAGATGTTGCCTTCAATCTTTCTACCGAATTTGGGGGCTTTAGCTTGAAAACTGTAAGAGATATCGAAATTTCCGATTTTAAATGGTAGGCAGCAGATAAGGGCGTGGCATCCAAATTCTTTTTTAAATGTCACCATATATCTTCCTACCAAATTTGGTGACTCTAGTTCAAAAAATGTGGAAGATACACGCATAACCGTTTTAACAACGGCGGGGGGTGGGAGGCGGAAGGTGTGGGCGTGGCATCCAAATTTTTGATGCAGTTTTTTGGAAAACTTTACTACCTATCCTGACACTAAATTTGGTGGCTCTGGCCCAAAAAATGTGAAAACTATAGGCGTTTCCAATTTCAAGAAGCAGGGAGGATGGGGGCGGAAGTAGTGGGCGTGGCATCCAAAATATTGATGCAGTTTTTTCAGGGACATGCAAAGCAAACTGCGTGCAAATTTTGGTAATTCTATCTGTAAGAATGTGAATCGAATTTATCGATTGCCCAGCCTCCTAGTGGGCGTGGCACCCCGATCTAAACACTTTATCTGTACCGTCTATAGATAAACATAATTCCAAAGTTTTAAGTCTCTAGCTTTACGGGTGTCGAAAAAAGTTGCGTTCATACGGACGGACAGACGGACAGACAGACACCATGACGGACATTGCACAAAACCAATATACTATGATACTTTCAGTATCAAAGTATAAAAAGATTTAAAACAGAATATTCATCAAGTGAAACATTGAAACATTAAAACGTATGAACAAAACTGATTCACTAAATATGTGAATTATTAGATCTAAAAACTAAAACACTAAACAAACGAAACTTTAAAACAAGTAAAAACGTTGCAGTCGGACGCAACCGACTGCGGAATACTTTGATACCAGTAAATGAACGGTTGATAAGGAGGAATGCAGGGGCGAAGGGAGTGGGTCATGTGGTAAACATCGCCAGCTATCATGTTACCAAATTTGGTGACTTTTGCTCAAAAGCTGTGGAAGATAACTTAACTTCAAAATGTAAAAGGTGGGCGGCAGAGGTGGGCGTTTCATCCAAATTTTTGAATCAAATGTTTTTAACTGTCACTATCTACCTTCCTACCAAGTTTGGTGGCTCTAGCTCAAAAACTGTTAGAGTTATAGCCGATTCCAATTTTATAAGGATGGTGGCTTGGGTGGGCGTGGCATCCAATATTTTGATGCAGATCTTTGGTATATGTTGCCTCCTATCTTTCTACCGAATTTACGGGCTCTAGCTTAAAAACTGTAAGAGATATCGAAATTTCCGATTTTAAATAGTGGGCGGCAGAGGTGGGCATGGCATCCTAATTTTTGATGCAAATCTTTAGTAGATGTCACCATATATCTTCCTACCAAATTCGGTTACTCTAGCTCGAAAAATGTGAAAACTATAGGCGTATCCAATTTCAATGAGAAGACGTCAATATCTATCTTCACACAAAATTTGGTGGCTCTAGCCCAAAAAATGTGAAAACTATAGGCGTTTCCAATTTCTTGGAGTAGTGGGGATGGGGGCGGAATCAGGGGGCGTGGCATCCAAGTTTTGATGGGGAACTTCAGTACCTATCTTGACACAAAATTTGGTGGCTCTTGCCCAAAAAATGTGAAAACTATAGGCGTTTCCAATTTCAGGATGAAGGGGGGATGGGGACGGAATCAGGGGGCGTGACATCCAAAATTTTGATGCACTTTTTTGGGGAACGTCAATATATATCTTGACACAAAATTTGGTGGTTCTAGCCCAAAAAATGTGAAAACTATTGGCGTTTCCAATTTCAAGGAGCAGGGATGATGGGGGCGGAAGGAGTGGGCGTGGCATCCAAAATTTTGATGCAGTTTTTTCAGGGACATGACTAGCTATCTGCGTGCAAAATTTGGTAACTCTAGCTGTAAGAATGTGAGAAATATTTGGTTTTATCGGTTTTCAGTTATCGAATTTATCGATTTTCCAGCCTCCTAGTAGGCGTGGCAACCCAATCTTAACACTTTATCTGTACCGTCTATAGATAAACATAATTGCAAAGTTTTAAGTCTCTAGCTTTACGGGTGTCGAAAAAAGTTGCATTCATACAGACGGACAGACGGACAGACACCATGACGGACATTACACAAAACCAATATACTATGAGACCTTCGGTATCAAAGTATAAAGACTCGAAACAAAATACTCATAAGAGAAGCATCGAAACATTAAAGCGTATGAACAAAACGAAACAGAAAACGAAGTGCACAAGCAAACAAAAAATAACTGTTTTACGAAAACCTAACCTGCAAATCAAAAACAATCGTGGACGGCTTAGGCAGCGGCGAAGACAAACCATCACAGAAGGAAGACTTCACCGCACCTGAAGCAACAATCTTACACGCCCTCCCCAAGGAGAAGATTTCATCAGCGACATCAGGATTAAGAAAAATATGTTCAAATTCAAATCGTCATAGGGTATTTGTCAAAATAAGTTAAAATAAAAATTTTTTCATTTTACATTTGCATACATTGTAAGGCCACTGTTTGGTATTTTCGTTGTTAATACCTTGTGGCAACCGACACAGTGCCCTATTGCTTGCTAAATTTAAAATGTCAACAACACCCTATGACGGACAACGAAAGTGATTCGGACAGCATTTCTAAATTATTAACAGACCTAGAGAAATTTAAGTTAGCGAACACAAAGACGAACAGTAACATGGACGCGCAAACACTCTCAAATATCGTGCAAGCGGCAATAAGCGCTGCGCTTAGTGCACAAAGGACCGAGTTTGATCAAAAAATTCAGCAGCTCACAGAGAGCATGCGGAAGTCAGCAATAGCCGAACCAAAAGTGAAAATCTTTGAGAATGTTTGTGTCATTCCGGACGTACAATGTGACGAGCCACTCGACGCAATAAAGTATCTGCCAGAGTTTGACGGCAAACAAGAAGATTATGTCTCTTGGCGCCAAGCGGCCATTGCCGCTTATAGAATGTTCGAAAACTATGTAGGTAGCACGCGCCATTATCAGGCGGTACTTATAATCCGAAACAAAATAAGGGGCGGCGCCAACCGCACCCTTTCATCTTTCAACACAAAGCTGAATTTTCAGGCAATTATAGAAAGACTTGACTTCACATACGCTGACAAACGCCCAGCGCAGCTTGTAGAACAAGAATTAGGAACCCTCAGGCAGGGCAATATGAGCATTTTGGAATTCTATGATGAGATCGAGAAAAAGCTCACTCTCCTCACTAATAAAACAGTAATGTCATATGATACGGCAATGGCTGATTATATTAGCGAGAAATATCGTGCAGACGCTCTGCGCGTCTTCGTGTCCGGGTTAAGAAAGAATCTTACCGATGTATTGTACTCGGCTCGACCAAAAAGCTTGCCAGCCGCACTTGCAATGGCACAGGAGCTTGAGGCGAACCATGAGAGGTATAATTTTGCCGCAAACTATGCTAGAAGTCTCGAAGAAAAATAAAAGAGACAACAAGCAGAGGCAAAAGATAGGGGCCCTAATAGAGGCTATAGTAAAAATCCACACTTCAAAAAAGAAAATCAACAACATCAAAACAAATCTAAGGGAAACGATGAAGTAGAACCGATGGATGTTGACCTCTCCTCCTCCAAATTTAGACAACAGAC
Organism: Scaptomyza hsui; assembly: GCA_018152825.1. Taxonomy (NCBI): domain Eukaryota; kingdom Metazoa; phylum Arthropoda; class Insecta; order Diptera; family Drosophilidae; genus Scaptomyza; species Scaptomyza hsui. Next base: position 1,163,969 of record JAECXO010000241.1, read on the forward strand.
AAACTTTCAGCGGCAAGGTCAGGGGCAAAACCCAAGGTCTTCCCGCAAAAATACTTACCAGCATGGGGTCAAAAGGTTAAATTGTTTTGAGAGACAGTCAGATCAAAGAAGCCAACGAATAAATCACCTGGCACAAAGTAACTCACAGGAAGCAGAGCTTGCTTTTGAAAAACAATCAGCCACCGAAATCGCTGAACTTGAAGAATGTGGCGAGGGTGATTTCATTTACGACACGATCCATTTTTTAGAGGCCAGTCCATGCTCGCGTTCATCGAACGCAAAGTCGCAGGGACAACATTAAAACTTTTGTTAGATACAGGGGCTTCTAAAAACTATGTTCGATCTACCTTACAGTTAGATCACAAGCTCGCTGTACGAGAGCATTTCGATATCGGTACCCTGCACGGGTCAAGGAAAATCACGCATAAGTACATTTTTAAAATTTTCGGACTTGATAGTCCATTCTTCCTGCTCCCAGGCCTTACATTCTTTTATTATTTGGACGTAGATGTACTAACGAACAGTACAATCAAGTGGCCCAACGATACCAAGCACCGGCTTGTTAACGCGCGGACCCAAGCAAAACGCAACCACCTTCCGCCCGACCGACAGTGGGGCGCACATGTAGACATATAGAAAGGATTATGAATAGCATAATAAGAGTAACATGCTTGAAGAGCGATGGGTAAAAAATTTCTTGTTCTCCTGATCGGAACTGCAAAACAAATTTGGCTGATTAATTCGGAAGAATCAATTTCACCAATTATTAGTTTTTGTAAAAAGCACCAAGCATTGTTCTGCGATCAGAAAGAGAAGGAAGATTTATTAGTAAAAGTCTACTGTAGTAGGTAGATATGTTAATGTTAGAGTCCCAATTAAGTCCCCTATGGGCAAAGAGCAAAAATTGTTTTTGTACTGATTATATTCTATCTTGGCGAATCCTGTATTTGGGATACCAGATACAAGATCCATATTCAAGAACAGGACGTACCAGAGACGTGTAAAGAGTAGGGCTGTGCAACGAGCAATGTTCGTCCGAACATGTTCGGCGTTCGATTCAATTTGTAACTGTTTTTTGTTCGAACAAATGGTCGAACGGTTCGAAACTTCGAACGGGTTCGGCCAAGTCATGCGTGTTGAGTTCGGCGATCAACTGCGGCAGCTGTATATTTGAACGTTCGCCAGCGCAGTCAGCAAGCAAAGCAGCGCGCGAGGCTGCAAAAAGACTGAATGCATGTGCTGAGCGGATTGTAGTTATTTATTCCTATTACATAGATATTGTAATTTTTTACTTTGTAAAAAATAACAAAATTATTGTTTTTATTATTGTTTTTTTTTTTTGTTTTATTTCTTAAATTATGTTTTCAAGCAAAAATGCAATCTCCTCCACGTGGACTGATAGTAAATTGGCTCTTTCAGCGCAGACTATGTTACCACAAGTCGAGAAGAGGCGCTCGCTTGTAGTTTGCGCTCCATTTCGTTGCGTTCCGTTGAATTCATGGCACACAAATGAATTCAAATGCAAACAAGCATTTCTAAAAGAAAAAGCGTACGAACCGTTCGAACGTTCGACTCTTCGAACATTTCAGTCTGACCTTATGACAGTTCGGTCAAATCGGTGTAAGCCCGAACGCGTTCGAACTGTTCGTTGCACAGCCCTAGTAAAGAGTTTTGGTTATATAGGGATCGTCAAATTCTTTCGACCAGCGCTTAATGAACCCCAAGGTACTAGAGGCTCGATGTGCAACTGAAGAGATATGCTTGTGAAATTTAAGTTTTGGGTCAAAAAGGATACCTAAATCATCAACACATTCAATGCGATCGAGTGGGCTACCATTAGGCAAATATATATTTGAAAAAGGAAGGCTTCTATAAAAAGACATGACTTTTGCAATTAAGATTTAGTAAGTTAACACGACACCACTTTTGAAAGTTATCTAAATCTGTTTGGAATTTTTGAGCAGACAACAGAGCAGTACATGACATGCATAATTTTACATCGTCAGCATACATCAGCACTCGAGAATGGTTAATTACAGATGGGAGATCATTGATTAACAGTCTTAATAATAAAGGTCCAAGGTGACTTCCTTGCGGAACACCGGAAGTGACATGAACCACCTTAGAGACAGCGTCATTAAAACTAACTCTCTGTGTTCTATGAATTAAATATTCCCTTATCCATAGAATGAGATTGCTTGGAAAACCTAAAAGTTGAAGTTTATGAAGTAAGAGGTAGTGATTAACCGAGTCAAATGTCTTACTGAAATCAGTGTAAATAACATTCGTTTGCATTTTATTTTGAAAACCCTTAACAACTAGTGAAGTAAATTCTAACAGGTTAGTGGTTGTAGATATTTTTTTCACGAATCCATGCAGGCACGGTGATATTAAAGATCTACAAAAATGTTGTAACTGAGACAATTTGGAGATACCCCTATAATTTTGAACATTAGACTTGTCTCCTTTTTTATGGAGAGGAATTATAAATGATTCTTTCCAGATGTTAGGAAAAGAACATTTCTCAACAGACAAACTCAACAATTTATGCAACGGCTTTAAGAGACCATCAGCGCAGTACTTAAGCACACAGCTTGGTACACCGTCTGGTGCCGTGGAAAATACGGTCTTAATACCCTGTAGATCACGTAGTAATGAACACTCCGTGATCCTTGGTTAATAAATACAATTGGAGTCGTTAACCTGATACGGGTAAGGCAGATCAACCTGATCATCAAATGAACTGAATGTTGTTTGGAAAAATGCGGCAAATAAATCGGCAATGGCCTGATCTGTGTTGGCCGACTCTTTATCAAAACATACACTAGATGGAAGTGTTGAAGACCTTCGCTTCGCAGTAAAAGAACCGCTTAGAATCTTCCTGAAACTGTTGTCTGCACCGACTTAGGTAATTTTTATAACATGAGTTATTCCTGACTGAAAAGCTGGAACGCGCAACCAAGTATGATGATTAATGAACAGAAGAGCCAGATTTTCTGAAACTCTTATAAAGCTTAGATTTTCGATTTTTAAGGGCTGTCAAGTCTCGTGTAATCCACGCAGGTTTGTTTCTCCTACTTGGCTTACCAAAAGGGACACACATGTCGAATAAAATTTCTAAGGCTCAATAAAAAATACTGATTGACGTATCCAAGTCCTCAGAACCATAGAGGGGCGACCAGTCAACCAGTGCTAAGAGCCGGGTAAGTTTTACAAAATCGGTTTTCCGAAATTGACGTACTCGTTTTTATAGTTCACTACACTGGCGTACGGCACAGGCAGGCAAAGTAATCAACACCTCCAACGTCGGGTAGTATAAGTCTTAGGGAGTGGATATGGGAAGGGATCTTGACACAGATAGATTGGATGGATCCGAAACAAATACCAAATCAAACATTCTATCAAGAGAAATTGGAATACCATTGATCTGACTAGAGACGGGCGCGGGCCATGTTTTTTTTGGTGGCACGCACGAACACGACGTGACAAAAAGCAATCTGCCTTGGACATGAGTATACATATATTAAAAAGGCAAAGCAAAAGAAGTGTAACATGTCGCGGCAAGTAATTGAAAATGCTGTTCGCAGTAATAGTGCCCAAATTAAACTTATTAAGAACGAAAAAGCAAAAAGCGATGTTTGGCAAACATTTTTTATGATAGAGTACGAAATTGCAAAAGTTGACTATGTCTACTGCATAAAGTGCAAGGCTGTATTCTCATATACAACAAAAGCCGGCACTGGCACACTACTTCGCCATAAATGCGTGGGTGCTCCATCGTGCAGCAAAAAACAAAAAATACTGGACATATTTGGGAAGAAGGAAGTGTCGCAGCGAGCTCTGCATATTCTGGCGGAAAAGCAGCTAGGCTTTGTGGCGAAAGACTTACTACCGCTAAGTGTAACAGAGGGTAAGTGGCTGTCTTTTATGAAGATTCGTTCTGTGCATCTACATTCATGTACACTGTAAAAATCATTGAATTTGTTCACTTTTTGGATAGAACATACATACATACATACACAAACATAGACATACTTATTGTTGTTTTTTAAATTTGTTTATATTTTTTATAGTTTATTTAACCTTTTATCTAATGAAACTGAAAAACAAAATTATAAAAATAAATGCATTAACATAGAAAAAATTTAATTTTTTAAAAATATAAACAAATTTTAAAAACAACAGTATGTATGTCCCTTCTAGCCTAAAAGTGAATAAATGCAATTTTTACAGTGTGTAAACACTTTCATGGCATAGTGTACTACTAGTAGCTTTTAATCCTGCGGCCTCGCTCCAGACCGCCCAATAGTAATCTCCCCTTTCTTTTACAATTGGTCGGCCTAGAGCGATGCCGCGAGATTAACAGTAACTACAAAATAAAACTGGCATTTTTCTATCAATTCTATTATTTTTTTTTTGCAGGTCGAGGTTTTCGCGAGTATGCACAGGCACTAATAAATACAGGTGCGGAGTTTTGAAAGACTGACTACAACGATCTTGTTGTATCACCACATCTGTTATGGTGGACCATTACAATAAATTGAAGGAGCAAATTAAGGCCGACTTGGCGGATCAGCATCTAGCCTTCACAACAGATATGTGGACAGACCACTACACTCAATGGAGTTTTATATCGCTAACTGCGTATTACGATAAGGAATCTTTTGTCTTAAAAGTCGCACTCTTAGGAATAAGAGAATTTTCGGAGGACCGAAAAACAGGCAGTAATATTTTAAAAAATATTACAGAAATATTGGAGTACTTTCATATTGAGCCGAAACTTAAAAGTGCTGTGGTGGTCACAGATAATGGCGCAAATGTAGTTAATGCTTTCCGCCAATACAAACGGCTTTCTTGTGCTTCTCACAATTTAAACTTAGTAGTGGGAGACGTTTTGGAAAAAAATGTCATGCCTGAAATTAAAAAAATGATAGATTGCGCCCGAGCCCTTGTAAAATATTTTAAGCATTCAGAATTAAACAACAAATTGATAAAAAATGAAGTGCAGCGAATAGCTGAAATGGACTTCATTCTTCTTGAACAATTATTGCAATTTTTAAGGCATTTCAAAAATTGTTCTGAGCAGTTAAGCGCCGATAAAGTGCCAACTATTCATATTTTTGCACTTTGGTTCGAAAAATTAACCAAAGTATGTCGCACAGATGCTTTAGTCTCGGAAATTATAACAATTCTAAAACGTTCAACTTTGATGTCACTAAATAGCCGTTTTCAGCCTTCTACTGCTCACTACATTGGAGTATTCTTAAATCCACCTTTCAAAGAAATGAAATTTTTGACATGCTTATGGAAATAGAAGGAGAAAAAGAGATTATCGCGGAGTCTGAAAATGTGCCTCCTAAACTAGATGGGCATGCATTTTCTGAGTTTTTGGAAATGAACCAAGCGCCAAAAAAAATTAAGCTTCATAAAAATGCTATTGACGTAGAATTTGAAAAATATCTGAATATAGTTGTTGCTCCCGACACCGATGTTTTGCTTTTTTGGTAAAATGCCACAGGCTTGAAACTTTTGCGGAGTTTAGCTAAAATTATTTTAGCTATTCCAGCAAGTTCGGCTACGAGTGAACGACTTTTTCGAGTTCAGGAAATGTATTAAATGAAAGGCGGACTAGATTGCTAAGTTCAAATTTAGAAAAAATTTTATTTCTATATATAAATATGTAACATTATAAATATGTAAGACTACATGCAACATTTCATTTCCATAGAAATAAATATACGTACACGAAATATAAATAAATTTTTTAATTGGAGTTTAAATTTATACTAGTTGTTACCCCCGCGGCTTCGCTCTCGTCCGCCCGTTAGTTGCAACGTGGTTGATGCAACTCAACAAAGTCCACAAGCCTCAAACAAATCCACAAACAGATATACGGACTTTAACCTTTGACAAGAAAAAATCGAATGACAGAGATGAATTCCGCCTCCTTTCGAGTGTATGCAAAAGTCGCACCAGAATCAAAAGAATGCTTATTATTCAGAAACGGTTTAGTCTAGATAACTTATCTAAACTATTTTAAGCTAGCCCTCAACGGAAAAAAGTTGTAGTGAATTATTCTAAAAAAATATGAAAGATCAAAGTACTTCGAGTTTATCTTGGATAATCTTGAATTTTGCAAATCCGACCTCGGATTCGTACAACGTAGTCAGCTTTTCACCGCCATGTTGCAGCCACAATACTCACATCCGCCCGGTAAACAAAAATAAAAAAATAAATAAATAACATAATTTCGTGTTGGGCCGTGCTGGGCAGTGTTTCCAGAATTTTTTCGTCGTTCGTGTTCGTGCGTGTTTTGAAAAAAGGTTTCGTGCTCGTGTTGGGCCGTGCCGAAAAAATTCGACACGCGCCCATCTCTAGATCTGACCCAATGACATTTCAAATAAGCCATCCAGCAAATCAGACTGCCATTTCTAATGGGTGCAGCAGACTTCGTCACCAAAGAAGTAAAAGAACTTTTGAGGAATAATTCGTCCTTCCAAATCACCCTATAACAACCCCATTTGGGTCGTCAGTTAAAAAGGAATTGACGACTCAGGAGCAAAGAAGAAGTGAATGATTATTGACTTCCGGAAGCTCAACGAAAAATCTTTCGCAGATAGGTATCCCATGCCAATTATCGCCATGATTCTAGCAAACTTGGGGAAGGCCCAGTTGTTCACAACACTGGACCTCAAATCTGGCTATCACCAAATTACCTTAGCAGAACAAGACCGTGAAAAGACGTCTTTTTCTGTTAACGGTGGAAAATACGAGTTCTGCCGATTACCGTTCGGCCTAAAGATCGCCGGAAGTATTTTCCAAAGGGCTATTGATGACGTATTGCGTGAGCACATTGGCAAGACCTGTTATGTCTATGGCGATGACGTCATCATATTCTCAAAGAACGAGAAAGACCACGTAAGAGACGTAGGTCAAGTTTTGAAATGCCTTCACGAAGCAAACATGAAGGTTTCAAAAGAAAAATCTGTTAATTTTTCGGGCTAGCGAACTATTATAGGTGCTTCATCAAAGACTTTGCTTCCATCGCGAAGCCTTTGTCCGACATTTTGAAAGAGGAAAACGGAAAAGTTAGTAAAGAAACATCCAAAAGAGTACCCGTCACCTAAAAGTATCAAGCCTTCGATAAGCTTAGAAACATTTTGGCTTCTAAGCAGGTAATTCTTCACTACCCCGACTTCAAGAAACCTTTTGACCTTACGACGTATGCTTCATCCTCAGGCATAGGAGCCGTACTGTCCCAGTGCGGAAGGCCCATCACAATGATTTCTAGGACCCTTAAGGACAGAGAAACCAACTACGCAACAAACGAAAGAGAGTTGTTAGCAATAGTATGGGCTCTGAACACCTTACGTCACTACCTTTATGGGGTCTATAACTTAAATATTTACACTGACCACCAGCCCCTGACGTTTGCTGTATCTGACAAAAATCCCAACGCAAAAATAAAGCGTTGGAAGGCGTTCATAGACGAACGCGACACAAAAATTTTCTATAAGCCAGGCAAGGAAAACCACGTGGCTGATGCCCTATCCAGGCAAAACATAAATGCGCTAGAAAACATGCCCCAGTCAGACGCGGGTACAGTTCACAGTGAAGAACCCTTCACTTACATGTTTGAGGCAACCGAAAAGCCGGTAAACTGTTTTAGAAACCAGATAATCCTGGAAGAGACAGAAATCCCGTAAAAAAAAAATGTCGTGCTATTTGGAGAAAAAACCTGGCACATAATAAACTTCAAAGATTGGGACTCAATTATTAACATTGTAAAAGATGTAAAGCCCAACGTCGTCAACGCAATAAATTGCGATCTCCCCATACTTGGCCACAAACAACATGCCCTTGTTAAATATTTCTCTTCAACAAAATTTTGGTTTTGCAAAAATAGGGTGGTAGACGTTTTCAATAAAGATGAGCAAAGGAAATTGCGACCATAGAACATAGCCGTGCCCATAGGGCAGCGCAAGAGAACGTAAAGCAAATACTGCTCGATAACTATTTCCCCAAAATGAGTAGATTAGCTTCAGAAATGGTCACAGACTGCAGGATTTGTGCGAAGTCAAAATACGATCGCCATCCAAAAAAGCAAGAGCTCGGTGTCACGCTGGTATAGGCACGCTGGCGAAATGGTGCACATTGACATTTACAGCACTGCAGGAAAACACTTTTTAACTGCTATAGATAAGTTTTCAAAATTCGCAATGGTACAAACCATTGCGTTACGCACAATAGTGGACATAAGTTGTCCGCCATTACATAGCACTTCAAATGGCCAGGTGGAACGTTTCCACAACACATTAGGTGACATGGCAAGATGTCTTACTGAGGAAAGGGGCATCACTGACATAGTCGAACTAATTTTGCAAACGACAATTGAATGCAATCGTTCAATACATTCAGTAACGGATCGGTCACTCATTAAAGTAATCCATTCAACACCACCTGACTTAGAAGAAGACATAATAAACAAGTTTAAGAAAGCGCAAGAGGTTCAACTGAGTAGGAACAACCCGTCGCGGCAAAATAGAGCATTTGAGGTAGGAGAAAAGGTGTTGGTTAAAACCAATAAAAGGTTTGGGAACAAGCTGTCCCCCTTATACGTGGAAGAGCTAGTAGAAGCCGAACTACTGGGAACTACTGTTCTAATTAGAGGAAGGATGGTCCATAAGGACAACATCGATAGGTTAAGATAAAAAAAAAGTAACTGCAGAACATGTATAATATACTAAATTTTTATTTATTTTCGCTAGGCTTTTGCCGCAGTACTATGAGCTACAATAACGGCTGCTAAACTGACGAACCACACGCACTCAAACTACATACCGATACTCGACGGACTGCAATAATTTGGAACGAGACAAATTACTTACGCCACACGACAAACTTAGCCGAATACGACAGAATCATACGACAAACAGCCACAGTCAACGAACTCTTAAAGTTCACAAAAAAAACACGAAGTTGACACTTTCCATTGTATGATACACTTTTGGCAAGAAATAGGATACTTGCCCTTGAATTTGAAATAAGCGCATTAGCAATGGCCGGCATTACTTTAACCAACCCCGCAATAATAAATAATGACGATTTGAAGGTTATTCTGCATGAAAGTTTCACGCTGTTAGTGTTGCCCAAGTAATGAGCGTTTAAAAATTTTTTACACAAGCTGAAAGTTTCAAAAAATCCATAACAAAAGTCTTAAAGCATTGAAAATAGCTTGAGTATGCTGCGTCATACATATTTCAAGTGCATAATGCGACCTTCAAGCTAATTGAGATACAAATTTGTGATCCAAAACAAACAGTTAATTAAAACCAAAACATATCATATTAAGTATTGTTCAGATATCCCAAACCTAAGTACAAAATATTAGTTATCTTGTCGCTCAAGCCGGAGTCATCCTACAGTACCCGAGAAGTCCTACTTTCGCGCAAGAGCTTCATTCAGATGTACTCGTGCACTGTAAAACCCAGCCGGACCACCTGGCCCCTTTGGATGTGGTCGACGAGGAAATTATCATCATCAACATGCTGAAGAGTTTTAGCGTGACCGAGGACGGACACGTTTTGAAAGGGAGAGTAGTTAACAGAAGTTAATTAACAGAACATACATTGCGCTCAGACCACCATCAACTCCGCTGTTTTTTGTTTTGGTGTATTTATGTATAAACGTTCGCTGGTCCGCTTGCACATAAGTGCATTCTAAAACGCTGTCACGTGGGCACAGTTTTCGAGGAACTGGTAACCACAGTGTGCAAATCGAGGCCACATTAGTTTTTTTCATCTACGATCCCTTGCCATTCCGTTTGCAACATTTGGTACAGTTTCATGCAGAGTTTTGTATGTAGAGTTCTGAGAGCACTGCGAAACCCACGACGACACGTAGGCACAGTTTGAAACTCATTGGGCAACATTTGATTTTTATACCCCGAACCCATGAAATGGGTAAAAGGGGTATAAAGTTTGTGTGCAAAAGTATGTAACAGGCAGAAGGAAGCATCTCCGACCCTATAAAGTATATATATTCTTGATCAGCATCAACAGCCGAGTCGATATAGCCATGTCCGTCTGTCCGTCCGTCTGTATGTATGAACGCGTAGATCTCAGAGACTATAAAAGCTAGAGACTTCAGGTTTTGAACATAAGCTCATCTAAGTCCTAGGCAGTACAAGTTTGTTTCCGATTTTCGATAACTATTTCCGTTTTCGATATACACATGAAATCGATTACACAAATTTCTCGAATTTTGAAAATTTAAAAATGGGGGTTAAAATAATGGGTAATAATAGAACTTTTCTGAAAATTTCATCGAAATCGGTTAAGAAACACCAGAGATATCGAAGATTGAAGTTTAGTCACAGATGCATACAGACAATGACTGTACGCGTTATGTACAGGGTTCGGGGTATCTTCTAGTCGGGAAATTTCGACTAGAGCCTTCTTACTTTTACCCATTTCATGGGTTCGGGGTGTAAAAAGAGGGTTACTGCCTTCATATGTGTGTGTGTAAATCGGTACTTGTAGGAAATGCATTAGCAGAAGAACACGTGGTCGGGTGAATAGTTTTTTGGGCACACGAGGCGATGCACGTGCATACGCTAGGGCGGCGAGACGAGCGTTCGAGTACATAGGCAGCGCATACATCTATATATATCGGAGGATATATATATTAGGTATCTACTAAGAGGAGCAGAGAAAGGCACATAGAGAGGACTTCTTTTTGTCGCATCTACGAATGACAGAGGAGCGAGGCGGACGACGCGAAGCTCGTGAGCCCTCGGTCGCGATCATTCGTGAGCGGACGAAACAGTAAAAATTTAGCCATCACGGCTCAGAAGAGGATAGTCGACCCAGAGCCATCAAGCTGTGAACATCGTGCCGTGTATTTATTTTTTTTTATTGTTCAACGAGTTAACCGAGCTGAGGTGCCAAGGTCCCAGGACGCAGGACATCGAAGGACACAACCAAGTAAATGGACACAGGACACAGGCTACAACAGGGATAATAGCCTTACATCAACAAGGACATCGCACAGGACACGAGCTAGTATACAACAAGGATACTAGTCGTGCATTAGCAAACAAGGCACAGGACATTGCAGAGGATACGAGCTAGTATACAACAAGGATACTAGCCGTGCATAAGTAAACAAGGCATAGGACAGCGCGCAGTATTAAAACCGGCACAACTTGAACCAGGACATACGAGCAGGCTACGCATAGTAACATGGTCGGAGTAGCGTGGGTATCGTACCGGCGCAAGGTGGAACTAGAACCATTTGCTGACGAGTTCGGATTTGAACGTGAAGGCACAGTGGAGGAACTTTGAGGCCGCATGTCTGCCGAGATCAGGATGAGCTACCAGAGGAACAACGAGGGATACACGCAGTATCTAATGGACATTCGCCTCATTATGAACAGCGCTGGTTATTCAGAAGCACAAGCTTCGCTTAGCCTTGCACCTCGTGACTTTCTATTTATTCCCTTGTAGTCCTTGCGTTGTCCTCGCGTTGGCTCCTTTAACATGGTTTTGGGCACTTCACACGGTTGCGCTTCTGTTCATCGCGGCCACCGAAACTTGAGTGTCAAGCCGTGTTTTTCGGTGGCGATCGCAAACCCATGGCTGAGCTGTCCTCTGTTGTGGCCGCTGCCCGCGCCGTTCGGCTCGAGCCATTCTGCAGCTGCGGGTGGCTTCGCTCTCGCTCTTCGTTATTGGCTGCGCTGTCCTCTGCTGTGGCCGCTGCCCGCGCCGTTTTGCTTTTGCCTTTCTGCTGCCGTGTCTGCGCCTTTGCTCTCGCTCAGATGCTCTTGTCGTTGCTGCGGCCGCTGAATGTTGAGCTGCTTTTCTCTCTTTTGTCGCCTTTAAAAAGGGGTCCCGTTCAAATTATGTACCAAGTTACAGTGGGCCTTATTCTTATATTTAGCTCAAAATATATAACTTAACCTACTAACTTATCCAATAAAATTGTGGCTCGTCCGCGATGTTGAACACGCCTATAATTCCGTCAAATTTCGATAATTATTCCTCCAGAAATGCTTATATCTACGGCGCTGTCGTCTCGGCTGGGCGTGGTCCGGGCTGGCTCGTTGCGACTGGTCGTCGAGGGCTGATGGTAAAACTAGCATCAGAATGCTAGCCCGTGCTTGCCCGAGTCTTACGTCTGCTTTGATCGCCCGCGATAGCTCCATTGTTGTCCAATTTGCCAAGGCTATCACCGTCCTTACTACTCGTCTGTTGGCAGTGGTCTCGATGAGTCGAGCTTTCTGCTCGCTGAAGAAAATCCGCGTGGCACCCGTGTCTAGCGATACTACCATCACCTCAGCCTCGATGCTCGTCTCTGCAGCAAACGGATAACACCCGCTAGTTCCGGAACTCGCTCGTCTGCCCTCTAACCTGTTCCGGACTTGATGAGAGGCGCTGGGCGTTTCCCGGCTCCTGTGCCTGGCAACATTCGACGGTCCTTACTTCTCGGCGACCACATTTCCAACAGAATAAAATTCGCGTCCCACGACATTCCCTCGGGATGTTCCATTCTGTTGAAGACGATGTTGCTTGCTAAGCCGTCCACGGTGTGCATGGGATTTGTTGCCCCTGTTTCACGCCTTAAAACGGCAGCTGGTCCGGTTGTGCGAACCATCCGCTCGTTACTTGCTTTGTTCCTTTCCTGACGTAGATACTTTCGTTCCCGGGTGACTTCAAAGTTGATCACCAGCTTTGTCAACTGCTTGAAAGTGCGGAAGCCCATTCGACTCACGTACAACTGGTACTCCGGCAGAAGATTTGCATAAACCCGCTCCAGTTCTTGGGCTTCTGAATAACCAGCGCGGTTCATCATGAGGCTAGGAAAAATTCCAAAAATTCCCTCCGGAACACGCTCCATGGTTCGCCCTGTAAATGCGGTACCTTGTAGTTGCTCCGGGACCCCTTGGGACAAATTTTGGGTGTCCACTCGATGTGATACAGCGCGCTCTTCCAAGCGCTCTGTAGTACCGTCAAACGTGACTCCCCAGCGCAGCATGCGTTCCACTCCAATGGCTCCAAAGACGTCGTGTCGATTTGGTAGCATCGCCGATGTTACCCTCTCGTTTGCTCGTGACAAGCTCTGGTGGTGAACACGCACCGGTATGCTTAGATACTGCATACCCGGGCTGCCTGGGTCTCGTGGTGGGGACCTGCAAGGTGGCACTCGTTGCTCTGGTAGACTCGTCGAATTCTTCTAAGCATGGGATCCGTTCCCAATCGTGGTAGGCTACAAGCTCCGAGATCGTTGTTGGGTGTCAGCCTTGGTGTCGGGCGTCCGGGCTTTTCCAAAAACGGCTTCAAGCTCCTCTAAGCCCGCCTGGATAGTAGCCGACATGCGGCGTCAAAGTTCCTCCACTGCCTTCACGTTCAAATCCGAACTCGTCAGCAAACACTCTTCCTGTGTCCTTTTCCTTGTGCCGGTTTAAATACTGCGCGCTGTCCTATGCCTTGTTTATTTATGCATGGCTAGTATCCTTGTTGTATACTAGCTTGTATCCTCTGCGATGTCCTGTGCCTTGGTTACTAATGCACGGCTAGTATCCTTGTTGTATACTAGCTCGTGACCTGTGCGATGTCCTTGTTGAGGTAAGGCTATTATCCCTGTTGTAGCCTGTGTCCTGTGTACTTTTGCTTGGTTGTGTCCTTCGGTGTCCTGCGTCCTGGTACCTTGGCACCTCTGCTCGGTTAACTCGTTGAACAATAAAAAAAAAAAATAAATACACGGCACGATGTTCACAGCTTGATATCCTCTTCTGAGCCGTGATGGCTCAATTTACACTGTTTCGTCCGCTCACGAATGATCGCGACCGAGGGCTCACGAGCTTCGCGTCGTCCGCCTCCGTCCTCTGTCATTCGTAGATGCGACAAAAAGAAGTCCTCTCTATGTGCCTTTCTCTGCTCCTCTTAGTAGATACCTAATATATATATCCTCCAATATATATATAGTAAGATATTCAATATGCACACATATTAATACCTCATATATGTCACACATAGCACGCACCCTAACATTTAAGTATCACATTACACCCTAAATCCCTAACACAGGAAACGAAATAGACATAAACATATTTGTAAAATCACGCCACAAGCGTGAGATCGCCGAATTGGCAGTTTTTGTAAAAGCTTAAAACGATCAAAGCTTAAAAGCTTTGATAATAATGAAAGCTCTCAACTAAGGTTTGCTCTGCGCAGCAAGAACAATTGAGAGTTAGTTAGGAATCAGAAGTCAGAGCTTAGAGTTGAGTGAAGTTTCGAGAAGCTAGACGTTCATATCTATAAGTGGAAATTGAGAGTTAAATATTAAAACTTATTCAATAAAGAACTAATTAAAAATAAAACTAAAGTCTTCGACTTTTTATTTTTAATCCACTAATAGCCTAAACTCACAATTGGCGCAGCCGGTAGGATTAGTGAAAAATAAGTGCAAAAAATAATACCTTGCGATACTTTATAAAAAAAACTATTCCGCCAAAGAACTTTCTTGCATCAAACACAGTTAATGGTGTTTAACTGATTAGTGAAAAATAAGTACAAAAAATAATACCTTGCGATACTTTATAACAAAATAATCCGCCAAAGAACTTCCGTGCATCAAACACATTTAATGGTGTTTAAATAATTGAAAAACTAAAAATAAATAAATTGATAAATAAAATCAACATGGCAGTCGTTTTAATTGATGCAGAACCAAATCAGGCATTGTCACAAATCCGACAAGTGCCCCAGTTCTCGGGGAACAAACAAGAACTAAGTGCCTTCATCAGGAGGACGGAATTTTTACTACAACTATACCCTACCACCCACCAAAGGCAACAAAGCATAATATATGGTGCGATAGAGCTACAAGTTATAGGAGAAGCCCAAAGGATTTCACAGTTATCAGATGCCAACAATTGGGGAGAATTAAAGCGAGCACTCATCTAGGAATATACTTCCCAGACTCCAGTAGAAGAACTACTACGACAGCTCTACAACACCAACTACCAGGGAAATCTACGTAAGTTCAAACAAATTACAATACAACTAGCCCGCGTAGGAATCACCAAGAATATGGGCAGACATATAATGAATTTCAGCAAAAATTGCAACAAGGTAGACAACAGAAGCCCATGAATTATTCGCATAATAGAAATTCTAATACGCAAGCATCCCCTTATAATAACCAACCTCAAAAGAGGCAAGGAGAAAGTAACAGCGGTGTGTCAAAAATGGACACCTCCGAAAGTTTTCAAGCAATTGCCTCGGACCAGGAAGAAACAATAACCCATTCATAATTGTTATTATGAATGACAACCCGCTTAAGTGTGTAATAGACACACTAATAGACAATTGACAACAATAAATATAATGAATGAAAATTATCTAAAATTCATACCATTAACGGTAATATTAAATTAACATCAAGCATAACAATAGGAGCATGTAAATTGTGTCCATCCAAACAAGAGTTCTTTATACATGAGTTTTCAAATCGATATGATTTATTATTAGGAAGGAATTATTTAGAAGCTTGTAAGGCAAAAATAAATTACGAAGAAGGAGCCGTAACCTTAGGAGAATACACATTTCTATTCAAGTACGACCCCAAAACAAATGTAGAGGAAGTATCAGCACCAGAGTGTCTAGATCCACCTTCGTCGGAAGACTTTGAATTCAATTTCGCAATAAACGAAGAATTAAGAGTCCATCGAATTTCGACTAGATCATCTTAACGATGAAGAGAAACGGTGTGTTTCAAAGATTCTACATAAATATCGAGATATTCAGTACCATGAAGGCGACAATTTCACCTTCACTAGCACTGTAAAGCAATCGATAGTAACAAAACATGAGGATTCAATTTATAAAAGACCTTACAAATATTCACAAATTCAACACGATGCAAAAGATAGACAAGTAAGAGAAATGTTAGAGCAAGGGATAATAAGAAAATCTCAGTCTCCATACAATTCACCTGTATTAGTAATTCCAAAGAAGTTGGATGCATCAGGAAAACAAAAATATAGAGTAGTAATAGACTACAGATTTCTGAACGAAATCACTATTGATGACAAATTTCCAATTCCAATAATGGATGAAATTCTAGACAAACTTGGCCGATGCCAATATTTCACAACTCTTGATTTAGCAAAAGGCTATCACCAGATCCAGATGGATCCGAAATCAATACCAAAGACAGCAATTTCCACTAAACGTGGCCACGTTGCATGAACAATTTATTGGAAGCTTTAATCTACAAAGATTGTTAAGTCTACTTAGATGACATAATAGTCACTAAACAAGGTATTTGCCAAACTAAGGGAAGCCAATTTAAAATTGCAATTAGACAAGTGTGAATTTCTAAAAAAGGAAACAGAATTTTTAGGACACATAGTGACAACAGAAGGATTAAAACCAAATCCAAATAAAATTGAAGCAGTAATGAAATATCAAATTTCAAAGACTACAAAAGAAATAAAAAAATTTTTAGGTTTGTGTGGATTTTATCGAAAATTTATTCCAAATTTCGCAAACATCGTCAAACCCATGACACTTAAGTTAAAGAAAGGATCAAAAGTAGATATAAAGGATACATCATATATCTCAGCATTCGAGAAATTAAAACTACTGATAACTTCTGATCCAATTCTTACCCATCCAGATTATGACAAACCATTTTGTCTCACAACGGATGCAAATAACGTAGCTCTAGGAGCGGTATTAACCCAAAATGACAAGCCTGTCTGTTTTGCCAGCAGAACGCTAAGCAAACATGAAATAAATTATTCAGCTATAGAAAAAGAATTACTAGCATTAGTTTGGGCAACAAAAACTTATAGAAGCTATCTATATGGCAGAAAATTCGAAGTAGTAAGCGATCACAAACCATTAGTATGGTTAAATAATATAAAAGAACCAAATATGAAACTAGAACGGTGGAAAATAAAATTAAATGAATTTGATTATACAATCAAATATTTACCAGGTAAAGAAATCCATGTCGCAGATGCACTGTCACGTGTACAAATACATGAAAATCTATTAGGAGAAGAAATGAGTCAAGCAACATGTGCAACAATACATAGTGCCCATGAAGATAATCAAAGCTACATTCAAATAACAGAAAGACCATTAAACTATTATAACAGACAAATTGAACTAATCAAAGGAAATGACAACAAGACACAAGTCACCAATTACTTTCATAAGAAAAATATAAAGATAACATATACAGAAATGACTAATGCTAAGGCTAAAGAAATAATTAAAGAATATTTATGTTCGAAAAATAGTGTTATATACTTCCACATCGATTCCGATTGTCCAATTTTTCAAAACGCATATGTAGAAAAAATAAATCCAGAAAGTAAAATAAAATTAATGAAAAGCTCATTAAAACTTACAGACAGATATAATAAATGAACGTCACATTTGCAACATTTCAAAAACAGAGCACAGAAGTACCAAATTAGTATACGAATTAACCCCAGAGACAAACTACATTAGGGAAAAATATGTAATGGATTTTTATTTAGTTGACCATAAGCAATTTCTATCATGCATAGACGTATATTCAAAATTTGCAACATTAATTGAAGTCAATAGCTGAGATTGGTTAGAAACAAAAAGAGACATATTAAAAGTTTTTGATTTAATAGGAAAACCAGCAGAAATTAAAGCAGATAAAGATTCAGCATTTATATGTGCTGCATTACAACAATGGTTAACGGCAGAATACGTAAAAATAAATATAACAACAAGTAAAAATGGTATAGCAGACATAGAGAGTTCTAACTCAATTTATGGCTTTTTTGACCTGTCAAAATTAGACAGTTTTATTACCCCCCATTAAATTTAAATAACCCCATTAAATTTTACGACCCCATCAAATTTTATTACCACTCCCTATTTGGTAATCCTTTGTTTAGTATGTTGCATAAGGATAAGGGGCAGAGATCATGATATAACTATGACCTTAGATGACCCCCTTTCGTCTGTTTTGTAAATACTTTTTATACCCCGAACCCATGAAATGGGTAAAAGGGTATAATGTTTTTGTGCAAAAGTATGTAACAGGCAGAAGGAAGCATCTCCGATCCTATAAAGTATATATATTCTTGATCAGCATCAAAAGCCGAGTCGACATAGCCATGTCCGTCTGTCCGTCCGTCTGTCCGTCTGTCCGTCCGTCTGTATGTATGAACGCGTAGATCTCAGAGACTATAAGAGCTAGAGACTTCAGATTTTGAACATAAGCTCATCTAAGTCCTAGGCAGTACAAGTTTGTTTCCGATTTTCGATAATTATTTCCGTTTTCGATATACACATGGAATCGATTACAAAAATTTCTCGAATTTGGAAATTGTAAATATGCGGGTTGAAATAATGGGTAACGATATAACTTTTCTGAAAGTTTCAAATCGGTTAATAAACACCAGAGATATCGAAGATGGAAGTTTAGTCACAGAAGCATACAGACAATGACTGTACGCGTTATGTACAGGGCTCGGGGTATATCCTAGTCGGTAAATCTCGACTAGAGCCTTCTTACTTGTTTTAATATACATTTGTAGAGTGTTGCTGGTGCTATCCTAGATAAGGATGGATTTTGGTTTAGGGATAAGAAAATGCTAAAGACGGACTGAAGATTTTGTGGCTTATAGATAAGATATTGTAAATTGCGATCTGAACATGTTCATGTTCGTCGGGTATTGCGGCTTATAGATAAGATAGTTTTAAATGCGTACTTTAGTCCGTGTGCAAGTGCATGTGTGTGTGTGTATGTGTGTGTGCGTGTGTGTGTGTGTGTGTGTGTGTGTGTGTGTGTGTGTGTGTGTGTGTGTGTGTGTGTGTGTGTGTGTGTGTGTGTGTGTGTGTGTGTGTGTGTGTGTGTGTGTGTGTGTGTGTGTGTGTGTGTGTGTGTGTGTGTGTGTGTGTTTATTGTACTGTACAGATGCGCATGTTTTATCATTAAACTAGGCTTCTTGATTAAAATGTGTTTAATGTGTACTGAAATAGTACACTACTGGGCTTGTGTGTGCATGTTCAAGTGCGTATGCAAGTGTGTGTGTGTGTATTGTAATGTACAGATGCGCATGTTTTCACATTAAACTGGGCTTGTTGATAAAAATGTGTTTAATGTGTACTGAACATGCTCATATTCGTGCTTATCAATTTGAGGGAAAGTGATTCTTGCTGATTCTCCTTCAAGCAATAGGCACCAAGCCTAGAGGCTTATCATTCTTAATATTTGGTGCCCTACCTTTTATTTTAGAGGTTTGTGGATTTAAATCTGTGGTGCTATCCCTTTCTTGCAAGCACTCATTTTCATGTGCGTATGCTTCAAGCCTTGTTCATATAGTCGCAACATTTTAATTGTTTGACGCCCTCCCTTTCTTCAACGCATTCATTTTCATATGTGTATGCTTCTAGCCTTGTCACCTGTAGGCAGCTTTTTATACTCGCAACATTTTTAAATGAACAGGAACACGTTGCTCAGGAAAAATCATTTCAGAAAACTCATTAACAAAATCTTTAATTGTATATACTTTACTTTCATAGATTGAAAAATTTAAGTAGCGAAATTAATCGAGTAAAAGTAATGTTCTAAAGAGATTGATTTTAGTTTTGTTCGAACTGATATGTTTTTACTTTGTTTTTCGTATTGTGTTGCTTGCATTAAGCAGGTATAAAGAATTAGTTTTAAACTCAATTAGGCCCAATTTCTCAATGCCCGGTTAGTCAACTATTCTAAGTTTAGTCAAATTTGAGTTTCTCAATGTTCGGTCAGCATTGACTTAGCCGGTGCCTTCAGGGCCGGTTAACACTTATACTGATATAAAGTCACGATAGAAATATCGGTACAATCATCGTAAGGCAAACATCTGACTCAAGCTGACACTTGCATAATGCAAGTTGCATTGTTTATTTTTTTTTTATGAAGCAAATTTTCAAAATGCTTATTTGAGTCTTCTAAGTTCACAAACTCATGCTCCTCAACAACTAAAATGGTTTTCTCTCGTTGCCGTTTACAAAAGGGCTCATAAAAAGTTACTATATATACATTTTGATGTGAAACATGTAGCAGTTTAGGAGTCACAGGCAAAAACAAAACCAAAAGAACAGCTGAATCCCCATTAAGGTTGGCAGCACCATTCTGCGATAGTGATATGCCGATGATAGGTTAATTTGGCTTTGAAAGCCAAACCAGTATAGCTCGAGCATAAAAATAATTCCGAAGTTAACTTATTCCATGTATAACCGAACATTGAGAAATTGGGCCTTAGTAACTTAAAAACAATAATTCTCCTGTTGACGTATTGCAGATACCTTATATTGTTCGATTTAACAACTAAATAAGTCCGAGACGACAAATCACATTCTCTGTGAATATCCATCCATTGTTGGGCTTAGAAGAAGAAACCTGCATAGCGAATTTCTACAAAAGATGTGATTGCTTTCATAGGGGAAACGGAACAGCTCTGGTCAATTTAGGGAACCACATTTAGGTACAAAAGACCAATCGGTCGCAGTGCCTCTGTTGAGCTATTTTAGCCTTTTCAATAGCTATCGAAATTCCGAAATAAAAATTAACAAACACAATGCACCAAAATTTTACTAAAGTTTACTACAAGCTCCGAATTAAGCTGTGCAATAGTTCAATACAACAAATGATTGGCAGGCGGTGTCGAGTACCGTGCCGCGAACTGAATTCTCGAGCGATCGAACAGAACTAACTTTGGCTGCTCCAACGCCAAATACAAAGGGCATGCAATGCACGATATTTGATAATCGGTTAAAGGCCCATTCCCAGCAAAAAAAATTTCATTTATGAAAAGTGCTCAATTATTTCGTTAGGTTACACATAAAGTTAGTGTGGCCAGCTGTGCCAAATATTTGTCATTTTTTATATGGCAAAATGTAAATATTTGTTGGTCACATTATTTGATTATTGATGATTGTGACAACAAATTGTAAACAATAAAATAAACAACATGGAAAATTGTGATTTCTTGGTGGCATTAGCTGCTTTCATGATTCTAAGGAGAAGGAGGAAAGCTAATGAGCTAAACCGAGTCTTGCCGCGCCGTATATGTTGGGTGAACCCATATTTACTAAAAAGGGGTGAAAAGGGACGCTTTAAAAACGATGTAAGTCTTGAGATAGCTTGTATGTAAATAATCTTATACATTTTTAATAGTTTCAGAATATGATATACACCCCAGCTGTGTTTTACCAAAATTTTCACATGGATGAGCGGTGTTTTAATTGGCTATTCAATTTGGTAGAGCCGCACTTGGTGCCGAAAATGAATACTCGTCCTGATGCGATACCATTGAAAGCCAAGTTTGCAATGGTTTTAGAGTGAGCATGTTAATAATGTAATTGAAAATACACAGTGAACATATGGTACAACGTATTTTAGATATTTTGCGACTGGAGATCTGCAATGCCATATTAGCTCTATATACCGCATTAGTCCGCAACATGTTGGTCGAACGATTGACCTCGTATGTAATGCTATTTGCATTGTTTTAAAAGACGAGATTCCAATTTGGACACAGGCAAATATGTTAATGTGGGCCAACGATTTTATGACCAAGTGGAACTTTCCAAGCGCAATTGATGGCAAGCACATAGCCATAGTAAAACCAACAAACAGTGGCAGCGCCTTCTACAATTATAAAGTAAGTTACACAACATGAGAATTTACGCATTTATATAATGGAATCAATTATTTTTTCATCTAGGGTTTTTTTTCCATTATTCTAATGGCTGTTTGCGACTCATCTTGTCGCTTTACCTACATTGATGTTGGTGCTTACGGAAGCGAAGGCGATATGAGCGCCTTCTCACATTGCTCGCTTGGGAAAGCAATTTTGGCAGATAATCTACATTTTCCGCCAGACAGCGTTCTCAATGGAGTTGACACACCATATTTTATTGTTGCAGACGATGCGTTTCCTCTACACAAAAGGATTATGAAGCCATACGGGTCGCGCTCACTCAGCGTGCCAGAACGTATTTTTAATTATAGACTCAGCCGAGGTCGCCGTTGCATTGAAAATGCATTTGGCATTTTGAGCGCCAAATGGATGGCTGTGCAAAGGACTTTGAGGTGTCACCCTGAAAGAGCACAAAAAATAGCTTCAGCCTGCTGTTATCTGCACAACTTGCTCATGCGCCTAAATCCAATTGATTATAGGTCTCAGGATCAAGAGGCGTATCAAGTTGAAAGCACTGCTGATCTTGGGTCGGATAGCATTAGGGGACGCCTGGAAGATTATCCAAAATTTGTTAGAAATAACCTAAAGGAATATGTTACCTCAAGCGAAGGTTCTGTTCCTTGTCAAAATAATTCTGCTGGTGTTTTGAATTAAATAAAACATTGAATTCTATTATAACTCCAATTTTATTGTTTTTCTTTTTCAATCTGGCTTAACTCATAATCTTTAATTTTGCTATATATTAAATTAGTGATTTCGACTTCCACATCAGTGGCTAAGTTAGGCGGAAGTCGACTTAATAGAGTATTCCAAAATGGAAATACAGGGCGATTTTCTATTTTTGGGGCATTTAAGTACTTATCAATAATGCCCAACAGTTGCTGATCACTCTGCTCTAACTCCTTTGTCTTGGGCTTTTTTTTTTGTAACTATACGCACTTGATGTGCTGGGCTCGTTGTCAACTGTTGCGCTACTGTCGTCGAATAAGAACTCCAAAGAGTCTGCAGCCGGCGACGCCAAAGGCGTAGAGCAACTTGCCGCGCTCTCACTTTCAGCGAAATCGCTTGAGATTGTCCACCTTTCCGCAGCCAAACTTGGCAAAAAATCCATATATTGGGCGAATTCTCCGTCGACGGCGTCCCCAACACTCTGCTGCTTCTGCTGGGTTCCACCAGCGCTTCCACTTTTTAGCTTTTTACCACGGTGGTAACGCAGGCTGTCTTTAAGAGCGTTCCACGCAGTCTTGCATTCGGCAGCTAAAATATGATATGTTTTTAAAATAAATGCTTATTATAAAAGTAAGCAATCAACTCACCATCATTCCCAGGCGCTTCTTATGGCTATTTGGTCCAAATATTTTTTGGATTTATTGTTCCAAATGGCTTCATTTTTTTTAACCGCATTAATTAAAGCGATTTTATCTTCGCGAATGAAGCTTTGAAAACGTTTTCTCTTCAAATTTTTTTGTGCGTCCTTTTTAAATGCTGCCCGGAATAATTGTAAGCCTGCAATTGCATTTTTAAGAACAGCTGATTATGGAATCCACAATGTTCCACTATCGCAACTATCGATTAACTTTTCTGATGCTTGCTGGGAATTTAAAAACGGAACGCAGGCTGGAAAATTTCTGACTACTGTTTTTTTTATATAGAGTTGCACATAAACATTCCGTTTCGGAGCTGCTGGGAATAGGCCTTAACATAGAATGAGCATGCAATTTCAAGAAAACATAATAGTGAGTTTAAAATTATGTTTGTATGTATAAGAGCAGCTGTTGCTGTAGCCAAACATTCTCCCCCCTGTTGAAGGTCGGGGGCTTTCAACAACATCCTGTTTGGGTAGGACGCTCAGCTTTCGAACAGCCCGCTTAGTTGTTCCGGTGGCAGTCCTGAGAGTAGCTACACGTGCCATCATCTCCAGTTACCAGCTCGATGACTCTTGCCAATGGCCACTTGAGTGGAGGTAGGTTCTCGTCTTTTACCAACACAACATCGTTGACGCACAGATTGGCCTGGCGTGTACGCCATTTTGAGCGTTGATTGAGGAGTGTAGTGTAGTGATTGAGCTGGTAGTAAGAGATCCTCTGCCAGCAATCCAATCGATTAAGGCTTAGCCCTGTGAGATCAGGCTCGGGAAACAAGGCCAGTGGAGCTGTACCCAGAAAATAAGCTGGTGTCAACACATCGAGGTCTGCGGGGTTTTCTGAAATGGGAACTAAAGGTCTAGAGTTAATTACGGCAGCGATATGGCATAGAAGTTTGCGGAGGTCATCTATTGGAAGAATAGAGGGGCCAACAGTTCTATAGAAGTGATGCTTTGCCGTCTTAACTGCTGCCTCCCAAATACCGCTAAAGTGGGGCGAACGAGGTGAAATAAAACACCATTCAATGTTGTCAAGCAAGCAAAAGTCGTTGACCGCCTGCTGATGTCTGCTGCTCAGGAACAGCTGCCGTAAGTCCGCCAACTCGTTTTTGGCGCCAACGAAGTTAGTGGCATTATCCGACCATATGCGATACGGTTTACCACGACTTAGTATAAACCGCCTTAGTGCGCACAAAAATGCTCCTGTGGACAAATCGCTTACAAGCTCGAGGTGCACAGCCTTCGTTGCGAAACATATAAAAACGCAGACGTAGCACTTTACAGCTGCGCGATTTCGAACATCGCTTTTGTAGAAAAATGGGCCACAGAAGTCGATCCCCGTTACAGTGAACGCGTGCGCTCCAGTCACTCGATCCTTGGGTGATTTACCCATGATATGCTCAGCCAAGCGTGGTTTGGCTCGAAAACACATCGTGCATTTGGCCACAACTAATGAGACTGTCTTGCGTCCTCCAATGGCCCAGTACTGCAGTCGAATGTGTGCAAGAAGTGAGCGAGGTCCAGAATGCAAAGTCCTGCGATGATAATGCATTATTATTGCGCGAGTTACTGGATGCTGTCTTGGTAATATTGCAGGGTGCTGAGCCTCAAAGTTTAAAACCGAATTCTTTAAGCGACCACCAACACGAAGCAGTCCATTGCCATCAACAAAAGGTGCCAGAGACACCAATGAGCTGGATGATGGCACTTGAAGACCGTTCCTTAAACTACTGTAGTCCTCAGACAAATGCGACATTTGAATGCATCGGATCAGCATTCGTTCGCCTCGGCGCACATCATCTCCGATGAGTCCAGGGTGCTTGATGCGATGACAAAACTTGTGAACGTAGGAAAATACATGTTTGAGTTTTTCCCAGGAGTTAGCATATTTGCAGTTTGCAGCAAGATCTTCGGTATTGACAGTCGCAATGAGAACCTTTTTATACCCCGAACCCATGAAATGGGTAAAAGGGGTATAATGTTTTTGTGCAAAAGTATGTAACAGGCAGAAGGAAGCATCTCCGACCCTATGAAGTATATATATTCTTGATCAGCATCAACAGCCGAGTCGATATAGCCATGTCCGTCTGTCCGTCCGTCTGTCCGTCCGTCCGTCCGTCTGTCTGTATGTATGAACGCGTACATCTCAGAGACTATAAGAGCTAGAGACACAGATTTTGCACATAAGCTCATCTAAGTCCTAGGCAGTACAAGTTTGTTTCCGATTTTCGATAACTATTTCCGTTTCCGATATACACATGCAATCGATTACAAAAAATTCGCGAATTTGGAAAATGTAAAAATGGGGGTTGAAAAAATTGGGTAACGATTAAACTTTTCTGAAAATGTCATCGAAATCGGTTAATAAACACCAGAGATATCGAAAAGTAAAGTTTAGTCACAGATGCATACGCACAATGACTGTACGCGTTTTGTACAGGGTTTGGGGTATATCCTAGTCGGGAAATCTCGACTAGAGCCTTCTTACTTGTTTTCATTTCTGGCATTAACTTAATGGCGAGACAGGATTGTGGCCATTCATTTTTGTCCCTTGTGAGAAACTCTGGACCATGAGCCCAGAGAGATGACTCTATCAATTCACTAGGAAGCGCTCCTCGGGATAAAATGTCAGCAGGGTTGACCTTGGTGGGTACATAGCGCCATTCCATGCCGGCAGTAATATCTTGGATCAAAGAAATTCGATTAGACGCAAATATTTGAAATCGTGAGGGCTCATCTCGTATCCATGATAAGACTACTGCAGAATCAGACCAACAATAAAAGGGACAATGGAACAGGTCCATTTGCTTAAGTTCTCGCATAAGTTGTGCCAGCAAAACTGCCCCACATAGCTCCAGCTTAGGCACCGTAAGGGTTTTTAAAGGAGCAACTCGAGATTTGGCACAAAAAAGATGCACTTCTCGCCTTCCCTCAGTCATAGAGACAATATAGATGCAGCCACCATATGCTTCTATGGAGGCGTCGCAGAATCCATGTACGCCTATAGCGCCCCTGGGCAGCTGAGCCAACCGTGGAAACTTCAATTGCTGTGTGCTGCCAATATAAGACGACAATCTGAGCCACGATGAGTTAAGTGTAGACTCTCATCCCAATCCACCTTTTGTCTCCAGAGCTGCTGCAAAAAGAGTTTAGCCTTTGTAATGACCGGGCATATAAGGCCGAGAAAGTCATAAAACCGCGCGATTGCAGACAGAACAGATCGTTTAGTTGGCTTCAGAGGAGACCGAATTGGCGAAAATGAGAACAGCATTGCGAGTTCAGATGTAATAAGGTACGATGTTTGCTGCCACATGCGCGGCAGGCAGCTGAGCTACAATTTCGCAGCTGATGTCCCTTTTTTTTTAACCAGTTTAGCCAAAGTGATAATCTCTTAGCTTCGTTAAGGCGGTTCTGGGCGTTAAATTCGCAAATTGAGGGCATGAGTAAATTGAGCTGCGTTATGGCAAGAAACGCAACCATTTGCTGATGAGTTAGTGGTAATAAACGAGCTTCTACTGAGGTTAGTCTGTTTATTCTGTCCCACCTGAGAATTTAATGCATATGATTCAGTTGCATGCTCCACATTTTCCATCTTTAAACAGCGCCTCTCCAGAAAAGTTGTGAATTGGCCACATGTTGGAATCTCATCACTCGATGCGTTTTCTTCCCACTTGGCCTGTGTAACCTTGTCCAGTTTTTGTAAGATTGAGTGCACGATGATGCTATCAGCGATTTGCTCGACAGTGCCCAAAGATTTCAATGCGCGAAGATTGGCATTGATAACATCCGACATCTCCCGCAGCTTCACTGCCGACGCCGACTCTACCTTCTGAAGCCTTAGAATGTTGACAATGTGTGCCTGAAATGTTAAACGTTTATTATTAAATCCTTTATAGTTAGCATTGCTGATTTCAAGAAATCGGATAGTATCCAACGCTGCTCCCTTTAAACACGTCCGCAGATGCTGCAGTTTCTCGATGTCTGATAACTGGTTGTCATGATCAATAACGGTTGAGAACATTGACCTGAAGTCCGAATATTCAGTGTAGCCGCCACTAAACTCGGGCAACTTAAGTTCAGGTAACCAATTGCGTTTCGTGAATGTACTATTATGCGCCTTTTGTGGTATTGATGTATCACCTCTAACTGTAGAACAAGCTTGCACTTCGTGCGTACGTTTATTTAATTCGCGGCGTATATTTGATTTTAGCAAAACTATAAGCTCTTCAAAGTCTTCACGTAACTGGCAACCGATTTCATCAAAGTCAGTCTCCTCAAGACTGTCATGAGTTAACACAAATGCCGTTTCAGTCTTGTCAATTAGTTCTAAACGCACTTCTAACTGCTCGTCGGGCATTTGGCTTAATTGCTGCGAAATTAATGCACTTGAAATCTTTTGAGCATGGCTATAAATCGCCTTAAAAATTCAGATTTATTTTCAAACGTTAAAGCTGTCTCATTATGGCCATCGTTCTCACTCAACTTTCAGCAACACGTAATGTAAACAAACCAACAACCGTACTTTACATATAAAGTTTAAGAGTCACTGACTGTGTTGCCTCCACTAATGCCTTAATACATAACAGTTTGAAATGCACTGAATTTCAAACGACGTAATGTCAATGGCAATGCAGCTGGTAAAAACGTAATGTAAATTGCACCAAATCACAATGTCAATTTGAGGGCAAACACTTTAATCACAAGCGAAGGCAATACGAAACGGGAGCAGCAATAACAGTGCAGAAACGGCTGCTGTATCTGTTTTAGCAAAAGCGACAAGAGAATCGAATGCGCGGTCGCCAATGCAGGTCAAACACCTCAAACGAATGCGAACGCAAAACGAAGCGAAACAAGTAAGAAGGCTCTAGTCGAGATTTCCCGACTAGGAGATACCCCGAACCCTGTATAGAAAAGTTATATCGTTACCCATTGTTTTTTCCATTTGTACATTTTCCAAATTCGCGAAATTTTTTTAATCGATTGCATGTGAATATCGAAAACGGAAATAGTTATCGAAAATCGGAAACAAACTTGTACTGCCTAGGACTTAGATGAGCTTATGTGCAAAATCTGATGTCTCTAGCTCTTATAGTTTCTGAGATGTACGCGTTCATACATACAGACAGACAGACGGACAGACGGACGGACAGACGGACATGGCTATATCGACTCGGCTGTTGATGCTGATCAAGAATATATATACTTTATAGGGTCGGAGATGCTTCCTTCTGCCTGTTACATACTTTTGCACAAAAACATTATAACCCATTTACCCATTTCATGGGTTCGGGGTATAAACAGCGAAACGATGCAAAGAGAGCGGGCGCGCGCTTTATTAACTCTTTTAATTAAGTAATTTGTATTTATTTAAACAAATACAAAGCTAGGATCACGTCGGGGTCACCAAAAATGTTGAGCTATTGAGCCTTTTCAATAGCTATCGAAGTTCCGAAATATAAATTAACAAATACAATGCACCAAAATTTGCGTATACATATAAATATAATTTATTGGTTTTGTTCAAGGCCCGTCATGCTGTCCGTCTGTCTGCATGAACACAACTTTTTTCGATACCCGTAAAGCTAGAGACTTGAAAATTTGCAAATATGTTTGTCTATGGGCGGATCAAATAGTTTCAAGATTGGGGTGCCACACCTACTAGGCTGGGAAATCGAATAAATCGATAACTGAAAACCGATAAAACCATATATTTCATTCATTTTTACAGCTAGAGTTACCAAATTTGACAATAAGATAGCTAGTCGGGTCCCTCAAAAAACTTCATCAATAATTTTTGATGTCACGCCCACACCTGCCGCCCCCAGACCCCGGAAGTTAAAACCAGATCGTTTGTATCTTCCATTTTTTTCAAGCTAGGGTTTACCAAATTGTATAGGAAGACTAGCTACCCGGCCAGCCTTCGCCCGGTTAGTGTACCCTTTTAATAAAATATGACATGTGTTCAACTGTTCATCATTAAATTTATTTGGTCAGAGCTTACTTGTAAACGATTTTGATGTCGTTTTATTTTGTGGCAGCAAAATAAATTGACTATCAGTAGATCCAACTCCTGATAGGCCCACATACAGTTGGCCATGAGTAAAACATTTATTTCTTAGGTCCATCCCTACCAATTCAAACGTTGGTCTTTGGGACTTGTTAATAGTGTGAAGTAGGCCGGAGCAGGCCTCCTCACATAACCCCGTCTTAAATTGATTCGACGCAATGAGCGTAGTTGTATTGTATTTTTTAGAGCGCAAGAAGTGTCTTTACATTTTTAGTATATCATTGTATTATTATAATTTTTCAACATTATAATTTCGTTATTAGTATGTAAGGCAAGGAGCGCCAAAACCATCAATTTGAGTTATTAATATTCTTAGAATTATAGTTAAGTTAAAAGAAAACAGGTTGAAAAGTAATTAATAGTAAACGCCTAACGGCCTAAGGGGATTTAAACGGAACCGCCCAAAATCGCAGGGTCGCTAAGCCCAGCGCGCCAGCTGTGATCGGCAAATCCACCACAGTCTCGGATAAACGTGGGGAGTGAGAAAAAGGCAGCTTGCGCCGAGGCTGGAGAGTGACCGAACGGGGAGTTGCGTGGTACGAGTCGGAGCGAACGAACGTGCGTGAATCCGAGCCGTGTAAAATCGAGTAAAAAGAATAATAAGAAAACGTGCAGCTAAGGAGTAAGGAAAATGTAAGCGGGAATAGCACCCTTTGATCGGTTTTTTTTTTTTATAGATATATATAGGAAAGTTATAGAGTGATAGTGAAGCAGAGAATTAATAAATCGATTGCTGGAAGAGTTCCGCGACTATTGAAGAAAGTATTCTGTGTTTTTAATTTCTTTGCGTTGAGTCGCACACGCACGTGCCCTCACATCATAACCCCCCAGCGTGTGCGGTGTGAGGATATGAACCTAACCCACTGACCCATAATCCCGAGCGTGTGGCCAGAGGCGTGTCGTGGCTCTTAGTAGTGGATTCCATCCCTAACCTTGTGACCCCCGACGCTTTATAGTCCCTAGCAAATACAAGTATTCTTGTAAGCTAGACCTGGCCGGACCGAGTCTTATACCCCGGCCAAATTACTACTTTACAAGTGGCGCCCGAGCAGGGACCTAAAGCGTGTAGGCGTGGTGTGAGCTGGAATTAAAGCCCCAGCAACACTACTAACAAGTGACAGGGAATTTTTTTTTGGTTAATAAGGAACAAAAAAGTAGAACTTAAAAGTGTCGTGTATACCCGCTGATACACTGTTTTACATAAGCACATGTAAAACGGTGGTCAGCAACAACGCGCGTGGTTCTGTGCATTTGTCGTGGCACAGCGAAAACGGTCGAAAACGGGAGCACCGAGAAAGAACGGGCTAAGCACCGGTTGAGTCAGTCGCGGCGCAACGAAGTTGACGGTTGAAACATATTCACCGATCAATCTAACGGGTCGCGTTCGAGACTGCGGGATTTGACAGTGCTTGCGGCGCATCGAAGTTGACGGTGGAAACGGATACACCGATCACTGTCGTGCGCTGAGAGCAAGTATTCTTTTGCTCGCTCGCGCTCGGTTTCTTCGGCGACATAGGCAAAGTACGCGTTGTTCCGTTGCAAAGAGAGCCGTCGCTCGTCTTGCTCGCGCTGTCGCTGAGAGCGAACGACGTGCTGGCTCATTGTCTTGAGCGGGGTTAAGCTACTGATTTTTGTCTATTATTTAAGTTTTGTTTATTTGTAGATAGTTGGATTGTGTTCACCAAAATAACTTTTTGATGTGCATTTTATTGCACAAAGCGTCCTCTCGCGTAAATTATAATATAAATTTTTTGGTTTTTTAGGCACTTTACTCTTGTGATTATCAATTTGAAACCGGAGCAGAAAGAAAACACGTCTGCTTGCGACGGCTATTAATCACGACACAAAACAAATCCTACATAGTTGGCATGCGCTACTATGCTATGTGTGATCTTGGATAAGTAACTGCAAACAAGTGTTAAGTTTGAGATCAGTTTCGTATGTTCACCCTCTGGATTATGCGGGTTAAATCAGCAGGCCATGTCATTGTTTTGACTGGGTGTTGGTTTGACAAGCAAGGTCAAGAGTAAGGATTAGTAGTTTACCGCGATCAAATATAGTTGGCATGCGCTATTATGCTATAATTGACCATCGGTAGTTGCCTTCAAGTAAATTGTAGTTTCTGATTAGTAAGCATTTTAGTTTCCTTAAATGTTGTTTGGTTGCTGGATTTGAGATCGTGGACTAGATCTACTACTCTCCGCGCAATTCACAAGCTAGGGTATCTGTATTTAAATTTTCCGTTATATGTATGGCATGGTAAATGGCTAGTTATCTGATACTCAGGATGGTTTGGCATTGTATCTAATAAATATTTCATGAGTTGTTGTTTTTTATCTTTCTTATTTGTTAATTGTTTACTTACAAGTAATTTCGTATTTCATAAATATTTCTGTGTTCTTTAAAATTAAAATATTATATAATTATAAAATATATTATAATTTATAACTACTTTGCAGGATAGGTAATCGTATAGGATAAATAATTCGAATATTTCTGCCGTAGTAAATACCCCCGAGACAATCTGTTGTGTTTGCACTCAAGAATTCGAGCTTCCAGCTCAATTATTCACAGCACGGTGTAATCATTATTTTCACCACGCGTGTTTTGTCAGTCAAACAAATAACAGAAAAGTTTGTCTAGTTTGTCGAACTTCGCTTCGTTGTTCATCCAATAATCTTTTCGAAGAATTAAAAGCAGCGCAGTTATCCAAGCCTAATATGCCGTCAGTTATAACTACCAGAGCACAGTGAAAAACGACTGCTGCAACTTTATCGGTAAGCCTGAATCTTGAAACGTCTGCAAATCAGATGAACCGTACTAACAGTTCATCCGAGTTACAGTCAAACATAAGTCCGACTATGCGACAGACCCAATCCGTGCAACCAGAAAGTGTGGAAGGTATGGTCGATCAGAACCGAGTAGTTCAGCTAGAAAGTCAACCAAGTCCGATGCAAATGGGGCAAGAAACATTGTGGGCTAACTTGCAACAATCCATTAAAACAGCAATGGCCACAGTATAGTTACAACAAACACGAACGCTTGCTCACTCGATCGAGGCTGGATTTCAGAGATTGTCTGTACAAATGCCCACTAGTTCGGAGCCGATTCAGCCTATTAATAGAGTTTCGCCATGGGGCCAAACACATCAAAGTTTCGAACAGTTATTGAGAATCCCATGTAGACCCGATAGTGAACATTTTCCTTCTGCAGGTCCGTCTGCTGGTTTGCAGCCAAATCGTGATTTACGACCAGATCGTAGTAGTCAAATAATGTCTAATTTGAAGTTACGTTTTACCGGACATGCGTCTTTGTCAGTGGACGACTTTTTGTATCGAGTAGAAGCACTCACTCAGCAGACTCTGGAGGGCAATTTTGAAGTGTTAGCACGATATGCAAGCAATTTGTTCGAGGGAAGTACTAATGAATGGTATTGGAGATTCCACAGAAGTGTCCCTGTAGTTCGCTGGTCAGATTTGTGTGTAGCGTTGAGGTCGCAATTTTAGGATGGTAGAACTGACTTAGAGATTCGAACAGCTATTGCTCAAAGGAAGCAAAAGCATAATGAAAATTTTGATAGTTTTTATGAAGAAATAGGTGCACTTGACAAGTGCACGCAAACTAGTGTCCAGGGGGACAAATACAGATTAGCTAGGGAGGTCACACAAACTAGAGATTTCGCACCGGATACGACCCCACTTCCAGATTTTCCTTTACCTAAACCGAAACTCAAAATAAATGCCGAGTGCTCTCGACAGACTCGCAACAGCATTCGTCAACGTTATTTTCGCTTAAAGCAGAATCAGTCAGTAGCGGACATAAATGCCTCTATTGTAGATATGACAAGTGACGTTCGGCCATATGCAGAGGTAACCTTATTGGGGAAATCTCTAAGTAGTCTTTTGGATATAGGAGCATCAATTAGTTGTATAGGTGGTAAATTTGCATGAGAGTTGAATCGAGTTGAATATAAGAAATTGAAGCTTAATGTTCGCACCGCTGATGGGGCAAAACAAGCTATCGTGGGTAAATCACAACTGAAATTCTGTTTAGAGGTGATACAAAACGATTATGCTTTTATATTGTTCCTTCGATATCGCAAGAATTATATCTTGGCATTGATTTTTGGATAGCATTCGACTTATTACCATTGGTGTTGATGCATAAAAACCATAGTGCTAAAGTTTCTGCTTTAGAAATATCTGACCACTTAAAAATTCAACTAACGGCTCAGCAGCACAAGGAGTTAATATCTACAGTAAAACTGTTTCCATCTTTTGCTGAAAAAGGCCTTGGCAAGACAACTTGGCTTTCTCATGACATAGACGTTTCAGGCTGTACTCCCATTAAGCAGCGTCATTACGCAGTATCGCCAGCAGTCGAAAAACTAATGTTCGACGAACTGGAGAGAATGCTAGCGCTAGGAGTTATAGAAGAATCAGACAGTCCTTGGTCATCTCCCATTGTTCTTGTGCAGAAACCTGGAAAGGTGCGTCTTTGCCTCGATAGTAGAAAAGTAAACGAGGTAACAGTTAAAAATGCATACCCAATGCCCTTGATAGATGGTATACTTAGTAGACTTCCTCGAGCTGAGTACATAACGAGTATCGACTTATAAGATGCTTATTGGCAAATCCCATTGACGCAAAGAGCTCGAGAGAAAACCGCGTTTACTGTCCAAGGTAGACGGCTATATCAATTCACGGTCATGCCATTTGGTTTATCCAACGCGCCGCAAACTATGTCCAAGCTAATAGATACGGTAATACCGCCCAGTTCGCGCAACGAGATTTTTGTTTATCTTGATGATTTGCAAGTTGTTTCAGCGTCCTTTGAAGGTCTAACGATTAATGTAGAAATGCCTATAGTTTTCAAATTTTTTGATCTAGAGCCACCAAACTTTGTGTCAAGATAGGTAGTGAAGTTTTCCAAAAAACTGTATCAAAAATTTGGATGCCACGCCCACAACTTCCGCCCCCATCCACCCTTCTACTTGAAATTGGAAACGCGTATAGTTTTCACATGTTTTGAGCTAGAGCCAATTAATTTTGTGTCAAGATAGGTAGTGAAGTTTTCCAACAAACTGCTTCAAAAATTTGGATGCCACGCCCACACCTTCCGCCCCCACCCCCCGCAGTTGTTAAAACGGTTATGCGTGTATCTTCCACATGAACTAGAGTCACCAAATTTGGTAGGAAGATATATGGTGACATCTACAAAAGATTTGCATCAAAAATTGGGATGCCACGCCCACCTCTGCAGCCCACCATTTAAAATCGGAAATTTCGATATCTCACAGTTTTTAAGCTAGAGCCCCTAAATTCGGTAGAAAGACAGATGGCAACATCTAGCAAAGATCTGCATCAAAATTTTGGATGCCACGCCCACCGCCCACCTTTTAAATTTGGAAGTTAAGTCATCTTCCACCGTTTTTGAGTCATAAAATTTGGTAACATGGTAGCTGGCAATGATTACCACCCGGCACACTTCTTTGCAAGCAGACTCCTTAACATCCGTTCTTTTACTGGTATCAAAGTATTCCGCAGTCGGTTGCTTCCGACTGCAACATTTTTACTTGTTTGAACTAGAGTCACCAAATTTGGTAGGAAGATATATGGTGACATCTACAAAAGATTTGCATCAAAAATTGGGATGCCACGCCCACCTCTACCGCCCACCATTTAATATCCAGTTTTTAAGCTAGAGCCCCGAAATTCGGTAGAAAGATAGAAGGCAACATCTACCAAAGATCTGCATCAAAATTTTGGATGCCACGCCCACCCAAGCCACCCGCCGTATAAAATCGGAATCGGCTATATCTTTAAGAATTTTTGAGCTAGAGCCACCAAACTTGGTAGGAAGATAAATGCTGAGAGTTAAAAACATTTGATTCAAAAATTTGGATGCCACATCCACCTCTGCACCCACCATTTAAATTTGGAAGTTCAGTTATCTTACACAGTTTTTAAGCTAAAGTCATAAAATTTGGTAACATGATAGCTGGCGATGTTTACCTCCCGGCCCACTCCTTTTCAAGCAGACTCCTTACCATCCGTTCTTTTACTGGTATCCAAGTATTCCGCAGTCGGTTGCGTCCGACTGCAACGTTTTCACTTCTTTTTTTGTCTCCAAGCGGGTATCCCACTTTGGTCGTTTCAGCGCCAAAGTGTGATTTTGGCAGGGGGTGTGTAATACGCCGCTTGTCGACTTTATTTGGTTTTGGGACACCCCCTAAAAGTAGGCAACCCTTACATCCCAACCTCTGCTTAAGTGCATGTAAAACTGTATGCCGCTTTTATTTACGTTTTTTTTCTCTGCAATTAACCAAACTGATATTATTTTGTGTTTCTTAATAATGGTTAAACGCTAATTTGTTTCAGTTAGTTGGTAAATTTTCTATTGTTAGTATTTTCTTTCTTGGTTATATTTCGTTATGAGCAGTACATTCGCCACCTTGGGGTGATGAAAATGTCAACCGGTACAGAGCTGTGAATAGCGAATAAAAAGACGAAATAGATTGGTGCAACTTTGTCGCTTTTCGCCATCTGACTTCTGACCGGAGTAGTTCCAAGGGAGTAGTTGTGCGCGATTTACTTGACCCAGTAAAAAAAAAATTAAATGAAACGTGGTACCTTTAATTGGTCCAGTAAATCAAATAAAATTAAGTTATAAGTGTCACTGAATCTATACAAAGAAGGAAGATTAGAAAATATATGTTTCAGTTGTTCTTCCACTAACTGGAAAATTTCTTTGTTTAGGATTATATATTTTCCCGTATGCAGCGCATCAGAAGATATAAGCCTACACCTACAAAATTATTTACTTGCCTATTTCCGACCTAATGGGTAATTTAA